>JAPWDM010000007.1:17913992-19113992 GCA_035578155.1 Brachynemurus nebulosus | reverse complement strand
TATACTACTCCCCGCTTGACTTAAAATTTCGAGATATTAATTATTTTTTACTTTTTCAAGTCGGTTTTTTAAAATATCTTTTATTTCATACCTTTTAGTGACAATGCTTATGAGTCCACCCCATTACAATTTTTTATTTGGTTTTACAATTTTTTTTTATTAAATTTCAAATTTCATACGTTTAGGTGGAGTAGTTTCCAAAATACCAGTGTCCAAAAATAATAATTTTGGGCACTCACTGACTTTGCTTTGAAATTTGAAACATTAATAATATTTAAATTAATAATTACTAGGAAAATAAGAAATCAATGAAAATCCACCAATTTTTCAAGTCATCAAAGAATTTTTTAAACTAAGTGCTGACAGAAAATTATTTTCAGGATAATTGGATCAACATAAATTTAAAAAAAATATGTTACTATTATAGATATTAAAGTAAATAATTTTACATATATGTACAAATTTTAAATTTGCCATAATTATTCATATTGTTCATATTATTGAAGATGGTTAAAAAATTACTTAAGCAATGTCAACAAAATTTGTATGGGACCACCTGGAGAACTTTATCTACTAACTAAAACTGGCGCAAATTGGGCCAGAAATCTGGGAGAAATCGGTGTACATATATAAAAAAAAAAAAAAAAAAAAAAAAAAACATACGGGTTGAATTGAGAACCTCCTCGTTTTTGAAGTCGGTTAATGAAATAAAATGTTCTCATATGTAAATTAATGCACTATCTTGTTTAGAAAAGCAACTTCTAAAAAAAAATCGTGAGATTTTGAACATTTTAAGTTATGTATTTTTTACGAAACTTTTTTTATACGGTCCTAATCCACCGCATAAAAAAGGATGTGCTGTATTTTTACGAAATAAATGAGTTTGATCGATTTGTATGTAACAAAGAGGAGATTAAAATCAATGTTAAAAATTATGTTAAAAGTCAAATCTATTTAAAAATAATTTACAAATTTAAATAAAAAATATGCATATTATATTTCTCATTATAATGATAATTTAAACCTTGAAAATAGATTTTAAAAAGGGAAAAAGGAAATATTTTCGAAAAACAAATTATCAAACAATTTTCCTTATTCCCATTATTTGTATTAGCATTCGTAATTATTAGTTTACAGAAAAGGTAAGAATTTATAAATAACCCATTAAAAATTTTTGACTTTAAATTAAGGGGTCCATCGGGTCTCCACTATTTAGACAATTGTAATCATTTAACCCTAGGATCATACGTAACTCGTCAAATTACTGAACGAACTTCTCTACCTGCTCCAATACTAAAACTTGTCGTTGCCTGGTTGCTGTGAAACTTCTGTTATCTAATTTATTTGTTATAATAACACAGCAGACGTATTAATTTTGTTTATAGTTGCCGTCGTTTTATTTGTATTGAAATAGCGTGCGTCAAAAGAACGACGATGTATGATTAACCGATGTTTTTTTTTTAAGATTTTGTACTTCACATATAAAAATTTTCCTAATTTTTCTAAAATTTATTAAAGATATGGATGTTATAATTAATTCATTCAATGATAATGATAATGTAAAAGATGATTATAGCTGTTTGACTTATAGAGACGACATAATACTAAAGTTTTAATATATTGAATCGAAAACTAAAGAATGCGTTTCAAGTGACTTAATAAAAGATTAACAATTTATTTTGTGAAAACTATTTTAATTTTATTATTTTTTGAGATCTTATTCGAAAAATTACTAACAAATTTTAGAAAATTTACAAATGTGTCTAATGGGGAAATAACTACATATCTACGGGAATATTTGTGACCGAGAAATTTCACATTCTGTAAAGTCACACATGTCTACCGACTCATAATAATTCATAAATTAGTTATTTGAAAGACATGTTTTATGATACAATTGATGTATTTATCTACTTTTTAATTTTTATAATGAAAATATGCTTTGATAAAATTATTAAAAAAAATTAATAAATATTTATATTAAAAAATTTTTCCAAATGAAATTTTTTTAAAAATTTTGTTCGCTTTTATAGTATTGTTAGGGGAGGAAGGGGCAAAACGGGGTAGGGGGGCAAAATGGGGTACCCCAAAAATTTCGTAAAAATTTTTATATTTTCAAATTTGATAATATTGAAAACCAAATAGTTTTTCATTTGATAAAAACATTTTATTCGATATTGAAGAACAATTCAGAATTATTAAAAAAAAATAATTATTTTTCGCCTCTGCATCCACTACTAATATAAATGGTGATTCACTTTACGTAAATCACTTCTAAAAAAATATTATTATTTAGTAGCTTCGTTTTCTTATGAATATATTTATAATCTTACATTATTAAGGGGTACCTTTTGCCGGCAAAAACAAAAAATTTTCCTACGGCAGCTCGAAATTTGATTATTTTACTTTAATTACGACTGAAAATAATAAGATTCAGCATATTTCAGTCCTTAAAATCATAACGGTTTCTTAAGTACCCCGTTTTGCTCCCCCCCCCCCCTAGCCTATGTAAAAAAAATGTTTTTTGCAAATAAACTCTAAAACTCTCCGTAAAAAGTCCATTCGTCAAAATGACGTCGATGTATGATTAACGTTTCTCGTAGACCAACGTATGATTCTAGGGTTAAATATTAGTCGTGTAATATTTTTGTGGTTCTTGTTATAACACTGAAAAAGAAAACCCAATGCCTTTTTTTCCCGGAAATTAAGTATTTGATTATTTATAAAGTAAATTATAACAAAACCAAATTTCCGGCTGATTATAAAATTCTTAGAATAAAAATTTCTATACCGTATGACGGCTACACTATTTTTAACTGAAAAAAGTTCCTTAAGGTATTTGCTGCGGGATTGTCAGATACAAAAGTATAGCTCAGCAAAAAAGTTTTCTTTTATCTTCTAATATTCTTCAGTTATTATATCTGTATACCACTTGTTCTTTTAAATTTCCGCGCGCCTATATTGTCGCAATATAAAAGCATTGTTGAAAAAGCGTTGTAAAATGATGTTTATAAATTATATTTCAAAAACGGCGCAGTCAATAATTTTTATTTGTTATTAAATATGGTTTGTAACTTTGTATTTTATAACATATTAAATTTTTATCAAATACCTTTGACACGTTTTCATTTTATTCAAAAAAAAAAAAAAAAATAGTTTTCCCATAAGAGCCTGTGTTAAAATTATAAAACTTTGAAACTGTTTTTCTCAAAATTGGGGCGGTCAATTTTTTTCGGTGTAGGCTCGTATTATTGGTATTGAATTAAATAAATGTCTAGAGAAGTTTCGTTAAAATCATTTGAAAAAACGTTTTTCGGACCAACTGCCTTAACATCATTTATAGCTGGTTCACAGGAGTTTTTAGTGGATTTTCTGTCCTACTTATTACTTACAATTTACCGCTTCTGTGTGAACGATGTACTACATACATATACTATAATAATAATGTTACGTCAGAATTAGAGGTAGTGAAAGTGTTTAATGTCTTAAGAAGGTAAACAATTATGTTAAAATTAGTAAATGAAATCAAAGAAAAATCGATATAACACGTAAAAGCCCCCATTATGGAACGGTATCTAATACTTGAACAGTAAAGTTTTGACATTTACATATTTATTTCTTTAAGGCGAGGTTTACTCGAGAGTCCTTAAAAATTATATATTTTTATAGAATTTTTTTCTCAAGAACGGAAGTAATTATCAATTTCAAATTTTGTGCACATATTTATTAAGTATTAAACTACGCAAAAAAAATTTTTCAAGGAAAAATATTAAAAAAGTGTCCATTTTATAGATAGTGCAGTGTGACGATCCGAAAATCCAATGCGTTGTTGGTGGATATCCTAGCGCCGGTAATAAACCACCGAAATCCAAAAACAAAAAAGACTTATAAAATATATGAAGAGTACCGGCACCTCTACCTATAATATCAATAAATTGCTGAAAGGAAAAAAAAATGGCGGATGTTTGAACTTTTGATTACGATTTTTGTCTTATTTTTCGCTCTTTAAAGTAAACTTAAAAATAAAAAAAAATATTGAAAGTGTATCGAACTTAGGTAGAGGTGCCGAAGAATTGAATTATCTTTAAAATAAAAAATTTAAAAAAAGGATCCATCGAATAGTTTTTGAGTTATCGTGTCCGCCAGTTCCAAAAATGTAGTTCCGAGATATTATAAAATATACATAAAGAAACGTATTTTGAAAATTTTATATTTAATACTCATTATTGCGTGAACTACGTTTTTTGAATTATTTTTTTTTATAGAAAGCTGGATTCGGTTAATGTGCAAGAATCTTGTTTTTAAATTATTTTCAGTAAAATCACTTTGGGAACATATTCTACACATAATTTGCTATCAATTTCGGCAAAAAAAAAATCGATTTATTTTGTCAAATCTCAAGTAAACCTTCCCTTAAATTACTTTCAGCAAAATCACTTTGGGAACATATTCTACACATAATTAGCTACCAATTTCTGCAAAAACAAAAAAGATTTTTTTTAACGACTCTCAAGTAAACCTCCCCTTAATTAAGTAAAGAAACATTAATGCGAGGTGAATTTAAATTGAAAAACAATCATTCTATTAATAATAATTTTTGTTATCAGACGTTTCTTTCAGAAATAACTTCATTAATATGTAAATGTCAAAACTGTTCCAGTATTAGATACCGTTCCATAATGGGGGCTTTTACGTTACTGGTAATGAAAAAGTAAGACATATTTACAGAGTGTTAGGAAAAAAGTCAATATGATTCGATTCAATTTTGAGTTATGTAAAATTTCACGTATTTTTCGATTTAATAGCCGTTTGTACTAAAAAACTTTATACATCGAACAATGGTAGGCAAAAAAATTTTAGTGTTTTTCTCGAAATTACACTTTTTGAAATGGCTGCTCTCACAATTTTTATCCTACCATTTTCCATATCACTGAAATTTTCCCAATTTTAAAGGAAAAGTACTCAAATCAATTAAACCGACGAATCTATGCGACACTTTTCTTTACCACTCTGTAAAATTTAACACGGTGACAATCATAGCCTATAATTACAAAACGTCCATTTGCCACGATCAGCTAATACCATGCTAATACACTTTATATGGAATTGCTGACGTCATACAACGTGTGGTGTGAGTTAGTATGGTTTCATTTTGGGGTTTTATGACGTTAATGACCGTTAAGGTGTTAATATTATTGAAAAATTAAAATGGTCATTAATATGCATAATGTAAATCACAGTCAAGAGAAAGTAAGAAACTTAAACATTAACTGTAATCACTTTCTTCGATTAAAATATTTTTTAATGATTTTTAAGCATTTAATCAGTACATTGCATAAGAATATTTAAGTTATTGCATCAATTCGTTTTTTTTACAGATGTATTTTTCACAATTTTCATAATATTATAAAAATGAAATAAAATGTTCCCACGTGTAAATGAATGCGTTATCTTGTTTTAGAAAAGCAACTTCTAAGGAAATCGTGAGGCGTTGAGCGTTTTAAACTATGTATTTTCGATGAAACTTTTTTTATGCGGTCCCGATCCATCGCATAAAAAAAGGTCTTTTTTACAATCTGGACTAAACTAAACTTTTTATAGCTACAGTAAACTCTCGTTAATTCAAACCTTCGATAATTCGAAACTCTCTACAATTCAAAGGTATCACGAGTTCCCTTCAAAATCTCTTTATATTTCGAACCAAAACAATAGATTTTTATACACTTGGTAATTCGAACGAAAAAATCATTGCTACGTAACAAAACGATGCGTTAATTCGAACTCATCGCCGTCAAACACGCGACAATTCAAAGTTGCAGAGAGAAAGAGACAGAAAGACTGTAAGTACATTTTGAAAAAAGTTCAAGTTCATTCATCACAAATGCTTAAAAAATTAAAATTGTTACTTGCGATAATTCGAACTTCTCTATAATTCGTAATATTTTAAGATTCCCTCGAGTTTCGAATTAACGAGAGTCGACTGTATTTATGATATTTTTGAATATATTTCGGCACACCTATATTTCTTTGTGCGATTTGTTTTTATGCGGTCCCTATCCACCACATAAAAGAAGGTTCAGCTGTATTTGAAATAATTTTTTGATTTTAAATTAATTAATTGGAATTTGTAATTTTAAATACTACAAATTTTTAATAACTGATAACGATGTTGACAACTGCAAATTTTACTTATTTATGTACAAATATTTATTTAGTTAAATTACATTTATTAAAAATTTGCTTGCATTAGTATTGGATTAATTGCTTAAAACATTAATGAATTTTCATTGTAGATTTTCTTGAAAAATCGATATATAAATTCATTATTTTTATTTAAAACTGTGTTTTATGATTTATTTGTTAATTTATAACGAAAGAAATTGAATTATGTTATCCAGATTTATGTCAGATTATAATAACAAATATTAAAAGGGTATAGCAGGATAAGTATAGGCAGGGCCGGACCTAGAGTTATAAGGAGGGGGGGGCAAATTTTCCTGTTGGCGCCCCTTGCAGCAAAAAAATTTTTACCTGGATGATGACAAAAAAAATAACCTGGACCCTATCATAAATCGGCACCGTTGACCTTTTTTTTTGTCATCGCTTGTTCCAAAACCATTGACCCTATCATAAATTATTACTGTCACAAATTTTACTCGGCCCAAAAAAGTTTCACCATTTGCGCGCTCCTCAAATTACGTTTTTGGCGCCCCTAAAATCATCCCCCGCTGCCCCCCCCCCCTAGATCCGGCCCTGAGTATAGGTGAATCTGCCCCGGAGCGAATTATTTTAATAACTATATTACCGGTATGGTAAGGCTGTAAGTAATTGATATTTACAATTTTGGCGGCCAAAACTGAGTAGTTATGGAGATAACTAAAAAAATTTAAAAAATTACAAAAATTTTTTTCTTGGTAACTACTCAACTTAGGAAAAAAATTCCAAATCTATATGAAGGCAAACACTCTCAAGAATATTAGACATATTTATTATCGTATCAGTCCTCGTTATTAAGGATAATAAAAAGCATAGTATCCGATCCAATATTATTTTTATAGGGTTCCAATTGAGCAACCACTTCAAAAAAAATTCAGTAACTGTGCCCTAATGCACTTAATTACTGCACCAAGTCTCATCAAAATTCAAGGGCTGTAACATGGTAAAAAAAAAAATATTCTTATTTCTAATCTGCTAAACCGCCCTTCCAGTGGGTCCGACCCTGGAATTATATACATCAATCGAAAGTACTTTAAAAATAAAGTGTTGTGTCTCATAAAGTGTTTTTTCCTATCTCCTATAGTTTTCGAGATAATCAAGAATAATCGAAAGAGGTATATTAAGTTATAGGTTATCTGCCCCTGATAGAAAGTCCCAATAGTAACTGTATTGTCGTTTATCTGTCACTGTAGGTACTTCATATGTATAACTTCCCTAGATCAAAACCAAACCATTGTAGAAATATAATAGAAAATTGTCAAAAAATGTGGTGTAGTAGGCATTCTTTAATATTCTACATGTTAAAAATGCCTCTTTCGATTATTCTTGATTATCTCGAAAACTATAGAAGATAGGAAAAAACACTTTATGAGGCACAACACTTTATTTTTAAACTACTTTCGATTGATGTATATAATTCCAGGCTCGGACCCACTGGAGGGGCGGTTTAGCAGATTAGAAATGAAAAATATTTTTTTAACATGTTGCAGCCCTTGAATTTTGATGAGACTTGGTGCAGTAATTATGTGCATTAGGGCACAGTTACTGAATTTTTTTTGAAATGGTCGCTCAATTGGAACCCTATAAAAATAACATTGGATCGGATACTATCCTTGTTATTATCCTTAATTACGAGGACTGATACGATAATAAATATGTCTAATATTCTTGAGAGTGTTTGCCTTCATGTGGATTTGGAATTATTTTCCTAAGTTGAGTAGTTACCAAGAAAAAATTTTTTGGAATTTTTTATTTTTTTTTAGTTATCTCCATAACTACTCAGTTCTGGCCGCCAAAATTGTAGATATCAATTACTTACAGCCTTATCATACCGGTAATATAGTTATTAAAATAATTCTATATCCTTTGACTTCAAAATGACCCTCTTACCGTCCCGTTCACACCGAACTGATAGTAAATAATATTTAGAAAACATAAATAAAAATTTGGGGGACAGGTCTACCCACACTGTCAACTTGCCATTGGGTGTCCTTAAAGACTAGAGACTACTGTACATAAATAATTATTTTTCCATTTCGGGCAACTTCTCCCCTGGGTCCCCGATAGAGGCTTTGCCCCTTGCACCATACCGGGGGCTTCGCCTTCTGTACCTAAGGGTGGGGGCTTCACCCTTATCAAACAAATGATAATATCATTTGTTCTCAAGATATGCGAGACAAAATATATTTCAAAAACAGTTTCTTATTTCGTTTTTTCTCTTTTTTTTTTTTTTAAATTTTATAATAATATACTGGCGTTTTTAACATAAAGAAAGGTTCTTAGGCCATTATATAATAATGTTATGGTAAAAAATCCATATAATCTATGTTATCTTAATAAAGTTAATTCTGTTTTTTTACCACAAAAAACAAACCGCTAATCCGAATTTACTGAAAACTTTATCCGGTCTTCATTTTTTGACTACGCATCTAATGAAATTAGTCCGGAGTTGATATCATCATTTGTTCTCGAGATATGCGAGACGAAAAAAAATTCACGAACGAACGAACGAACTAACGAACGTACGCACAGACATCACGCTAAAAACTATGGATTCGGATTCTAGTGACCTTGAAACGTGGAGATATGTCAAAATTAGCGATTCGTAAACTCGGACCCATTACAATAACTTCCTATGGGAAGTTAAGAAAATGCAATAGTATATTTTTTACTTATAAGTTACTACTTATCACTTCGCTGTCAACGATGCATTAGATTTTGAACTTTTTATTACATACGAGACTGTATAATGATCAGTTTTGGATTTACACTAGGGGCAGGTGCGCGGGGCTAATGCCCCGTACGGCAAAATTTGGAATTTGGCGTTTTTTTTTTTTGTAGTAAAAATTAAAAAATAAAAATAATTTGGAATTAGCGGTTTTTTTTTACTTTATTTTTAGGGAAGAGTAGGAGCAGCATTTTTCACAGTGCCCCACGCGGCACTTTGGATAAATCCGGCCCTGATAATGACTGTTATTCATGAAGGTCATATAAGAGATTTCTACTGTATTTGCATACATATATATGCTTTAAAATAAAATAAACTTCTTAAGCTAAGTATTTTCAAGGTAATTACGTAAATTAACAAAAAAGAGAAAAATTTTTGAAGTGATCAAAAATAAACAACTATAAAAATTTAAATATTTCATGCAAAAAAATCTGAAAATTGTTAAATCTGAAAAAAATATTAATTCTCTCCCAAAAATTTGTAAAAAGCAACACTGCTAATTGTCTAAAATATAATTTTGCTTTTGTTTTTTTTTTCTTGGCATCCAAAATAAATCATTTTCAAATATTTTGTCGATTTAAGGTGAATCGATTACAAGAAATTTTTCAAGTTTAGAATTTGAAATTTTAATATATTATAGAGAAAGATATTATGATGCATTCACTGACACTATTTTGAATAATTTCTGACGTGTAGTTTAGAAGAAATAAATTTTCAAAGTTAGAATTTTTAACGTACGAATAAATGATCAGAGGTATATATTTAAGTAAGTTGTGTCATTAAAAATCAACTTTAAGATTTAAAAAACTGAAAATTATTTTCTTTTATGTTTTCGAATCATTAAAAAAACTATTTAATTTAATATTGGACGTTTAGTTATTGTAATAAATAGAAAAAAAAAACTATAAAAATGTCATTTTATACTAATACACCCATAATATATTTATGTATGTATTAGTTATTATGTGTGCGTACTTATCAATTACCAGAGTCAAATTCATTACTTTTGAAATTATTATAATTAGAAGATTGAACAATAATCAAATATTAATACTGTTACATGTATTATAACATTTAACTTATTTTTCTACACATAAATTATATTTATAGAAAAAAAAATAGACTTTGTAATTCATTTGTCAGTAGTAATCCATTCACCTTAAAACACCGAGAAATAATTTGTTCCTGTAAGCGCGGTAAAAATTTAAAAATTCAAATTTAATATTCAACACATTTTTTCGTTTTAATATTCACAGTAACTATATAAATAATTAAATAAACTAAAAAAAATTATAACTAATTACTCACATTAATTTTTATTAAATAATATAAATTAAATATATAACACAAATTGAATTAACACAATAAAAATATTTGAAACAATAAAACAACTTATGAACACTCCAAAAACAAATTTAAAACTAATGCTATTTCCCGATTACTAATTAATATATAATTTTATGAAATAAAAATCGTTAATAATCAGTGATAAGACGCGAAAGTATATTGAGAAAAAGTTTTTGAAAAAAAAAAAAGAAAAAAACTCGGGGAAATGATATCTGGCGCGCTCAGTTAAATGTAGTACGATCAGTGCGATATATGTATTGTTAAACGTGTATATCGTTGATAGTTGATTTGGTGCTGCGTGGCATTCAAATGACTGCAAATGACCGTGCCGAGTTGCGAGCACATGTGCGCGATCCGCGCGATTTCTACACAACTGCCACAACTGCTGTTCACCCTGTTCACGACATACAACACGCCAAACACGTCTGTCACGGCTGCCTGTTGCTTATAAAAAGCATGCGATTTCGTGCAACTACCAACAGCCAAAAACTTCTTTAATCATTAAGGATGTATACCTGAAACGAAAATTTCAACTTTCTCCATTGAGTTTGAAATATGTTAAACAATAGACGATTCTGTATTGATTAGCAAAAAGAAAATTGTATGTCATGGACAAATTAAACGAAATAATTAATGTTATCATTTGTCGTGTGTTGTTTGAACCGGAAGTAGCTTAACTACGAATAAATTTGTAAAATTGATCATATTTTATCCAACTTTCGTGAAAAAAAAATAGTTTTATGAACCTTACGGCCGGTTTTACATTCATAATTTTAAAGGTCCTTTAATTAAAGCTACTTTTAATTTAAAGTCGACTTTATTTTTAGCATTGTTTTACAATGATCAGGTCTGCTTACATTTGTTAAAGGACTTTTAAGTGTTGCATGGATAAAACGAACTATGAATGATCGTAGCCAATCTTACATTTAAAAAAAATAACTACAGAAACGAAAATATCAACATGATTGAATTTCAAAAAATACGCATTTCACTCATTTCGCTATTGCCAGTGAGACTGGAATAGAAAACTACATTATTTCTTTTTAAAAGAAATTTATCATAAATACAATGAATTATAAAAGAAATCGCGGGTAACCCAGAAATCGTTCAGCCAGTTTAACCCAAAAGGAATGTTTGATATTAATCCAAGACGTAAAAATAATCAAAAACATTATTGAAAATAAACAAACAAAATTTTTATTTTATTTATTTAAGGTACGAATATTTTATAGAAAATTATGCTTATAAACAAAATTCAATGATAATAATCAGCAATAACAAACATGTTAAAGCCAACTTTAAGCAGTAGAAGTCGAGATAATTCTTACTTTAGTTTAAAGTCGACTTTTACACTAACGGGACTTTAAATTTGATTGTAAAACAGTACCAAAAATAAAATCAGTTTTAAAGTTGGCTTTAGTGTTAAAGTCGGCTTTAAATGTGAATGTAAAACCGGCCGTTATACTTTGTATTATTTTTTAATGAAAAAAAAAACCAGACCCACCGGCCTATCTTTTTCGTAAAAATTAAAATAAAAATTAGAAGCCGGAACCACGCGGTTTTGACACTATTTTAAAAAATTGTGCCCGCCATTTTCGACGAGAAAGGCGGTACAACATATAATGAATGTTTTGCATTTAGGAAACACAAACGATACAGTGCATTTTTTTTTTTTTTGCACAAAAAACTAATTTTTTTAAATTTTAACCTTTTAATTGCTTTTGGATGCAATTAAAAAATTAGTTTTGTAATAAAATTTTAAAAAAAATTAGTTTTTTTGTGAAAAAAAAGAAAATGCATTGTCAAATAATTAATACTAGACAGGTTTACTTTGTGAAAATCCATATTAAAACATGGGATCGTTGCTTTGTCACTTTTCACAGCAAAATCATAGAAAAACACGAGTCGACTTTCGGCTTTTACACCATCCTCAGGTGAAAAACATAACTAAAAATTGTTCTCACTTTTCACAGCAAAATCATAGAAAAACACGAGTCGACTTTCGGCTTTTACACCATCCTCAGAACAATTTTTAGTTATGTTTTTCACCTGAGGATGGTGTAAAGTCGACTCGTGTTTTTCTATGATTTTGCTGTGAAAAGTGACAAAGCAACGATCCCATGTTTTAAAATGCATTGTGTCACACAGTGTTTTCTAAATGGAACATACTCTAGACGTCAACTGTCAGGATAATAATTCCGATAGGTGCTAAATCCAACGTCAACCATAGTCAAATTAAATCTTTATTTTATAGAAAACATTTATTAATTTATATAATTTCTTATACAGTACACATCTTAATTCGTAAAATAAGTGTTTCTAGTAAAAATTTATTATTATGATTAATTTTCAAAAAATTTTAGATGTAGTACTCGATTTGACTGGATACACATCCTTAAATATTAATAATTATAATTTACAATTTGTACTAATATCAATGGGTTTTTTTTAAGTACTTTCATATCGTACGATTTTCAATGTCATTATCTCGTGTAAGTGTCTCAAAATTAAGGAAGTAAAGAGGGGCTTACTACATGTATACAGTCAAGTCTCCTATAACGCGGTTAATTCGTACCGTGTGTTATAGAAGACTCACAAAGAATGTCACGGGGGTGTACCCCCGATTTTGTTTATTCTTTGATATGTTGTAGAACATCGAAAAATAAAAGACACGTATTTTTTTTAGCGGCTGTAAAATAGTTTGAAGGGGTGAAATCACCCTTCAAAAAGTGAGGTAAACATTTAATTTTTCAAATATCTCGAAAACGGTAAGAAATAGAGCAAAAATTTAAATTGGCGATATTGATCTTTTTTAAAGAACTATCTATTGATATGCAATTTGTTTAAATTACATCAACAGGAGTGGTTGGGGGTTAATTTTGCGAAAAGAGGGTAAAAAATACAATATATTAAAATTTTGTTCACAGATTTCAAATCTACGTGAAAAAATCTAACTGACCTGTTTTTGCCCTATTTCCTAATATTAAGTTTAGGGGTAGGTAACCAGACGGTGATTGTGTTGACATAATCATACTACTTGAGTAATTCAGGAACTTGGAAACCGAGTTGTGGAAATCATAAAAAAAATTTAAAAAAATAAAAATTTATAGGGTTGACCGGGGTAATTGTGAATGGATTTTCATGAATTGAGATAAAAGCGTTGTTTTAAATATTTTTTATTTTATATATCACATTATGGTTGATTTATTTATAATTCTACATTATTCAGGATGCACCACACAAATTTTAAGCAAATTCGTACGAAAAACAAAAATTTTATAGGCCATTCACATTTCCCCGGTGCGGTTTTGCAAATCTTATGAATTTCGGGGTAAATGTGAATGCCATCAGAAAAATTATTTAGAATGGATTACAAGAGGAGTGAGGTACATCAGAGTAAGGACCAACTCAAATTCTTCATATTTACCCCACTTTCAAATTTTTCATCATACTCTAGCGGTCACAATTTCTCTTTGTTTAATGCAAGTTACGCATACCTAAAATTTGTACAAAAAATCTAGGTTAAATAAAAATAACAAAAATTGTAAGAACAAATTTGTTACAAGCTAAAAATGATATTTTGGTGATATTTTGTCATTTTATCAAATAAAAAATCAAAAAATTACATGATTTTCACACAAAAACAAGGAAAATAAGACTTTTTCAAGGAAATACATTCAGTTTACATGAACAAAAAACAACAATCTATTTTTTTTTTGTGTTGTTTGTACAACGGAAACTTGTACAATAATGTCATTGTACATCATCATCAACATTTTCAACTCTGAAAAGGACACTACTGAAATTTTTGACCGGATGGGGGCATTTGTGAATGACGTTCACAATAACCCCGGAATTTTAAAATCATAGGGTAATTGTGAATTGGTAATAAATTGTCCAATTTCTTTAGCAGTTAATAAGGAACCCCCTCAGGCTTTAGATCACTTCTTTAGAAGTACCTTTATCCATTTCTTACCTTTTAAAAAAAAGAAAATGTATTTAAAAATTTTTTTTTTTTGATGATTGGTCGAAGTAAGATACACAAAATTTTGTAAGGGTTTTTTCAAAATAAAAAAAAGATAATAATACTTGGAGAATTGTTATGAAATTTTAATAGCATATTAAGAAAGGACAGAAAAACATACTAAGATTTGATTTTTAACAAAATTAATGTTCTTTTAGAAATTATAGGCGCCGTTCACAATTGCCCCAATTCACATTTACCCCGGTCAATCCTACCGCGTTATATGGAAATTCGAAATTAATACAAATTAAGTGAATCGTACCGCATTATATGGAATCTCAGAAATACAATAATAAATTATACATAAATTTGACCTATATAAAAACTGCATTGTCAAAGTATCAAGTTGTGATTGGTACGGTTTTAATTAATCGAATTTTATAGTAGAAATGTTAACGAATATGTAGTATTTTACATACTTTGAAAATATAATACTAATTTTGAAAATATCGTTTTCGATATCGATAATTTTCGATAATGAAAACTATACTTTAACAGTCCCAATATGTGTGTAATACCCACAACTTTGTTCGCTTAAGTTTTTAAAAATTTTGTTATTTTTCGCTAGGATACACCGTTTACGAAATATTTACCGATCAAAGTTTTCGATAACGAAAAGTATTATTATAAACAAACATAATAATGGGAAGCAGTTATTGAAGTAGATGGTGACTTCGCTCCACAATGTTGTTAATTTTTTTTTCTTTTTCATTATACTTAATAATAAAGTTTTCCCCTTAAGGACCCACAAAAAATATAAAAAATTCGCTAGACCGGTTTCGGCTACTTTTTGTAACGCTCTTCAGTAGCATAAAATATAATAAATACAAAAACCAGAAATATAATAAATATAAAAATCAGAAATATAATAATTATAGAAACCAGAAGAAATATAAGTATAAAAAATCAGAAATATAATAAATATGAGAACCAGAAATATAATGATAATATAATAAAATAAAATAAAGGATTAGGAAAAATATTTCCCTTCGTTCGAAATTTTTCCTAATCTTTTAATTTAATCTTCTAAACTTTTACTACATATTATCACAAGAATAAGTAACAACCAAATAGTAACAGAAAGAGAAGAAACGATAGATAGACTTTGATGCTTGAGGTTTGGAAGAAATTGGAAGAATATGTTAGTACTGTATTACAACTTTAAAAAAAAAAGTAAAGGTAATAAAATTTTGAAAAAAATATGATTGGTTAAAAAAGATGACAAAGATAGAAAAGCAGCTTGTACAGTGACAGTTTAATTTACTTATCTCTCTCACACAAAAATGTGACAAACTAAGTCGGATTTACACACTGCCGTGTCACACGAATGTCATGTATCTTTAGATACAACAATTTCGCGTAACAACGTTTAAAGGATTCTACTCAATCCCTAGTATATATATTGACAATAAAATTAATTAATTTGTTAATAATAATATAATAATTAATCTATTGTATTTTTAAATTTTTATTTTGATTGTATCACATTCCTTATTTCTTATATTTTCAAATAGTATATTTATACGTTATTAAATCAATACTGCAACATTGAATCAATAAAGCATAATAAAAATCAATTATATTAGATATTTAATAATATTTGAGCGAATTAAGATAATACGATATTTTATTCAAATCAAGTTTTCTCAAAACTATCATTTCTGAGATACGTGAGATTAGTATGACACGGCAGCACAGCTAAAACAAACTTCATAATTCAAAAAATTAAATAAATGTATATAATTTTTAAAACTATTGATTTAGATTATAATTTAACATTTCTAAATCGTATTTTGTATTGCCATATTCTATTTTGAATCGAAAAGTAATATTTTTATGAATGTTGCTGCAAGAGGGCAGTATCGTACTGAAAATAATTTATTTCATTTTTTGCTATAGTGTAAATCCAACTTGTAAAATTTTATTACGTTTACTTTTTTCTTGGAGTTGTAGGATAATACAAGCCTATCAGTTAAACTGTTCTTCCAGGGCAGTAGTGTATTTTAAAACAGAATTTCGTTACAAATTTAAATTGTGAATTTTTAAAATTATATTATATTAACATGGAGAATATATCCAAATCACACTATATTTGTTTAGTGAAGAATTGTGAAGAATTTTAATAAATAAATTCTAGTTAACAATTAACAAATCATCTAATATGTTGTATTATTTTTTTTCCATAGTTCAAATCCTATACCGGCTCTGTAAGATAATAGGTAATATACTCGGAACCACCCCTCGATTTTCACAAAACACATGCAATCAAGGTCATAGCAGGCAATATCGGACCTCTCATTCTGTTACTCTTCTGGTTGTTATCTATTCTGTGATATTATGTAATAAAATAAAATAAAAGATTAGTAAAAATTTCGAGATAAGGAAAATATTTTTCCTAATCCTTTATTTTATTTTGTTATATTATCATTATATTTCTAGTTCTCATATTTATTATATTTTTTATTTTTATATTTATTATATTTCTCGTTTTTGTACAATTTATTATATTTTATGCTACTGAAGATGGTTACGAAAGTAGCCGAAACCGGTCTAGCAAATTTTTTAAATATTATGTATAATCCAGCTTATTATTATGTATAATCCAGCCCACAGTACAGCTCAAAATAGTGATTTAATTATAAATACTGTTTGAATACTGAACATTTTTCTCGGAACTATCATACATTTGAAAGTAAAAATAAAATTGAAAACTAAAAGTTAGCACAGATTTACTTGATCATTTCTACCAACATACCACAAATAAAATTTTTATTAAACCGCATATTAATTTTTGATGAATATGTATTTTATTTATGTGGCAATATCCAAATAATTATTAACTAATTTTGTAGACAAGGAAACCAACATGCAATATTAATTTGAATTGATATTTCCCTCTTTATTGCCATTAAAAAAACCAATAAACTGTTACTTTGAACTATTGAAAAATGAACATTATAATCAGCAATTAACACTAAATTAAAGTAATTAACATAATGCAAATCAACCTAGTTACCAGTTTTAACTATTGCTTAATTCAATAAAAAAAATAATAATTAATTTGCAATTACTGCTTTACACGTAAAGCATATGAATAACGCTAATTTTTCTTATAGGTAATAGTTAAAATTTACTTTTGTTCCTATTTAAATGACCACCACTGTATATACAATACAGTGTAAACTCTATATAACGAACCTCTATTTAACGAAAAACTCCTTAAAACGTAGAAATTACAAAGGTTTGTTTGGTTTACATTATCATCCGTATATTGAAACACTCTTTATAACGTAATAGCCACTCTCAATAGCGAAAAATGCGTCATTTTTCAAGCCAAAAAAAATTTTATTTCACTGACTTTCAAACAAAATAGTGATACAGAGTCGTAAATATTTCGTACGCACAAAGGGATTCTTAGAAATCCGTTTATTTGTTTGTTGTAATTGCCTAGCACATGTTTTTGCCTACTGTACTTCCGTACTACTGTCTTATTGCTGTCTTTACGTTATCATATTCTTAGTTGCTTTCAAACTTTTTAACTGTAAACATGGCGACTAAAAGAAAGAGTTTGTGTATTGACGAAAAAGTGTCATTTAATTCAGTCAAAATTAAAACCACTTACTAAATTCGTAAGTTTTATTCGTAAAATTATATTGTTTTCTTTTACTCTCCATATAACGAAAACTCTTTATAACGTAATAAAATACCCGGTCCCTTCAATTTCGTTATATGGAGTTTACACTGTAATTACAGTGCTGTCTCGATTAGAGCATGGATACCGGTATTTCGGTACTACCGAAAAACCGGAATATCGGACATTTTTATACGTTTTATAAAACCGGTATCAAAATTTCAAATACCGGTATTTCGGTTTCGGTATTAGCAAAATCAGATACTTTATATAATTACATATTTTAAATATTTTTACGTTAAATTTACTATTGGTATTGAATTGTACTATTAGTTATAGAGTATTTTGTATATAACAGTATAAGCATAGACCATAAATTATTACAATATGTATCTTCAGTTTTGTTTAATGTTTTCCAGATGTCCAAATGACCAAATACCCTATATTCATTCATATGTTTTTATACATAGTTTTTACAATTCTGGAATACATATTTTTAAGTATTTTTCTGTCGAAAAAAATGCCAAATTACCTATGTTTGGGTAAAATATTTTACTATTGTTGAATACTAAAATTGTTAATTCTAATGGTACCTATTTAAAAAAATCCTTGCTCTGTGTAAATAAAAGGGTGAAATTTAAAAATTGATGTCCATGTATTTTTTTTTAAAATTA
Organism: Brachynemurus nebulosus; assembly: GCA_035578155.1. NCBI lineage: Eukaryota > Metazoa > Arthropoda > Insecta > Neuroptera > Myrmeleontidae > Brachynemurus > Brachynemurus nebulosus. The sequence continues at coordinate 19,095,372 of JAPWDM010000007.1, read as the reverse complement.
TTTTAGAATTTCCACCATGTCTTTGGACTATTTAAGCTGTGATTTTTTGCTCTTGCAGTTCGTGTGTATTTTTTTAAATTAAATGCGCAGTAGAATCGAAGAAAATTTATATTTAATTATTTTTTGTTGTTATTCCGTTTACTTTGTTTTACTATTTTATATTTTGTATTTAGTTTTAGTTAGATTTTTAAAATCTAAAAATGATGAAATTTGTTATTATTACTGATATCAATCATTTTCAGTAAAACATATTACCTATGCAAATGTTTTTTAATATTTTTATTTTTTTCTATACCATTTTCATTCAATACCGAAAAAATACCGGAATTCCGGTATTTTAAATTTTAATACCGAATAAATACCGGTATTATAAAAAGACACCGGTATTCCAAGCCCTAGTCTCGATATAGGTTCTTAATCCGTTTCACATTCAAACTCGAACTTACATTAAATTCGAATTACATTAAATTAAAAACATACATAATATACAGCTGAACCTTTTTTATGCGGTCCTTATCCACCAATTGCACAAAAAAATGTATTCAAAAATATCATAAATAGCTATAAAAAGTTTAGTTCAGATTGTATTAAAAAAAAAAAAAAAAAAAAAAAAAAAAAACATTTTATGCGGTGTATCGGGGCCGCATAAAAAAAGTTTCATCGAAAATACATAACTCAAAACTCTCAAAACCTCACAATTTCCTTAGAAGTTGCTTTTATAAACAAGATAAAGCATTAATTTACACGTGGGAACATTTTACTTCATTTTTATAATATTATGAAAATTGTGAAAAATACATCTATAAAAAAACGAAATGATGCAATAACTTATATTCTTATGCAATGTACTGATTAAATGCTTAAAAATCATTAAAAAGTATTTTTATCAAAGAAAGTTATTATAGTTAATGTTTAAGTTTCTTACTTTCTCTTGATTTTGATCCACATTATACATTTTAATGACCATTTTTTTAAAAACCGCATAAAAAAAGGTTTAGCTACACCTTGATGGGGTTGATATTAAATAAATTAAAATTTAACCCAATTTTATACCTTACTAAAAATAGTCAAATGCTTGCTAAATTAGTGCTAAAAAGGAAGAGAAGACTTGGAGGAGAACTTGGAAGAGTCCAATAAAATTTTATTTAGAGTGAGATAAACGAGAGTTACATAGGCGGTGTCCTGACTCATTTTGAGTCACGCAAGTTCTAGCAATAGAATTGTATACCAAGCAGAGTTGTCAAATTGGGATATTTATCGCAAATTCTTTTCGATTGACAATTGAATTTTATTGTTGGGGTAGAGATGTCGATTCTCCAAAAAAAAAAAAAGATCGATTTTTGGATCGATTTAAATCGAAATCAAAAAAATCGATTAAAAAAAATCGGCTAAAAAAAATCAATCCTGTGAGATCGATCTAAAAAATCGAAATTTTGAAAAGTTTAATAAAATTAGCTGATAATTTTTGTTTAAGGGACTTACTTGATAGTACATAGGTAATATCGGTAATATCGTGTAAAAACGCCTTACATTATATTTGTAAAGGCGATGAATGAGTTAGCTTTCCAATTATAATTATAAAAAATAAGGCAATTGAATATGTAGGACGAATACCACGAATTGAACCAAGTTTATTCAAAAATTTCAAACAAATTGACAAAAAAATGTTTTCTAAATAAGTCGCTTTTGTGGGAAAGGGATCGTCGTTTGCACAGATAGGTGGTCTCTTCCTTCCCTTTGTATTAATAGTCTGACTTATATAGAGCCATAGGAGGGGTTCGTTGATATAACAAGTAAAAAGTGACAATCAACAATAGAGTTTTTGGTGTTTCATTTTAACACATGTTTCTTTGTAGAATTACTATTAAAATGAAGTTATTTTTGGAAAAAATTGGTTATCGATCTCTTACTTTTAATAATCGATTCATGAATCGATTCGAATGAGAAAAATCGAAAAAGAATCGATTTTTTAAGCTTCGATTAATCGATTTTCGATTAATCGATTTAAAATCGAGATCTCTATGTCGGGGGACAAATAGCCGTTTGGGCTATTTTGAATTTTTTTGTTTTGGTTAAAAGTTACAATTTTTTTTAGTTTTCTTAAACTTTTCCTTTTTTGGCTCGTCAACTGTATTTTTGGAAAGATATTTTTCAAAAAGTTGACCGTCTTAGGCACTGAACTATTTTTGGGCGACTCGAGCGCCGTTCATCGGCAGTTTTCATAAAAACTTTTCTAGCAACACTAGAAAGCAAAAGTCATGTACCAAGTAAAATTTTTCGTGGTATAAAGCGGGTTCTACACGATGCTACGAACGTTCCTTCCAACATTCGATCGAACGTTTGAGGCAGTTAAGTTCGACAGTTGGTGCGACGAATGTATCTGCTACACGGTGAGTCGAATGTTTGATCCAATACGAATGATAATGTGTTGGTACTCAGTCGACAACGCTGTTATCTGTCTGATGTTATCTCTAATGTTATACACTGATGTTGTCTCTCTTGTATAATGTGTTGGGACAAACGTGACGAAGATGTTATCTGTCTGATGTTATCTCTAATGTTATACACTGATGTTGTCTCTCTTCACATGAACGAGTCGTGCGCAACCAACGAACACAACCAACATTGACCTTCAAACGTTCGAAGCATCCCTTTGACTCGGTGCAAGAATACCGACATCGAACGGGACACGACCAAATGCGAATGTTTGACGCTCGACATTGGACACTCGTAGGTTCGAACAACGGCTACACGATGCTATGAACCATCCAACGTCGAATGTTGGAAGGTGTTCGTAGCATCGTGTAGCAGCGGCATTACTGTACGTGTTATTAACCCTTTGCACTTATAAGACATGTACAGCATGACAAGGTGGTTTGTCCATTAACTCTACCATATTTAAAGGTGTTTTGTCTGTTGGATCATAAGACATGTACCACATGACACACTGAATGTTGAACTGTAATGACTGCTCATACTTCACATTACATGAATATTTTATTTAATAACTGCAAACACATTCATTTACTAGAAAAATAGTAAATAAAATAATATAAAATCACGTTGAATTATCTTTTTAAAATTAAAACTAATAAAAACAGCATTGAGGACGTATTTAGCGCATTTAATATTCAACTTTGGGGAAACAAGGTTAGAACGTCAAAATATCCGTCAAAAGAACGTTGGTCGTTGTCATGTGCTACATGTCTTACCAGCCTATTTACAACTCACTTTTTTTTTTGGTTGACTGCAGAGTTAAAATTTAGAGGTGTTTCTGCATATGATTCAATAAACATATTCATTTTTTTATTATTATTTTTAAAAATGTCAAAAATTGAACTGATAAACTGATAATACTTGCAACGTCAGTCGCAATATTTTTAAAATATAAATTGTATGATTTGTAAGAAGGTTATCGTATGATTGAAAATGGAGTGAAGTGGAATGTTTCATGATAATCAAGTAAGGTCACCTACTGAAATCAAGAAAAACTTCATATGTTTGAAAGTCAAATATATACATATACCACGTTTCAAATACAATTGAGCACGAGTCCTCGTTAAAAATTTAAATAATTCTTAAGAAGCAGATCCATCAAGTGCGCAAACTGTTTGCAAATGTTTGTAAATGTTTGCGAACACAAAATTTTTTTGGTGGAGACGATTGTCACGAATGTTTGCAATTGTGGAGTTTATTTTCAAAAAGCAATTTCTGAGAAAAAACTGATTTTGAGATTAATATAGAATTGTAAACTTTAATTAGAAAGCCATTATTCTAAACGGAAATTTTTTTCCAAAACTGACTACAAAGTACCTAAAAAGGGCATCAAATTTTATAAGTTTATTTTTAAAACGAAATATCTGAATAAAAATTTGTTTTCAAAACGCAATTTCTGAAATTTTATTTTCAAACTGAAATATCTCTAATTTCTTGAATTAAATAATGACCATTATTTTGAAATTTTTAACGTGCATAAAGGTACATTAGTAAAGAAAAAATACACCTGCAACGGAAAACCCAACAGAAAATATTACGCTTTAAACCTTTTAACTAATTTTTTGTTGCACAATAGCATCATGGATAATATGAGTAGCGTGTTACTATCATTAGTGCTTGAAAAAAATACCGGAAGTAAAAAGAAGAAAATGCTACAAACCGAAGGGAAAGAGAAAAATTGATAAGTCTAAATTACTTTATGCTATTCCATAGTTTTACAAAATAAAGCAAATATTTTACTTAACAAAAAAATCACGTTTATTTTTTATGTGTGACAATTGTTTCAAGCTTAAAAGCCCATTTTCAAACAAAGTAAGATGACTTTATTTATATGAAGGTAGAAAAAATTTTTAAAATTTAATTTTTACAAACAATTTTTAGAAAGCCATAACAAAAAAAAAAAGAAATACGAAAATCAAGTTGAAGATGAAAAAAAGCGGCAGAATGTGACTGCATTGGGGAAGCATGTAGGGTGAAAATTTAACATAATACTAATTGCGTGGGGAAAATATATTGAATATTATTCATTTTAATTTTCATTTTAGGCAATGAATTTATTACTTTTTTGCAATTTTGTTTTCAAAATGAAATATCATAAAGTTTTATTTTCAAAATGAATTTTCTTTTTTTTGAGAACACATTTTTAAGGGGATTAATTTGAATTAGATTTTTATACTGACTGAGGTTTTTCTCTACAGCATCCCAACTTTGTTATTCACTGGTAAAAAATCCGTAAAAATTTTGCTAACGCTAGATATAGAAAATCTCATTTTACTCGAAAATTACATTTTGTTAGAAATTGCTTTTTAAAAATAAGCTCCACAATTGTTTGCTAATGTTTGTCAGTGTTCCAAGTCCAACTAAAGTCAGTACATCAAAAGGAATTGGTTGTTTGGTACGTTTTGTGTTTTTCTAGTGGAGACGGTATGTGACGTATGTGATATACTGATATGAAATACATACGAACAACAAACATATATCCATATGTATAATTATTATTTTTGGTTTTATGTTACTTTGTTGTAAATATAACAGCATAATTTTGTGTTTTAAAAAGGATTAAGTACTGTAATTTTAAATTAATAAACGAATAAAAATAATATGGATTGAGATAATGAAAAATTTCTACAATTAATCAAATTTTATAAATCAAACTAGAAATACGGCAAACCACCAAATAAATTTTATTATAATCAAATTAAAAAACAGGATGCGTGGAATTCTCTACTCTCGCCGTTCAGAAGTGAACAAGCCAAACAAGAAGGCTGTACATACTTCGGGAATTATTGCGAATTATTTTGTTAATTAACTGCCTCGAAATTCGAAAAAGATACATAAGGCTTTTGTAAGAATCTCTTATAGCTAAAAAATGTTATCGCTAGTCTAACTTCGACAGGTATACAGTCTCTGTAGTTAAGATTCCGTTTATTAATTTTTGGGCTAATTTGGGAAATTAAAAATATCTAAATCTTCCGATGACATACGGCAAAAATTTTGAAATAAACCTCTCCTAAGGTCTGTTTTTAAGTCTGTTAATAATTATTTAAATAGTTTTTATTTAAAAAATTAGATATTCAAAATCTACGTTTTCTCTTTCGTTTTTTGATTAGAGATTATTACGAACGACATAGTACTAACAATAAGTTCTTTTCAATTTCAAATGTTGTCTGTATCGGGCACCTGTCGAGCAAAGGATCGATGGTGTAATGGATAGCACACCTGGCTAGTTACCAGGAGATCCTGGGTTCGATTCCCGGCCGATCCGGATAATTTTTTCAATCACTTTGTGATTTTTAATTTACATAAGTTCTTTACTTGGAATCATTTTTATATGTGATTACATAATTATGTATTCATATAGAAATATAGAAATACGTGGAACAGCTACAAACATTCGCAAACGGGTTATCGTTTGTAACTGTTTATTCAGTGGAGACAGTGTGTTCGCAAACAGTTAAAAACAGTTGCAAACATTTGCAAACAACTACAAACATTTGAAGCAAATGTTTTTTCGGTGGATCCATACCTTTATATTCGAAAAAAAAAAAATCTATTATTTTCTAAAAGCAAACTGCAAATTTAAAATTTACGCATTTGCAACAATGAAAGAGAGATAAAGCTAAGAAAACGGGAATTCCTTAAATTCGTAAGTGATGAATCATGCTTCAATTTAAGTGAAATACATTATACTTAGGTACTTACAATTAGTGAAAATTTGTCTTACTGTATATTATGTATGTATATTAAGTATTACATAATAAATTTTTATAAATGGGCAAGTATTGTACATAACTTGCATGTATGTCATTCTATCTCTTATCAACAAATAATTTTATGAATGATTTTGAAACTGTTTACCAGTCAGTAATGCTGTCTACACAATCAATGAAATAAGGCTGCGGTTACATTGGATACGAATTCGTACAAGCTCGTACGAAATTCATTCGTACGACTGTGGGGTTACATTGGTTACAGAATCATATTACGAATTCGTATTTAAATTTAAACTGAAAACTGTTAATACATATTGCATGATATCAAACAATGGATCCAGTTACCGAATCTTATTTATTAGAATCATCGTATTCAAAATTTCTAATTATAGAAAACAAACAATTCTGGGTAAACGATTATTCATTATTCATGTAGAGCAAAAAAAGCTGAGTTCTGCAATTGCTTGGAAGAAATTTTTCAAGACGAACAGAAATTTTTCGAGTACTTGAACATGTCACAAGTCACATTCAATTATATTTTTCGCTTCAGCCACATTCAATTATACTTTCAGCTTCAATATTTAGTTAATTATTCATTACACATACTTAAAATGTTTTTGTTAGGTTAGGTTAGTTTTGTTATATCGTAATATATTTAATTAAAAAATTATCTAAACATTTCCTTTGCCACCCCATTCCACAATTTTTTATTTAACTTTTCTATTATGACAGTATTTATGTTTTTGATCCCTTAAAGACCACCTTTGTTCAACAAAAATGATTATTTTTTCTAAATCCATCGTTTTTTTCGTACGATTTGCATCAAAAAACAAAATATTTTGGTCGTATCAAAAAGTCGTACGAGCTCGTACGAAAGAGTCGTAAGCAGTGTAACCACGCATGTCTAAATGTATGCATTTGTTTAATTCGTATTAACTCGGATAAACTCGTACGAATTCGTACGAATAAATTTTCGGATGAATTCGTATCCAGTGTAACCGCTACCTAAAGAATAAAAAATAAGAAATAAGGAATAAGAAATAAGGAGTATGCCATCTAGCGATGTTGAATGGAACTTGAACGTAACTGGTCATAGATATAAATATGTAGGTATTTTTTTACGTCAAAATTCGTGACTTTTTTCACTTACAAGGAAAGGGCTAGAAGTCGAAAATTCAAAAAAATCTGAAACTGTCAGTATGTAGAAAGTGGCTACCTAATAACATAAAAAATATCAGTTGCTGCTAAAAAACGTTTTTAAGGGGTGAAACATCCCCTCAAAGTTGGAATTCAAAAATTTAAAAATCGATGAAATTTTATTTATACGTACCTTAAAAAGTTCAAGTAACAAATATAACCTTATTTTTTGCATTTACACATTTTTAAGGGTTGAAACCACCCCTCAACTGTGTACTTGAAAATTTAAAAATTGATTATATTTTGTTTATATATACTACATAGAGCTCTAGTAATAAATATAACATTATTTTTTGCATCTACAAATCTTTAGGGGTTGAAACCACCCCCTCATGTGTGTACTTAAAAATTTATAAATTGATGATATTTTGTTTATATATACTATACAGAGCTCTTAGAAACGTTTTTTAGCAGCAACTGATATTTTTATGTTATTAGATAGCCACCCTCTATATACTGACAAAGTTTCAGATTTTTTTGAATTTTCGACTTCTTGCCCTTTCCTTGTTAGTGACAAAAAAGTCATCACGAACGTTACTTTTTCATGAATTCTGATGTACAAAAATACCTAATTACATTTACCTATGAGCAGTTAAGCTAAAGTTTCATTCAACATCACTAGATGGCATACTCCTTATTTCTTATTCCTTACTTCATCAAAGTTCCATTCAACGTCACTAGATGACATACTTCTTACTCCTTATTTCATTGATTGTGTAGACAGCCTAACTGACAAGAAGACATAAATAAAAAGACTTCAAAAATTAGTTTGCCCATAAATATACGTATCGTAGACATAATGAGGGATGAATCGGGACAACCGGGTGAATAGGAACAAAACAAATAATGTTTTTCATGAGTTTAGTTTAAAAATACTCGATGTAAATGAGAACATATATCTTCCTTAAACTGTAGTAATATAATTATTCTTTCGGGTAACAATAGTGACCAAGTTTAAATATTGGATAAAAAATATTAAAAAATCAGTTTAGAATGACGTTTTCAAACAGTGCTATTTTTTATTTCTTAAAATTTCATCTAAAAACTATTTATTTTGGTGTTCTTATGAGTAAATTGTTGTTTAATCGAAAATTTAGTTTTTTTGAAACATATCTGAGAAAAGAAGATTACAAATTTTTAGTTGTTTTTATTTTTTTAAGAGAAAATAATAAGGACTTGACATCTGAGCTAAGTTGAAGGTTAATACAGACGGAAAAGGTGTGAATAAGGACACTATTATAGGTTAATAGGTATAAAGCGACGAATGTGGAGTGATTAGGGACGGTTGAAGGGTATATTGGAACATAAAGCAGAGCACTTTCAATGTCGTCAAGTCATTTGATATTTTTATAAACACATTCAGCATAACATTTCTATACTTTATAAACTTTAGATTTTACATTTACATATTTCTACAGAAAATCTTCAAGTATTATTTCTTTTTTGAATGTATAAATACAAAAAATTTGAAGTTATGTTTTATATGAATTTGAATTTTAGTCAGCCCTACGGGTCTTCCCTATTCACCCTTTTATCGTGTCTTTTGGCCCCAGTTTTTCATAGAGAAGAAATTATATGGTTTTTGTTATTTTTTCAAAAACGACCGATACTTTCAAAATTTTTTGGATACTGTGATAAAGTAACCATCCTCGCGTAAATTTTTAATATATTAAAAATTAGGTAGGTACCCATAAAATAAATACAAAAAAATACTGTGTGAAGTTTGAATTCGTGCCCATTTAACCCGCTCTACGGTATTTTGTAGAAAACTTTCGTTTTCTAGCTAATAATTATCCACTAGAAAAGTTTAAAAAAATGGTCCTAAAATTCCTAAATTTTAGTTTTCAAATTTGCTAAAAAAAAGTTAATTCAAAAAATTTTCCCCTACAAAACAAGTCCAACGTGTTTTGTTGTAAATTAAAATATTAATAATTTATTTTTTCAAGATTTAATGGAAACTTACAGATCAATAAATATTCAGTCAAAAACATTAAACTAATATTACCTTCAAGGATTTATAAAATTTAAGTGGGGCCTACTTTATAATTTTGTCAAAAATGAGCTGAATTCTCGGAATATTTTTGAAGTTTTTAAAAATATTTACGTCAGTCTGACACATACATGAAGAAATTTCAACGACGAAAAACTTTGTAATTTAATGGCAAAAAAAACGCATTATTTGAATAAGTATTTTTGTAAATATTCTAAAATTTCACGATAATCATCGAAATTACAATATTAGATAATAATACGTACTTATTGATAGTTTTTTATTTCGAAAAATAACATTGGCAGTCAATTTTCCTTTTAAATTTGAATTACTAATGACCCCACGCGAAATCAGGTGATAATTATATTATATATTATTATTTTTCTTTTTTTTTTTTTTCACTTAACCTAATAAAAGCAATTAAAGCATACGTATTACATATGTTTGTACATGTAAATTAATCATAAATGCATAAAAAATTTACAAAAAAAAGTAATTTTATAAAGAAATGATACCCTTTTTTAGATAGCGATTTAAAAACGACATCGCACTTGCCATTTACAAACGGTATTGAAAAAATTTTTTATTAATATTTATTATTAAAAAGTGTAAAATCGCAAAGAAAATATGAAGGTTATGAATGTAATGATGATTTTACAAAAAAAACAAATACATATTTGTTTAATAAGTTAAATAAATCAGATTGAAAACTAATAATTTATGTTTAGTACCTGATCGAAATCCCCAAAAAAAATTATAAAATCCAAAATGAAGATAATTCCCCCGATAATTCGATAATCTGATGGGCAGTATTAACGGGCACAATTATTTTACACTTAATTTATTCTCTTAATTTAAATGTTCCATTAAAAACGTTTCTATTATATCTTTATTTTTTGTTTTAAATGAGCACTTTTAATAAAAGTACATATTTTGTAGTAACTACATATATTATCGAAGCAAACTGACGTACAAATTTACTTATGTGTATATTTGTATTTGTATTAATGTATTTTTATGCTTGAATATAGTGAAAGAATAAAACCAATGCAAATAAGTACTGAAATTTTATTCTTGTCTTTCGTCATATTCGTACACGTGTATTAAAAAAAGATAAATAATTTAGTTTGCTTTTATGACAGGTATGAACATAATCACATCTACGATCTTTACGTACCGTAGATAGGTATAAATAGGCACGAATTCAGTTATTAACTTATTATATAGGCACGAAATCAGAATTTTATGAGTAACGTAAAAGCCCCTACACCGAAACTAGGGATGATCGATATTCATCGATGGTAGAAAAACATCGATGTTTAGGGGGAAAACATCGATGTTATGTCCTCGATAACATCGACACATCGATGTTACGAGAATAATATCGAAACATCGATATTACTCTAAGCTATCCAGTATTTATAAAGTCCTGTAGCTGATTTAAAACAAGATCCATTACTTTTATGGCAAGTTCTACTTTTATGGCACTTATCCAAACTTGAAAAAAATTGCCATTAAATATTTGTATTTCACAGCAACTTCAACAGCTTCAGAGAGACTTTTTTCAAAAGCTGGGCAGCATTTATATCAACAAAGGAACATATTAAAAGGGACTTTTTTGCAAAGTATACCAAATAAATACTGGCAATGTTAATTTTTAATAAATAAAATAATAGATTATAATAATGGCTGTTTATTTTGCTACATAAACATCGATGTTTTCGAACATCGATGTCTTTCTTTCGATATATATCGTATATCGATACTCTTGAATCGATGTTAACGTCGATGTCAACATCGATGTTGTTCTAATATCGATCATCCCTAACCGGAACACTATTTTTAGGTGTGTAATTAAACTGGCTTATAAAAATTGACAAATAAATTAAACATCCATTTTTTTTTCTTAATAAGCATGAAAGAAAATTTTTTTAATCCAATGAATATGTTTTTAAAAAAATACAACCCAAAAATTTTTATTTATTAATGTTTTTCTTTTAGAAACTGTAAGTACACATATTGGAACGAAAGAAAATTATTAGCACTAGAAGTTCGGAACCGATAAGCAAACACACGCGTAATATGACATATAGAGTGACATCTAGACGTCAAAGTAGAAAACATAGAATGATTTAAATATCAGACGTAAATAAAAGATCAAAATTTATAGGTTAATGCAAATACTGTATTTTCTACAAATAAGGTTTCGCCATCTAGTGATCTTGTAAAAAACGACAGTGGAATTTATTTTAGTTCAGCTACTAAAACTAATATGTCAAAATGGCTACCATTTTTCATTCATAGTAAAATTTTACAATTTCAAATCAATATTTTTTTATTAATCAATTGATTATACGCTCGGAAATAAAAAGAATATTAAAAATTTTACGATTTTAAAGCAGTAAGTAAATATTTTAAACCCAAAAGGAAATTAAAAATATTTATGATATAAATATTTAGTTGTTTTACGTACATTACATACGTTACATACATGAGGTTATATTGAGGTAATACACGTATATAAATAATATTTAAACAATATAAAAAGGTGATTTACAACTTGTCTATGAGACGATGATCTCTGACGCCGTCGTCGCCTTTATTGTGATCTGTCTCTTTTTAGGATAATATGTATCATATGTATTCCATCTGTCTCTTTTTAGCATAACAGTTCGTGTCTATTCTCCTCTTCCCTTCGTCCTGCTATTAGAGATCGTCGTCTCATAGACAAGTAGTAGCTGTTATAATCTTTTAACTGGACTAATAAATATTTGTATATTTTTATTATACTAACTTGAAAATTTAACTGGGAAATGTTAAAATTTATAACTCATGTGGTCATTAACCCTTTGCGCTTATAAGACATGTACAGCATGACAAGGTGGTTTTTTCCATTAACTCTACCATATTTAAAGGTGTTTTGTCTGTTGGATCATAAGACATGTACCACATGACACACTGAATGTTGAACTGTAATGACTGCTCATACTTCACATTACATGAATATTTTATTTAATAACTGCAAACACATTCATTTATTAGAAAAATTGTAAATAAAATAATACAAAATCACGTTGAATTATCTTTTAAAATTAAAAACTAATAAAAACAGCATTGAGGACGTATTTAGCGTATTTAGTATTCAAGTTTGGGAAAACAAGGTTAGAACGTCAAAAGAATCCGTCAAAAAAAGAACGTCGGTCGTTGTCATGTGCTACATGTCTTACCAGCCTATTTACAACTCACTTTTTTTTTGCTTGAGTGCAAAGAGTTAATAATGACTATCGATCGAAATAAAAATAAGCGTATTCAATAAAAATTGTTTAATATATACATATATGTACAGTTTTGACATTTACATATTTATTTCTTTAATTAAGTAAGGAAACATTAAATGCGAGTTGAATTTAAATTGAAAAATAATAATTCTATTAATAATAATTTTTGTTATCAGAGGTTTCTTTCAGAAATAACTTCATTAATATATAAATGTCAAAACTGGTCGGACATATGATCGCGATCCGGTATAGGGGCTTTTATGTTACCTAATCTTTAATATATTAAAAATTTATACGAGGATGGTCAGTTTAGTATCAAAAAAATTTTGAAAGTAACGTAAAAGCCCCCATTATGGAACGGTATCTAATACTGGAACAGTTTTGACATTTATATATTAATGAAGTTATTTCTGAAAGAAACCTCTGATAACAAAAATTATTATTAATAGAATGATTATTTTTCAATTTAAATTCAACTCCAACTTAGCCCAAATGTCAAGTCTTCATTATTTTCTCTTAAAAAAATAAAAACAACTAAAAAGTTGCAGTTTTCTTTTTTTGAGATGTTTAAAAATAACTAAATTTTCGATTAAACAACAATTTACTCATAAAAGCATCAAAATAAATAGTTTTTAGGTAGCTTTAAGAAAAAAAAAATTGCACTGTTTGAAGACGTTAAACTAAACTGATTTTTAATTTTTTTGTATCCAACTTCAAGCTTAGTCACTATTGTTACCTTATATGTCCGCATTTACGTCTAGTATTTTTAAACTAATCTTATAAATAACTTTTTTTGTTTCGTCCCTATTCACCCGGCTGTCCCGATTAAATCCTATCTACGGTAATAACATCTCATATTTAAATTTTGCCGAAAAATGATCAAATTTTTAATGGTTTTTGTTTAAATTATGAAAAAAATAGTTTAAAACTTTGGGTAATTTATGAAAATTTTTAAATTTTCTTATTTTTTTATTTGGTACCTGAATGAAACACTGTCAACTATATAATACAAAGGGATTTAAAATATTGTTTAGTTCATTGACGCTCTGATATCTTCATATTATTCCTTTTATAAAATACACAAAATACAGGGGCGAATCCAGTTTTCAAATTAAGAAGGATTACATTTTTTTAATGGTTTAATGTTTTTTTTTTTTTTGGACATTGTAAATTTCCGTCCAGGACGGAATCGTGACCACCATGGTTACCTCCCGTATCCGCGTTTGGTCCTACTGTATATGTCTGATCTTGATAAAAATGGAAAGAGCAATTTCGAAAACCTACATTTTGGTTCCAATTTCATTATTCTATTATTTTATTTAATGCTTTTTTAGCGCCCTAAAAGATCTTATCAAACTTCATGACGTCACTATATTAAAAAAGCTTTTTTCGCAAATCGAGCGTTATGGAAAAGTGTAAACTTTCAATTGTTCTATCAAAATGGCAAAAATTCTTTTTGAAAATATGACTGATTCGACAAAGTTTTTTTTCTAACGATCCTGCATGCTTAATTTTGGAAAAAGTGAAGAGAATGACTTCGAAACCTATATTTCGCTTCTAATTTTATCATTCTGTTATTTTATTTACGATTTCTAAGGTATTTAAAAATTTTAGTAAACTTCAGACGTCATAAAATTAAAAATAATTTTTTTCAAATAAATACCCCCAAAATTGTTACTAAGAGGATGTACTTTATTGGAAGCATATTTAAAAAATATTTTTTTTACAATCAATAATCGTATGTGTTGTATGTGTTAAGCAGGTGGTGACATCTGTCAGAATATCGTTCAACTATGTACATAAATCTGCAATAATAACCTGTACTAAGCGACACCTTTATACAGATGACGTAAATTATTATTCGACGGAAAACTTAAGAATTTAAATTTCAATATGAACAGAATTTTGTTTTGGAAATGTCAATGTAAGGTAAATCCAAGGGACCAAACTAGAATGTCTATCAAATTGTTCCACTTGTCGCCAGTGGGTGACGTAAAATCTCCCCACTATGTTGTGTAGGTACACACTGTTTGCAATGGTGTTCGTTTGGTGTTTGCTTCTGTGTGCGTATTCACACATACACACTACTACAAAACACCTATTATGGGACAGACCAACCTGTCCAATTCAAGTAACAATGGGAGCATTCGTAACGCAATTAGCCAAAGTGTCTTGCTCTTACTTTTAAGAACATTACACTTGTTTTGAAGTGCTTTTGCCTTACTTTGGAGATATTTGTATATTCCTGTCTCACTTTCCATGTTCTTGAGAGAAGGGTGAACGTATATATACGATGTATACCGAACGCTATTACGATACGATGATTCTAGCATACATAGTTTATAGTCAGTAATAGCGTTCGGTATACATCGTATATATACGTTCACCCTTCTCTCAAGAACATGGAAAGTGAGACAGCAATATACAAATATCTCCAAAGTAAGGCAAAAGCACTTCAAAACAAGTGTAATGTTCTTAAAAGTAAGAGCAAGACACTTTGGATAGCTGCGTTACGAATGCTCCCAATGTCTAACAATGTATTACAATGCACTGTGTGTTCAGTGATGGACAGCGACTAACTACATGTCTTAAGCCGTATCGGGCACACTCTGGGCTCACCACTAGTTACAATTTTCTACACTTACGCTGAGGATTTGGGTAAATCAGTTTGTTCTGTCCTTTTTTACTTAAACCACTGTAGCACTGACTGTAAAAATTCAGAAGCTGAACTATAATGGAGCAGGTGAAGCAGTCGTCGCTCCAGGGCGCATGACAAAAAGGGACGCAAAAGACGTTTTTTTTTTCGGGGACGTTTGAATTAAGATGAATCCATCACTTGAAATTTTCCAAGTGTAGAATTTGAAATTTTAGTATATTATAGAGAAAGATATGATGCATTCACTGACACTATTTTGAATAATTTTCAAAGTTAGAATTTTTAACGTACGAGTAAATGTCAAAGAATGATTAGAGGTGAATCAGTGGTATGTATTTAAGTAAGTTGTGTCATTAAAAATCAACTCTACGACTTAAAAAAACTGAAAATTATTTTCTTTTATGTTTTTGAATCATTAAAAAACTATTTTGTTCAATATTGGACGTTTAGTTATTGTAATAAATAGAAAAAAAAACTACAAAAATATCAAATTTTTATAAATGACACGAACACACCCATAATATATTTGTGTACGTGTTAGTTATATGTGTTCGTACACATCAACTACCAGAATCAAATTGATTACTTTTAAAATTATTAAAATTAGAAGATTGAACAATAATCAAATATTAATACTGTTACATGTATTATAAAATTTAACTTATTTTCTACACATAAATTATATTTAATTCATTTGTCACAAATTTGTCAGTACTGATCGATTCACCTTAAGTCGCTCCAGGGAACAAAATTTTTAGTTCGTTAAAATATGAATTTAACTCTTTTAAACGAACCGTATACTCTTTTAACGAACTCTTTTAAACGAACCGTCTCAAAATGCCTGACTTTTTACTGCCAGTGATAAGTACAATAGATAAGGTTACAAAAAAAGAAAAAGAAAAAAAAATCAAAGATCGCAACATCAAAAAAGTGAACACTAGGAATTTACAAAATGCATATAAATTATACTAAACTTTGTTTATAAAATTGAACATTATTTAGAATTTATAATGTATTTCGGAAAATCTGTCACAGATGGCGGCACCTGTACCAGTGAACCAGGACGAGTTAACTCGTCTTAATCATTTAAAGCGTTAACGGACAGAAAAACTGATTTGCCTTGTACCATTACGATTGAAGAGGTGGATTCCAAAAGGCACTAAGTCATTTTTTGTCTAATGTGAGATTTTAGTTGATGCAGAATGTTCAAGTCCAGCTCTACACGATTTTCGTAGTGCCACCCTTCAAAATGAGCTTAGTCTACTGTAAAATGAATGATGAAAAATGGAATGTTTTCCAAAAAAGCGCTAAGTCAGTGACAGTTTTATTTCAAAACGCTCTAAGTCAAATTTACTCGTAAACCATTGCATTTTTTTGTCCAATAATAGCTGGTATTTTTTTCCAAATTTGCTTGTAGACAGAATTTCTGTTATGTCAAACACATGAAATAGCTAATAATGCACTGTTTAAAATGTTTCTTGAATAAAATATATCTGTATTTAAACAAACTAGGTTTATTTTAACCAACTCATCCCAACTTTTTAAGGGTTTTTTTTTTTTCAATATAATCTATTGAAAATTATATGTATAAATAAGAACAAATAAATAACATCAATAACAATTATTATCTAAGAACTTGAAAATAATTTAAACAGATTACTATATTTGCCTACCTAGATAGTTTTTTACATTTCCTGAAAAATTGCAAAAAATGACTTAGCGCGTTTTGGAATCCACCTCTTCAATTATTTCGCCTGCCACCAAAATTAAACGATTCGACGCGGCTGTGTCTTCACATGAGATTTAGGTGAAATAAATAATAACAAAATTGAATTGTTTTAAATAATTGAAATATGTTACATTTATTAAAAACGGTGGCATTTAATATACCAATACAATTAAATACATGGTTTCTAGTGAGCCGTACGTTACGGCCAAAAAAAAAAATAATTAGAAAAATCAAAAAATCAATAGGACAAAGAATGATGCATCGGGGGAATTGAGGAATTTCGGGACGAAAATTGCTACGAATACGTTACACTGTGTCCATGTAAGAGACCATTTGCAAATATCTTTACATTTTATTGAAATTACATAAGCTTAAATCACAATAACAGTGAATTTAGTCCGTCTTACACGGAACAGTTTGGTATTTGTTTAAATTTTTTTATTATTCAAGGTGTTAATCTAAAAAATATCATTCCATATAGTGACTATATTATTACGTACATAGTCACGTGATTATCTTTGAGTTTAAATTGAATTTTATAAATTAAATAACTATGTATACAATTTATATCAATATTTTTTTTTTATTTATGTACATTATTTTTTTTATGTTACCTATTTTTTTGTCTTATATTAGAAATGAATAAAATAGACTAAGAAAATATTTGTTTTTAAAAACTACACCGCTACTCACGAATTTAAGTAGCTCAAAGCTCAACTTTACAAAATACTCGTACACTAAAGTACTAAACAAAAAAAAAGTGTATTTAAAAATCACGTGTTATCATATTTATGTAATTATTTTTGTACTAATGCATCTTTCACAACTGATCATCTATTACTGATCATTTTAAAATTTACGGCCGATTTTCAACAAATTATTTACATTCGAGAACACGATAGAAGTTATGAAAATAAAAGTATAGTATAATTTTTCAGTTTAGCAATGACGTCATTGTCATCTCTTTCCAATTTATGATACTGTCTTTTAAAAAAAAAATTACGATACTGATCCTTAAGATAGTACATAAATTAATTTTGTAGTGCGTTCTAACACACACTACATCGTCAAAAGTATGCGGGACACCTTGGCTCAGGGGGTGCCCACACTTTTGATACGGCAGTGTATCACAACATTGAGTACAGTACCGTGTCAAAAGTGTGGGCACCGCCTGGGCCAATGTGTCCCCCATACTTTTGACGACGTAGTTTGTGCTCGAAGTCGCTATAAAAAATTGATCTCCCCTTGGAAACGCGTTTGTACGGATCAATGTCCTCACTCTCGTAACTCTTTCTTACTTTCTTAATTAGTAAGTGAAATATTATATAATTTGGTAACTTTTTTAATGGACAGCTAGAAAGAGATGATAATGATGTCATTGCTAAACTAAAAAAATTATACTAGAATTTCAAATATTAGTAATTGGACTAACAGCTGTTCAATATTGTAATTAATTCAGATAGTTTTGTAGTGGTTGAAATTTTATATATTCAGTTGACGACTGAAAAGGGTGGCTACTTTTTCTCAAAACGAAATTTCCCTTACGTTCCCGGTTTTTCAGGTAATAGTTTTTCCGTAACTTTACTGGAAAAATTTTTCCAATTCAAAATTCAATTTTTTTTTTCGACAAATCCGGGCATGCAATCGGGTTTTTTTGACATAAACCTTGAAAACAAGAAATGTTTTCGTTATTTCCGGTACAATTAAAAGTGCAATTAAACCGTTATAGTATCGAGGTTATCAACAGCACCCTAAATAGGCCCAAATGCTTATTTTTATTTAAGGTACAGTGGAATCTCTGTTAACCGGACAGCAATTTTACGCGAAAATTTCTTTTAAATATTCCGAAATTCTACACCAAGTCAGTAATTCATAGTGCTCCACTTCGGCCACTGGTAATTTTCGCGTGATTGAAAATTAATTAAAGGCAGGGTGGCGATTGAAAATTAATTTCAAAATTCCCTGACTTTGAATAAAATTTCAGGGCTTACTGTAAAAAATATTGTTTAAATGTATATTACATTTTTTAGTTATTTCTAAAAATAAAGTTTCCATCATAATTTGAAAATACTGTCAAAAACTGCGTGAAGTTTTTGAGACTGTGATTTATTGGGTCAATCTATTTCCAGATTTTTGTTTAATTAAAAAATTTTATTTATATCAATAAAATATCATAAGTCTTAAAATTCCCTGACTAGGATTGAAATTCCCTGACTATTCCAGAAATTCGAAATTCCCTGACTTTTGTAGGTTTTCCAGGTCGATCGCCACTCTGTAATGAAACTTCACTGTGCTTAGCATGAAATTTTCATCAAAAAATAATTTAAATATTATAGATTAAAAAATGTCCCGATTTTCCAGAAAGTGGCTACCCTGTTGAATCATCCCATCACTGACACCTCTTATCATTTGTTTAAAAAATTCCACAAAAATTCTTTCTACAAATATCGATTGCAAGTGTTGATTTTTCAGTAAAAAAGATCCAATTTAGACAAATTTCATAGTAACCATTTTTACTGAAAAATCAGTCAGCATTTTTCCGAGATATTTGCAAAAAATTTGCTCTTATCGAATACGGGGTGATTCGATATAGGTGAACAAAAAGAATATTGAACAGTTCTTAGTCTATACGTGCGCAAACAAACAAAAAATCAAGTAAGGTTTGCCGAGAATTTTTCCAATTATAACTGTTCAAATAATGTGTGTGTTCTATTATGTTCGAAATTACAGATAGTAAGATAATAAGATAATAGATATAACACATAGGTATTATAATTTTAATTATATATTTCACATATAACAATGACATAGGTAATAGGTATTTACTGTTTATGGTATTTATGCTGGCAGTAAAAGTGCAATTAACACTATACGATCCGAGTATATATGCGATATTACCACAAACACACTCTCTGTGATGATCTTTATTTTTTTTTTTGTAATTGTATTGAAATGCGTAAATGTAATTGTAATAAAAGTATTTAATATCAATTTATTGTTATTGTATTTACTGTTATTTTCTTTATTAAAAATGTGTGTTTACTCATACTGAATTTTTTCGAGTTTTCTAATTCTTTAAAAATATTATCGGCCCCCCGGGGGCCGATAATATTGCGTAGATACGCGGACCATATACTGTTAATTTTTAACAACCGTTGATTGGTTGATTTTATCCATCTCCTTTCCACCCATTCACACATTCAGCTCTATACTTGAATGTAAACAAAACAATTTGACGACAAATCAATTTTGGAAAAATAGAAATTTTATTTTATTTGTAAGTAAAAATTGTTGACTAATTACATTGATAAGTACTTGAATGATTCACTGATTAATTTATAGTTAAAAAACTATACACATTTCAAAATATTTATTTCCAAAATCACAATGAGCATAAATTAAAAAAAAAAAAAAACATTTAACAGATGTATACAGTGATTGTGAGTAGGCCAAACAGAGGCCGAATACATGCTGATTACTGTACTAAAAGTATACTTTGTTTCACAAAAAAACAAACAGCCTACGCCTCTATTTGGCATACTAATTACTAACTCAGTATTTGTCGTATTAAGTCGATTGTAGTCGAAATTATTCATTTTTTAGAATTTCGTGCCTTAATCACTCTCGTGTCCGTCTGTCACAGAGATTTTGAAATTTGGCATAAAGTTAGGTCTTGATGACGTGCACAGAAAAATTATTTTTGGATTAAAATGGGGGGTAAAGTATGGTCTAAAAAAAATATTAATTAATATATCGCGTGAGATATCTTATGATTCTAAAAAAAATTGTTTTTGTAAGATACAGCTCAAAATTTTCTAGAAATGACCATCCCCCCGATCTAGGTTTCTAAAGTTAAAATTTTGATTTCAATAGGCTTAGTCGATACTGAGTCACAGATTATCGGAAAATTACAGGTATCGTCGAAGTGTAACCGATGCTGAAAAAAAATTTAATAACAAAGCGAAACACAGTAAGTATTTACGAATGTTTCAGTACAATATGGGGACAATTCATGCATTTTTCAGCCCATTGCACAAGCAAATTTAAGATTTAAGTATACATAAATAATAAAAAAAAAGTTTTAATTTGGTTTACTGTACGGAACATAAATTGTGCGAGCCCAACTTGCTCTTGGCCGATTTTTTTTATAAAATAAATATAATTGATAATTCACACAGTATTTTAAACATCTAAAGCCGGGTCTACATGTAACGAACGAAGACGAGCGAATGTAAACGAATGCGAACGAACAGCACGAATGAACAATTAACGTTAAAAAGCGTCTCCAACATGCTAATGTTAACAGTATATCTGTAGCTATGAGTATGACGTGTACACGTATACACATCAACATGTTCTATATGCGCGTTGGACGCTTTTCGGATGGGTAAAATCTTGTGAGTTCACGTCACCGACATGCTGTAATAGTAGTGTGACGTGTTGTGCAACATTACTGCTGTGTATATCTGTTATTTCATAGTTTTAAGTTTTCACTTGTGTTGGTAGTCATGCGATCTTTAAAAACCAAAAAATTAAAAAGGTTTAGGTAGATGATAAAAGCGAAACTCGTTACAGTGCCTCTAATTTACTAATTGATTTAATTTGTGAAAATTTCGGATTTTTTCAAAGTTTTACAAGACTGTGACCATCAAATTTCGAAAATTGAAATGGTCGAACCAAAAAAATATCTAAACAAAATACACATTTTCGGGAAGCAATTCCCGTTAAAGTAAAACTTGCAAGGGGAGTATCAAAACATGGGAATCACGGATTTGGGAGAAATTAATATATGTTGTACAATATATTTCTTTGAGTATTGTAGTAATAATTATTTAGGCCAATGCGACTTCATTTTAGAAATTAAACGTACGAAAAATTTCGAATAACATATCGTGTTTGATATGTATCAGTTAGTTGGTATTGTCTGTAACAAGGGCAGCTGATGGCGTGGTTAGCGTCTGCTCTCATGTATATAACTTTTTTTAATATACAGACGGAAAGGTTCTGTGTTCGATTCTATGCCTTTCCAACATAAATAATCCTCTTTTCATTTTTTTTTTAACTTTTTCAATATTGTATGATGCTATAATTATTTTCTGAAAACGGAGATATAATATTTTTTGTACATGTTGTACATTATATGTAACAGTAATTTTATCGTAAATTTTAAATTACTGAATTTTTGTAAATAATAAACAAATATTTTTCTTCGCAAAAATACCACTTTTATTTTGAAACTGTGACAATATTGTTTCGAACCGTCAGTTCGAAACAATATTGTCACAGTTTCAAAATAAAAGTGGTATTTTTGCGAAGAATATATTTGTTTATTATTTACAAATATGGAATACCATAAAGTAACGGTCAAATCTATTAATATTACTGAATTTTTTTTTTACATAAAATTAATGCGATTTTTATTATAAATTATTTATACTATTTTTAGACATTCTTCATTTTATCTTTATTTAAAGTAATGGCAACAGTAAATTTTTTATAATAATGACATAAAAGAGAATACCATATCTCCTTTTAAAAAAAGAATTATAGCATCATCAATGTAATTAATTGACCTATTGTACTATATTGAAAAAGTTAAAAAAAAATTGAAAAGAGAATTAGTTATGTTGGAAAGGCATAGATTCGAACATAGAACCTTTCCGTTTGCATATTAAAAAAGGTTACATACATGAGAGCAGACACTAACCACACCACCAGCGGCCCTTGTTGCAGACAATATCAACTAACTGATACATATCAAGTACGATATGTTATTCGAAACCAGGGCTGGGAAAAATGGTTCATAGAAACCATTTAAAATAGAAAATTGTTTCCAAAAATGCATTTAAAATGGAAAATGGTTTTGCTGAACATATTTAAAATAGAAAATGGAAAATAGCTATTTAAAATGGATTATAAAATGCAAAATATTTTTTTAACTTTAAATTTATTCTATAAATTTTTTATCATTATTTATATTGATACTTTGGATAATTTATATAAAAAAAGTTAAGAAAATGTTAAACGTACTGAAATTAAATAAGAGCAGTCTTTTGAGAAAATTTTATCAAGTTTGCATGATATGAAAACGAAATTTAACTCTTGAAAAATTGTTACTCAAAAATATTGTAAAATTTAATTCAGCCTTGACTACGCTACAAATACGACTTCAAAACTATAAAAATCATCTACTCGAAATACCAAAACATTTCTTATCGACTTGTCTTAAAAAGAATTGCGCACAAGTTGAATCAGAAAAGTTTGACTTGAGAGAACTAGTAACAAATTTAACCCAAGTGACATTACAACTCGAGTTATAAAAAGTTTGAGTCAATTAAATCAACTTACAATTTGTTAGATTGCGTTCGAGTTCTGTAATTAATTTGAGTTATAAGTGTCGTGTATACACATAAATTTGAGTATGCATGCATTTTCATTTTAAATGTAAAATGGATTCAAATTTTCATTTTGTATTTTAAAGACATATTTAAAATGAAATCATTTTAAATAGTTCCCAGCCCTGTTCGAAACTTTTCGTGCGTTTAATTTCTAAAATGAAGTCGCATTAGCCTAAATTATTATTATTACAATACTTAGAGAAATATATTCTACAACATATATCACCTTCCTAGAATGAAAGTGGGATATCTGGGAATTTTTCGATTTTCACTTTTAGTATCATGTGATAGATAAGGTAGCGGTTACACTGGATACGAATTCATCCGAAAATTTATTCGTACGAGTTTATACCAATTCAACAAATGCATACATTTAGATATGCATGGTTACACTGCTTACGATTCGTTCGTACGAGCTCGTACGACTTTTTGATACGACCAAAATATTTTGTTTTTTGATGCGAATTCGTACGAAAAAAATGCAATGGATATAGAAAAAATAATTATTTTTGTTGAACAAAGGCGGTCTTTAAGGGATCAAAACATTAATATTATCATAATCGAAATTTAAATAAAAAATTGTAGAATGAGGTGGCAGAGGAAATGTTTAGATAATTTTTTAATTAAATATATTACACTATAATAAAGCTAACCTAAGCTAACAAAAACATTTTAAGTATGTGTAATAAAAAATTAATTAACTAAATATTGAAGCTGAAATTCAGTAAATTTTAAAATGTAATTGAATGTGACTTGCGACATGTTCAAGTATTCTAAAAATTTCTGCTCATCGTGAAAAATTTCCTCAAAGTAATTCCAGAACTCAGCTTTTTTTGCTCTACATGATTAATAAATAATCGTTTACCCAGAATTGTTTGTTTTCTATAATTAGAAATTTTGGACTGTAACTGGATCCATTGTTTGATATCATGCAATATGTATTAACGGTTTTCAATTTAAATTTAAATACGAATTCGTATTACGATTCCGTATCCAATGTAACCACACAGTCGTACGGATGAATTTCGTACGAGCTCGTACGAATCAATTTTCGTACGAATTCGTATCCAATGTAACCGCAGCCTAAGTAAATCAGCTATCGAATAGTATATTTTAAAAGTTCACAAGATATATAATTTTTGAAGGGTATTGTTTCATATCTCAAGGTCACCATTTAAACTAATGTATTATTAAGATTTAAAATGCAGTTATCTCAAAACGTACATTTCCCAGATATCTCACTTTCGTACTAGGAAGGCGACATTAATTTCTCCCAAATCCGTGATTCCCATGTTTGATACTCCCCTTGTTAGTGTTACATATTACGATTTCTGTTAACCAAATTTTTCCGCCAACGATTTCCGACAAGAAATGAAAAACACTTGAAACTGTTCGTTCGTGTTTGTTCGCACTCGTTCGTTCGGTGTAGACTCGGCTTGTACACATTGACATACGGACAGAGTCAAATTCTCTCTTACCGACTGGTTTATTTCGAAAAAAAAAATTAAAACTAACGAACAAAAAAATTACATATTAAATACATACTAAAAAACATTATTTTAAAAGGGCAGTGAATATAAAATATTTAACTAGTAATTATTATTATTATTATTATTATTCGCGAATTGAACACAGAATGAACCCACAAACATTCCGGTTCGTTTAGGCAAAAGCTCCGTCTACTGTTTATGTGTGGCGTATTTGGTTTTGTGTGGGGTTTTGTTCGGTACGTGGATAATTGCGGCCACACAGCTGTTACAGCTGCCCTGCGGGTTTATTTTCATTTCTTTACGCTATAAATAAATGCTCAATGCTTAAAAATTTCAACTAATATTTCGTTTTTGTATGCATTAGTAACATTAGTCATGATTTCAAACTAGTTTTAATCAACTCTCTAAATGCTCTCGAAAAGAATAAAACAACGAACATTATTACATAATATATTTTACAAAATGGTGGGCGTGATGTTCTGGCAGGACTGTACGTTAGAAAACAAATAAAAATTATTATTCCATTATTATTAATTGTTACCCATTTATTCAGAACACCTTAAGGCATATAATTATTTTGATGTTAAAAAATTTGATTTTTATTGTATATAAATAAAAATTTTTATAAATTAAACAGATTATGTCAAAAATATAAAATCGTGTGGCTCTATTTTAAATTTACCGCTTTTGTTTTAAACAATACTATCGTAAGTTTGTTTTAAATCAATTGTTTTTGTTTGATAAAATTTTCTGAAACACTTTAGGTTTCTTAAAAGATTACAATATTACATGATTATGAATTTTTAATATTTCATTATTTTAACAAAATGTCTGTATATTTGCAAGTATCATTTTTACGTTAATCATGGTGTAATTGTTACACTTACGGGGCCATTCCAGCCAAATTGGAAATTTTTATAACGATCGCTACACATCCGCTAAAACTGGAATATCTCATTTTAATTGAAATATTTTTTATACTTATTGGGTTTATTGAATAAAAGAGTTTACCCATAGAACACTAGCAGCAAACTAAAATCAAAAAAGTGTGTTGATCTGTCACAGCTTAAGGCATTTAGTCGTTCGGTGTCGGTCACCGAATGCACGACAATTGTTATGTATTGTTGAAATCATTGTTAGTTACTGCATGGATCTCTTTCCGCATGTAGGTGTTATGTAGTTGTGTGTGTGACCATTCACACACATGCAAACATCAAATCCACACGACTACAAACAGTATGTACCTACACAACATAGTGGGGAGAAGTAGAAGGGATTTTATATCTACGCTGGTATCACTAGTATAGAGACAGCAGTGTTTCCTCTGTTCTCTGTGGTTTACCGTTTTTCAGAGTAAACTCTTTTTTTAAGTAATCACTTATATGTTTTTATTTAAGTAAAAACTTAAAAAATAGGCATTAAAAGTCACCAACTTTATAATAGTAAATCCAAAAATGTAAAAATTAATTCAATTAAAATGAGATATCCGAATTTTAATGGGTGTAACGATTGGTTACAAAAATTTCCAATTTGGCCTGAAATGGCCCAAACGAAAAAAAGAAAATCTGAAAAATCATTCGTAATATATTTGTATATTTGTACAAACATTTTCACTTAATAAATGTTTGTTACTTTTCTTTTCTTTTTTGAGCACTCGATTAATAATATATTTACAAATTTGCTAAAGAAGCGAAATATTTACAAAATCTTTTGGTTTTTTGCACTATATTAATAATTAATAACAGATAAATTTTAAATTTTGTTACAAGTTGTTCATCTTAACCCCCAACCCCCGTTGTCACCGTTGGTGACGAAAATTATAACGTAATTTAATAAAATTTAATCCGTTTATTATCCTTTTAAATATCGGTCATGTTTATGTAGAATTAATTTTTGTAACAAAAACATAAAATTTATCTAAAATAAAAATTCAATACGAAATTAAAGAACATTATTTGTACTAAAAAGACGACGAACATCGATCGGAATGAATCGGAAGTACAAACAAATTGGTGAATTTCGTTTTTAGAAAATAAAACGCCATCTAGTTAGAAAATTTTCGATATTTTCGTTTTTAAATGTTACACGTATATGTACACTTTCTAAGCATGCGTTCTATACGTTATTTTTGCAAAAAAAAAAATTACTATTAAAAAAAAAATTAAAATATTTTTAGTCTTTTTTTTTTTTTGTTTTTTAAAATTAAAATCAGCGATTTGATAATTTTGTCGTAAAATACATCATAAATATAATTTGATATTCTTTTAAAAAAATTTAAGAACAGGAATTTTGTATATTTTGGCAGTAAATTACTATTACTTGATGGTCAAATAAACCGCTTCATAAAACTACTTTATTTATCACATGCGTATATCATTGAAAAAAAAAAATAAAAATAAACAATAAAAATTAATAAACAATATAACTGACAATAAATTCATCAAAATTATCGTTAAAAAATAGTAAAATTGTTTATAAATAAACGTTTATGAAGCAAACATTATCCTAATAATTACAATGAATACGCGCGGGACCACACCATGTGCGTCCCGTATCACGTAAAGACCAATCAATATAATAGTCAATGAACACATTGAAAGCCGATAATTATAAATTAATTAATTATTCATTGAAAAACTAACAATAATCAATAAATATTAAAAATAATAATGTTTTGAACAATTTGGCCACATTTTTGGATTAACATATATTAAAATATAATATGAATGAAATTTGGGAAAAGCAAATACGTATTTAATTTTTTTAGTTTTTTTTTTTTTTAGAGTGTATGTGTTGTGTGTGTTTCCCTGTTTATTACGGCTATGAAATGAGATGATTTTTCAGTCTTTTTAGAACCGACAACCGGTAAAATTCGGCAGTGAAATAAAACAAAAAGGATAATTAATATTTTTCTACATAATATATTTTGCAGACGTTTCTAATGTGACTTTTTTTTTTTTTTTTTGAAAATTTTTTTTATTTTTTTAAGGGGATTTGATTGAAGGTTTGTGGGTTTATGCGATGTGTATTTTATCACCAGAACGCCTGCTCGTACAAATATCAGTAATATGTGGGGGGGAAGTATAGGTGGTACGGTTGAAAATATCGCGGATCAAGCGTTAGTCAGTGATCTCGATGGTCCCATGCATACCTACTCTCGGCGGTCTGTTGCCACTGCATCGTGCTATGCGACGACTCGTGTGAATTGCCGATGTGTTGCTGTTGTTGCTGTTGTTGACCGTGCGACGATGAGTTCGACCAATTCCAATCTTTACCTTTCGGTCGAAATTTGCCCTGTTTATGTGTGGTTGACATACATGTGGCACTTGTTGAATTGTTCCAGTGACTGTTCACCGACACGCTGGACGGTGGCGCCGCGGTCGCTTGTGATGATATATGCGGCGGGCACGACGACCACTGTTCCCGATGATGAAAGAATTTCTTTTTGAAATGATGATCCGGCTCAAAACGTTGGTAACGAATCGGTATATGCGTTTGTTGTGAAATGTTCGGATAACAAGAGGATTCGGCGGTACACGGAGGTGGTAGACAAGCGACGTTTGGCGGTGAGGAAGATGGTGACGGGGTGCGTGGCAGTCCGGTTGCCGGATCGTCCGGCTGATCGATAATCGGCGGACTTTCGATCGGTTGATATGCAACGACCGATTTGACAACCGGCGTTTTAAACATTGACGGTTGCACTTTTGGTGACATACATGTGCTTGGCACGTTTGTGGACAGTATATTAATTGATGTGTTCATTGGCGGATCACCGTGTCCAATACCCGAATCTGGACTGGTGTTGCAACATTCATTACCTTCCGTCGAACGGCGACGTTTGTCCAGTTCGGTTGAAGCAAATGCAACTAGTCTATCAAATCCTGAACTAATGCGATCCTGCCATTTTGATTCTTCAGCTTCCTCTTCCACTTCCGCATCTATTTAAATTAATTATTTTGAATATTTGTATTTTAAAATTCAATTTAATCATTTAAAAATATCTAATAAAACGTTCTCAAAATATAAGCAAAATTTTAATATTTAAACCATCACCAGAAACAGTAAATTCTAAGTGATTTATTTTTACTATTGTGCAAAAACAGTAACAAAAGCAATTGAATATTTAAACATATTTTCAAATTAATGAAATCATTCTCTCTACAAAATTTCGTCATAAATTGAACATGTTTTCAATCGGCACCATTGTCATTTTTTTAGTCAATTTTATTAATATTTTTTATATAAAAAAAAAAAAACCAAAAACAAATGTATTTAGAAAAGCTTTAATTAAATTAAATGATCAATTAATTATAGAATTTGATTATTAAAAATCATTTTAAAAAAAATAGCAAGTTGTTTAATTTTTAAACTTACCCCGCTTAGAAACGCTTAGTAATTTTTTCGGCCTTTACTAACCAATTAGTGTGTGAATCATCTATCTTAACCTGTATGGTGCAAAGTAACAAGCAGTGAATGGAGGAGGTAACACGGGGTAGTAACGTATGCCTAGTTTTTCATTCAATTGTATGCAAAAAAAAAAAAAGAAAAAACAAAAGAAAAAGAAAGAAAATAAAATGATGCGAAAAAAGAAAAAAACCATTAGTAAATAAAAATGGCTCCGTTTACCAATGTATAAATTTGTAAGGATCAACTTACTCTGTGATTTCGAAAAAAAAAACTTGAATCGAATTTTTTTTAGCAAAAGTGTATTTTTAGAAATACTGTACAAATGTAATAACAAATTATTTCGAAATATTAAACACAATTTCATTTTAGTAATACAATTGTAAATTTTGCGATAATAACTTTTTGTTCAAAGTAATGGACATTAGTAAAAAAATTTATACATTGGTACAAAAAAAAAAAGTAAAATAAAATATTAGTGAATATATTATATAAAGCAAACGTTAGTAGTATTTTCATTTTCATTTTTGAGATTGAAATTTCCAGTTGACGTAAACTATTAATAGTGAACAGTACATTATAATTTTGATAAGAAAATTCGTCTGATTAAGTTGATTATCGTATGTTGAACGCCTTTAATGATTAAGACCAGTTGACTCGTCAGCACATAATTAAAATGCAAAAATTGTACATGTTATTAACACCATAACGATCATAACTATTGATGTCGGTTAATTAATCGATTAATCTCTTAAGTCGACTAAATGATTAAAATGATTAATTTTTTTTAATTGACTAAAAACTAGTGATGTCGGGTGATTAATCGATTAATCGGTTTAGTCGACTAATTTTGTTTACATTTAGTTATTTTTTAGTCGACTATTTTACCCTTGCTTAAATGATTAAAATGATTAATTTTTTTTTAAATGACTAAAAACGATTAATTTAATAATTTTTCTGTATTATTTATGTACTGGACTCCAAAAACTAAACACTGTGATATATTCATATCTTTTTTTTTTTTAAAAAAAAAAAGAAAACTAAAAGACAATAAATAGTTAAATTTAAAAGAACACATTATTTTTGAAAGGGTATTCGACTAAAAAATTAAACGATTAGTCGACTATTTTATGCTCGACAAATTTAGTCGACTAATCGACTAACTGCTCGTCGACACGACATCACTACTAAAAACCACTAATTTAATAACTTTATTTATTGGACTCCAAAAAATGAAATCTAAAAAATTATATATTTGTATGACTTTTCATTTTTATACGACTAAGACATTGGAATATGATATTGCGATTTTTCTTTTTCTTAAAAAATAATATATCGTCAATTAAATTTAAAACAAAACCACGTATTCACAAATTCGACTAAAAATTTAGTCGATTACTCAATACTCGATATTTTCGACTGATGATTAATTTCGTCTGAGAAACAACTTTAGTCGATTAATCGACTAACTTCTCCTTGGCTCGACATCACTAGTCATAATCATGTTTCTGCCACTTGTGTTCAAGGACGAATTTTTATTGTTACAGTCCGCTATGTGGCTCTGATGTTACTTGGGGGCTAGAATAAGAGTCAGGACACCGGCCATTTATAGGGAAATTAATTTTGAATTAATTTTAATTAATTCAAAATAATGACGCATGACATCAAATCGAACTAGTAGTGGTAGCACTAATGTTCTCCCATCAGTTATTTAATACTGTGCCAAAAATATTTAAATAATTATTTTAATAAATATTTTATTATTATTGAATAATATTTTATTTTTATCAAAAAAATATTTTATTAATTAATAATTGGATCTTAATAATTTATGTTCAATTATTCCCTCTCATTTTCCCTATTATATATGGCGGATCAAACAACCAATCAAAAATCGACCACGAGATGTCCTAACTTTTATTCTAGGAACTCTATTGTAGGCTAGAGTCACTACACTAAATAGAGTTGAAACATGTCAGTCATTTTTCATTAAATAAATGTCAAAATTAATTATCATATGTTTGAGTATATAATTGTTATTAGCAAGTTATTTTTTCTAGGTTGAATTAAATGACTTCTTTAAATATTTATTTCCAATTTATTTTATTTAAACCTTTGATGAAAAATGGCGGACTATCAAAACTTGTGTCCCGACTCTATTTTAGACAGTTTAGGGACTCTAGCCTACAAATAGGGCTTGGAATACCGGTATTTATTCGGTATTAAAATTTAAAATACCGGAATTCCGGTATTTCGGTATTTTTTCGGTATTGAATGAAAATGGTATAGAAAAAAAGAAAAATATTAAAAAACACTCTTAATGAAAAGCGTTTTTGTATAAGTAGGCAATATGTTTTACTGAAAATGATTGATAACAGTAAATAATAACAAACAACATCATTTTTAGATTTTAAAAATCTAACTAAAACTAAATACAAAATATAAAATAGTAAAACAAAGTGAACGAAATAACAACAAACAATAATTAAATATAAATTTTCTTCGATTCTACTGCACATTTAATTTAAAGAGATACACACGAACTGCAAAGGCGAAAAATCACAGTTTAAATAGTCCAAAGACGTGGTGGCAATTCTAAAATAATTTTAGAAAAATAGATGGACATCAATTTTTAAATTTCACTCTTTTATTTATACAGAGCAAGGAATTTTTTAAATAGGTACCATTAGAATTAACAATTTTAGTATTCAACAATCGCAAAATATTTTACCCAAACATAGGTAATTTTGTATTTTTTTCGACAGAAAAATACTTAAAAATATGTATTCCAGAATTGTAAAAACTATGTATAAAAACATATGAATGAATATACGGTATTTGGTCAACTGGACATCTGGAAAACATTAAACAAACATGAAGATATTGTAATAATTTATGATCCATGCTTATACTGCTATATACAAAATACTCTATAACCATTCAATACCAATAGTAAATCTAACGTAAAAATATTTAAAATATGTAATTATATAAAGTATCTGATTTTGCTAATATCGAAACCGAAATACCGGTATTTGAAATTTTGATACCGGTTTTCAAAAACGTATAAAAATGTCCGGTATTCCGGTTTTTCGATAGTACCGAAATACCGGTATCCATTCTCTACCTACAAGTACCATCAACGCCATCTCGTAAATTAGTTACAGTGGCGACAATAAGCGGTATCTTTTCTCATAAAAGGTTTATGGAAAGTGGCAGGAACATAATCATTATCTATAATGATAAAACGTCCAACTGCTACACTATTTTGACAGTTAATATACTTTATATAGAATTGTTGACGTTGTACGACGTGATGTACGAGTTAGTAAGATTTCACTGGACGTCTTATGACATCAATGACCGTCAAGGTGTTAAGGACGGTTTTTTTTTAACTACGCAAAAAAAATATAATTATGACAACTAATATGTATAATATTTTCTGATAGAAAGATCTTAGTCTAGGATGATAAATGACACGTCACTAAAGGCGTTAGCTAGTTAAATATACTTAAGTCATATAAAT
This sequence comes from Brachynemurus nebulosus, assembly GCA_035578155.1. Taxonomy (NCBI): domain Eukaryota; kingdom Metazoa; phylum Arthropoda; class Insecta; order Neuroptera; family Myrmeleontidae; genus Brachynemurus; species Brachynemurus nebulosus. The sequence continues at coordinate 19,062,495 of JAPWDM010000007.1, read as the reverse complement.
TTCTTATTAGAAATACGAGGTACTTTTGGTATCATGTTCAATTTTTCATATTTATATTTGAGAGAATCCAAACATTAAGGGGTGATTTTTAACATGCAAAGTTCACCTTTCCGCAAAACGAAAAAAAGAAAAGAAAATGAAAATAAAAATGAATAATTTTCACTGTTTGCTAAAAATTTAACTATAAAGCTATACGTATGTGTGCAACTGGTTAAATAGCTAAAATATTCGCTAGTTCAGTGTAAAATTAAACAATTAACGCTATAACTAAATTTTTCAGCTACATACAGTTTTGAGAAAAATTCATAAAGAAAAGAAAATAATATATACTACGTTCTACATACTAATAAGGTGCTAAAAGTAAGCTCGGAGCTAGACTAGGTCATATTATATAGCTACTTGAAAAAAAAAAACGCAAACTAATTGCAGCGAACGTTCAATTCAAGATTGAAATGTTGGCAACACTGAATTGCATCTTGAAATAAACGTGCCGTCTCTCATCTATATAAATATGAATGAGAATAGCTTTGCGAACAACGTATAAACACAATACCTTCTTCGTGTCTGTGTGGCGGGCGTCGATCGTTAACGGTGGCGTCCTCTTGTACAGCACCGATGCCAACTGTGAACGGATGCGACTGTGAATCGTGTTGTTGATTTTTAACGCCGCTGGCGCTGTGATCGAGATGTTGCTTTTTGAATGGTCTGCGTTGCGCGACCGGCGTCATCGGCGACGTACGTTTTGCCGGATTCATAACGGTGGCGCCGTTGTAATGGAAGACGGAACTTGAACTGGTTGGTGATTTGATTTCATCACACATTTCGGTTTTAATCATGTTTCGGACGGTGTTTGCGCCGTGGCTGGTCGCGTCCAATTGACCACTGGCACGTTCGTACACCAAGCACTCGCGACGCCCGTCAATAGTCTCCTCTTTGACAAGCAACTGTTGCGAGATAACCGCTGACGGGGGCGGCGGCTGCTGTTCGATCGGGTTTGGCGGTGCCAACAGACGAGCATGCAACGACGCGGCCAATCCTTCCACGGCCAACGTGCCCGGCGGTTTTGTGTCGTTGAAGTACGACTCGTGGTACGGTTTGATGTCGGCACGCGGCAACGGCGTGTACATATCATGCATGTGACGCTGCGACGCGTACATAACGGTGGTGGCGCGTGGCGAGCACTGCGACACGCCCGCCACGGAGATGCTGTTCGTGTTGTACTGTGAATGAGCCGACATCGGCGTGGCCGACATCGGTAGAGTGAGTGGCCCGTCGAGTGGCACTTCCGGGGAGCCGGGGCGCGATATGGGACTGTAGAGTTGCCGTGTGGGTTCTGTGTGCTCCGGCGGACCACGCACATTGACACGCTCTGGACGTGGAGGGATCTGGGTGTTGATGATGTTGCTGCTCATGTCCACGGCCGCATTGATGATTGACTGATTTGATATTTCCAGTGTTCGTTCGATTTCGCCGCTGACCAGGTCGCCTATAGTGCGTGTTGCCACTGTCGGCACCGGTGACGAGTGCATGGCCGCCAATTTTTCCTGCGACAAGTGGCGACGTAACGCCAGTTTGGCCGGCGACACTTGCGTGTAGTCTGGCTGTAATGATTGCGATTGCGATGTGGCGGCAACTGTCGATTGACGTAGCGAGCTGGACGACGAGTGGAGATCTTTAGCGCGTGACGATAGCCCTTCGTCGATTGATGTTGTCCTGGTGTTAAAGTGACAATTCATGCTACCGATATTCATGCTGTTATCAGTGTGTTGTGTCTCGTGTCTGTTACTGGTACTATTGTTACTGTTACTATTGGTGTGGTTACGATGATGCTTTGTTGATTGGGAGGAACTGTTATTGTTATTTTTAATTGTCTCGTGGGGTATTGTAAAGTAAGTGGACGGAGATGGCAACCCATAATGTTGTTGAGTTTTTGAGTTATTGCGATTCTGTTGATCTTCATTGAGTACGGATGTGATGATACTTTTTAGGCGATCCTCGAAGTTGGCAACGCGCGGTGGCTCTTGTGCAAGTCGTTGGTTCGTTGTATAGCTGGTGCCGTTGGCATTTCGATTGCTGTTACTGTTAGTATTTGTGTTAATGGTGGTATTATTGCTACAATTTGATGAGCTGCGGCTACTTTTTATCGTCGGTTTCGATTGGCTCGCTGCTGATGTGTTACTGTTGTTACTGTTATTTGAATTTAGCGCGTAATTTGACGACATGCGTACACTGTTATTGTTACTATTATTGCTTGTGGCAACGGTGCTATTATTTGCTCGCATACTATTATAATTGACGTTAGTGTTTGCCGATGATGATGACATTTTTGATTGACCGTTGGTCAAATGAACCGACGAAGAATTATGGCTAGTGTTGTTGTTATACTTATTTGACAATTTTTCCGCTTCAATTTGTCGGCCGGTCTCCAATATTTTTTGTGCTAAAATTTCCGGATTTTGTTCTTCAATTTTACCCATGTCGGGAACATCCGGCCACTCTTGTGAACGCGAACGATGTTCTCGATTCTTGCGCACTTTCGATGATGTTGATTTCGTGCCGCCGGGTGCGGACGATGCGATTGTTTGTTGCAACTGTGACTGTTTCCGTTCTTCGTTCGATTTTTCCAGTGTGGCAATGTCAATCTCTAATTTGCTCACTTGATTCTGTAGCTTCTTGCGATGTGCCAGTGTCGCCGATATTTCACGAAGTATATAATCCTGTGTGATTTGCGGCGATATCTGTGCGGTGTTCGCGCCCGGCTGATACTTGTCGATAATTTCTTGTTGCCGTTGTGCGACAATACGTGCCTGCTCTTGTTCTATTGAGGTGACTTGCGTTTGCAATTTGCTCGCTTTCGCTTGCAATTCTTTATGACGGCAAACGATTTCCTTGGCTTTGGCGAGAAGATCGCCCGGCGATGATGCATCGATGTCTAATTCGTTCATTCGCGCTTTCAACAAAGCCACACTATCGTCAATCAGCACCTTTATTTGTTTATCTAATTGGGCTGCACGATTTTTCAATTTCTGATTTCGATCCTGAAAAAAAATTATTGATTAATCGAATGATTGTTAAATGTGTTATGAGAAGTCGAGATCAATACAGCAAAGATTCTTTTTATAATACACCCTGATCAGATAGAAATGCAATTATATTGCTACCTCTTTTTAAATACAAATTCAGAATATACAGGTTGATAACTAGGACTTGCGATTTCGATGTGTATAGAATACAAATGTATACGATAATTGTGTCGCCTAGTATCAAAATCTACTAAATGCACTTTTCGAATTTTTTGATTTTTTAGGGCCATTAATTTTTAAATGCAACAAGGCATATGCCCCTTAACATTTTTTGTTGTAATTTTAACTGCTTACTAAAGAAATCTACAACTGAAATATAACATAATTTTCAAATCCTGCTAAAATTACATTGAAAACTTTACAAATCCTGCTAAATACCTATACATAACCTATATTTTAGATTTTAACCGTTCAAATTTTAATTTTTTCACTGACATGCGGGACGTAGGAAGTATAAAATTATGTTTTCACGTAAAATTTATATTTTAGTATTTATCTAAAATTTTAAATAATGAAATCGTAGATGTAAATGAATTACTAAGTAAGCACTTCGGTTTTAAGTGACAAAATGAAAATAGTTTACAATATTACAAAACAAATTGTATCGTTTAACCCTGATACATCCAATATTGCTGAATCAAGTTTTTTTTTAATAAATTTCCCTTATAATTTCTGTTTTAAAACGCATTTTATATAAATGTTACTATCAAAACCTAATAAATTCAAATAATTTTGATTAAAAAAGGAGTAAAACGATAATTTTGTTTTTTGATAATAGTAATAATCATCTTTTTTACCTTGTTAGTTAATATAATTATGACTTTTTAATCGAAAAATTAATTTTGAACTGAGTTATGGTTTTTTGCGATTTCCCACGATCTTTATAAAGTGGAATTAGTAGATGTTGATACTAGGCAACTCAATTGTTTGCAATACATTTTAGTGCAAAATATTTAATAATCAGTTAAAAATTTACACTTTTATAAAAAATAAATGTATTTCGTATTAAAAATGCATTTCATATTTATGGCCGCTATTACATTGTCATAGATATATGTCAAGAATCTTTGGTCAAATCTATGATCAAATATTAAGAAGTATCTTTAAATATGGTTACAGAAATTTATATTATAAAAGTTGACTTATTACACTATAATATTTCTTTGATTAAATAAAACTTTGACATATATCTATGACAGTGTAATAGCGGCCTAATACATGAAACATCCTGTATATAAATTATATATTCGTAGTGCATGTTGAAATGAATAAAAAATATATTTCTTTCTTTCTTAAAAAGATTACGAAATATGTTTCTTTCTTTGTCGCACGTGTATTATAAAAAGTCATTACTTTAATTGAATATCAATTTGTTTTTAGCGAATTTCCATTTTCTGGATCTCATGCTAAGACCTGAGTCCGGAACTATGACAGAAATTTGTGTTGAGGCCTCAAAAAATCGAAAATGATTTACACTAAAATTTGTATATATGTATACTGTGTGAGTTTTTCGAGAGTTGCCATTTTTATTACAGCCAAATCGTTGATTTAATCGAAAAATTGTTCAAATAAGAGTTGTAGATATCGATGGGGGCAACTGATTGCTGTAGTCAGGAGCTTTATAGCTCTTATGGTTTTCGAGCTATGGTACAAACTTATAGATTTTTAAATGGGACTATATATTAATATTTCTCGGTAAAACTGATCTAATGCATTAATTAACAAGATAAATGAGCAAAAAAATTTTTTTTACCCAAGTTTAATTTTTGAATTTTTCTTTTAATTTATCAGTTAGGCGGTAAAAATATGCATATGTACTTGAGGCTACTTCAACCGATAGTGTTTTTCTTGGTTACATTTCCATTACATCCAAGAAAAGAACCTTTTCCAGTACCATTTCTATCATAAAAATTTGGTTGTAATAGAAATGGCAACTCTCAAAAAACTCACATGGTATATGTATTTATGTGTCTCGAACGAAGCATCCAAATTTTACGAAATTTGGTGAAAAGGTTAAAAATCTCAAACCCTTGGATGAGTTCATCAGCCAGACACGTACGATTTTTAGAAGCCAAAATTTTTTGGTCATTTTTGTTATTTTGGTAGTTTTTTTGAATTTTTATACGCCATCGAAAAGAGCGTAAAAATTACATAAGACAAGCTTTTGAGTCGTTGTTCTAAGTAAATTAATTTTTGAGAAAAATTAAGAAATTTATTGAATTTTTTTATGATAAATGTTTCATCATTTTTATCATTACAATAACAATATTTATAAACATTTTTTTTACTTTATTTTATTTTCTACTTTTTAGTCTGATTACAATTAATTTAAAAAAAAATTAAGAAGTTTTTTTTTTACCTATATTTTAATCGGTTAATTTATCCTAATCAGACATAACTATGGAAACAAAAAATTGCAATGTAAAATCAGCGGACAATATTTGACAATTCGAAATGTCAAAAAGTTGCATAGGACTAAAAATCAACAATTTTGGTTTGGGGCAATTTAGGGAAAAACTAATTATACAATATTGCGTTGTCATCAAGGTGAGACACGTATGCAAAATTTGAAACCTCTACCTCAATTAGAACCTGTCTAAATTTTGATTCCAAGATTTGATCTAAACTAACATACTAACATAGCAAGTTAAATAAAAGCTTTTAAAAAATAGCAAGAAGTACTGAAACAAAATGAGAAATATATAATTCAATGAAATATTTATATGCTATAAGAAAATCGTTTTTCATTTTCACCCATAAAAAAAAAAAAACAAAAAAACAAAATTACTTTGGATACAGATCCGCCAGTGTCCACTCTTTGGAAATTCGCTATGTCACGCAAACAGATGCTTACCTTTTCCGTTTCAAGCAATTGTTGCACATTATCTTTGTATTTGGAATTCTTCATTGTTTCAATCATCTGCATAAATTGCGTACGATACATATCCAAAAGAATCTGTAACGCATACGGTGTTTCACCGGGTGCCTGCGGTATTTCCAATTCGGTGTGAACGAGCTGATGTTCACCGGTGCTGAGCGACGTTAACTGTTGATCGACACATCCTGGCGCGGGCGGTGGTTTCTTTCCAACGGCTTGCGGTGACGTGCTGAGTAATGTTTGACTGTGCAATAAATCTAGGCCATTTATTTTAATGGTTCTACGCATTTTTGGTTTCTTGACACGTCCCCGTCCGGAACGTTTTGGTGCAGATTTTGTAGAGGCAGGTACTGAATTACTATTACTATTGCTATTACAATTATTAATCTTATTTGCACCACCACGAAGTTTTCTACTGAAAAACGAATACATGTTGTTTGTTATTAAAAATAAATATGTACGTCATATATATATACGTAGAGCGTATTCCATTTAAAATATATTACACAGTGCATGATACTGGGTCCATTGAATAAAAACAAGTATTCACTTTTACTTCCTATAAGTTCTTACTTAAATAAAAACATAATTGATTACTTAAAAAAAGAGTTTACTTACAGAAAATAAGTTAATTCAAATAATTTCCATTATTTACTTAGTGTAGAAGTATTTACTGATATAATTCCAGTTAGTACTTCTTTTTACTTGAATAAAAACAAGTAATAACTTAAATCAATAAGTAATTTGGCGTTTGTTATAATTCTCCAAAATCAAGTGTTTATTTACAAGTAAACGTTAATACTTATAAGTAGGGATGATCGATATTCATGGATGGTAGAAAAACATCGATGTTTAGGGGGAAAACATCGATGTTATGTCCTCGATAACATCGACATATCGATGTTACGATAATAATATCGAAAGATCGATATTACTCTAAGCTATCCAGTACTTAAAAAGTCCTGTAGCTGATTTAAAACAAGATCCATTACTTTTATGGCAAGTTCTAGGATCCACTTATTACTTGAAAAAAATTGCCATTAAATATTTGTGTTTCACAGCAACTTCAACAGCTTCAGAGAAACTTTTTTCAAAAGCTGGGCAGCATTTGTATCAACAAAGGAACAGATTAAAAGGGAAACTTCTAACAAAGTGACTTTTTTTGCAAAGGGTACCAAATAAATACTGGTAATGTTAATTTTTAATAAATAAAATAATAAATTATAATGGCTGTTTATTTTGCTACATAAACATCGATGTTTTCGAACATCGATGTCTTTCTTTCGATATATATCGTATATCGATACTCTTGAATCGATGTTAACATCGATGTTTTTCTAATATCGATCATCCCTACTTATAAGTAAATACTTTAATGTTTAAATTTCTTTCAAGAATTTACTTTTAAATAAAAGGTATCTTTTATTCAAGTAAAATGAAGTAATACGTTATACTTAAAAGTATTCACTTCTCTGCATAAGTAATTACTTAATAAGGTTTTACTTTTTTTATTCAATAGACTCGCTGCGTCACACTGTGTCTACTTATTTCATAAATAGAACATCAATTTTTTGTGAGTTTTAGCAGAGGGCAGCGTAGACAAAGTTACTATGTTAAAAAAAAAAGAGATTCAATTTCAGTCTGCTTAATATACTTTCTATGGTTCACAATTACATGTATAATTTAGTTAAACGTGTTAGTTTTGCAATAAAATTTAAAAAAAAAATAGTTTTTTGTGAAAAAAGAAAGTACAAAAATTCTGACTATTGATTAAATAGAGAGAGTACAGACATATATACAATGTATGTGAAAATGAAGCCAAAATAGTTACTAAAGTGTTGACCAATATGGCGGTTAAACAAGACTGAGTTTAAAATTTTCTATATTTACTGATGTTATATTTGTTGTTATTAATATTTTTAGAATATTTATTAATAAATAGTCTGAAATTACAACAAAAATCACATACAAATTGAAAAATATTTGTTACTACTGACACTTTGTAGGTTATAAAAGGTGTTAACCAATATGGTGATTTTGCTTCAAAATAGAAAATGTGTACTCTATCTATTGTATGGTATATAATTATATATTCTAACATCAATGTACAAAAATCACTAAAATTAATTTCTAAATTTGGTTGGCATTACTTTTTCCTTATCCACTATGTCATGCACAGTGTCGTTTGTTTCCTAAATGGAACACGCTCATAATAAAAATATAAAAATGGTGGCAAATTTGTAGAATATGCCAGACATGGGATTTTTCAGACTTGTATAAAACAAATATGGGTAGAAATTGTTGTATTTAGAAAGTTAAATCTGGGAAATACATTTTTTTAAAATGTAATTACCTGGGCAAAAGGCAATTAAATAAGATGTCCAATTGTAAATAATACAAATAATTAATACTTTAAATAAATTATAATGCTAAAGACATAACCAGGGCCGGATTAGCCACTAGGCCTACCTAAGCCATGGCCTAGGGGCGGTACGTTTTTTAAGGTCGGCAAGTTTTTAGAAAAGGGCGGCAAAAGTTCGAATTTGACTTTTTTTGTTCGTTAGTCATTTTGTTCGTTAATCATTAGTCGAAAATATCGAACAACCGACTGAATTTTTAATCGAATTAATGAGTAGGGTAACCTATGTAACTCTTTCCAAAACGAGGTTTTCTTTTTGATTTAATTATTGACCTTTAAATTTATTTTATTTTTTTTAAGAAAAGAAAGATATGAAATATGACATTTAGTTAGTCACATAAAAGTGAAAAATCATACAAATAATGAATTTTTTAGTTTTTATTTTTTGAAGTCCAATAAATAATATAGAAAAATTGTTAAATTAGTCGTTTTTAGTCATTTAAAAAAATTTAATCATTTTAGTCATTTAATCGAGGGCAGAATAGTCAACTAAAAAATGACTAAATGTAAATAAAATTAGTCGATTAAATCGATTAATAGATTCATTCGACATCACTAAGTAGTGATGTCGGATGATTAATTGATTAGTCGGTTTAGTCGACTAATTTTGTTTACATTTAGTCATATTTTAGTCGACTATTAAATGTTCGATTAAACGATTAAAATGATTAATTTTTTTTTAAATGACTAAAAAACGATTAATTTAATAGTTTTTCTGTCTTATTTATTGGACTTCAAAAAATGGAAATTAAAAAATTATCTGTCTATATGATTTTTCACTTTTATGTGATTAATATATTGTGATATTTGATATCTTTCTTTTTCTTAAAAGAAAAATATTAAAAGTCCATAATTAAATTCAAAATAAAACCTCGTTTTTGAAAGAGTTACATAGGTTACCTTACCATGAATTCGACTAAAAATTTAGTCGATTAGTCGACTACACTGTGCTCGATATTTTCAACTAATGACTAATTTTATCTGAAAAAAAATTTTAGTCGGCTAATCGATTAACTGTTACTCGGCCCGACGTCACAGAAGTACCAAAACAATATTAAAAAAATAATGGCTAACTTCTCAAAAATGCATCACTGCTTGCATGATGCAGAGTCAAAAGTTCAAAAACGCATCAGACGCATCACAACGAAAAATCAAAAGTTCATTTTTGCAATTGATGCGTCAAAACAATGCATCAAAAAATTTGGTGATGCGTGTCCAAGATGCATATAATGTGTATAATGTAGAATTATAACTAGTTGCCATATTATGTAGGTATTAACATCAACAGGAATAATTCCGAAAAACAAATTGTTGAAAAAGATTAATGTATTTACCTTTCATTAAAATTGTTTAAACTAAAAACTCAAAATAGGTATGTAATATTTTTTATTCAAATAATTTCAATATTTTCAATTTCAAGTAAGTTCAAGTTGAAATTCAAAGATAATATACCTATACAAGGACTGTATTGCTATATTATCTATAGTCCATCATGCTACATTATCTGTCTTATCTATAGCTAAATCAGGAGCTAAATGATGCCAATATTCCGTTCAAAAACATCTAATGTGCATCAAATTTCAAGAGAGCATCAGCAGCGCATCATGTAGTATTAGACGCATCAGAAAAGTCATGATGCTGCATCGATGCGGTAAAGTTTACATTTTTGAATTTACCCAATATTCCACATACAGTCACGGTCCCGTTACAATTTTATTAATATATATAGATGTCAGTGTCTGGCATATAATACAATTTACTCATAGTGTTTTATATACGAACCTGCGAAACTTTTTCGGCTGTTGTTTTTTCGATTTGCCCGTATTATTGTTCTCCTCTTCACTTTGACTCGATTTCCCCTTGCTACTACACCAATCCGACCATGCGCGTCGCGTGGTTGGCCCGGTTGTTGAACCGCCATTTGTCTCTGAACCACTTTGATCACTATCCGAACCGGATTCTGGACTCAGCTGTTGTTTTGACATGTCCCGTCGAGCTCGCTCGCGTCGTTGCGGTTTTTCATCATCCTCCCCCTATTTGGCAAAACGAACGAAATTCAAATAACAGCCTTCAAAAATGTAAGCAAAGTATTTTAGTTACCTTAATTTTTGGATTTTTAAGTCTTTGGAAATAACGTTCCAATTTGGTACGATCAATAATATGAAGATAATATGACACCGGCTTTCCGGTCCACGATACCGAACCTTTCATCGGTGTCATTTCGGACACGTGCATAATAGTACCAATATCCGATAAATTTCGATCGGTGATACGAAAATTTAGGGGGCAAAAACTCTTCGATGAAACAATTCGTGCACCGTCCTTCAAATCGGCAAAACGCTCTTTCAACTGATGATCGACCGTTGGCCCAAACGCGAAATTATTCACAAACACAATTGACGCCTGATTGATTTTCTCACGAAATTCGTCCGTTAAAAAATCGCCTTTAATTAATTTATATTCACCGAATTTTTTACCATACCATTGCATCCATGCACGGAAATTTTTATTCATACTCTAAACAGATAAATTTTTATAAAATGAAATATTGGGTCTATTGAATAAAAAACGGTAAAATCTTATTAAGTAGTTACTTATGCAGAGAAGTGAGTACTTTTAAGTAGATATAAGGTATTAGTACTTCCTTTTACTTAAATAAAGGATACCGTAAAACCGTCTAGACCCGGACACTTTTTTACATTATTTGGTATAGTTTTATGTTTATACATGTTTCCTTCATAAATATCACTAATAAAAGTTTTACCATTAGAAAGAACGTATATTATTTGCTATATCCCTGACCCATTTGTTTCATTATAAGTAAAAATAAAAAAAATAAAAAATAATTAGTAAGTGTCCGGGTCTATACCCTAAATCGGTCTTGACCCGGACACTTACTTAAATAATGTAATAACATGCAAACTAACCTCTCCCGTCGGGTTTAGGACAGTGTTTTATATCGTCTGATGTCTTTGAACCTATCAAAGACTTCAAAATATTTTGTGGGAAGGGAGAGGGGGCAATGTATAGTATGCCTCTCTATAAAGTAAACATACGATATGACACCAGAAAGAAGCATAAACCGCGTAATTCTGGCGGGAATATTAACGTATGGATAGTGGGAGTTACAACTGGTGCGAATCGCGGCCATAGTGTAATAAACTGATGTGTCCGGGTCTAAACGGATATACATATATAGCATGTATTTTTTTATATATACATCGAATATAACTTCAAACATCATTAAATGATGCGCGATAAAATTCTGAACACATACATGTCAAAACTAAAACAATATAACAATTATGACGAAAATTACATGTCTAAGTTAGACACATATTTTATTTCTTTGAAAAACTGTAGGATAGTAATCCTGTAAAATGAGATAGTAAATGTTGAAATCCGTAGTTTTTATTGGTACAGCTGTTTAGAGGATGTTTTCTCTCTCTAATGACGTCAAGAACAAATGTTTATTGTAGCAGGTTAATGTAGAAATTATTTAATTTGAAGATTGGTGCAAAGTGTCCGGGTCTAGACGGTTTTACGGTACCTTTTACTTAAAAGTAAATTCTTGGAAAAAATTTAAACATTTAAGTATTTACTTACAAGTATTAAGGGGGTATTCTAGTCTAGAAATTCGAAAAAAATCGATGTTTCTTTTTTCATATTTTCAAAGTTCAGATCTTTAACGCCTTATCGCATACGAAGCCATATATGGATTCTAAGTTTTACTATTTTTTTTCAACATATTAAAATATTTTTTTTTTTTGAAACTAATGTTAAATCCTAATTTTATACTCTTTCAAGTAACGGAACGTAATTTTGGTTGTCTTTGGTAAGTGCGGGTTGTCAAATTATTTAAAGTTATGTTCAGAGTGTCCGACCGTTAGAGTGCAATTAATTGGTGCTAATTTTATTTGTGAAAACTAAAAACAATAAAACGGTAAGTACTAAAATCAAAAATTTTCAAAACACATTCTTTATATATTCAAGAACATGGAATAGTTGTGATTCGTGTGTGTTTTCTTGTTTTCTTCGATTTTTGGGGCTTATTTTGAAGTTGTCATATTTGTGGCTTCGTATGCGAGTAATTTCTATACAATAAGACTTAATTTTTTTTCTTAATTTGACTACTAAAATAAAAGAAGTGAAAGACATTTTCAGTAAAAAAAATTTTTTTCTTCACCTCCTTCATAATTCAGCCTCTAAAAGGATTTACGGAAATTTGAATTATTTTCGGAGTTATGGTTATTTTTCCCCTGTGTACTGTGTAACCTTTTCAGTATTAAATTCAAATTTTTAATATAAATTATTCGAAACTACTTTTTTCGATACGGTTGACATATCTTAAGTTCTAATACACCGATTTACTTGAAATTTGGTACAGACGTTCTTAATACTATCAAAATTGGTCCGACGTAGGGGTTTTTAGAATTTTCTTTTTTTACTATTTTTAAAAAAATGTCCAAAGTTGAAAAAAGGAGGCGAAAAAATGATTTTTTTTTAAATGGATGCCATTTTGTGAAAAAATAATTTTTTTTGAATCGGCTACGTTCAACTAATTCTATATCCTTGTTTATTAAAAATTAACTAAAATTTTATGTTTCAGATCACTAGGAGAGTTGGAATTACGTCAACCAGGAGACACCTTTGCCGGTCTGTACCGATTGCAATTTTGAATTTTTTTTTTTAAATTTTTATACTTTTCAGATATATCAATAAAAAACTGTTAAAAAATGGATACCTAGTAAAAATGTTTAGTATATAGTAAAATCGAGCCTCTAGACTAGAGTACCCCCTTAAGTATAAGTATTAACTTTTACTATACTATAACAAACGCCCAATTACTTATTGATTTAAGTCATTGTTTGTTTTTATTCAACTAAAAAGAAGTACTTAGGTACTGAAAAAATATTAGTAAATGTGGAGTTTATTTTCAAAAGGCAATTTCTAAGAAAAAACTGATTTTGAGATTAATATAGAATTGTAAACTTTACTTAGAAAGCCATTATTCTAAACGGAAATCTTTTTCCAAAACTGACTACAAAGTACCTAAAAAGGGCCTCAAATTTTAAGTTTATTTTCAAAAAGAAATATCTGAATAAAAATTTGTTTTCAAAACGCAATTTCTGAAATTTTATTTTTAAACTGAAATATCTTTAATTTCTTGAATTAAATAATGACCGTTATTTTGAAATTTTTAACGTGTATAAAAATACCTTAGTAAAGAAAAAATACAACTGGAACGGAAAACCCAACAAAAAATATTACGCTTTAAGCTTGTTAATTCATTTTTTGTTGCACGGTCACAATAGTATCATGGATAATATGAGTAGCGTGTTACTACCATTAGTGTCTGAAAGAAATACCGGAAGCAAATAGAAGAAAGTGCTACAAGCCGAAGGAAAGAGAAAAATTGATAAGTCTAAATTACTTTATGCTGTTCCATATTTTTATAAAATAAAGCAAATATTTTACTTAGCAAAAAAATCACGTTTATTTTTTAATTTTGACAATTGTTTCAAGCTTAAAAGCCCATTTTCAAACAAAGTAAAATGACTTTATTTGTATGAAGCTAGAAAAAATTTTTAAAATTTAATTTTTACAAACAATTTTGCGAAAGCTATAAAAAAAAAAAAGAAATACGAAAATCAAGTTGAAGATGAAAAAAAGCGGCAGAATGTGATTCACTGGGGTTAAAATTTAACGTAATATTAATTGCGTGGGAAAAATATAGAATATTATTCATTTTTATTTTCATTTTAGGCAATGAATTCATTACTTTTTTGCAATTTTATTTTCAAAATTAAATATCATAAAGTTTTATTTTCAAAATGAATTTTTTTTTTTTTTGAGAATACATTTTTAAGGGGATTAATTTGAATTAGATTTTTATACTGACTGAGGTTCTTCTCTATAGCATCTCAACTTTGTTATTCACTGGTCAAAAATCCGTGAAAATTTTACTGGCGTTAGATATAGGAAATCACATTTTACTCGAAAATTACATTTTGTTAGAAATTGTTTTCTGAAAATAAGCTCCACAAATATTTCCACACTAATACTGGACTTTATTTAAGTTTACTTATTTCCTGTCAGTAAACCGTTTTTTTTAAGTAATCACTTATGTTTTAATTTAAGGGAGGAGTTCAAATAAAAAAGCAACTTTTTTATTTATGATTATATTGCTTTTTAAAATTTTTTTTCAAATTAGGGAGGGTTTCAAATAGAAAATTTTGTTTTTGAAACATCCATTACTCTTCCCTGTGGGGGGAGGGGGCCCTTTTCCATAAGTTTTTAAACGTTTACAAGGAACGCCATATCTCAAAAAGTAATGAATATTTTTTAAATGTTTTTTCATTATCTTATTCCTAAAGGACCTGTCCATAAAGCTGAGTATGGGTTTCAGGTAATTTTAAAAATTAACTATAAAATTGTAATCCCAAACTTCTAAAAATTATAAAACCCAATTTTTTATTAAAAAAAAAAAATGTTTAAAAATAGTTACAATTGTTCAAATGGAAAAAGCATACTCCACTTTATGCGCAATATGTTTATGAACGAAGTAAAAAAAAATTAAGTCTCTATCTTTTCTAGAACTAGAGATATGATTTTCCTTGTCGGAAGAAACACAACTTGCGAGAAACGGTAAAAAACAAAAGTAATAACAAAAGAAACGGTTTACTCACTGTTTATTAAAACGTCTACAAAGGTATACAAATAAAAGAACATTATCTCTACTATAACTCATGTACACACCAAAACTAAATATTACTGATCAAATCGCGAGGGAGGGCGAGCGTTGTCTGCAAAGGAGCAGCAACTTGGCTGTGCAGCGGTTCACAAATAAATATTTTTCTACTTGAAGAAAACAATTTTTGGCCATGTTTTATATATCACCGTGTTTGTAACGAACCAGAGAACAAAATAAAAACAAAAAACGAGATTCGAAAAAAATTAGTTTGTTAGCCGTTTCTGGCGTGAACTCCCCCCTTAAGTAAGAACTTAAAAAATAGTAAGTAAAAGTGAATACTTCTTTTTATTCAATAGGCCCATTGAAAAAAAAAAACGTATGTGAAAATGTTTAAATTGTACCTCAGCATAACGACTTGGAACATCAGCACGTTCAATACCGAAACAAATTTTACATGGTGTTGCAGCAGCCATTTGCAGGACAACTTGTCCCACACCGGAACCAAGATCAATAAATACGTCATCTTTGGTAATGTTAATTTGATCGATCATTTGACAAACCAACTCGTACGAAGTCTCGCCATACACTTCTGGTGAAAATGGTTCATATTGATTCAATTTCTCCGGATCAACAACAGCTTGATTGTAGGTTTGTTGCAGAATATGTCGCAGTAGCCCGCGAGAAGGGTATTTGTTTAAACGCTGAGCTGGCAGTGATGTACCTTTCTCCTATAATAAATTAATAATACATATTAAAAAATTACAATAATAATCGCATGGTCAGTACGGGCAAAATAAAAAATCAACAAAAATAAATTGTTTTCGAATAGTCCTGTAACACTTGGTCCTATAATACTAAGGTAGTTGCTCCGAAAAACGATTTTTCAAATAAAATATAAAAATTTAATATATTAACGTAAAAGCTCCTATACTGGAACACTATTTTTAGGTGTGTAATTAAACTGGCTTATAAAAATTGACAAATAAATTAAACACCCATTTTTTGCTTCCGAGACTACTAAAGTAGCGGAAGCATTGTGATCACTTTTGAAAAATAAAAAATTTTTTTTCTCCAAAATCAAATTTTTTACGCACATTTTACGTTTTAGAGCTTCCTGAACAATTTTGATTTGGGCTGTCCGTCTGTCTGTGTGTCTCCAATTTTGCACCAAGTGGCATAACTTCCGAACTATTCGATTGTTTTTAATGAAATTTTCAGAAATTATGCAGTTTGGCTCCGCGATGGTCCCCTATGAATTTAATCAAAATCGGAGTAACGGTAGCAACGCCGCTACCATGTCATTCCAAAATTGCACCAAGTGGCATAACTTCGGAACTACTCAATTCTTTTTTATGAAATTTTCAGAAATTATGTAGTTTGGTTCCTATATGGTCCCCTATGAATTTAATCGAAATCGGAGTAACGGTAGCTACGCCGCTACCATGAAGTCCCATTAAATGTCAATATCTTATTTACTGCTAGTCCTATCTCGCTCAAATTTTTAGGGTATATTGGGGGTTAGTTTCTAAAATATTTTTGCTATTATTTTATAATTTAGCCTTTAAGTCTTTTGAGTTACAACAGTTTTTTATAAACTTCAAGGCGAAAATATAATTTCACGGTATATAATATGTATATTTGGTAGAATACTGTTTTAAAGCCTTTTACGACTACGAGGAAGCTGTGTGCCCACCCTATTGGCAGCGTATTTTTTCTTAAGCCGGGTCTACATATAACGAACGAATGCGAACAAACGTAAACGAATGGTAGCGAACAAACATAAACGAACAAATGTGGACGTAATCACGAAAGCGAACAAACACCAACGAACAGTTTCGAACACTCACGAATGTTTTCCATTTATTGCCGGTACATCAAAGAAAAAGATTCGTTTGTGTCTGTCAGATGTGGACGATTAAAAATTATTCGAACAATAAATTAAGATAGACAGTAAAAAATAAATTCAGTTAACAATTTAAAATTAATAAGATTTGAAATTTTATTCCGATGTTTTGGAATGTTTTTGATAATTTTTACAAAATTATCAGAAAAAGAAATGACACGTGAGAATTTTTGGAGGGAAAATTTGATTAACAGAAGTCACAATATGTAATAACACTGAAGTGTTTCTTTAACAGGAATTGCTTTTCGATAATAAGTATATATTTTGTTTAGATTGGTTCAACTATTTCAGTTAACTTTCCGAAATCTGATAGTGACGATCTTGTAAAATTTCCAAAATATTAGGAATTTTCACAAATTAAATCAGTTAGTAAATTAAAAGTATTATAACGAGTTTTGCTTTTATGAAACAAAACCATCTACCAACATCTTTTTGATTTGTTGGTTTTTAAAGACCGCATGATAAAATTGGCTTAATAATGTAGGCGATATTAATAGACCATAAAAGTCTTACTGCGATAACTTTCCATTTCAAAATTTATTAAACTTATTTAAAAAATTATTGTGTAGCCGGAATATAAACGAACATCAACGAATTGACGTTAATTGCTCATTCGCGTTCGTTTGTGTTTGTTTTTGTTTGTTCATGTTCGTTCACGTTTGTTTGCATTCGTTCGCGTTTGTTCGTTATATGTAGACCCGGCTTTAATAAGCATGAAATAAAGTCTTTAATCCAATGAATATGTTTTTAAAAAAATACAACGTTCCCAAAAATTTTTATTTATTAATGTTTTTCTTTTACAAAATGTCGACATCTATATCCAAACAAAGAATTATTATTGACACTAGAAGTTGGGAACCGATATAAAAACAGACGTGTAATATGAGTAATATGACACATAGAATGACATCTAGACGTCAAAGTAGGAAACATAGAATGGTTTAAGTATTAGACGTAAATAATGGATCAAAATACTGTATTCAACAAAAATTGTTTAATACATATATTTGTATTTCTTTAATTAAGTAAAAAAAACATTAAATGTGAGGTGAATTTCAATTGAAAAATAATCATTCTATTAATAATAATTTTTGTTATCAGAGGTTTCTTTCAGAAATAACTTCATTAATATGTAAATGTCAAAACTGTTCGAACATATGATCGCATTCCGGTATACCTTATAAAATATCAAGTTACAACCATATTTGATAAATAACAAATAAAAATTATTCACTACGCCGTTTTTGAAATATAATTTAGAAACAACATTTTACAAAGTTTTTACAACGCTTTTTCAACAACGCTTTTATATTGCTGCAACATAAGCGCGCGGAAATTCAAATAAACAAGTGGTATACAAATATAATAACTGAAGAATATATACATTAATATATTACAATTAATACATTATTTAATTTTTGATAAAAGAATTTTTTTCTTTTGAGATATATTTTTCTACCTGACTGTCTCGGGGGGATTATGTTAAGGTGTTAGGTATATAATTTTTTTTTGCAAAAAAAATTCTGTTTTCGATTTTCTTTTTGCAGTAGTATAAGAAAATATGATTTATTCTAGCTTTTGGTAGATTTATTATATATTATTTTGAGATACTGTAAAAAATTTTTCATGAAAAAAGATGAAAATTAGGCCATTTTCCGAAGTTGTCGAAAATCGCTGATTTTTCGCCGTAGGCAAAGTAACTGGTAAAACCTTTATCCGAAATCAAAAAACAAAATTTTGTCTATTAGTATACGCTTATGGCTTGTACTTGATCGAAGAGTTTTAAAAAATAATGAAATTTTAATTTTTGTCAGCGTTATAAATAAAAAAAATTTTGATTTTTGGTAAAAATTTTCGTGTTTTTCGTTGATTTTCTACTTGTAAAATGAGATGCAATTAACGGAAACGGTAATCCTTCGTTCAAGTACAAGCCATAAACATCTACTAATAGATAAAAATTTATTATAAAATTGTTTTGTTAGGTAACAAATGTGCTCTATTTTATGCGGTTAAAATTTAATCAAAATCGTTAGAGCCGTTTTTCTGTAATGGTCCATTTGTCCATTTTCAAAATTCAAGAGCGGCTAGCATCGACTACAACAACTTTTGGGTGTACAACTGACTTCATCAGATTGTGTATCTTGGTGTACTACTTCATCCCCATACCAAATTTCATCAAAATCTCTTAAGTGGGTTTCATAGGTAGAGATCAAAATAAATAGCTCTCCTAACAGACAGACTCAGGGCACCCCAAAACGTATATTTCCGCTAAAAATTCAACATCGAATTTTTTACGATCATATAATTTGGTTTATAGGTATTAGAGATGTCGATTCTTCAAAAAAAAGATTGATTTTTGGATCGATTTAAATCGAAATTTAAAAAATCGATTAAAAAAAATCGGCTAAAAAGAAATCAATTCTTGTGATCAATTTAAAAAATCGAAATTTTGAAAAGTATAATAAAATTAGCTGATAATTTTTGTTAAGGGACTTAATTGATAGTACATGGGTAAGATCGTGTAAAAACGCCTTACATTATATTTGTAAAGGCGATGAGTTAACTTTTCAATTATAATTGTAGCGAATAACGCAATTGAATATGTAGGACGAATACCACGGATGAACCAAGTTTACTATTAAAAAATTTCAAGAAACTGAAAAAAAATGTTTTCTAAATAAGTCGCTTTTGTGGAAAAGGATCGTTTGCCAGATAGGTGGTCTTCCTTCCTTTTGTATTAATAGTCCTCTACTGGACAAGATGACAATATGAACTTGACCTAGCCACATGAGGGGTTGTTGATAACGAGTAAAAAGTGACAATTAACAATAGAGTTTTTGGTGTTTCATTTTAACACATGTTTTTTTGTAGAATTGAAATTAAAATGAAATTATTTTTGGAGAAACTCGGTTATCGATCTCTTACTTTTAATAATCGATTCATGAATCGATTAAAATGAAAAAATCGAAAAAGAGTCGATTTTTTAAGCTTCGATTAATCGATTTAAAATCGATATCTCTAATAGGTATGCAATTTATAAAGACTTATTCCATGTCAATTCAACACACCCATTTTATTACACCACGTCAGATTTTCTTAAAATTTGGTATACTCATACTAGGTACTAAGACTAAGAAAAGTGTCAATTTTTAAATTTTTATCTGAAACCGCTTACGAGGATATGGCTATGTAAAGTTTCCAAAAATTTGCCACAAAAACGCGAACGTTCATTTTTAAATCGCTCTAGAAGCTGTTCTAATATAGCTAGAAAGCTGGGAGAAATGTCACTTTGTAGCATTTTAAATGCTCTTTCAAATGATATACAACATGACAAGGGTGTTAATGGGAAAAGACCATGCGATGAATTTAGCAATTTGCCAATAATTTAGAAATTGGGGGCTCTTAGGAGTCCCCTTGTATTTTCTTAGGTGCCCCCCTTTGATTGGGGGTCTCGGGTAGAGATGTGCCAAAATCGTGAATTTACGCGTGACCCGGCGCGTCACGCGTGACCCATCGTGATCGTGAATAATTTTCTACGATCGTGCGTGAGTGGGCGTGATCGTGACATTTAATTTCTTGTCGTGAATAATTCGTGAGTCACGAAAAGTTAAAGACCATGAATAAAAAATTTTTAAATAATTTTATTATTTTCAATTTTAGGGAATATTAACTAAACCAATTTGATATTTTAACTACAAAAAAATCTTTTTTTTATGTATTGGTTTTTACAACCACAAGTAGGTAGAAATCCAATAACCCTTACTAACAAATTCCAGTTCTTTACCGAGATACTATACAAAATAATTTACAAATTAGAAATATCTAACAGTGTTTATGATGTTGTTCTGATTCTTCCGTTTTTAAATAATTCTTAATTTTTAAGAATTCTTAAAATTAGTCTGCATCTCTCACCATGTGTGGATATACGGTCTCAGTCAATGAGTATAATTGTAAATAACAAGGTCAGTTTTGAACAATATGGTCATGAAGACATAATATAAAGAGGGGTTACTTAAAGGAATATTATCTTTTTCAATATTTTAAGTTGTTTTATTATTATCATTATTTTAAAAAAAAATTTATTTTCTATGTATTTATAGGTACTAAAAAAATATTTTGTCACAATTTTGTTAAAAAACTAGATATTTGGTTTGGCTGTGCGAAATGTCATGTTTATATACAAATACAATAAGAACAAAAATTAAACAATAAATCATTAGATGAAAAATTTTGAAAATTTTCTCACTTTCCAGAAAAAATTAAATAGTATATAATTTGCATCAGTATTAATCTCAGTAATAATGTTAGCCCTATTAACCGTATTCTGATTTTATCCCAAGGACATAATTTTGATTGATTGTTAAAGCGATAGTGATTTTTATTCAAAATTCCAACGATTAGTTTCAAAGATTTTTATGTTTAATTCGTAAGCGTGCATGAGTGTGAAAGCATAAAATTTTTTTGTTCGTGATCGTGCGTGAGTGTGAAAGCATAATTTTTTTTTGTTCGTGATCGTGCGTGAGTGTGAAAGCATAAAATTTTTTTGTTCGTGATCGTGCGTGAGTGTGAAAAGAAATAAATTTTCTCGTTCGTGATCGGGCGTGAGTACAAAAGCTAATTCGTGACTGTGCGTGATCGTGAGTAAAAATGTACTCAAGAGCACATCTCTAGTCTCGGGGCAATGCCCCGGCTGCCTCAGCCTAGTTACGGCCCTGTACCTGAGTGTTAAAGATACATTGTCTTGACAAAATTGGGTAATAGTGGCAAACCAGCAACAGAAATATTTTTTTAACAATGAACCCACTAAGACCTCACATTCATATTTTACTATATGATTCAGAACAGTACTAAGTATTTATACAAATATTTTTAGAATTTTAAATTATGTACTTTTTGGAAAAAAAGTTTAAATCAGTCTCTACATGGATTTTGAAAAAAAATATTTCCATTAACACCCTTGTCATCTTGTATATCATTTGAAAGAGCATTTAAAATGCTACAAAATGACATTTCTCCCAGATTTCTAGCTATACTAGAACAGCTTCTAGAGCGATTTAAAAATGAACGTTCACGTTTTTTTGGCAAATTTATGGAAATTTTACATAGCCATATCTTGTAAGCGGTTTCAGATAAAAATTTAAAAATTAGCACTTTTCTTAGTTTTGGTATTTAGTATGAGAATATCAAATTTTAAGAAAATCTGAAATGGTGAGGAAAAATTTCTTTCAAAAGTGTGTTGGTTTGGCATGAAATTAGTCATAATAGAACCAAGTAAATCACTATATTGTGCCGTACTGTGGGCTAGATTATACATAAAGTTTTCCCCTTAAGGACCCACAAAAAATATAAAATATTCGCTAGACCAGTTTCGGCTACTTTTGTAGTCCGCTTCAGTAGCATAAAATATAAATATAAAAACCATAAATACAATAAATTATATTGATCTTTATGGTTTTTATATTTACATTTTATGCTACTGAAGAGGGCTACAAAAGTAGCCGAAACCGGTCTAGCGAATATTTAAGGGGAAAAACTTTATTATTATGTAGAACCATTTAAAAAAACGAAAAAAACAAAATAGTTCTTTATGGTTCATCTGTCCCCCTTTCCCCGATAATTCGTTTTGTTCTAATTTCAACAAAATACAGATTTAGAGTATTATTTTTAATTTTCATAATATTGAACAGACAAAATGACGAAGATATGAAAATAAAACTGCGGGTGATGCCAAAAAATTATAAATATCATACGCACATATGTATTAGTGTTGTTAAATTTGTGACATGCTGTAAATATTGTATATATATGCAGTATAAACATACACACGTATTGTACAGTATGTTATCAAAAATAATGAATCAAATGCTCGATACGTTTTTTTTTTTGAAACGAGAAAAATTTAAATGGACATAATGAGGAAGTACCTGTGGTAGGGATGTTCACAGCACCTGTGGTAGGGATGTGCGGAATCGATTATTTTACGAATCGATTTATCGATTATGCTTAATAATCGTAATCGATTTAATCGATTATTAATCGATTATACTGACGATTAAACAATGTCTAAATCTACAAATAATCTCATGTTATTCTCACTTTTTAGACAATGAAATTGAAAGGAAATACAGTGATCCTTCTCAATAGTTCCGCAGAATGAAACAAGTGGAACAGCTTTTCCAGGAAATGCTGTTCCCCCACCAAAGTCCGTATGAAATTTCTTTACGTCTAGATTCAGAATTTTTAGTGGAGTTTAATAATTTATGATTCTGTCAAAATTAAAAATTTTTCAGGAGCGTCAAAACAAGTCAGGGAGTCTAAAAATAATAATGTAACTTAAAAATTTAAATTACTATTTATATAACCTTGTAATAAAACTCTAGTGGTAAAACTCTAGTGGTTTACGTTTAATATATGCATATACACAGATATTCATAATTAATATAATTATTCTATGTGCGTATAATGTATTTAAACAGTATTGGACTTACGTATATAATCATTTAATGATATACCTATCATTTTCATTACAATCATCTATTTATGTACGCAGTTAACAAGTTCATTGACTATTGTGTAACATTTTGCTTTTACTGATTATCTCCTCATAAAATATTGCAAGACTACGCTCGCTTCTCTAAATGTTTTTTCATAAAATCATAATTTTTGTTTTGTATAAACAAATCAATTTTTTTTATACCTGATTTATCTCTAACTGTTTACAACTGAATACACTAATTGATACATATCAGCGATGCAGTGGAACAATATAAGTAGTGCTGACCAGTTTGTCGAATAATGATGTTACAAACTTAAGTTGTCTTACTATGTTTATTTCATTTAGGTAATTTTTCTTTCACTTAATATAAACAAAACAAACTTTTTGATTCTTAGCCATAGAACACTAGAAGCCAACTAACATAAAAAAAGTGAAATTCGCTTGGAGTCATTTGTAAGCCAGTCACAGCTTAAGGCATTAGTCCGTCAGTAGTCGTCGTCGAGTCAACACACCATTATATTAACAATATACCCATTGTTAGTTGAACACGTTGAACAGCTCTCTCTGGTAATACGTGTATTGTGGTTGTATGCGTGTATACACATACTACTACAAAAAACCAAACTAATACACTGCAAACAGTGTGTATGTACACAAACAGACTACGTCACAAACTCATTACAAGTGGAACAGAGGCAAAGCCAATCTAGTTTGTCCCCTTGTTCTTAGCTCTTATGAAATAAATATTATAATATTATAAAATTTATAATAGGTAGTAAAGTGGGGGTAACGCTCGAGTCCCAAACTGGGGAAGCGGAACTATTGAGAGCGGAAATATTCAGAATGTGCACTGTATTAGTTTAAACAAAAAAAGATGAAATATTGATTACTCTTTAATATCTATGAACAATATTTCCTAAAGGACTTAAAACTAAATTCAACGTAAGTAAACATCACTGAATTTTAATTTCAAGTAGATTCCAGTTTGCATTTAAAGACGTTCGAGCGCGTCTACAAAACACTACAGAATAATGTTATGTAGCTACTACAAAACACTATATCTGTATGTTATGCATACAGAGCTTGTACTTGTTCATGTGTCATATCGTGTCGTGTATATGGGTGATTGCTATACGTACCACCTATGCACTGATCTATGACATCAATGCATACACAGTTGTTGATTGAAATTTAGTAGTCTGATTTGACCTTGTATGTATATTATGTACGTGTACACATCAAAATCTACCCGAATATTAATTTCAATAATTAATATTTCATTTTAACGTTCGTCAACACGATGTTTTTTGTGCAATTATATAAATTGCATATTTCAAAGAATATTTTTAAACATTTTTTATTATGGTATCTACTCTTATAATATACTTACTATAATTTTTAAAATGAAAAAATGCTGTTTAGAATATTTTTTCCTAATAGCTCTGTGTTAAAAATTTGATTTTTAATCGTCAATTACTTTAAGAAATGATCTATGAAGGCCTTAAAAACTTTGAGGGAAGAATAACTATGTAATTGAACTTGTCAATTCTCTAAAATTAAAATTTTTATCTACTATTAGGTTTGACGCACGAACGTTCTTAAAAATATGATTTTATCAAGGTGCTTTGGTAATAATCGGTTTCTTCTCAAATTAGTCAACAATCCAGCTTTTGAAAATATTCTCGGAAGGAACCTAGGTGGCGGGAATGCATGAATATTTTAAATTGAAGTAAACGTATAAAATAATTAATTTGTTATTTAAAATAACCAATCTAGTAATGAAAATACAAAATTGTAGGTATGTCTCTCTCACTAATGTAAGAAAATTTGGGAAATTCCTTTTCTGGACTGGAAGGTTACTGACTAACCACGATTGAAAACTGAAAAAATTAAAAGGAATAATGTCTATTGTTATTTTTCTTAAAAATCGATTATAATCGGTTTTGTAAATGATAATCTATTGCAATCGATTATCTCTATAATCGATTAATCGACTCTTGATACATAATCGATTCCGCACATCACTAATCTGTGAATAGCCAGAACAACCGTAGAGGCCGATCGCGACGATCAGTGATCACACAATATGTGTGCGATGTTACCGAAAATAGGTACTGACTTCCAACAAACACACTCTGTGTGTGGTGTTTTTTGTAAATATTTATAAAAGAATGCCATAATACAGTTGAGAACCCTTTTTTATGCTGTGGATAGGGACCGCATAAAAAAATCGCATAAAAAAATTATTCAAAAATATCATAAATAGCTATAAAAAGTTTAGTTCGGTCCGGATTGTAAAAAAAAACCTTTTTTTATTCGGTGGATCGGGACCGCATAAAAAAAGTTTCATGGAAAATACATAACTCAAAACTTCACGATTTCCTTAGAAGTTGCTTTTCTAAATAAGATAAAGCATTACTTTACACGTGGGAACATTTTATTTCATTTTTATGATATTATGAAAATTGTGAAAAATACATCTGTAAAAAAATTAAATGATGCAATAACTTATATTCTTATGCAATGTACTGATTGAATGCTTAAAAACCATTAAACAGTATTTTTATCAAAGAAAGTTACTATAGTTAATGTTTAAGTTTCCCATTTTCTCTTGATTTTGATCCACATTATGCCTTTTAATAACCATTTTTTTAAAAACCACATAAGAAAAGGGTTCAGCTGTACTTAAAAATATAATTTTATATTATCATTTATTTTTTTATTTTTTATTTTTGCAATTGTATTGAAATGTGTACATGTAACTGTAGAAAAAGTATGTACACGAATGCTGCGCAAAACGGCACACCAAGAAAGATTTGTCTCTTTCTATATTACTATAAGTGAAGCGTATATGGGGTGTTCAAAATGTACACATATATAGATATTACACATAAAGGCAATAAAAATATTTTTAAATATTCATGTTATGATATCGTTTCTGAGAAAAAATATCGTGAAAAACGCACATATACTGTTCAAAACTAAATATGTATTTAATTATCTAATATATTAATTTTTATTATTTTGTATAAAAAGTACATAAACATATGACAATTTGAAGATTTGAAAATAATATGTACATATGTGCCTAAAAGTCTATAAATTAATATTAATATTTAAATAAATCAGAATATACATATGACATATCTTACATGAGGATACATAAATTATGTACGTATTTCTTTTATTTAAAAAGTTGCATTATAGTGATAATGAAAAAAAACTTGTGATAAGGTAAACAAATAACGTTCCATCTCTTTCTCTGTATTCAGTTTGTGAAGTAACCTTATTGCGAAGCAAACGTGTAATTGTTTTTTTTTTTTTTAAATATTTTTTTTATCATTATCAATGTATTGGTCTGTTATTATTTCTATTAAAAATGTGTATGTTTACACATATTGAATCATTTCCTGAATTTATTTATATAAAGTATTTTTTTTTATTTTTTAAAAATATTACCGGCCTTTGGGAAAGTTTACTGTGAAAGTGCGCGGACCGTATAGGTTTAAACTACTGTTAAATACGCTATGTATGTACGTTGTGCTTCACCATATTTTTGTTATCAATTATCAAATTTTACGGTTCAATAGACTGATAATTTGTTTTTTGCACTGTTCACGAATACACACGGTATACATGACTGTGCATACATACACAGCAGACACACAAGAAGTTCAGTTAATCTAAATACAGAGTGATCCATTGGGTACTACCAAAAACTTTTGCTTTATTAATCAGAAAAAAAAGTATAGTAAAGCCAAGGTATGAGAAAATACCCCTGTCGCAGCATCCTGTATAACATAGCGAGTTTCCGATTATAAAAATTAGTTTTTCTCGGTAACCAGTTTATACACAATGATGGTTTAAAATCTTTTTTATCTGATTTTTCTCCTCTTTCTAATGGTGTAAAAAAATGTTGCAAAAATTTTTGAAATTGGGAAAATTTTAGCAAATAGAAATTTTTTTCACGAAAAATGCTCAAAAAAACATGCTTACGGCATCAGACGTGTCTGACTAACGAATTTCCAACATTTTCACCAAATTTCGTAAAAATAGGACATTTCATTCGAGAGTTATCGTGCGAAAACACACACACACACACACACACACACATATATATATATATATATATATATATATATATATATATATATATATGTGTGTGTTTTCGCACGATAACTCTCGAATGAAATGTCCTATTTTTACGAAATTTGGTGAAAATGTTGGAAATTCGTTAGTCAGACACGTCTGATGCCGTAAGCATGTTTTTTTGAGCATTTTTCGTGAAAAAAATTTCTATTTGCTAAAATTTTCCCAATTTCAAAAATTTTTGCAACATTTTTTTACACCATTAGAAAATGTGTGTGTGTGTGTGCGAAAACACACACACACACACACATATATATATATATATATATATATATATATATATATATATATATATATATATATATATATATATATATATATATATATATATATATATATGTGTGTGTTTTCGCACGATAACTCTCGAATGAAATGTCCTATTTTTACGAAATTTGGTGAAAATGTTGGAAATTCGTTAGTCAGACACGTCTGATGCCGTAAGCATGTTTTTTTGAGCATTTTTCGTGAAAAAAATTTCTATTTGCTAAAATTTTCCCAATTTCAAAAATTTTTGCAACATTTTTTTACACCATTAGAAAATGTGTGTGTGTGTGTGTGCGAAAACACACACACACACACACACACACACACACATATATATATATATATATATATATATATATATATATATATATATATATATATATATATATATATATATATATGTGTGTGTTTTCGCACGATAACTCTCGAATGAAATGTCCTATTTTTACGAAATTTTTGCCATAGTCCCGGACTCAAGTCGCGTCATGACAGTGGCTGTAATAGCTGAATTCCATTCTGGAAATTCTCCAAAACCATCCATAAATGTGATGCTCGGAAAGTTTGCAAAAATTTCCCCAAATTCAAAAATTTTTGTAACATTTTTTTACACCATTGAAAAAATCACATAAAAAAGGTTTTTGAACAATAATTATTCTGTCAACTAATTTCCGACAAAAACTAATTTTTGTAAACGGAAATTCGTTATGTTATGCAGGATGCTGCGACAGAGGTATTTTATATGCTACATATTACATTAAATCTATAATAATCAGTGCTTGTACGGAACACTATTGGCGCAAGTACAACTTGCACTTGGCGACTTTTTTATTTCGTAATTATGTACATGCCATAGATATATGAATAGTATTCATATATCAATGGTACATGCATAGGTCTTTGAGGAATATGTATATAGTATCTTACTACATACATATATATGTATGTACATACTAACTCTATAAGTCGTTATTTGACTTCAGTAACGAAATATAGTATATGGATAATCCATATCAAATATCTCCTTATTGAAAAACCATGTTCCTGACGTCAGACACGTCTGGCTGAAGAACTCATCCAAGATTTTTGGACTTCCAACGTTCTCACCAAATTTCGTAATCCTAGGACATTTCGTTCGAGAGTTATCGTGCGGACACATATATATATATATATATAAATACATATATATATATATATATATATATATATATATATATATATATGTATATGTATATGTATATATATATATATATATATATATATATATATATATATATATATATATATATATATATATATATATATATATATATATAAATTTTAGTGAAGGTTATTTTCGGGTTCTAGGGACATCAAAACAAATTTCTGTCATAGTCCCGGGCTCAGGTCGCGTTATGACAGCGGCTGTAATAGCGTGTATCCATTCTGGAAACTCGCTAAAAGGGTATATAATGCAGTTAACGATACATTATTTCAAAATGGTTTCCCTCTTTTGCAATTATCGAAGTGAGTCGATTCATAAAACTGCTGATTACCCACTTGAAAATATTAACATCTAACTGAAACGATTATGGCATATTTAGTTCAGGAATGGTTTCCGGATTAATCTCTCAGACCTTATCTGTAAGATATTGCTAAAGAAAGAAATCGCAAGGGTTAAGATCCGGCGACTATGGAGGCCAATCTGTTCCTTTTCCACGCCTTTTTGGAAAGTCAAAACCGATCAAACGATGTTGAAAAATGTTTTCAAACACGTCAAAAACTTGGTCGATGTGATGAGATTGCGCTCCGTCCTGTATAGACCAGTGTTGACCATTGGGATCTTTCTCGCGAATGAAAGTAGCAAACTGATCTTTGAGCGTCATGGCGTTATTTGTCCCGTTTCTTATATTTTTAATGTCTTAACAGTGAGTGTACCCTTTGTGTTTCTGGACGCACGCTGCACGGCTGTCTATGAGAAATTGGATTTGAAAGACTCTTTAAATAAGGGAACCAGACCTCAATTTTTTTTTACATTGACTTCTTTTATTTTAATTGATTATTGTAGCTCGTTTTCTGCTCTTTAAATTGATATATAATATAAGACATATTTCATTTGTATTAGATAAGAGAAAAATGTTTTTATGATACCATGCAAGCGCAATGCAAATCCATTTCTCCGAAAACAGTGTACCTTTTTCTCAATAACCATTAAAGCTAGGACCCAGAAACTTTGCACACACATGTATGACATTATTATACATAATCCCTCTAATTGGTTTTTAAAAATATTTAAAAACAAAAAAGTTGCAAAATATCTTATGGGTACTTTTATATTTAAAAAATCTATAACGTAAAAGCCCCTATACCGGAACACTATTTTTAGGTGTGTAATTAAACTGGTTTATAAAAACTGACAAATAAATTAAACACCCATTTTTTTTCCTTAATAAGCATGAAAGAAAGTTTTTTTAATCCATATTCTTTTTAAAAAAATACAATCTAAAAATTTTTATTTATTAATGTTTTTCTTTTACAAAATGTCGACATCTATGTATATTCAAACAAAGAAATATTAATGACACTAAGAGTTGGGAACCGATATACATACAGACGTGTAATATGAGTAATATGACACAGAGTGACATCAGACGTAAATAAAGGATCAAAATACCGTATTCAAAAAAAATTGTTATATATATATATATATATATATATATATATATATATATATATATATATATATTCTATTAATAATAATTTTTTTTATCAGAGGTTTCTTTCAGAAATAACTTCGTTAATATATAAATGTCAAAACTGTTCGGATATATGATCGTGTCCCGGTATAGGGGCTTTTACATTAATCATATAAAAAATTTTTACGGAACAAATAAATTTAGCTAAACAAAAATCATTTGGAGAAAATGTTGAAAAAGGATGTAGGAAATAGTGATAAAACTTTCAGATCTCTATCTCTGATGGTTTTTAAGAAAAAGGGACACAAGCTAACATGACGGAAGATTTTCACAGGGACCTTAGTATTTAATGAGGAACATTCTACTAAATTTTCAATGGTCTCGTAGCATTTTGAAATTCCTCCGAAAAATCCTCAGATTGTACTCAGCTCTTGTAGTCAGCTGAGAGCTATAGTTTGATGTATTGTACAATCAGTTGTAGTGATAGCTATTATTTAACGAAGATAACTATTTATTTACCTCATAGTTTGTTCACGAATTTCTAATTTCATGTACTTTTATCTCCGATTATACCTCCCAAACATCCTTAAACTGCTGTCCAATATAATAAAACCACTTCAGTACATATTGAATGTTTATTTATTATCTTTAAATTTAAAAATACATGCATACATATTATGTCGAATCAACTTAAGATGACTTTTCAACAAAGTTAGCAATTAATTTAAACTTAATTATAAGATTATAACTCAATGTGTTCAAATTTCAGAGAAATATATCTACGTTTTAAAAAAAAAATCAAAATACCACGAAATTCAAAATTGACAAGTGAGAAACGAGCTAAAATTTGGACGTTTCGGAAGTTGTAGTATATAAAACATAATCCAAAGGGGCGAAAACTATGGAAAAAACTGTCGTGGTAGGCCGAGGAAATTGGCACCGAAAAATGAAACGCATATTGTACAACTAGCCACGAAAATAAATTGTCTAGAGAAAAACTGTCAAACAAAAATTGTATAATAACGCGATATATTAATTAGTATTTATGTAGTCTGAAGATTAATTACTTACGTTTAGCAAATATTCTTTATGAAACAGCGGTTTTGATAGTTTAAATCCAACATATTATGATAAATCGTAAATTAAAATAAATACCCACTTTTCGGGAATTTTCCCGGGAATTTACCCCGTTTTTACCCACTTTGGGAATTTTCCCGGGAAAATTCCGGGTAGAATCCCATCTCTACCTGTAACACAAACCGCATTATATACCTTACTAGCCACGAGCCGGTAGCACCATTAGCGTAATTCTCAGGCATATGACAAAAAGTTAATTTTTGGTAGTATCCAGTGGACCACCCTGTACATACAAACATATTACATATTTGTTTTTGAACAAAAATAACTATGGCAACCAATAGAATAGCCTACTGGGGCTTCTGCTGTAAAACTGAATGTCTAATTTTCGTATATTTTCGTTTTAAAAATAGAATTTTATATATAAATACAATATATACATACATGAACTTTGATCTATTATATTACTGGCAAAAGGCGATTTAAACATAGTTAAGTGGATATTTTAAGTGGGCATGAACTAAAACATCACTCGCTAATCATTTATGTATATCGATTTATCACAAGTACCTCTATCAATTAACAATAAAATTAACAAATCGTAGGAATACATATTTTTTTTTTAAATTTTATTATTCATTATTCATACCATAACGTTAGAAAGGAACAGACGCAGAGAAATTAAAATGAAATAGAATGATAAATAGAGAGAGCTGGTCGTGATCGTTGTTGTTGAGGTCGTCAACCCGTATTCAGCGTATTCTCCTCAAGGTAACTATTGATTTTCTGTTAGAGACATTGTAACAAAATCAGTTCACAAAATATGTACATACATATACGTTACATATATATAAATTGTAAATTAGCGTCTCTAAAATTCGATAACTCAACAAAGTGACGCTCAGAGGTATGTGAGTCTGGTAGGTAATATTACCAAATTACCGTAATTTACCCGACAAAAATTACCACAGGTAATTTAGAGTGCCTATAATAAATAGAGTGGTGACATGTGTGCTGAACGCTGATTGGTTTCGGTATTTTCTATCCAAAATTTTCGTAAAATACATTGGAAATAAATTAAATGTTAACAAAAACGATTTAGTTTAACTTAGAAAGAATAATTAAATTAAAAAATTTTAATTTATAACTTATTAACAATAACAATGTACTCAAAAATATTTACTCAAACATGTGATAATTTATTTTGAAGCTTCCCGCTCTGTTTTGGATAGAAAATGGATGACATGTCACGACTCTATTTATTATAGGGACTCTAAGGTAATTTTGATCTTTATGACATCTATTGTCTGAAATATTAATTACAGACATAATGTGAATAAAATAGTAGAGAAGCGGTAAAAACAGCATTTCGTGTTTTACTCCCTAGCAAATATTATTGTGTTACGATTTTTATGATTCTTACATTTATTTTATTTAATTTATTCTTATTATTTAATTTAAATTAAACAACGATTCAAATTATTGAAAATGCGCCATTATTTCAAAATGAAGTTGCAATTTATAAATAAACAATATGTCGGTACTAATAATTTTCATCGATGAATTAAAATTGCGTTTTATTTTCAATATTTCTGTTAGCTTGAATACAGAATAATAATAATGATAATCGACCAGAATTATAATAAATACTTATTTTGACTTACTTTTTATCTTCAAATTGTGATGTCATTGTAGTGTAGTGTTTTTACTCTGTAGCGGCAATTTTTTTATTTAAAATTATACAATTTATTTTCGATGAGTTTTACAACAATAATCAAAAATTAAAGAAAATTATTTAACTGATACACACTCCCTTAATTCCATATAAACATAATCAAACGTCTTTAACATAAAACAAATTTTCTTGAGAATTTTTTATAAAAAAAAAAATGGAACAAAGATATACAAAATCGTATTCAACTAAGAGAAATAGAATATAACTGAATCGTCACTTATAAAGCATTTTTTTTTTTCGAAAATAGGATAGCCAAAAATGAGACAGAAAAAAAAGAATGTGAGGGCGAGTGAAATGGAGAACAACATATTTCCTAGTTTTTCTCGAAAAGTAATTAACTTAGAGCAACGGTGTAAAAACATTTTTTACGCATATTGCCTTTTACTTTGGCTTGGTGTAAAAAATATTTTAAAAAATTGCTTAATTCTGGCAAAAACTCATTTTGTTGACAAAAAATGCCCGAAAAACCTACTTCTGGGCATCCGACGTGTCTGGCTAACGAACTTAGCCGAGCCAATCTAGTCTTCAGTTTATTAACCAAAAAAAGAAGAAAAAACTAAAAAATCAAATTAATGTACATCTAATCAATTTAAAATACGAATATACCAATATTACCGAATTTTACCGAAAATTACCGTAATATTACCAGTGGTAACGTAATTTTCAAAATTACCGGTAATTTTACATCTTTAGACATACCTGTATTCATTTTTTTCGACTCTACTCAAAAAAAGGAAAAGGAAATTATAAATGGATAACGTCGATGAGACGAAATAATATAACGTTGTATACAATAATATGTTATATTCATGATTCATGATGTTTACGTAATTGAACTAGAAAGAATTAATGATCATTTTCATTAGTGACCTCAATTACTATAGCTAGAGTGAATGGCTTCAATCGCTTCAGTTCGTAGTTCATACGCCTCGTACGCCACCAATAGGCTCACACACAATACACGTTACAGTAGAACCTTTGTTAACCGGACAGCGGTGTCACGCAAAAATTTGTCCGGCTAACAGAGATAATAGCATTAAATAATGTAGTATTCATAACTAATTTTTTAATTCAAATCAATTTTATGGACGAATTTGGGTACTTATACGAAAATATAACGTTTACAAATCAATCGTCACATTAGAATCATTGTTAACAAGTTAAAACATGAACAATTATGCCTAACCCATATAAGTACCATCAAACGGAGCTATTTGAAATCGGTGGGGCTATTTGAAACAACAACAAAAAAAAAATGATTTAAACTCTTAAAGAGGAGTTTTAAAGAAGATTTAAACTCTTAAAGAACATCGCCTATTAAAGACGCATTAACGTTATGAATACGTTCAGAAATCAAACAGATATAAGAGCTTAAATCTTTTTTTTATTTTGTTTCAAATAGCCCCACCTATTTCAAATAGTCCCGTTTGACGGTAACAGAGGGGCCGCTTAAGAGAGTGCTGAATGCATTGGTTTTTAGTATAGCATGCCACTGTCGTGAGAAAATTTTTCCGGTTATAGGAGGGATCCGGTTAAGAGAGGTGTTCATAAGAGGTTCTACTGTATCATAATTGAAAAACTGATCGGTTTTTACATAAAGAAAATTTCAATCAAAAACTTTGACTGAAAGGTATTCTACAGGGAAGTATCTTGAGGCCAATCATTTTCATTTAATTTATTAACGATCTGTCTCTCTGGATGAATCAGTTAAAAAAATTGGTTTGTTTTGAAAACAATTTAAAATTACAGTACACTCCCGGTTATCTGAACCCCGGTTAAAGACTAATTTTATTTCCATAAATCAAATAGCTAGGTATGTACTATTACTTTGATATACTGTTAATACAAGAAATTACATTTTAGTTTGGTCATATAAATGTGTATTATTCGAGGTTTCGGTTAACCGAGAAAGACTCGATGTCGACAACCCCGGATAATCGAGAGTCTACTGTAAAAATAATTCTAAGGCAGTCATGTATGTATGTACTTATATGATACTTTTACTAAAACCAATATCATATTATGTACGGTAGAGTTATAATTATGTACAGTAGAACTTCGATTAACCGTTAATATCTGTTATCCGTTAACGCCTAATAAGAAAAATACAGTCTCTGGCATTATATATAGAAACCTAGTTTCCGAATACATACATAATTCGATAGAAAAGTAAAAATATTTTGTTAAAATGAAAATTGCAAAGAATACGAAATTACATACCAAGCCTCCATGATGCACGCTCTCATTTAACAATTATGTCATGTGTATAATGACAACCCTCCGTGTTTCAAAACAAATATGTTTGAATGTGTTAGTATGTTGTTTATAATTTAACTCTTTTGCGTCTTTTCTATTTTCTTTACCTGCTGTTGTGTTAAAAAAGAAATTATGTATTGAAGTTTTGTCATCTAAGTAACAGCTTTTAACAGCAAATCATGCAAATATATAAATCAGTAACATTAACGCCCATGACCTTGGATTTTCTCATTTAACAATTTCTCCTCCAACGGTCTCAGTGGATTGTGTAATGGTAGAGTCGTATATATTTTATATTGGTAATGTCATGTAGGGATTTTACCCTTTTCTAATGTAAAGTTTTTTCTTATTATAACCTAAAGTTTATATGAATAACTTTGTAAAATTAAATTTATTAAATAATATCTGTTATCAACTTCTAAACATTTTCAATTTCGTCCCAAAGTTAGTAGTAAAATCAATTTATTAAAAAATTTCTGTTATTTGTCTAATTCGATTAATCGTCACAGTCCCGGGCTCAACGGTGACGGTTAATCGAAGTTCTACTGTATATGTATTCGTAAAATTACAAGAACCAGAGCCGAATTTACATAAGAGTACTTGGGGCACGTGCCCCATTTGGAGCCTCCATAAAATCTTAAAATAGAGGTATTGAATCTGGTCAATACTATTTTTCCGAAAAAAATTGAACAATTTTGGAAATTCTCCCGGGGGCCCCCACATGAGAAGTGCCCCTGGATCTCCACAGAGGTAAATCAAACCCTAGTAACAACCAAATCGAAACAATTGTAAGTTATATTGCTAAATAATTCATATTTATTAAACTACTATTTTTTATTCAGTCAAAGAATTTCTATAAATTAAATTTGTAACGTTTTTACGACTCTATTCATTTATGTAATTTATAACTGTAAAAATCAATCAAGGCTAATAATATTATTATTACTAATACCACAGAACACTAGAACACAGTGTACATATATACACCGAACTTGTGCTTGTATATGTGTGTACGTCATCGCTTAGGCTGGTCGTCCATTGGTTGCGGACAAGTGCGAAATTCGATTCAGACGATTACGCGCACGTCTATCGTTCGTGCGAAATGATATATCTGCTGTCCGTCCACTAGCCCAATATTCGTCAGTATTTTTCGTTTTAAATTTTTTTTCTCAAGCTATAGATGCTATAAAAATACGTAAAAAAACAATTTATGGCATGTAATATGTAAAGGTACATAGTAATAATTGTAATTTACCTTCAGTTTCATCTCAATAAAATAAAAATCTCATGAAACGGACTTCTTCACGTGAAAAAATCCAAACAAAATTGGATTTGTTCGCACGTTGTTCGACGAGGATGTATAGCTTCACAGCTCTTTGGATCGTTCGTTCGTTTTCATGCGTATTCGTCCAAATTAAATCTCGCATGTTTCCGCATCCAATGGACGACCAGCCTAATGTCTCGTGTACGTATACAGGATGTTAGTGAATAAGTGCGAAAGATTTTAAGAGGTGATTGCTGAGGTTGTTTTATATAAAAAAGTTCATATAAACCCAGGTCCGAAAACGCTTAGTTTCCAAGATACAGAGTAGATGGGCTATTAGATAGCCCATACCGGTTTTGTGGTAGGAACAGTAACTGGAAATTATTTTTTATCTTGAAAACGGCTAGATAAGCGACAATATACTAAGAGGTCATTTTTGTCAACAACATATGGGACATTTGAAAAAACATTTTCAAATTGGAAAAAATCATTGGCGTGCCTTTTTTTCTTCAAAAATATGTCATCACATGGCTGTACGGACGCCACTGGTTTGAGAGAAAATATTCTGTCGACTTCAGAATATGGTTATTTATCCTGTCATAGCGTGCTCCAAATTTTATGTCAATATCTCAAAACGGTTTTGAAATATTGAGGAAAATATTAAAAAAAAAAAACAAAAAAAAACGAGAAATTGCACACCCTATATCTTGGAAACTAAGCGTTTTCGGACCTGGGTTTATATAAACTTTTTTACATAAAAGAACCTCAGCAATCACCTGTTAAAATCTTTCGCACTTATTTACTAACACCCTGTATACATACATACATACTATGTACGGACTACGTAGTGACGTAGATACTATGACAACAATCACACACCAATCACCAACAATTCATGTGTACTCGTTCACTGTTTATGACCGATTGATCATCTACGCTGTGACAAGGCCTCAAACGGTCTACTACGAACTACAAAATTTTGTTTTTTAGACTCAATCTATATGATTTGTGACTAATACATAATATGTATCGCTACCTTTCTGTCCCAACCACGTACCTCGAAAACTACAGTTTTCAGGAAACACAAAAAACATTAAAGAGTGGATTTTGATCACTATGAATTTAAGATTTATGTATGTTACAGTTTTTTATGTTTTCTACCTATGTGGACATGAAGCACACATTTAAATATTTTCAATTACAAGCTTCCATTGTTTTTAGTAAGTCCGTGATTGCAATTCACTTTTTTTTGTACAGAATTATCATGGAATTATGACGATAGAAGATTAGTGGCGAACACTAGTGTCAGATAGTTAAATATGAAGTATTAGTCTAATAGCACTAAATTTGATCTATACATTAATTTTAGAATAGACATAAAAATTTTTTAAAAAGAGATTCTTGTAGGGATTGCCGAGGAGAACATTTGTGCAAAATGTTAACTCCCGGAAATGTTTTTTTATATCATGAATAGCGTTTTTTTACCTTTCACCGCTTACATAGCAAAAACGGTGATAGATACATCAAAAAGTGTTAAGACCTTTCTTGTAGAGAATCAAATTCTCTACAAAAAAGTCCGCGAGAGCACCTGTCTATCTTATACAGGTGAAAAGATACAGCGTTCCAAACGCGCACTCAAAAATTCACTTTTTCTAGCGTTCCGATAAGGTTCCAGACGGCACACCCTGCCGGAACGCTAGAAAAAGTGGATTTTTGAGTGCGCGTTTGGAGCGTTGTATCTTTTCACCTGTACAAGATAGACAGGTGCTCTCGCTGACTTTTTTGTAGAGAATTCGATTCTCTACAAAAAAGGCCTTAACACTTTTTAATGTATCTATCACCGTTTTCGCTACGTAAGCGGTGAAACGTCAAAAAACGCTATTTATGAATTTTCAATATTGTTTAAACAATATAAAAAAACATTTCCGGGAGTTCATATTTTGCACAAATGTTCTCCTCGGCAATCCCTACAAGAATCTCTTTTTAAAAATTTTTTATATCTATCCTAAAATTAATGTTTAGTGAGATAGAGCTTAAAATTAGTGGTATTGGACTATATGCCGATAAAGACGTTATCATTTCATTACCGAGAAACTCTTATTGTGTTTTTTCAGAAAGCTAAATTTAGTTCATCTCGTACAAGTTTGCATTTAATTGAATAAAATTATTTTTGGGGGAGTGAATTATGTACATGTATGACTTTCTAACTCAAAACAGCCAAAAAAAAACATATACGAGATTGAGACAGAAACGTAGCGATATGTGACTTAGCGTTAGTTAAGTTTTAAACAAAAAAAATTATTATTATTTAAACAGTTGCAAGAAGGTACATCCATCACATCTATGGGTCAAGTATATCAGCCTCTCTACTCTTTATATAGCAAGCAAAATAAAAAGGAAAGTAAATTAAAAATCACAAAGTGATTGAAAAAATTATCAAACTGGATCGTCTCGAAATCAAATCCAGGATCTCCCGGTAACTAGCCAGGTGTCTTCCCACTAGACCAACAATCCTCTGTTCGACAGACGCCCCAATCCGATAACCATTCAACCACCTATGTGTATTGGTACTCTCTCTAATCCGAGAAACAGTTACAATTTTTCAATTTTAAATATTATCGAGTGCTTGTGAAACACTACTACGTATAACAAACCTTTGTTTGCATTTAAACACACGCAGTATTCATATGTTCACTTATCGTTCAGCTAAACTGAAACTTTAAGCACTCGATTTCTTTGGTTAGTATGACCAAAATTCAAAATTAAAAATCACAAAGTGATTGAAAAAATTATCTAACTGGAAAGTATTAGGTGATTACAAATGACACGTGAAAATTACAGTCATTACAGGCCACCCTGTAGCTAAATTTTTCGCCTGCAATGCTGCAAACATAAGACGTGCAATGATAAGTATGAAAAATTCGTTCTAAGAATATATTTTTACGAAATTTTCACTGTATTTATGTTTGTTTATATAATATGCGTTAAAAAAATAGTACACGCATTACTACAGGAGAAACTAAAAATTGGAAATGGCTTATAGTTACAGCTTAAAATGAAACAAGTTCAATGGCGAGTTTACTAACGAATGTAAATATTAAATACCATCAATACAATAAATAATAAATAGTAGGGTGAGAGAGGGACACCTTTGAATAACTATTACGACCGAGTTTTAACCTTTGTTTGTTTTCGACGATGAAATGTAAGTATTTTGTTTTAAGGATGTTTGGGAGGTACAATCGGAGATAAAAGTACATGAAATTAGAAATTCGTGAATAATTGGGTTGTATAACAAACTATGAGGTAAATAAATAGTTATCTTTGTTAAATAATAGCTATCACTATAACTGATTGTACAATACATCAAACTATAGCTCTCAGTTGACTACAAGAGCTGAGTACATTCTGAGCATTCTTCGGAGGAATTTCAAAATGCTACGAGACGATTGAAAATTTAGTAGAATGTTCCTCATTAAATACTAAGGCCCCTGTGAAAATTTCAAACCGATTCACTAAGCCGTTAAAAAGTTATTAAAAAAAAAAAAAACTAATTTTACACGTACTCTTATGGAAATTCGAAAACAGAACAGATTAAATAACTTTTTAACGATTTAGTGAATCGGTTTGAAATTTTCATAAGGGCGTTAGTATTTAATGAGGAACATTCTACTAAATTTTCAATCGTCTCGTAGCATTTTGAAATTCCTCCGAAAAATCCTCAGAATGTACTCAGCTCTTGTAGTCAGCTGAGAGCTATAGTTTGATGTATTGTACAATCAGTTGTAGTGATAGGTATTATTTAACAAATATAACTATTTATTTACCTCATAGTTTGTTATACAACGAAATTATTCACGAATTTCTAATTTCATGTACTTTTATCTCCGATTGTACCTCCCAAACATCCTTAAGTCTGTAAGGATTTACAGGACACATTTCGAGATAGTGATGAGTTTTATTTTGATTATTAGATAAAGTATTTTATAACTTTTATAATGACGTGAAAAAATTATTAATAAGTGAACACATTTTGGTGGAGAAAAGCTCTGCTATTTTTTTAAAGTACCATTAGAGCAGTTTTTAAGGTACCTTTTTGAAATTTATGCTTTTTTTGTTTATTTTGTCACTTACAATTTTGTATTTGTTTATGCCTGTATCTAACAATCGTATTCCACTTGATTGTCTAACTCAGTGATTCTCAGTCGCGACCCCCAGGGGAGTTGGAGAAACCATTGATTATTACAGATCGCATACTCATTTTCCATAAATTTTTTACCAGTTTCTATACGTTTGAGAGTCCTTTGAAATTATTAAGTGTGCAAAAAGGGATCGCGGACCAAAAAGTTTGAGAACCACTGGTCTAACTTGTTTGTAATTTTATTTTAATACTAGATGATTTCAATAAAATGTTACTTAGTTGTTCCTAATGATAACTTACACTGGATAAAAATTTCCTAGTGAGCTGATTTAATAAATACCCCTGTCACAATATCCGACATAACATAGCGAATTTCCGTTTATAAAAATTCGTTTTTCTCGGAAACTAATTTACATAGGATGATGGTTCAAAAACCTTTTTTATGTTACTTTTCCTCCTCTTTCTAATGGTGTAAAAGAATGTCACAAAAACTTTTGAAATTGGGAAAATTTTGGTAAAAAACTAATTTTTTTCACGAAAAATGTCCAAAAAACCATGTTTTGGGCATTGGACATGGCTGGTTAACGAACATGTCCAACGATTTTGGACTACCAATATTTTCACTAAAAATATTGGAAGTAAAAATAGGACATTTCGTTCGAGAGTTATTATGCGGACACCCACACAAATATATATATATATATATATATATATATATATATATATATATATATATATATATATATATATATATATATATATATTAGTGAACAAATTTCTACCATAATTCCGGGTTCAAATCGCATCATGACAGTGGCTGTAATAGCTAATTTATCGATTCGAAAATTCGCTAAAATGAGCATTAAATTTGACTTATTTCCATTTAAAGTCGATGGTTCAAAGCTGGCCCAGCTAGGCGGCAGCTGTGAATGAGAATCTTAACTTAATCTTTAGCTTAATATTTAAACTGATGTAGCGATTTTATTGCTAAATGATAATCAAATCGCCTATTTAGACAAAAAGAAGTCATAAATTAGATAAAATTTAAAAACGTTCAAATGTGACACTCTCTCCCCTATTCACTAGTACAAGCAATACACCACTAACCAGTTCAAGGTAAGCACAAGCACTTCTATGGAAGCTCATATGTACATAGCAGCGTCATGGGTGTCATGGCACTGCATAAATTATTGAAAATAACACACAACAAAAGTTAAAATTCGCATCATACAAATTAATGATTTTGAGCATTACTATTTTTACATTATCATTAATAAAAGCTCTTTTAAAAAACCGACTTCAAAAAGTTAAAAATAAAGAATAGTACGAATTTTGAAATCAGGTGGGGCGTCGTATGAACGATTGCGATCGGATGTGCTTGAAAAATTCATGAATTCTTCAAGATCTACATTTTTTTTATACTACTTCGCGCCTGACTTCAAAATTCGTACTATTCATTATTTTTAACTTTTTGAAGTCGGTTTTTTAAGAGAGCTTTTATTTTATACCTTTTAGTGACAATGCTTATGAGTCCACCCCATTTTTAATTTGGTATTTTTAATTTTTTTTTTTTATTCCAAATTTCATACGT
Source organism: Brachynemurus nebulosus (assembly GCA_035578155.1). NCBI lineage: Eukaryota > Metazoa > Arthropoda > Insecta > Neuroptera > Myrmeleontidae > Brachynemurus > Brachynemurus nebulosus. The sequence continues at coordinate 19,019,873 of JAPWDM010000007.1, read as the reverse complement.
TTAGATGAAATAGTTTCCAAAATACCAGCGTCCAAAAATCATAATTTTGGGCACTCACTGACTGCTTTGAAATTTGGAACATTAATAATGTTTAAAGTAATAATTACTAGGAAAATAAAATCAATGAAAATTCACCGATTTTTTAAATCATCAAAGAATTTTTTAAACTAGGTACTGACAGAAAATTAGTTTTAGGATATTTGGATCAACATAAATTAAAAAAATATGCTAGGGTAAGTGCGGGAGAGATGCCGCAGTAACCATAGTTCGTCCGTTGATTGATAGATAGCGCTATTAATGGATTATATGTTTAAAATAAGTTACTTATTTAAGCTGTATATGGTAACATTTATGATTAGTCCATCAGTTTAGTAATTATCCAACTTTTTATTATTGAAAAGTAAATTTTTTAACATAATATTTTATCAAGCATTTAACTCATTAGAATTTAAGAATGTATATTTCATTGTTTTAATGAAAATGAGTTTTGTTATTAATTTAGGTATATTTTAAAAGTACTGTATAAAATTTTAGGTTGGAATTCCGCACTATGCTTGCTATAGCAACATGCGGCATTTATCTTAACAAAAAGGAGAGATGCCGCATCATATTACATGTTAAAAACATAGACTTATATACCTTAATTATGCATTTTTTTTTTTTGGACTGTAAATTATGCCACGTAAATATAAAAGATCCATTAATGGATCAGGAAGAGCCATCATATTAGTGAAGATAACGAAAACAATGATGACTGCCTGTGTATTGAATGTTTTGAAAAATACTCAGAAACAAAAAAAAAAAAGTTAAGATGTATAAAGTGCCAAAAATGGTTACATATGACATGCATCATGTATGGAGATGTATGTAAAATGCAAAATTTTTAATATAAACGATGCGGCGTCTCACTTTCTTTGATGCGGCATCTCTCCCATAGGTGTGGAAGAGACGCCGCTTTGCAGGCTCTACAAAAATGTTAATTATGAATTCTTTATGACTCAAAATTTAAAATTATTTATAAATAATTTTAAAGAACAATATTTATATTTATTGTGTACCAAATTTCAAATCAATTTAAGAATTATCAAATGTTTTAAAAATGTGCAGCATCTCTCCCGCATTCACCCTACTATAGATATTAAAGTAAATAATTTTGCATATACAAATTTTAAATTTGCCATAATTATTCATATTGTTCATATTATTGAAGATGGTTAAAAAATTACTCAACCAATGTCAACAAAATTTTTATGGGACGACCTGGAGAACTTTATCTACTAATTAAAAAAAGAATAGCGAAAATTGGGCCAAAAATGTGGGAGAAATAGGTGTACATACATAAAAAAAAAAAAAAAAAAAAACATACGGGTTGAATTGAGGACCTCCTCGTTTTTGAAGTCGGTTAAAAATAATAAATATAATTCGAATATGGCCAGTATGGTACAATATGGTACTTCAAGCGTCTCTACTATCTGGCAACAGATGGCATGTGGACAATAAAAATTAATTTTAATTACTTACAAGAGCCACAACACTATCAATGGCACGATTGAATCGATCGCATAGCGATTTCATGCTCTCGTAACTGCGAGTGTCATAGTTGCATAGGATGTTGTTTTCTAATGGTAATTTTAGCTCCGGTAAGTCTTCACAAACCCATCTGAAACAAAAAAACAACACAATAAATATTTCACTGTATACAAAAAGAACTTTTTCATTAAAAATAAGCCTTTAAACAAAATAAGAATGCGCCAAGACTCAACTTTCAGAAATATTGTAAATAAATACTATTATCCCCACCTTAATCACTGCTGTTGCAGACCAATTTTAATAGCGTTACGCTATTGCATCTAGCGAAACGCTAAAAAAAAAACTGACAATTATCACTTATTTTTTTTATTAAAAATATCCAACATTACTAAATTCAAAATTTAAATCATACACAAATTTGTTTTATTGTTTATATTCAGTCTAATGCACCTTATACTGTCCAAAAAATGTTTTATTAAATTCGCGTAAGGACACAGCAACCAAAAAACACATCACAACACCACTAAATCCAAACAAACTATGCACCCTATCGCATTTGAAAATGGTTCAAAACGATGCAAAACATAAAACACAACACACATACAACACACAAACACACAAACACACATCTGTTATTCAAACTTAAACAAAAAGGACCCTTTATTTTGAAACATTTCTACCTCCATGCTCGTAACTCACTCATATTCACTTGCATTCAGATTTCATAGTGCATAATATAGCGTGCATAGTCCACTAATACCATCTAACATGTACCCAGGTATACGTATATTGATAGTTAATCCTGTGAGGATAAGTTAATTTTAGGACATAAGCACACATAAGTAAAGAATATTTATTTCAAAGCCTTAACCTACACAGATACTGTTATTGTAACTAAAAATTTATTAAAAAATTCGTCCATTTTACAAGATTGATTAAAAAAAATTGGAGGACAGGTCTACCCACACTGTCAACTTCCCATTGGGTGTCCTTAAAGACTAGAGACTACTCTACATAAATAATTCTTTTAGCGAATTTCCAGAATGGAATTCAGCTATTACAGCCACTGTCATAACGCGACCTGAGCCCGGAACCATGGCAGAAATTTGTTTTGAGGTCCCTAGAAACCGAAAATAATATTCGCTAAAATTTATATATATATATATATATACCTCTTTTCAGATAAAATTAATCATGAGTTTTCGTTAAAAAATTAAATAATTTTTATATTCGAAACAAATCGATCTTCTATTCTTTTCTAAAAATAAACTGCAAATTCAAAATTTACATAAATGCAATAATAAAAGAGATAAAGCCAGGAAAACGGAAATTATTTAAATTCAAAGTTACGAAGCATGGTTAAATTTAACTGAAATAGACCATATATATATATGTGCCCGCACGATAACTCTCGAACGGAATGTCCTAGGTTTACGAAATTTGGTGAAAATATTGGAAGTTCCAAACCGTTGGACGAGTTCGTTAACCAGACACGTCGGATGCCAGGAACATGGTTTTTGTTCTTGCAAAAAATTAGTTTTTTGCCAAAATTTCCACTAAATCAACAATTTTTGCGAAATTTTTTTACGCCATTTAAAAGAGGAGAAAAAATTACATAAAAAAGGTCTTTAAACTATTGTTCTATGTCAACTAGTTTCCGAGAAAAACTAACTTTTATAAACGGAAATTCGCTATGTTATGCAGGATGCTGCGACAGGGGTATTTTCATTTCAGGCGACTCCTCCTCTGGGCTCTCGATACAGGCTTTGCCTCTTGCACCATACCGGGGGTTTCGCCTTCTGTAGCTAAGGGTGGAGGTTTTACCCTTATCAAACAAATGATAACATCATTTGTTCTCAAGATATGCGAGACAAAATATATTTCAAAAAAAGTTTCTTACTTCGTTTTTTAAATTTTATAATAAAATACTGGCGTTTTTAACATCAAGGAAGGTTCTTAGACCATTATATAATAATGTTATGGTAAAAAATCCATATAATCTATGTTATCTTAATAAAGTTAATTCCGTTTTTTTACCACAAAAAACAAACTGCTAATCCGAATTTGCTGAAAACTCTATCCGCTCTTCATGTTTTGATTACGCATCTAATGAAATTAGTCCGGAGTTGATATCATCATTTGTTCTCGAGATATGCGAGACGAAAAAAAATTCACGAACGAACTAACGAACGCACACACAGACATCACGCTCAAAAACGATGGATTCGGATTCTAGTGACCTTGAAACGTGGAGATATGTCAAAATTAGCGATTCGTAAAATCGGACCCATTACAATAACTTCCTATGGGAAGTTAAAAATTTAATAAATAACAGTGCATTGTCGACTATTACTGTAATAGTTAATTTTTAAGGGGTGACACCACAGACCAAAGAACATATTATGTACACATTATGTCCTATAGACTCACTCTATTAATTTATAAATGAAGCATCCAAATACGACCTAATAGTATTCTGTAATATAATAATCATTATTGTCAAAATATAATATTGTCAAAATATAATATTGATAATAAAATTTTACTTTTTTCAGAAGAAACTGCAAAATTTTGAAAGAAAAAAAGTGGTATTCGTTTTATTTTCAAAATATGCACGTTAAATCTCACCCGTCTCACCCCGTTACCTGCCACAAGAAAACTGCCCACAAACTGGCTTTACGCTTTGTCTAGTTCTAGTACTATAATAGTGTTCATTGGTCTCTGGGTGACACTTATTTAGATATAGAGTAGGATTTCGATTAATCGTCACTCGATTATCCGTCAACGATCAATAAGAAAAAATACAGTCTTTGATAAATTAGGTATATACAAACCTAGTTTAGAAACGCATACATAATCCCACCCCAGAAAAATAAATATTTTGTTAAAATAAAGAATATACATATTATATGCAAAGAATATGAAATGTGGGGGGTTTGACCCTTTTTTACCCAAAGTTTTTTCTTATTGTAATCTAAAATTTATTCAGAATAACTTCGTAAAATTAAAACGATTGTGTATTGTCAACTCCTAAAAAATTTTATTTTCATTTTCGCCCTAAAAAAGCTCGTAATAAAATTAATTTATTAAGAAACTGTGATCCGTCTAATTTGATTAACCATTACCCCCGGCACTGATTGTGAGACTGGGACTCTTAATCGAACTCTACTGTATTTTAGTAAATACTGGCAGTATAATAAACAGTTGTGTTTTTCACCTGAGGATGGCGTAATGGCCGAAAGTCGACTCGTGTTTATACGATTTTTGTTGTGAAAAGTGACAAAGCAACGATCCCATGTTCTCTTTTTTAATAAACAGTTTTTAATAAACTGACGTAAAATTTTAACAGAGTAAAAAATTTAAATGTAACTACTTCTCCTAGGTATTGAAGTAAAAAAGAAGACAAAATTTGTGTTTTTGTTCTATGTTTAAAATTAGAAGACTTATTCTGGCAGACTTGACTACATATTCTGTGCTAAATTCACTGTTTTCTTTCTGTAGTTGTAATTTTTTTTTTTTAGTAAAAGACGCATACAATAAACAAGAAAGTAATTTTTCAATAGCAGCATTAAAAAAATTACAAAAAGGTTGAAATCATTGTGGCCGATTACATTGGTGTTTCCCCTTAAGGAAGTATGGGTAGAACGATTTTTCAAATGATTTTAATGAAACTTCTCTAGATATTTATTTAATTCAATACCAATAATACGAGCCCTTACCGAAAAAAAAAATTGACCACCCCAATTTTGAGAAAAACGATTTCAAAGTTTTGTAATTTTAACACGGGCTTTTATGGGAAATTTCTATTTTTTTTTTTTTTTTTTTTTTTTTTGAATAAAATGAAAACGTGTCAAAGGAATTTGATAAAAATTTAATAGGGTAGCCGGGGTAAAAAAAAGACAAAATCAAATCTTTTCATTTTTCATGTAGAAAATATTTGAATTTTTAGACAAAAAAAATACTGTATGATGTTAAATTGTTTGTATTTTGAGATTTTGCATGTTTTTTCACTCAAGCTAATGACATAAATCTATAAGAAAAATAAAAACCTTGTCTTTTTTTTACCCGCCAAATAGGGTAAATAAAAGACAGACTTCTAACTAATGGGATACTGCAAGTACATGATTGGAAGGGTAAAAAATAGACAGCTTGGGTAATTAGCAATACAACACTTTTTATTTCACAACTCTACTACCAAATTATTTACAGATACATAAACATGTCATAATATAGTTTTAAAGTGAAAATCCTTGTCAATAATTTTTAATTTTCCTAAATGTTAACCCCTTGTTTTGTCTTTTTTTTACCCCATTTTTTTCTTTTTTTTTTAAACATAAAAAAAATTACAAGCAGTTGGACCATTAAAATAAAACTTTGTACATTACATTACTAAAGCATGTAGAATAACAAGAAAAAAATATAGCACTCTATCTTATCCGATGTTTTACTTACTGAAAAAGTTTATCGTTGCGGAATGAAAGTTTTTCGCTCATAAATAACAGAAGTTTGGGAGAAAATTTTTTTATGTTATAAAGCCCTCTCCAAAAAATAATTTTTTGGCCCAGACAGCTTAAAATACTAATGTATTTTGTTGTAATATTTTCTATTTTTCGAATTTAACACTGTTGAGTTTAATATAAGTATGTCTTTCTTTGCCCCACTCGAGCAGTGTCTTTTTTTCCCCGCCCAACCCCATGTTATAAAATACAAAGTTACAAACCATATTTAATAAAAAATAAAAATTACTGACCACTTTTTGAAATATAATTTATGAAAATCAATTACAACGCTTTTCAACGGTTTTTCAGCAATGCTTTTATATTGCTACAACATAAGCGCGCGTAAATTCAAACAAACAATTGGTATACGAATATAATAACTGAAGAATTTTAACACATTATTTTTTAATTTTTGATAAAAGAAAATTTTATCGCTAAGCTATACTTTTGAGAGTGACTGTCTCGGACCAACTACCTTAAAGCAGCGAAAGAATAGAAAGGAAAACGAACGGACAAAATAGTTGAACGTCAAAATGAATTTGATTTGGACCAATTTGAACAATGAATAACAGGTACCTAGTTTTAAAAAAAAAAATACTAGACAAAAGAGTCTCAAGCAAATCGAATCTTCAATAAACCAACGAATACATTCATAACATTTTGGCCTACGTGACAACAGAGGCGTAGCGTAAGTCTCGTAGTTCATACACACATATGTGTAAGATGTAGCACTACATTTTATATCACAATCCGTCGTATTGGGGTTAAATCTGCTGTTGTTGGGGAACGAAGGGGCTGCTTGTTTTGTTTGTTTAGGGTGGTTTTGTGATAGGTTGATAGTACAGTGTCCATTCTGAATATTTCCACTCTCAATAGTTACGCTTCCCCAGTTTGAGACTCGAGCGTTACCCCCACTTTACCACCTACTATAAATTTTATAATATTTATTTCATAAGAGAGCTAAGAATTAAAAAGTTTGTTTTGTTTATATTAACTGAAAGAACAATTACCTAAATGAAATAAACTTAAGTAAGACAACTTAAATTTGTAACATCATTATTCGACTAAGTAGTCAGCACTATTTATATTGTTTCACTGCATCGCTGATATCAGATATGCATCAATTAGTGTATTCAGGTATCTTCTTTATGTAAAGAGTTAGAGATAACAGATAAATCTATGTTACGCAGGTATAAAAAAAAAATTGATTTGTTTATACAAAACAAAAATTACGATTTTATGAAAAGACATTTTGAGAAGTGAGCGTAGTCTTGCAATATTTTATGAGGAGATAATCAGTAAAAGAAAAATGTTACACAATAGTCAATACTTTTTAATTAGATTTTAATTAATAAAATACAATAAAATAAACTTGTTAACTGCGTACATAAATGGATGATTGTAATGAAAATGATAGGTATATCATTGGCTGTGTTCGAGCAGAAAAAAATTCTTTAAGCGCTTCAAGCCGCTTCATATTGCTAACTAATTTTCTGCTTGGACAGAAATCAAGTGACATGTAGTTCTGTCTTACACCAAATTTAAATTTTACTGCGATAAATTACAAAATTCTGCCATATTGTTGTTTACTCTGATGATTCTTCAATAATATGACCTATAATGTTATCCATATTGTTTAAAATATAAAAGAAATAAGAAATTTTCTTACGAATAACTCTTACTGAGGTTATTTTGTTTAAATCTCTACGACGACATTTTGCTTTTTGGTGCTTTGTTATTCTTAGTAAATCGCCATTTTGCTTTAAAGCGCTTTAAAGAATTTTTTCTGCTCGAACGTAGCCATTAAATGATTATATACCTAAGTCCAATACTGTTTACAGGTACATTATACGCACATAGAATAATTATATTAATTATGAATATCTATGTATATGCAGATATTAAACGTAAACGACTAGTTTTGTTACAATGTTATATAAATAGTAATTTAAATTTTTAAGTTACATTATTGTTTTTAGACCCTCTTACTTATTTTAACGCTCCTGAAAAATTTTTAATTTTGACAGAATCATTAATTATTGAACTCCACTAAAAATTCTGAATCAAGGGACCAAACTAGAATGTCTATCAAACTGTTCCACTTGTCGCCAGTGGGTGACATAAAATCTCCCCACTATGTTGTGTAGGTACACACTGTTTGCAATGGTGTTGGTTTGGTGTTTGCTTATGTATGCGTATTCACACACACTACTACAAAACACCTATTATGGGACAGACCAACCTGTCCATTTCAAGTAACAATGTTTAATAATGTATTACAATGCAATGTGCGTTCGGCGGCGGACACCGACTGACTACATGTCTTAAGCCGTGTCGGGCACACTCTGGACTCACCACTAGTTACAATTTTCTACACTTACGCTGAGGACTTGTTCTGAATCTAGACGTAAAGAAATTTTATACGGATTTGGTGGGGGAACAGCATTTCCTGGAAAAGCTGTTCCCCTTGTTTCATTTGGCGGAATTATTGAGAAGGATCACTGTAGAACAGTTACGCATATATGTATACTGGTAAAATACAGTCCATAATACGACAGATGCGTCACTGACAAGTACACACACCATACACTACTCATTCTTCTTTTATTCCCACCTTCTACACCTTCTCTACTTCATCTATTTGTACTTGTATTGTACGGATTTCGTAGTTCTAACAACGAAATCCGTATGAAATCGCGATTTCTGTTATCGCATGAGGTGGTCTACACCAGTGTTGGCATTTAACTAATTAGTTGATTAATATTTTTAGTCGACTAATTTATTCCTAACTAATTTATTCGCAATTAAAAAGTTAGTTATAGTTACAACTAAATTTTTCAATTTTTAGTTATTAGTTGTAGTTATAAACGTTATATAAACTAATAACTAAATTGTCCCACATATTCCACACAGAAAGCAATATTATGGAACCAAACTGAAAACGTCTGGTATCGGGTAGAGTATCCTGAAGTCAGTCCCAAATGAAGTCGTTTCGAAAGTCCCAAAATAAAAAAAATTCACTTCAAACCAATTTTAATTTTTTAATTGGTATTAGGAGAACATAATATACTGTGTGAGTTTTTCGAGAGTTGCCATTTTTATTACAGCAAAACCGTTGATTTAATCGAAACAATGTTCAAATAAGAGCTGTAGATATCGATGGGGGCAACCGATTGCTATAGTCAGGAGCTTTATATAGCCCTTATGGTTTTCGAGCTATGATACAGACTTATAGATTTTTAAATGAGACTATATATTAATTATTCGATAAAACTGATCTAATGCATTAATTAACAACATAAATGAGCAAAAAAATTTTTTTTACCGAAGTTTAATTTTATAATTCTTCTTTAATTTATCAGCTAGGCGGTAAAAATTTGCATATGTACTTGAGACTACTTCAACCGATAGTGTTTTTCTTGGTTACATTTCAATTACATCCAAGAAAAGAACCTTTTCCAGTACCATTTCTATCATAAAAATTTGGTTGTAATAGAAATGGCAACTCTCAAAAAACTCACATGGTATATTGTTTAAATTTTAAAACAGTTGCTTTGAACTCTCTCTACTATTCAAAAATAAATTCATGTTCCTCTGATATTTCAGCCTCCATTACCTAGTTCCATTTATTGGGTCAGCTACACAGACTATTTTAAAAAAAAATATTTTCGTTACTTTTCGTAATTTTCTTTTGTCGTAAATGCTAATCTCATAAAAGACCTACATCGTAAACAAACTAACGGATTTTTTAAAGACTTAAACGAAGCAAGTTATAGGTATTCCAAACATATTAGCGCTACTAAAACGTAGTTTTCGTTATAGAAAATTATTGATATCGAAAAAAACAATATTTTCAAAATGGACAAATAAAGAAAAAAAATATTCTTCGAAATACAGTCGACTCTCGTTAATTCGAAACTCGAGGGACTCTTAAAATATTACGAATTATAGAGAGGTTCGAATTATCACAGGTAAACAAATTCAATTTTTTAAACATTTGCGATGAATGAACTTGAACTTGTCTCAAAATGTACTTACAATCTTTCTGTCTCTTTCTCTCTGAACTTTGAATTGTCGAGTGTTTGACGTCGATGAGTTCGAATTACCAAGTGTATAAAAATGTATTGTTTTAGTTCGAAATATAAAGAGATTTTGTAGGGAACTCGTGATACTCGTGAATTATAGAGAGTTTCGAATTATCGCAGGTTTGAATTAACGAGTCTACTGTGTATCACACCTGCTAAATTATACTTTTCATTATCAAAATCCTTCCTGACTTTTTTATTTTCTACAATAATTTCAGTAAACTTTATACTAACGTTCCAATAAAATTATTTATTGTGCGTGTACATGCTCAAAATAATTTTTCTATTTTCCCGTGGGAGTGAGACATTTTCCCGAAGCAAAAGGTATCTTAGATGTTGACCCAGGTAGTAAGTTATCATCACACCAAATTTCATTAAAATCCGTCCAGTAGTTTTTGCGTGATGCGTGAACAGACAGACCGACAGACAAATAACTATTTACAGTATCCGTACAATTTTCAAAAAATTATTCCGTATTATATTTTAGTTTTATTATAATATGTATAGATTAAAAGCTAATTTTAATATCAACCCGCGCACTTTCACAGTAAACTTCCTCAGAGGCCGGCAATATTTTTAAAGAATTTAAAAAAGATTATGTAAATAAATTCACGATATGATTCAAAATGTGTAACTGTAAACATACACATTTTTAATAAAATCAGTAACAGACAAACACACTGATAATGATAAAAAAATATAAATAAACATAAACAATCAAATACTTTCATTACACGTACGCATTTCAATACAATTACAAAAAGAATGATAATATAAAATTATATTTTGATGTGTTATCCGTCTATAAATGTTTATAGATATCATCACACAAAGAGTGTGTTTGCGGTGATGTGATCGCACGCATGTGTGATCACTGATCGCGATCGGCCTCTACGGTTGTTCTGACTATTCACAGATGCTGTGTGCGCGGCCCGTAAAGTGTTAATATTAAATAAAAGCAAAAAATATTTTATCCCGAAAACTGTAGTAACCTGAACTACGAAATTCTGCCTTAATGCACGGGTTTAACACACATTTGGCAAATTTTTTCCTATGGACCATACATATGGACATCTAACTCATACCGAAGAATTGTCAAAATTGGCCACGAAAATGACATATATTAGGCTTTCTTTTTTCACCACTCGTGGCGTTAATATTCCTCAGATACTGATATGAATATAGCGAATAGAGTAAGATAAAACAGAATGTAAATAGACATGAAGTATCAAGTGAGTGTACATGGACATTTTTAACCAAAGTAGATAGAGACAGGTACGCTACATTTGAGACCAAAATAAGCTTTTTTTGTGCAATTCGCCATCTACGTCATATATTTGAATTTTTAGAAAAAGATAAAATTACAATTATTTATTATTTAAACTTACCGCTATGAAAAATTCACCGAATTCGCCATCTACATCATCACGATCTGCATGTTGGCATACCTTTCTTCATCTACTTTGCTTTTAACCACAATTTTTGACAATTTAGTAATGATTTCAAAAATCTTATAAAATTGTATTTTAAGTAAATACGAAGAATTTATTCAGCTTAACTTTATCAATAATATCAAAATGGGCACGGTGTGTGATGTTAAAAATTATTCTAGTGGCGACTGATAAAAAACGACGCAAACAGTGGCAGTGCAACTGATAAAAAACGCAAGAAATTAAATTTGAAAAATCCTTTATTTTTCAAAATACTTCAAGTAAGTTAATATATTTAACGGAAAATCAGGTAAATTAAATACATTTTATTAATATTGCAATTTGTGATTTATGATATACCTAACAATAAGTAATATTCAAACTACCGCTTTGGTATCCAAGGCACACGAATGCCCTCTTACTTTTAGACACTTTTTTGAATACATTGAGTTCGATCACCATTTCTAGTCACCATGTTTTTTTCGCTCACTTTCATTGTTAACCCGTCAATTCCCAAGCCGCGATCTATCGACAAAATATTCTTATTTTGTGCTAGTTTTTATCTTTAGGTACTCAACATATAAAAAATACAAAATTGAAAAAAATACCTATTTCGAGTTTTTTTTTTTTAATGGCGTGTCACCTATCGGTGATACTGGGCGTTATTTGTAATATGAACTGAGTAAAACGGTATGAAATTACCGGCAAAAAATCACTTTCATTATAAGCGTGATTCTTAAATAATAAATTTGTTATAATAATAATAACAGTGCCTACTCTTTAGACATTTTTATAACAGCGAAAATACCACAAGATACACTCACGCGCAATAAAACAGAAAATCGTTTGAAACAACAGAATTAATTTGACCGTTAACATAACTTCAGTGTTGCCAAATTAAAACCATGAATACTAAGTATTAACATTCTAGTCGTAACACATTTATTTTTAAAATTCGTTATATTGTCTGTAAAAAGAAATCACAATCACTGTCACCTAGAGGTGACACTGGGAATTAATGGGTTAATACATAATCTACCATCAGTCGTAATTCGCGACACGAAAAAATTATCTCTTTGCACTCAAGCAAAAAAAAAGTGAGTTGTAAATAGGCTGGTAAGACATGTAGCACATGACAACGACCGACGTTCTTTTTTTGACGGATTCTTTTGACGTTCTAACCGTGTTTCCCCAAAGTTGAATACTAAAGGCGTTAAATACGTCCTCTATGCTGTTTTTATTAGTTTTTAATTTTAAAAAGATTATTCAACGTGATTTTGTATTATTTTATTTACAATTTTTCTAAGAAATGAATGTGTTTGCAGTTATTAAATAAAATATTCATATAATGTGAAGTATGAGCAGTCATTACAGTTCAACATTCAGTGTGTCATGTGGTACATGTCTTATGAACCAACAGACAAAACAATGAATCTCAAGCTGGCAGCTCCAGCTAATTAATCGTGTAATTGTTGCTTCTTTAAAATTCAAAGCTATTCATGAAGAGAATGTTGAAAGGATCAGCTCTGAATTTTTTTATAATTTTTGGGGTGGTTTTGGAAGAGGTTAGAGGCCCAGAGTTGTAAAAAGATAGCCTCCGCTGGCTCTCTTTTGTTTATAATTAATCGTGCAATTGTTGCTTCTCTGAAATTCAAAGTTATTTGCGTAGAGAATGTCGAGAAGATCATCTTTGATTTTTTTTATAATTTTTGGGGTAGCTCTGGTAGAGGTTAGATGCCCAGAGTTGCAAAAGATGGCCTCCGCTGGCTTTCTTTTGTTTACAAGTAATCGTGTAATTATTGCTTCTCTAAAATTCGAAGTTATTTACGTAGAGAATGCTGAAAGGATCAGCTCTGAATTTTTTTATAATTTTTGGGGTGGTTTTGGTGGAGTTTAGAAGCCAAGAACTATTTAAAAGAGCCTATAAACAGTTCTTGGCTTCTAAACTCCACCAAAACTACCCCAAAAATTATAAAAAAAAATCAGAGATGATCTTCTCGACATTCTCTACGTAAATAACTTTGAATTTCAGAGAAGCAACAATTACACGATTAATTATAAAAAAAGAGAGCCAGCGGAGGCTATCTTTTTACAACTCTGGGCCTCTAACCTCTTCCAAAACCACCCCAAAAATTATAAAAAAAAATTCAGAGGTGATCCTTTCAACATTCTCTTCATGAATAACTTTGAATTTTAGAGAAGCAACAATTACACGATTAATTAGCTGAAGCTGCCAGCTTGAGATTCATGACACAACACCTTTAAATATGGTAGAGTTAATGGACAAACCACCTTGTCATGCTGTACATATCTTATAAGCGCAAAGGGTTATTCTTATTTTCTCGATTACAAATTATTCTTCTCGGTGCTTCCACCATAAACTTTTTTTTTACCAGTGGCGAGGTAATAGAGGGGAATTACAAACAAAAAACATCGTAAATGTCAACAAATTTGTTTTGAATTGTCTGATTTATGGAAGTGTGAATTGGTGACTTAAATAGAGGTTTTGTTTAACAAAAAATAGAATATAAAATAAAAAAAAAATATGTATTTAAGTATGAACTCATAAATCAATGACTATAAAAATACTAACTAGTACCAATACATATGTACATGTTGTGTTACTGCTAACTTTCTCCTGATAATGTGTAGTTTGTGTACAAAGTCGGTACACTCTTGGAGCAATGTTAGTGACCCGATCGACCGGCGACCACCCGACATAACCCGACATTACAACAACACTTTTGTTGTATCCACAGAACAAATAGAACGAATAAATCTGTCTCTTTTCTGCAATCACTTATGTGCTTTTATGTGCATCTTAGGCTGCTTAGTCCTCATTCATTCGCGGACACTCAATGGGTATGTTTCAATTGTTGTTATATTGTTACCTCTCGTATTAACACGGTATATGTACGTGGTATAGGTACATCATACGTACCACCACCACCAGACCACCACGTACATATTATGTATGTATGTATGCAAGACACTAATACACACAACATTCAACGGACTAACACACACAACTCCGCGTGCACATATATAACATATTGGTGGGATATTGTCTATCCTTTGTGGTTACGCTCGTTTCCCTAGTATAGACATAGTAATGTTCGTTCTCTTTGTTCTCTGGTTGTATCCGTATACGTATATGCAATGCCAAGCAATGCATATTACCATATTACTAATATTTACATGTATCTTAGGGATGTTATGGATATCCGTAACCGTAACCGAAACTACCGGATATCCAAAATAATTACATATCCGAAACCGAAACCGTATCCGAAAATAAGTTTCGGATTTGTTTCGGGTAATAACAGACAACTGCCATTAGAAAACTGAGGTTAAATCGAAGCAAATTTTTGCTACATATGTATATTTCCCTTGATAGATTTCGGTTGATTTGTGTTTGGCGTTCACTTTTTGGCGTAAAATTCTCCTTTTTTCTAAAAAAAAAAAAAAAAATGTTCACTGAAAGCAATTATCCGTAACCGTAACCGTATCCGAAACATTATTCGATATTATTACATATCCGTAACCGAAACCGAAAAAAATGTTTATACGTATCCGTATCCGTATCCCAAATTTCATATACGTAACATCCCTAATGTATTTATAAAATGTACTATCTTCCGGTCACCTCACAATGATCACGTCAAACAACAGAACAGTCGTAGAGGCCGATCACGATCAGTAATCACAGATGTGTCTGATGTTACCTCATGTTGCCATAACTACCATGACCGCTGTCGCCAGCAACGCTGACGTCAAAACGCTATCCCTACCAAATGATTATGAAACATACAACACGTTACTACATTGTATATACATAAACAGGTGAATGTATTTGTGCAATATGGTGTATGGATGACCTTGTATCTATATATATATATATATATATATATATATATATATATATATATATATATATATATATATATATATATACACATATATATTAGGGATGTTATGGATATCCGTAACCGTAACCGAAACTACCGGATATCCGAAATAATTACATATCCGAAACCGTATCCGAAAATAAAAGTTTCGGATTTGTTTCGGATAATAACAGACAACTGTCGCTGGAAAACTGAGGTTAAATCAAAGAAAATTTTTGCTCCATGTATTTCTCTAGATAGATTTCCATTGACTTGTGTTTGGCGTTCACTTTTTGGGGTAAAATTTTCCCCTTTCTTCTAAAAAAATTGTCACTGAAAACAATTGTCCATATTCGTAACCGTATCCGAAACATTATCCGATATTATTACATATCCGTAACCGAAACCGAAAAAAATGTTTTTGAATATCCGTATCCGAAATTTCATATCCATAACATCCAAATATATATATATATATATATATATATATATATATATATATATATATATACATATATATATATATATAATATAGTATATACTGTCATGGCCGACCTATGTGACTAACAACCAACAATTAAAAATATATTTATTTAAGAAAGATATCCCTTGATTTTGAGAATTTTATTGTTCAATAGAATTTTTACACTTAAAACGACGCACTTCATATTTTTTCTATTTAAATTTCACGAGTTGATTAAAAAAACAATGACACTAAGAACGATGTGACCCTTATGACGAACAGTAACAGACTAAATCAGAAGCGGTGTAAATTGCATAGCATTGTACCTTACGAACGACAGATTTTTATAGCAACTTTGTTTCTGTATTCTGTGGATATTACCATAAACGTTTATAGACAAATATACATAAAAATATAATTTTATATTAGTCATATGTAATTTATTTTTTTGTAATTGTATTGAAATGTGTAAATGAATAGCTGGGGCCTTTTTACTTGGCAGTAACTCGCGCATGATACAGATAGAGATATTTGAAAATACATTACAAGTAAGCGACAATAACATCTGAAAAATATCTAGTTTTAAATCATATTGAAAAGAGACACCTTTTTAACAAACATATTGTTCTTTTTCGTTCCCTCTTTTATTACCTACTATTAGATGTACGTGTTAAATTTGTTTTCTACACACTGCCAAGTAAAAAGGCCCAAGCTATAACTGTAATAAAAGTATTTAAGTGTTTGCGTTTTTTTTTTATCAGTTTATTCTTATTGTATGAGTAATAAATTTAAGGGATATCGAATATAAATAAATTGAAGTTTAAACCTTGATTCCCGTTTCTACTTATTTAGTTGTGTCACCACTAGGGTTGCCAACTGTCCCGATTTTGGGCCTATGTGTCCCGCGTCCCGACAACAGTAGTGCCGAGATGCTAATTGCCCCGATTTTCAACATCTACAATTTTTTCACACTTTTAGTCCCGCCAGTCTTGCTATTGTTGTTCGCAAATTATCACGCTTGCATGTCATGACGGCCAAGGAAGTAAGTATATTTACCGTACCTACTGATAAGTGCACTGTCTACTGATTTATAACTTATACAGCTTACAGTGTTGCTTACAACTCATTAAAATCCCTCCAAAAAAAATGGGAGAAATTATTCAACGTACATGAAATACGTCAATGCCAAAGACGGTCAATTTTATGAAAAATGTTTTTCTCCAAAAATAATAAAGTTGATAAGCAAAAAAAAAAAAATTAAAAAAACTTGATTTTTAATTTAATAAAATAAAATAAAGAAATATTATTGGAATATTATCTTCAAGAAATTGTTTCGTTTAAAGGTTTGTAAGATCATGGTTTATATATGGGACATTCCATAGTGACTGGTGGGACAGTTGACTCCAAAATTCCAAATGTTTAGACCTGTAATTTCCTATTTTGATTTAATATTAAGATTAACTAGATATTTTAACATAGATTATGAATCAACTTATGAAACTAATACCGAAAAATATAATTTACGCACATCTTTGGGTAATATTTTAGTGGTGAAAGGAGTGTGACTGGTGGGACAGTCAAAAATACCTCACCTTCGTCTTCTGCACTGTTAATCGAGATTTTAGCCCAAATACTATACACAGTCAGATGTCTTTGACTAAGCTATTAAATAATTAAATAGACAACAACATGAACTAAAAATTGGCACCGAGCTTAATTTCTACAAGAAAATATATACAGTAGAAATTGTGACTGGTGGGACTAGTACGAAATCAGCTAAGCAATAAACTCGTTTTTATGTCATATTTAGAATTATTAATTAATTATTAAGACAATATTATAGCGAATTAACAATTTTTATTAAAATCTTTGAGAAAATTATCAAATTATCAAAATTAAAATTCTTGAAGAGTCTTCCACTTAGTTTCATCACTTTTCAACTTTTCCCTAGATTCCCTTTTTCGCTCGGCAGAATTCATCTAAAAATGGAAATAGCAATTACACTTATAAAAAAAGCATAGACTCGGGTGAGAAAAAGGTTAGAAATGTTTAGAACAGTCTATAACAAGTTTTAAAAAAATGTCCCACCAGTCACTGTGACTGGTGGGACAAAAATGAAAACCACCTCTCACACACCCCTTAACACCTTGCACCAGAATAATATGCTAAAAAGTACAACAATTAGCCAATTCTTACTTTCCAAAAAGCTCCATTTTAATACAACCAATTTTGAGGTTAGAAATACAACTTTTGTATGTTTTCGTGTGACTGGCGGGACATGCTACATGCCCATTGTATTTACGAGTTTTAGAGAAAAATTCTTACTTTTTCCATTGTATTTTTATATCAAATTAAAACTTAAGAAATGCTCTTCACTCTCCGACTCCATTTGCTTGAAAATGTTAAAACAAAATAATCGAAAACAGTGTGGCCAACATGATGCAGAAAATCGTACAACTTATTCGGAACTAAACAAAAACTTCTCATAGTGAAAAAAATACTTTCTCTATTTTTTTTCGAAACAAGTTTTACAGACCATGTAAATTTAACTAATATACATTTCGTTAAGAATAAATTGGTATTAATCATAGCAATTTAAAAAAATAACTCATTTTCCCATTTCCCGTGGAATGCCCCATATGTAGCTGTTAGTAACAAATAATAAAAATAAAAAAAAAAGATACATATCTTTCCTACTGGCTGATTAAAAACGTTTTTTTTTTTTAACAGTCCCGATTTTATTTGTCCCGTCTCGATTTTTTCCCATTAAATCCCGAAATATTCATTGGTAGAGTTGGCAACCCTAGTCACCACTCACCACAAAAAAGTAAGCATATTCAATATGAAAATATTCATTTATTTTCAAATTTTTACAGCTAATACATTCCATAGTACTTTCGGCTATATATCCAATGAAATTCCACTGAAGATGGCTCAGATATATGTATATAGTCCAATAGCACTAATTTTAAGCCCTATCTCACTAAACATTAATTTTAGAATAGATATAAAAAATTTTTAAAAAGAGATTCTTGTAGGGATTACCGAGGAGAACATTTATGCAAAATGTGAACTCCCGGAAATGTTTTTTTATATTGTTTAAACAATATTGAAAATTCATAAATAGCGTTTTTTAACCTTTCACCGCTTACGTAGCGAAAACGGTGATAGATACATTAAAAAGTGTTAAGACCTTTTTTGTAGAGAATCGAATTCTCTACAAAAAAAGTCAGCGAGAACACCTGTCTATCTTATACAGGTGAAAAGATAGAGCGCTCCAAACGCGCACTCAAAAATCCACTTTTTCTAGCGTTCCGGCAGGGTGTGCCGTCCGGAACCTTACCGAATTAAGTAAGTCCCTTAAAAAAAATTATCAGCTAATTTTATTAAACTTTTCAAAATTGCGTTTTTAACATCAAGGAAGGTTCTTAGGCCATTATACAGTGAGATTTGTATTGTTTGAATGTTATATAATAAGTCATTGCTCAAATCTTAAGTCCTAAATATTAACAGAATATAATATTGATATATATATTATTTTCTCTCTCGCTTAGTTTTATTTAGTCAGATGAGAAATAGACAATGTCGCAGAGATATTAGACATTTAGTATAGTATTACAACTCTAAGAAAAAAGTAAACGTAATAAAATTTTACAAGTTGGATTTACACTATAACAAAAAATGAAATAAATTATTTTCAATACGAAACTGCCCTCTTGCAGCAACATTCATAAATATTATTTTTCAATTAAAAATAGAAAATAGTAATACAAAACACGATTTAGAAATATTAAATTATAATTTAAAACTATAGTTTTAAAAATTATATACATTCATTTAACTTTTTAAATTATAATGCGTAATTAAATTAAGAATTTCATTTATTATTAAAATACATAATTCAGTTCTTAAAACATACACAGGATATTATAAATAAAAAAAAAAAAAGAATTGCACTTTACATTATAAAAAAAACTAATGTATACATAACGGTAAACAGCGTCAGCGGCGTCAACAGTTCCATATAAAGTGTACTAGTTGTCAAAATAGTGTATTCTTGATTTTTTAACTTATATCAATTAGTTTTTCGGAATTATTCCTATAATCGTCAGGGAGTTAAGATCAAAAATTTTAGCCACTTAAGCGGTTAACCCGAATTAACTCAGGTTGATGACATTTGTCGATTGTGCCGCCATTTTATCTAACGTGCTTGTCATATATCAAAATTTTAAATGGGGTAAACTCCATATAGCTTCTATTTGTAACACAGATTCCAATTTAATTTGCACAACACTTTTGATGCTGGCATGTAAAACAGCAACCGTCCAGTTTAACAAGCCGCTTAAAAGATTAAAATGGTTACCCAACTTGACTACAGCGCCACAGTGACTACTTTGTTTCCATTAGACTAAAGCCATTTTGTTTATATATTTATTTTGTTTCGAGCACCTCGTGATTCATTTTTAATTGTTATTAATTTTGAATCTTTTGTAACATTTTTCTAAATTTTGTGTAACACTGTTTTCTTAGTTTTATTATTATTTTTTTTATTAATTTTAATTTTATTAAGTTTAATTTTCAATTTTTAATATCATCACTTTTAACGATTTTGTCCATTTAAATTTTATCGAATTGTTTTATGATTTCAAATGTATATGTTAAAAAAAATGTATATGTCAAATGTAATGTTAAATATTAAAAATTAATATTATGTATTTAAAGTAACACCTTGACGGTCGCTGACGTCATAAGACGTCAACTGAAACTTTACTAACTCACATATCACGTTGCACGACGTCAATAAATCCACATGAAGTGTATAAACGTCAAAATAATGTACCACTGGACGTTGTGTCATTAAAGGTTATGATCGTCATGGTATTAATATTTTTTCAAAACTTAACTTTTCTTAAAATTTAATATATTTATTTTTGACTGTTCGTTTACTTTTTTTGATTTTGTAGAATTTAGAAATATTTTATCCTGAAATATCATCTAGAAAAATTTAGTTTCATTACTTCCAATGGTTTCAAACAAATTCAATAATAAACATGTGCTATTTCATAGGGAGTACAAGTAAATAAAAACTTTCAAATGGTTGTACTGTAAAATTACAAAAATGTCACATAAGTTCTTCATGCATTTGTCCTCTCAATTATAATTTTCGAGTGGTGTTTGTTGTTTTTTTTTATTTTATCTATGTTTGTTATTAATTTTTACTTATAAATAATGCTAGTAACTTTTTAATGTTTTATTATATGTATTTCTACTTTAGTTTTCCATTAAATAGAATAATTTCTTAATAGTTTTCTAAAATGAATTGAATTTGTAGATATTTAACTCCAGGGTGACACGGTATAATCAGTAAGAGTTATCAGTTACCACAAATCTGCCATCAGGTGAAGACTCCGTATCTCCATGGAGAGACACATTAAAAATACCGTATGCCAGTTTTTTTTAGCTATGTAAATCCGACTTAGTTTGACAGATTTTTGTGTGAGAGAGATAAGTAAATTGAACTGTCACTGTACAAGCTGCTTTTTTATCCTTGTCATCTTATTTAACCAATCATATTTTTTTCAAAATTTTATTACCTTAACTTTTTTCTGGGAGTTGTAATATAATAAATATTTCATCCACAGAGGTCACTGTGATTTGTTTACTTGCGTTTTTTGAAATACTCGAATTTTTAAATTAGTTTTCAAGAGTGTTACTGGCATTTTTTTAACGTAAAAACTCAGTAAGTAATAAAATTTTTGAATTTTTAAATATAAAATTAATTTTAGTACAAAATTGAGTACATATTTGACAAAAATTTTTTAAAATCCTTTGTGGGTATGTTAGGTTTAAATAAACAAAATACATGGCCGTATCATAAAAAAAAATTTTATGGGCTGTTTATTTTTTTACCTAAAATTAAAAAGTAAGTAGATTGCCCGTAATAACGATGTGTTAACGTTATTAATTAATATTCAGATATTAATTGTGTTAATTCGATTTTCGACATGTATACTGATGAACAAAATTATTTTAAAATCTTATCTGCGCACTGCAGTTGAAGATGAAAATGGAACTACTGTGTTAGAGTCAGTATTTGATAACATGTTACGTCGAGTAAATAAATGTCTGAAAAGCGGAAGAGAATATTTTCAACATTTACTTTGAATAATAAAATAGTTTTTAACGTTTTTATCCTTTTTTGAAGTGATATTTTTTGTTTCATATAGAGCGCTACAGCTAAAAGTAAATTTTTTCATTGTTATTGTTCGAAGAAGTATTTTGTTGGCTTAGAACATGTTTTAAACTAAAATATTCAGTAATAGTACATAAAATTTTTGAATTAGAAGTTTCCCCATTACAAAATTATTTGACGATCATGATATATAAATCTGACCACTATTTGCTGTATACGGATATTTTATACTTTATGTTAAATTACCTATTGCATAACATTCAAACATTAAAATTCTCACTGTATAATAATGTTATGGTAAAAGATCCATATAATCTATTTATCTTAATAAAGTTAATTCCGTTTTTTTACCACAAAAAACAAACCGCTAATCCGAATTTGCTGAAAACTTTATCCGGTCTTCATTTTTTTGATTACACATCTAATGAAATTAGTCCGGAGTTGATATCATCATTTGTTCTCGAGATATGCGAGACGAAAAAAAATTCACGAACGAACGAACTAACGAACGCACACACAGACATCACGCTAAAAACGATGGATTCGGATTCTAGTAACCTTGAAACGTGGAGATATGTCAAAATTAGCGATTCGTAAAATCGGACCCATTACACTTCCTATGGGAGTTAAAAACAAAAAAAAACAAAAAAACATACGGGTGAATTGAGAACCTTCTCGTTTTTGAAGTCGGTTAAAAATAGGAAAGAATTTGATTTATGAAAAGTGAGTTATGTATAAAAAGTTGTAGTATGTGAATATAACTGTACACGCGATAGCGATGTACATAATATGGTTATGTATGTATTATCTGGTATTATATATACATATATATGTATAATACCCAGTACAGTATTCAATGTGTGTCAAGGCCGACATAATAGAAAAAATTTTTATATAAGTGCACGTCACTTGCTTCAAACGACCGTTCGCTGTCCTTGTCACATTTTTTTCAAAATTTGATAAAAAAAAATTTTGTAAATACGGAAAAAAACCGATGTGGCTAACACTGTTGGTAAACAAATTCGTATACTGTTAATTCAAAAACAATTTAAAATACCCCTGTCGCAGAATCTGTATAACATATAGCGAATTTCCAAATATTGGACACTGGTGGATCTCATGTAACACCCTGTACCCATCTAAAATAGTTTAGCTTTCTAATAGGGAAAAAATTTTCAAAATCGGTTGAGTAGTTAATTTTTGGCGCTTGTGGGTCCCCAGAACCCTAGCGGACTTCATATAGTATAGCATTTAAAAAAGTTTAACTTTTTAAAAATGAAAGAATTTTCAAAATCGGTTGGGTAGTTTATTTTTGGCGCGTTTGAGACCCTCGGACCCTGGCGAACCTCATATAACAACTTGCATCCATCTGAAATAGTTTAGTTCTCTAACAGTGAACAAATTTTTCAAATCGGTGATGACGCGTTCTTGAAAAGTTAGTTGATTAAATTTAATAGATTTGAACGTTACTTTATGGTATTCCACATTTGATATTTACTAATATCAAGTTAGTTAATTTTTATTTTAAAAAATGAAACATAAATATTGTTATTGTAATGACAAAAGCAATGAAGCATTTATCATAAAAAATTCAGCAAATTTCTTAATTTTTCTCAAAAGGTAGTTCATTTAGAACAAAGTTTTAAAAGCTTATCTTATGTAATTTTTTACACTCTTTTCGATGCCCTAAAAAAATTTAAAAAAAACTTTTGAAATCTGGCCAATTTTTACCAAAAAAAAAAAAAAAAAAACACTAAAATTTTGGCTTCCAAAAACCGGACGTATCTGGCTGACGAACTCATCCAATCTTCAGGACTTTTGACCTTCTCACCAAATTTAAAAAAAGTTAAATTTCTCGTAAAAATTGGAGGCTTCGGTCGAGAGTTATCGCGCAGACACATATATACATCATATATATATATATATATATATATATATATATATATATATATATATATATATATATATATATATATATATATAAATATAAATTTTAGTGAGTCATTTTCGGTTTCCCGAGGCCTCAAAACAAACTTCTGCTATAGTCCCGGGCTCCTGTAATAAGTGAATTTCCAAAATGGATCCCACTTTTTTAGACCCCTGTTCTAGATCAGAAAAATAGTAAACAGTTCGTTGTTTCTAACGTCACCGCGAAACAATGATCAGTGTCCAGCGTCCCAGTGATACCAAGTGGTTTGAGGGCACTGGCCACTCAAACGGTTACTTACATCTTATTATACATATACAGAGTGTTAGTGAATAAGTGCGAAATATTTTAATAGGTGATTGCTTTGGTTCTTTTAAGGTGAATCGATCACTTGAAATTTTCCAAATTTAGAGCTTGAAATTTTAGTATATTATAGAGAAAGATATGGTGCATTCACTGACACTATTTTGAATAATTATTCTAACTAGGCAAAGACGGTAACGAAACAATTAATAATTTTACAGCGTATCCTTAAGGATTTAATTTTTAAAATATTTCACAAAATATTCCTACTTTTAGATCGTATTTTAGGGATGATCGATATTAGAAAAACATCGATGTTGACAACATCGATTCAAGAGTATCGATATACGATATATATCGAAAGAAAAACATCGATGTTCGAAAACATCGATGTTTATGTAACAAAATAAACAACCATTATAATCTATTATTTTATTTATTAAAAATTAACATTGCCAGTATTTATTTGGTACACTTTGCAAAAAAAGTCACTTTGTTAGAAGTTTTCCTTTTAATCTGTTACTTTGTTGATACAAATGCTGCCCAGCTTTTGAAAAAAGTCTCTCTGAAGCTGTTGAAGTTGCTGTGCAACACAAATATTTAATGGGAATTTTTTTCAAGTTTGGATAAGTGGATCCTAGAACTTGCCACAAAAGTAATGGATCTTGTTTTAAATCAGCTACAGGATTTTTTAAATATTGGATAGCTTAGAGTAATATCGATGTTTCGGCATTATTCTCGTAATTTTTCAAGTCATTAAAGTATATTATAAACTAGGTACTGACAGATAATTGGATTAACATAAAAATTAAAAAATATGTTACTATAGTTTTTGAGGTAAATAATTTTGTATAATTATTATACAAATTTTAAAATTGTTATAATTATTCATATTAATGAAGACGGTTAAAAAATTACTCAACCAATGTCAATAAAATTTTTATGGGACCACCTAGAGAGCTTTATCTACTAACTAAAAAAAGAATAGCCCAAATTGCCCCAGAAATGTGGGAAAAATCGGTGTACATACATAAAAAAAAACATACGGGTTGAATTGAGAACCTCCTCGTTTTTGAAGTCGATTAAAAAAGAACCTCAGCAATCACCGATTAAAATCTTTCGCACTTATTCACTAACAACCTGTATATGGATACCAGTGATGTACAATAGGTACATAACATACATTTATGAAGCACTGAATAGTTAAAGGAAGACTGTGGTAAGCCTGGTTGGTGTGGTGTAGTAACTATTTCGTTGTGACCTTCAGCGGATCCTCCAAATGCACGCAGCCACGCACCGCTTTTCTTTAAGAGAACGCCATCTCTTAACATGGATTTTAACAAGTGGACAACGCGCGCGATACTGTTCAACTAACGGACGATCATTGACCAGCCATGAACCCAATTTTTTTTTTTTCAATTTGGCCAATAAACTCCACTAACAATAAATAGTACATATACACGTATTATGTGGCAATAGTTATTTGACTGATTTGTTTAAGTTGAACTTCAATTTTTGTTTGGTCGACTACGGCAACAAAACATATTCTCTGGCCACATAAAATTAGAAACGAATACCATACCGTAAAATTCCTTAACTTTACCAGTTGAATCCAACTTTACTACCATACTTTGTGTTAAAAAAATTAAAATTGCATTTAGTGACACAGTTATTTCTAAAAAGCTACTAGTGTTCTATAAAATTTTTTATAATACCCGCTTTTAAAGTTCAATATTCGAGCGTTGTGTAGCGGGCGTAAAGAGCAATTTTCATATCATTATAAAACAAACGACAGTAACTGTGCGTGAAAGTACAACTGTGCGTGAAAGTATATTCATTTGTCAATGATAATCATATTCAAATTAAACATGGAAACAATCAACAAATTAATAAAAAAAAAAATAAAAACGATCTACAAATTAATAAAAAATTTTTTTTCATATAGGGTAAAAGCCCCCTTTGTGGAACGGTATCTAATTATGAACATTTACATATTAGTGAAGTTATTTCTGAAAGAAACGTCTGATAACAAAAATTATTATTAATAGAATGATTGTTTTTCAATTTAAATTCACCTCGCATTTAAAGTTTCCTTACTTAATTAAAGAAATAAATATGTAAATGTCAAAACTGTTCCAGTATTAGATACCGTTCCACAAAGGGGGTTTTTACCCTACCTACTAACATAAAATAAAATTAAACTACTATTTTCTAAAATTACTTAAAAATAATTAATTTTTTTCTCTCTATTAAACTTTAGAAGCCGTCGTTATAAAAAATTATGTTCGATACGTATGCGTAAAATGAGGTATCCAATAGGCTTAAACTGGGGCATTCGCTAAAGGGACTGACGCATACACAACGAGATCTCGTGCGCTTACCCCCACTCGATCTCGTTGTGTATGCGTCAGTCCCTTAGACTCGTGCCCCAATTTAAGCCTACTAGAATACCACTCTTTACACATATGTATCGAAAATAACTATTCTAACATTACCAGCCGCCATTTCTTTAAGGAGGGGGTCAAGTTAATTCGTACAATAAAAGGCATGTTTTTGTTATTTTTTTGTGACGACACAGTTAAAATCTCTTTATTAAAACCAGTGGTACATTAAAGTATGACATTCGAAGAATATTGTATAAAATTTTCACGAAGAAATATTAAAAAATACAGTAATGGCAGCAATTATTCGGACGTGTCTGGGAAAAAAGTAGAATTGCGGTGCCCCTCATAACTTGGTGCTGGATCATCCGAAATAAAAAAATGAAAGTTCATTCGTCAGATAATACACAGAGAGAAAAAATTCCTATAAAAATTACTGTGCTCATACTACAATCGACGTGTAACAGGCGAACATATCCAATTTTTGTACGGTAAAATTATAAAAATTACAATAATATAACTATAATTTTTATAATTTTACCGTACAAAAATTGGCCATGTTCGCCTGTTACACGTCGATTGTAGTATGAGCACAGTAATTTTTATAGGAATTTTCTCTCCGTGTAGTTTTCCTCAGGTAACGCTGTAATGAAAAATTGTTAAGTTGATGTTAAATTTTTATTGCTTACTGTTCGATTAAACTCTTAACAGGTAGGTACAACTTTTTATATTTATGTTTTAAGCGGGTTCTACACGATGCTACGAACGTTCCTTCCAACGTTCGATCGAACGTTTGAGGCAATTAAGTTCGATAGTTGATGCGACGAATGTATCTGCTACACGGTGAATCGAATGTTTGATCCAATACGAATGATGATGTGTTGGTACTCAGTCGACAACGCTGTTATCTGTCTGATGTTATCTCTAAAGCCGCTGCTACACGATGCTACGAACACCTTCCAACATTCGACGTTGGATGGTTCATAGCATCGTGTAGCCGTTGTTCGAACCTACGAGTGTCCAATGTCGAGCGTCAAAGGTTCGCATTTGGTCGTGTCCCGTTCGATGTCGGTATTCTTGCACCGAGTCAAAGGGATGCTTCGAACGTTTGAAGGTCAATGTTGGTTGCGTTGGTTGGTTCGACTCAGCAGCTGCACGACTCGTTCATGTGAAGAGAGACAACATCAGTGTATAACATTAAGCGGGTTCTACACGATGCTACGAACGTTCCTTCCAACATTCGATCGAACGTTTGAGGCAATTAAGTTCGATAGTTGATGCGACGAATGTATCTGCTACACGGTGAATCGAATGTTTGATCCAATACGAATGATGATGTGTTGGTACTCAGTGGACGACGCTGTTATCTGTCTGATGTTATCTCTAAAGCCGCTGCTACACGATGCTACGAACACCTTCCAACATTGGACGTTGGATGGTTCATAGCATCGTGTAGCCGTTGTTCGAACCTACGAGTGTCCAATGTCGAGCGTCAAAGGTTCGCATTTGGTCGTGTCCCGTTCGATGTCGGTATTCTTGCACCGAGTCAAAGGGATGCTTCGAACGTTTGAAGGTCAGTGTTGGTTGCGTTCGTTGGTTGCGCACGACTCGTTCATGTGAAGAGAGACAACATCAGTGTATAACATTAGAGATAACATCAGACAGATAACAGCGTTGTCCACTGAGTACCAACACATTATCATTCGTATTGGATCAAACATTCGACTCACCGTGTAGCAGATACATTCGTCGCACCAACTATCGAACTTAATTGCCTCAAACGTTCGATCGAATGTTGGAAGGAACGTTCGTAGCATCGTGTAGAACCCGCTTAATGTTATACACTGATGTTGTCTCTCTTCACATGAACGAGTCGTGCAGCTGCTGAGTCGAACCAACCAACGCAACCAACATTGACCTTCAAACGTTCGAAGCATCCCTTTGACTCGGTGCAAGAATACCGACATCGAACGGGACACGACCAAATGCGAACGTTTGACGCTCGACATTGGACACTCGTAGGTTCGAACAACGGCCACACGATGCTATGAACCATCCAACGTCGAATGTTGGAAGGTGTTCGTAGCATCGTGTAGCAGCGGCTTTATCTATGTCATATGTAATTTATTATTAGGACATAATCTTAAAAATATATACATGGATTAGACGTAGATAACGGTTTTTGTAGAAAAACATTATGGTCCCCCAAATTGGACCTAGTAGAAGTTCCTAAAATGGACCGTTTCAATTTAAGAACCATTTAATATTTACAATTTTTATTACTTTTAGAATGACATCACGAGGAAAGTACGGCCAATGGAAGCAAGAATAATTAGAAAAAGCACTTCAGGCTTTTAATAAAGGAGAAAAAATGATTTTTGAAACAGTAGCTAATAGTGGTCAATTTAACAAAGAAACTGAAAGTTGGTACTGTGGAATTTGTGAAGAAGATAGAATTGAGCCAATGATTCAGTGCATGATGTGCAAAGAATGGAATCACTTAAAATGTGCAAATTCTTCGGAGAGAGTGAAAAAGTACTTTTGTGTTTATTGTAAAAAATAATTTCCGAGCTTTTAATCTTAGAATTGCTATGTACTTTTTGTTTCAACTATATATTTTTTTCCTATGTAATATTGAATTCTGTTGTAATACATTATAATAAAAGTAGAATAAAATCATAATTTTTGAGCTTTTTGAGCTTCAACTTTTGCTCAATTATGCTATTATCAACGATGGTCCAATTTAAGGACCAATCGGTGCAATTTAGGAAACCAGTTTCCTAAATTGGATCAAATGACATTATATTTTTTACCCAAGATGGAGTCTTTTTAAAATTCAACTAGAGACGAATTAATGTTTTCATTTTATAGCATAAAGATTGATTAATCAGACAACCAAAAATGAGAGCTGTATCTTAATTGGTTTCCTTGTTGCTAACAAAAATGGCAAAAGTGGTCCAATATAAGCGACTCTCCCATATACCTAACACCAAACGCTTAACCATAGAATCATACGTACTCGTCAAAACGACGAACGAACTTCTCTACCTGCTCCAATACTAAAACTTGTCGTTGCCTGCTTGCTGTGAAACTTCTGTTATCTAATTTATTTGTTATTATAACACATAAGACGTATAAATTTTGTTTATAGCTATTGTCGTTTTTTTTATACTGAAATAGTGTGCGTCAAAAGGACGACGATGTATGATTAACCTATATTTTTTTTTTAAAGATTTTGTACTCCACATATAAAAGTTTTCCTAATTTTTCTAAAATTTATTAAAGATATGGATGTTATAATTAATTTATTTAATGATAATGTGACTGCTGTTTGACTTATAGAGACGACATAATACTGAAATTTTAATATATTGAATCGAAAACTAAAGAATGCGTTTCGAATGACTTAATAAAAGTTTAACAATTTATTTTGTGGAAAATATTTTAATTTTTATTATTTTTTGAGATCTTATTCGAAAAATTACTAACAAATTTTAGAAAATTTACAAATGTGTCTAATGGGGAAATAACTACATATCTATAGAAATATTTATGACTGACAAATTTCACATTCTGTAAAGTCACACATGTCCACTGACTCATAATAGTTCATAAATTAATTATTTGAAAGACATGTTTTATGATGCAATTGATGTATTTATCTATTTTTTAATTTTTATAATGAAAATATGCTTTGATAAAAAGATTAAAAAAATTAATAAATATTTATATTAAGAAATTTTTCCAAATCCAATTTTTTTAAATGTTTTGTTTGCTTTTGTAGTATTGTTATGTAAAAAAAATGTTTTTTGCAAATAAACTCTAAAACTCCCCGTAAAAAGCCCATTCGTCAAAATGATGCCGATGTATGATTAACTTGACTCGTAGACCAACGTATGATTCTAGGGTTAATAAAACTTGTCTTTAGCATTAAGTCAGATACTTCAAACCGTTCCTTAAATTACAACAGACATACAAAACTAAAAACTATTCGTAGATGAGCGAAAACATATAAACAAATCAAAATAATAAATTCAAGACACAACTATCTAACTTTAACATTATCCCCATAATTAAACCCTTGAATTTAAACAATAATATTAAACCCTCCCACAGAAAAAGAACAAAATACAAAGAACTAATCGCTAAATAAAATTATATCAATATTAAACTCTTAACTATAAAAAAAGGAAACAACAATTCACTAAACTCACCCTTGGAAACCCCTTGGATGTTTTATTCTCGCTGACTATGGCCAGTCGCGACTAGGGCGACCGGCCATTATTTCCTCTGTTACTGTACCTACTAGTATCTCCGGTGACTTTACTATCGATAATTCATTTTTAGTATAGAACGTCTTATTTATACGTAATTCACCTGTTCGATTCGCTGAGCCAAACAATTTTGTGACAGCGACACTTTACCAAACGTACACACGTTGTTTAAGTTTATTGACATGTATATTAACTTCGTAATGCACGTCTTGCAATATCGTATAAAATAAAAAATTACATAATCTTATAAGTTTTTAGAAATAATTTTCACATTTATTTATTCCTGCATTATCGACTAATTCGTTTAAGTAATAGTTACTATAGGTTTGGTAAAGTTAGGAGTCTTTAACAATTCCTAACATTACCAATGAACGTCTAGTACAAACGGTAAAAACATTTACATTTTAATATTAATATACAATAATTGGAACACTTGTCAAAAATTTGAAATCTATTGCGTTTCATTGTTAGATATTACTTGAAATTAACTCGGCAATTCCCAAGCCGCGATCTATCGACAAAATATTCTTATTTTGTGCTAGTTTTTATCTTTAGGTACTCAACATTGAACATGTAAAAAATAAAAAATTGAAAAAAATACCCTTTAGTTTTTTTTTTCTTAATGCGTGTCAATTATAGGTCATACTGGGCGTTATTTGTAATATGAACTGAGTAAAACGGTATGAAATTATCGGCAAAAAATCACTTTCATTATAAGCTTGATTCTTAAATAATAATTTGTTATAACAATAATAACAGTGCCTACTCTTTAGACATTTTTATGACAGCGAAAATACCACAAGATACACTCACGTGCAATAAAACAGCAAATCGTTTGAAACAACAGAATTAATTTGACCGTTAACATAACTTCAGTGCTGCCAAATTAAAACCATGAATACTACTAACAAGGAAAGGGCAAGAAGTCGAAAATTCAAAAAAATCTGAAACTTTGTCAGTATGGAGAAAGTAGCTACCTAATAACATAAAAAATATCAGTTGTTGCTAAAAAACGTTTTTAAGGGGTGAAAAATCCCCTCAAAGTTGGGATTCAAAAATTTAAAAATCGATGAAATTTTGTTTATACGTACCTTAAATAGTTCTAGTAACAAATATAACCTTACTTTTTGCATTTACACATTTTTAAGGGTTGAAACCACCCCTCAACTGTGTACTTAAAAATTTAAAAATTGATTATATTTTGTTTATATATACTGTATAGAGCTCTAGTAATAAATATAACATTATTTTTTGTATCTACAAATCTTTGGGGGTTGAAACCACCCCTTCATGTGTGTACTTGAAAATTTATAAATTGATGATATTTTGTTTATATATACTATACAGAGCTGTAGTAATAAATATAACATTATTTTTTTTATCCACAAATTTTCAATGGTTGAAACCACCCCTTCAAGTGCGTACCTAAAAAATTAAAAATTGTCGATATTTTGTGTTTACACATTATACGAAATTCTAATAATAAATATAATATTATTTTTTTGCGTCCACACATTTTTAAGGGGTGAAACCACCCCTTCAAATGTGTGCTTAGAAAATTTAAAACTGACGAAATTTTATTTATATATACTATAAAGAATTTTAGTAATAAGTATAATATTATTTTTTATACCGACAAATTTATAAGGAAGTGAAACCACCCCTTCAGCTGTCGACTTGAAAATTTAAATATATCACCTAAAAATGGATTAATTTTTTTTTTTTTGCTTCCATACATTTATAAGGGTGAAATATCCTTTCCAAACTGGAAATTAGAAACAAAAATTGACGAAATTTTTGGATGCAAAAAATAATGTTATAATTATTACTAGAGCTCTATATAGCATATATAAACAAAATATCATCAATTTATAAATTTTTAAGTACACATATGAAGGAGTGGTTTCAACCCCTAAAAATTTGTAGATACAAAAAATAATGTTATATTTATTATTAGAGTTCTGTATAGTATATATAAACAAAAATATAATCAATTTTTAAATTTTTAAGTACACAGTTGAGAGGTGGCTTCAACCCTTAAAAATTGTAAATGCAAAAAATAATGTTATATGTGTTACTAGAACTTTTTGAGGTACGTATAAACAAAATTTCATCGATTTTTAAATTTTTGACTTCTAACTTTGAGGGAATGTTTCACCCCTTAAAAACGTTTTTTAGCAGCAACTGATATTTTTTGTTATTAGATAGCCATCCTCCTCTATATACTGACAAAGTTTCATTTTTTTTTTTTTTTTGAATTTTCGACTTCTTGCCCTTCCCTTGTAAGTGTTAACATTTTAGTCGTAACACATTTATTTTTAAAATTTGTTATATTGTCTGTAAAAAAAAATCAGAAATCACTGTCACCTAGAGGTGACACTGGAAATTCCCGAGTTAACAACAAAGTGTCAACAATACTGGAATATTTAACAATTCTACAGTATCTTTCATATTTCACTAAAAAAACATGGGCTGGTACAGTTACGAATTCGTTGACATCTGAACCTATTATTGTTTTTTACTTTTTATTTTTTATTAGTAATTTAAGTTTCTGGAAAATTTATTTCTGTACCTGAGAAACATAACACTGTAACTCCATTTTGTACGGTTTTTAGAATTTTACACTAACCTTATAGTATGTGCTCGCCCCGATAAAGTTATACATAGAATTGTAACTGAGCTAACCTAAAACTGTCTGAGATGTGGAATTTTATAATAACGTATTTTTCAAAAAATCTATAAGCGGAACAGTGTAATTTTGATAAAAAATTCACATCCTGTATGTAAACGTGGCGATTTGACGCTTACAGTTTTATGTTTTTCAGGTACAGATTTATCAGTCAAATTAAAAATTTGTAGGGTAGGGCGGGGTAAAAAAAAGACAAAATCAAAACTTTTCATTTTTCATGTAGAAAATATTTGAATTTTTAAACACAAAAAATACTGTATGATGTTAAATGGTTTGTATTTGGAGATTTTGCATGTTTTTTCACTCAAGCTAATGACATAAATCTATAAAAAAAATAAAAACCTTGTCTTTTTTTTACCCGCCAAACGGGGTAAAAAGACAGTGGAGAGCAAATAAAAGATAGACCTCTAACTAATAGGATACTGCATGTATATGATTGGAAGGGTAAAAAATAGACAGCTTGGGTAATTAGCAGCACAACACTTTTTATTTCACAACTCTACTACAAAATTTTTTATAGATATATTTAAATTTTACGTATTTTACCAAAAACTTGAGCTAAGATTAAGCAGTAAGAAAAGTCAGAAAAAGTTAACTGATGCAAAAGCTTGACTCACAGGAAATTTCTTTGGACTTTAAATATTAAAATAATTTTTATTTCACAAACGTACAACTAATACAAAATTTGTTGTAGCTCATTAAAAAACCAAATATGTCTTTTTTTACACCACTTTCCATAAAGTAAAAAAATAAATCAAAATAATCTATGAATGAGTTAAAAATACTAAATGTGTGCAGTAAAGCATAGTTATATATTATAAAAACATAAATAAATTTTCGTGGGTCAAGAATACAAATTTTCGAATGAGCTGAAATTGATATCCACGAAAACCGTCTGCTCACTAACAAAAAAATTGTTTTATTGAAGAATCAGTATTTTTTTAATCCATAAAATATACATAAACATGCCATTATATAGTTTTAAAATGAAAATCCTTGTCAATAATTTTTAATTTTTCTCAATGTTAACCCCTTGTTTTGTCTTTTTTTTACCCCACTTTTTTCTTCTTTTAGCGAATTTCCAGAATGGAATTCAGCTATTACAGCCACTGTCATGACGCGACTTGAACCCGGGACCATGGCAGAAATTTGTTTTGAGGTCCCTAGAAACCGAAAATAATATTCACCAAAATTTATATATATATATATATATATATATATATATATATATATATATATATATATATATATATATATATACAGTCCCAAACCGTTGGACAAGTTCGTTAGCCAGACACGTCGGATGCCAGGAACATGGTGTTTGTTCTTGCAAAAAATTAGTTTTTTGCCAAAATTTCCACTTATTTAAAAATTTTTGCGAAATTTTTTTACATCATTTAAACGACGAAAAAAAATCACATAAAAAAGGTCTTTAAACTATTATTCTATGTCAACTAGTTTCCGAGAAAATTTAATTTTTATAAAAGGGCATTCGCTATGTTATGCAGGATGCTGCGACAGGGGTATACCTATATGCATAATTATATGAAAGAATGTGTTTGTGGTACAGGAAGATAGATTGTATATAAGTCATATACGTCATACATATGTATATGTTTGTATGTTACTTATATGCCGTTTTTTAGGGTTCCGAAGAAAGTTCTATTTTTTAGAGCTCCGAAATAAATCTCCCGAGACTATAATAGAAATTTGTTTTGGGGTCCCTAGAAACCAAAAATAATATTCACTAAAATTTATGTATTAAATTTATATTTAGTCCCACACCGTTGGACAAATTCGTTAGCCAGCCATGTCGGATGCCTAGAACATGGTTTTTTTGACCATTTTTCGTGAAAAAAATTAGTTTTTTGCCAAAATTTTCTAAAGTTAAAAATTTTTTTGACATTTATTTACACCATTAGAAAGAGGAGGAAAAATCACTTAAAAGGGTGAAAAATCACAGAAAAACGGATTTTTATAAACGGAAATTCGCTATGTTATGCAGGATGCTGCGACAGGGGTATTTTAACATATAAAAAAAATTACAAACAGTCGGACCATTTAAATAAAACTTTGTACTTTACATCACTAAAGCATGTAGAATAACAAGAAAAAAATACGGCACTCTATCTTATCAGATTTTTTACTTACTGAAAAAGTTTATCGTCGCGAAATGAAAGTTTTTCGCTCCGGAATAACAGAGGTTTGTGAGAAAATTAAAACCAGTTAAATATAAACTAAATTAATTTCATATTCATTTTATTCAAATTTGAATCGAAAATTATGGTACAGTTAAGTGTCTCCACGGCACTTCAATGTTCAACCATAACCAGATATGAAAGAAATCATTTTCCAATTTTCACGTGTACAAATGTGGGACTCTAATGAACCGTAACGTTTCCGAGAAACGGAAACCCCACTGTTAACAGGGGATTCCTTTGTCTATGTATACACAAACATTTAATATTAATGACGTCTACGTATCACCTGAAAACCGAAACGGGCGCGTAACTACGTGACTATTTTACGTACAGGTGAACCTTTTTTTATGCGGTGGATAGGGACCGCATAAAAAAATTGCACAAAAAAAAATATATTCAAAAACATCATAAATAGCTATAAAAAGTTTAGTTCGGTCCAGATAGTAAAAAAAAAACTTTTTTCATGCGATGGATCGAGACTGCATAAATACATAACTCAAAACACTCAAAACCGCACGATTTCCTTAGAAATCCTTTTTCTAAACAAGATAAAGCATTAATTTACACATGGGAACATTTTATTTCATTTTGCTTCCAAGACTACTAAAGTAACGGAAGCATTGAGATAACTTTTGAAAAATAAAAAATTTTTTCCCTTCAAAATAAAATTTTTTACACACATTTTACGTTTTAGAGCTTCCTGAACAATTTTGGTTTGATATCTGTCCATCCGTCCGTCTGTGTGTCGCCAGTTTACATCAAGGGGCATAACTTCTGAACTACTATTCGACTGTTTTTAATGAAATTTTCAGAAATTATACAGTTTGGTTCCTAGATGGTCCCCAATGAATTTAATCGAAATCGGAGTAACGGTAGCTACGCCGCTACCATGTCATTCCATTAATATACTAAATTGCACCAAGTGTCATAACTTCTGAATTTTTTTGTATGAAATTGTCAGAAATTATGCGGTCTGGTTCCTAGATGGTCCCCTACAAATTTCATTGCATTCGGAGTAATAGTATCCACGGCGCTACCATGAAATCCCATTAAATATCAATATCTTATTTACTGCTAGTCTCACTTCGCTCAAATTTTTAAAGTATTTTGGGGATTAATTTCTAAAATATTTTTGCTATTATTTTATAATTTAACCTTTAAGTATTTTGAGTTACAACAATTATTTATGGACTTTAAGGCGAAAATATAATTTCACGGTATACATACTTGGTAGAATACTGTTTTAAAGTCTGTTACGAGTACAAGGAAGCTGTGTGCCACACCCCATTGGCAGCGTATTTATAATGTTATGAAAATTGTGAAAAATACATCTTTAAAAAAAACTAAATGATGCAACAGCTTATTTCTTATGCAATGTACTGATTAAATGTTTAAAAACCATTAAAAAGTATTTTTATCAAAGAAAGTTATTATACTTAATGTTTAAGGTTCTAAAGCGACCCCTACACGCTGCATAATATTGTGCAATCAACTTGTGCAATTTATTGAACTTCCCTCCAGACAGTTCAATAATTTGTAAAAGAAATTTGTACAATAAACTGAATGTCGGAATTGTTACATTAATCCAATTGTTGTTTAATTCTAAATATTAAATGATAAAGATTGCCAATCAGTAAATAAATAATTAGTCTTGTAAATTAATAAGTCAAACTGGTTCAAATAATAACCATCAAATATAACATTACAAAATAATTAACAAATCGAAACTTAAACAAATAAAGTGGTATTGCGCAATAATATCTTCAGAGCCTACAGACGTTACAATTATTCATTCATTGTACAATATATTTCAAACTGTTTTTGATCAGCACAATATATTGTACAACTCTTCAATATAACCTACAGACGATCAATAATATTGTACAACCTCAGATTTTGTGTAATATTATCCCTAGAATCATACGTACTCGTCAAAACGACGAACGAACTTCTCTACCTGCTCCAATACTACAACTTGTCGGTACCTGCTTGCTGTGAAACTTCTGTTATCTAATTTATTTGTTATTATAACACATAAGACGTATAAATTTTGTTTATAGCTATTGTCGTTTTTTTTTTATACTGAAATAGTGTGCGTCAAAAGGACGACGATGTATGATTAACCCATATTTTTTTTTAAAGATTTTGTACTCCACATATAAAAGTTTCCCTAATTTTTCTAAAATTTATTAAAGATATGGATGTTATAATTAATTTATTCAATGATTATGATAATGTGAAAGATGATTACAGCTGTTTGACTTATAGAGACGACATAATACTGAAGTTTTAATATATTGAATCGAAAACTAAAGAATACGTTTCAAGTGACTTAATAAAAGGTTAACAATTTATTTTATGGAAAATATTTTAATTTTTATTATTTTTTGAGATCTTATTCTAAAAATTACTAACAAATTTTAGAAAATTTACAAATGTGCCTAATGGGGAAATAACTACATATCTATAGGAATATTTATGACTGAGAAATTTCACATTCTGTAAAGTCACACATGTCCACTGACTCATAATAGTTCATAAATTAATTATTTGAAAGACATGTTTTATGATACAATTGATGTATTTATCTATTTTTTAATTTTTATAGTGAAAATATGCTTTGATAAAAAGATTAAAAAAAATTAATAAATATTTATATTAAGAAATTTTTCCATATCCAATTTTTTTTAAATATTTTGTTCGCTTTTGTAGTATTGTTATGTAAAAAAAAATGTTTTTTTGCAAATAAACTCTAAAACTCC
Source organism: Brachynemurus nebulosus (assembly GCA_035578155.1). Lineage (NCBI taxonomy): Eukaryota > Metazoa > Arthropoda > Insecta > Neuroptera > Myrmeleontidae > Brachynemurus > Brachynemurus nebulosus. Next base: position 18,981,249 of record JAPWDM010000007.1, on the reverse strand, counting down.
CCGTAAAAAGTCCATTCGTCGAAACGACGCCGATGTATGATTAGCTTAACTCGTAGACCAACGTATGATTCTAGGGTTATTGAGCGTGTAGGGCGGGCCGCTTTACTGTCTCTTGATTTTGATTCATATTATGCATTTTAATGACCACTTTTTTAAAAAGCGCATAAAAAAAATCGTACAAAAATGGACCGCATAAAAAAAGATTTAGCTGTACTTATGTTACTGTTACAGCTGTTACATGTGCACGTGAAAATGCACAGTTGCACAGATAACAGCGGGTATTGTGTTTAGACACCATCATCATCGTTGGCTTAAATTGTGACGCAAACGTGGAAATCAGTGAAAGACAAATAATTATTATATAATTCGGCTACGACAATACGTAAAAGTAAACGAATACGTCATTTCACTGTTACGAAAAACGAAGACCACGAATTTTGTCACGAGTGATTATTGCAGAGAATTGCATAATTTTAGATAACCGTATAAAATCTTATGTAAGTTTTTTTGTTTTTTTACTGCAATAATTCTTATAGTAAAAATACGTTAAAAAAGTGCACATAAGCACGTGAACTTAACAGGTGGTGGAATTTATCGAATTGTGTTGGTCGCACTAAAAGTTATGTTGTTTAAAAAGCGTGCTCATTTTAATATTGAGACAGGTGAAATTAGGCAGCTGACATTTCTCGGAGCGAGACAGGTGTGCTAATTACAAACGTCTTACTTAACAATATTTATTTGTTTTGAGGTTCTAGCTGGGAACGGTGGTTTTATGTGCGCATCTGTACATCACCAGTAAACAAACGTTACTTAAATAAAATTGAATTTCCTTTTTTTTTATCTCTCAGTAACGGAAGTTGCATATGTTTTTGAAAAAATACATAACTTAAGCATATAATTATGTATGGAATGGTATTGACTTTGTTTAATATAGTAATACAATAAAATTATGTTGTTAGGTGTACGTATTTATAAAAGAATTGACTGTTAATAAATTTGCTACAGAGGCAGTATTAATTTTTTTTTTTATAAATTTTTATGACTGTACTTATTTATACTTGAAAAATGTTGAAATGAGAAACATTTCTTTTTTAAATTAACGCGTAGACATTCAACAAGAACAGGTTATTGAACCTGGATCAGCTGATGTAAGCATTTAACAAACGTAGTAATTAGAAGTTACTAATTAAAATTAAGTGTGCTAGCCTGATTATGAAAATTATCGAACAACATGACAAAAAGTGTAGTCATTGAAGCATCAAAATGATCAAAATCTCAAAATTCTCTATAAATAGTTTCAATTTATATGAAATTTTTTGCTAAAATTGTATATTTCAATATACGACTTGAAATCATAAGCACTGTAAATGGCGGATTTAAGTCCCGCAGGACTCTGGGACTCAAAAAAAGCCCAAAATAAACGGCTGGACGGATACTGATCAAATTTTTCTCAAATACTATTGAGGCCAGAAATACGCTACGCCCTTTATTTTTTTTGAATTTTTCATTTTTACATTTTTCCATATTGAAAATTTCTTGTATGTTGGAATGAAAATTAACTGAAAACTTGTTTCAAAGCGCTAAGTCTTGTCACTTTTGAAGTTTTTATGTTTCATTTTGGATAAAATAATTTTAATTGAGATGCTTTGGGCATCGAAATATGCTATTTTTGGCCATTTTTAGTGATTTTTTGCAAAATTTGGCCAGAAGTCAAAATTTTTTTAAATTTTTTTTTACACCATCGAAAAGAGCGAACTAGCTTTTGAGAAAAATTAAGAAGTTTGTTGAATTTTTTTACAATAAATGCTTTATCGTTTAAGCAATTCTTTTCTAGGTAAAACAAGTGCTAGTTAGTTATTCAATATGTATGTATGTGTTATATTAACAATAGCTCTGTCTCATCTTTTAAATTAAAATTAACCAGATTTTTTAAGAGTACGTTATGGAAAGGAAATTTTTGTATGATGTGCTCCTTTAGAGAGAAAATATAATTTATATATATTTGCATACCTAGAAAAAAAAAATCGAAAATTATAGTTATGTAATGTAATAATATATTGTTAAATCGATATAATATGCTACACTATATGAAATCCGTTAAAGTCCTGAGGACCCAAAAGCGTCAAAAATTGACTACTGAATTGATTTTGAAAATTGTTTCATTGTTAGAAAGTTAAACTATTTTAAATGGATACAAGTCTTAGATGAGTACCGCCAATGCCCAATATTTGGAAATTCGCTGTTATGCAGATGTTGCGACAGGGGTATTTTTTTTTTAAATTGAATTATAGTAAAATGCGTGCACTAAAATGTCCATAACTTTTTGATTTTTCATTTTTTGTAAATAAAATTTTAGGAGAATATTTCTAATACCTTACGGGGAGAGGGTCCTCCAGAACTTTCAAATTTATTTGTTTATTTATTTATTTATTTATTTTTTTTGCTTTAAAAGTTCATTTGAACCTTAAAGAATATATTTCCAATGTTTTAAGCCCAATAAAAAGATTATCTTATATAACTATAAACTGCTTTTAACTCTACTTTTCAAGAACGAAAAGCCCTTAATCGCGTTTTTCTCAAAACAAGTTTTTTCCTCGCTTTGGAACATAAATTAAAAAGTTATTTAGATATTAACTTGAAATTTTATACAGATATTCTCTAGGATATTGGCCTTTGCATATACCTAAAATTTTAAATAAATTATTACTATTATTATTAACATTGTTTATAACAATTTGTTTATAGAAAAAAAAGTGAAATTCTTTTCTTTTTGATTTTAAATTGTGAAAAAAATTTTTTTCATCAGAAATAGGTATATGCAAAGCGTAATGACTTATTTTAATAAAATTTTTTTGTCCGATTGAATTCAGTTGATTACAAGAGGCTGGCCATTCCACGGCGCCAATCGAAGGAGTCAACTTTGAACAGCTGTAGCGCCGCCATTTTTTCATTTTTTGGCATAAAAATTTATGAGTGAATACATCATAATTATGTACTATACTATGTAGCTTCAATTGATACAATAAGTGTATCCAGTTTCTTAGAAAAAAAATTATTAAAAAACCTGTTGTCTGGAGGACCCTCCTCCCTTAAAGAACATAATTATGAAGAAAAAAATAACGATTTCTGTTGTTTTTTTTAAGCTAATCTCCCCTTAAATTTCGGGTCCAAAAATTTTTAAACATCATTTCAATGTTTATTGTGTTTAATAATAATAATACAAAAGAAACAATTGAAAAAAAAAATTCATCAAAATCGAACCTGTTATACAGAATTTAGAGGTGAAAACGTAGAGTTAGTTACAGAACAAGCTGTTTCTCAACCAACTGGACAATGATATTTAACGGGAACGGGACGAGGAATCCCCTGAGTAAATGGCACCGTATGTTCATAGAACTCGTACACACAAGTAAGATTCTGGTACATATATCACGACTCAAAAAGTAGGTTAAAATAAAGAATATATGACAATCGCCTCCACTGACAATCGTCCCCAACTGAAAAAGTGCAACAATCGCCCCCAACCCATAAATTTGTTTATACCTGGCTGTATGACTCATTATATTTGACCAGATGTTAATTACCACCAGTGACAATCGCCCCCAGTATATTAGCTTGTTTATACCTGGCTGTGTGACTCACTGTGTTTACATCCAACAGGTAGATGGAAAATAGTAAACTTAGATGGTAATATTGTGCGTCGGTATGTAAGAAAAGCAAATATAAAGATTCCAATAAATTAACTTTTATGTAACTGACGTCATTTAAAAAGTTATACAGAAATATCGTCAGCTGAGTATTGGTTTGTACCTACCAAGTCAAATTTTTAAAAATTTTTTCTAAATAGTTGTTTTGTTAGTTTTGGGCATTGAGGAAGCCGAAACCACCATCAGAAAAAATTTTTTTAAAAACTGACTTGGTACAAACCAATACTCAGCTGACGATATGTAAAAAGAAATGCGGCTTCCTGGACGCGATAGTTAAAGCTGTGACATTTTTGAACTTATAACATTTGTTCCACATTTGTAAGTAATTGCACATTTCGTTCTTTGTATGGATTAGTAATAATTCATATCAACATTCAAATAAAAACATTATGAGTTTCTGTTTTAAAATATTTGATACATTTTTTAATATAATATTTTGTTCCAGCAGTATACAACTAACTTGTAAAATTTTATTACTAATGTCCTCTCGTTAAATAATATGTAGGAACAAGTTCCTCTTTACAACGACCTAAAATAATAAAACTGGGGGCGATTGTCAGTGGGAGTGATTGTCAGTAGGGGCGATTGTTTGGACACTAAAATAAAAGCTTGCAACTTTAAATACCGTCCATAAATATAGGTAAAGCTTAAGAGCTGTTCAACAATTTATTCAATGTTTTGAACGGGTTGAAATTTTATTATCTCGGTTACGTAAGGATCTGTCACTAGTCATAATTATCAAAAATGGTTTTTTCAAAGATATCTTTAAAAAAAAATCTTGTAACTCTTCCTCGTAAAGCAAACAATTTGTCAGATATCTAAGGTGATTGGCGCATTAGAGCATTCTAAAGATTAATGTGATTAACACTTTCAGTCCCATGGCTTCGGCATCCGAAACCAAACAAAACATCCCCAGAGGCCGACCGCGATCAATGATTAACGCTTTAAATGATTAAGACGAGTTAACTTGTCCTGCAATATGGCGGCTCAAAATGCTGTAATACGTACAGCTTGTTCAGTTTTACTAGGCGGGTCACAAAATCGGCGCAGAAACCTATTTGTGTATGTAGTATTGAAGTATTGTAGCAGTATTTGTGTACTTACACTCTGTACACATGCTGATACACACTAACACATATACAGATATGCGTGAGGTTCAAAGTCCACCCGCCAACTAAAACTGAACAAGCTATATATTTTCACTGGTACAGGTGCCGCCATCTGTCACAGATTTTTCGAAATACGATATAATTCTAAATAATGTTCAATTTTATCAACATAGTTTAGTATAATTTATATTTTGTAAATTCCTATGGTTCACTTTTTTGATGTTGGGATTTTTGATTTTTTTTCTTTTTCCTTTTTTGTAACCTTATCTATTGTACTTATCACTGGCAGTAAAAAGTCCGGTATTTTGACACAAAAAAATTTTTCCATATGGTTTGTCAAAAACCAATTCTAATGTACTGTTTGTGAGAGAATAATTTTTAAAAGTTACTTGTAGCGAATTTCCGAAAAGAAAATTCAGCTATTACAGTTACCGTCATAATTGATATTTTTTTTCTTTTTTGATTTAATAGTTACTTAATCTCTAACGTGTCAATCTTAAATAGGCCTTAACCCTAGAATCATACGTTGGTCTACAAGAAACGTTAATCATACATCGCCGTCAATTTGACAAATGGACTTTTTACGGAGAGTTTTAGAGTTTATTTGCAAAAAACATTTTTTTACATAACAATACTACAAAAGCAAACAAAATATTTAAAAAAATTGCATTTGAAAAAATTTTTTAATATAAATATTTATTAATTTTTTTAATCTTTTTATCAAAGCATATTTTCATTATAAAAATTAAAAAATAGATAAATACATCAATTCTTTCAGATAATTAGTTTATGAACTATTATGAGTCGGTGGACATGTGTGACTTTACAGAATGTGAAATTTCTCGGTCACAAATATTCCCGTAGATATGTAGTTATTTTCTCATTTGGCACATTTGTAAATTTTCTCAAAAGATCTCAAAAAATAATAAAATTAAAATATTTTCCACAAAATAAATTGTTAATTTTTTAATAAGTCACATGAAACGCATTCTGTTTTCGATTCAATATATTAAAACTTTAGTATTATGTCGTCTCTATAAGTCACACAGCTGTAATCATCTTTCACATTATCATTATCATTGAATAAATTAATTATAATATCCATATCTATAATTTTTTTTTTATAGAAAGCTGGATTCGGTTAATGTGCAAGAACCTTGTTTTTAAATTATTTTCAGTAAAATCACTTTGGGAACATATTCTACACATAATTTGCTATCAATTTCGGCAAAAAAAAAAATCGATTTTTTTATCAAATCTCAAGTAAACCTTTCCTTAAATTACTTTCACCAAAATCACTTTGGGAACATATTCTACACATAATTAGCTACCAATTTCTGCAAAAAAAAAAAAAAAAATCGATTTTTTTTAACGACTCTCAAGTAAACCTCCCCTTAACAGTCGGTCTGAACGCGGTCTAAGGTGCAACTAATTTACAAACAATAATTTTTATAGGTACATTTTTTTAGATATTTCCTAAAAACTGTTTTTGGACAGTTCTTACGGGACCTAGTCTAGGTATTATACTACAAATGAAAAATGAATTATTAAAGTCATCAAAAAAAATGACTCACTAATAACAAAAAACGTCCAATGACATTTAAATGGAAAGTTGTAGTGATAATTTTTCCGAGAATATTATTCAGTTTTCTTTGTAGCTAAACGGCATAATAAGAAAATGTTGATGTAAGTGTACATTTCCGGAATTACACATCCAACCTTGAATATATGTATTTTGAACAGCTAAAAATATACACTGATTGTGAATATTGTCAGTACTCGCAATACATTGTACATTCTTAGTATTTGCAAATACATATATACATATTTCATTTCATACATTTTGTTATCGTAATGGCATTTCTGTTTGTATAATGTATGTGTGTAAACAGGGCCGGCTCAAACATACGCGGGGCCTGGTGCAAAGTTGATTTACGGGTAAGGTCCGGTTTTCGACCGGACAGTCTGGTTATGACTAGTGATGTCTGATAATTAACCGGTTAATCAGTTTAGTCGACTAATTTTGTTTAAATTTAGGGGAGAACGGGGCTATACCGTACAGCGAGGCTAAACCGTACACCCATTTTTCGTGTTTAGATTTCAAGCTAGACGAGTCCAATCGGTGTCGCAACCTAGCGCCTGACCGCGGAAAATCACTGGATTAAGTTCGTTCCGCTGTGCGTATAAATGCCAATGTGACGGTGAAAAAACTTGTTTTTATCATTTCTCTTATAATTTTGGGACACTCCCAAATAAGAATTGGGTGAAGAACCTTTACTTATAAGCTAGTAGCTATACGATCATAAGAAACTACTCTTCTTAAGCTCTCTCTTGATCACTAGTGATGACTAGTTGGACGACGGAATTTGAGGTTAGGTTATGAAACTCCCACGAGGTACAGGATGGGGCTAAACCGTACAGAAATGTACGACTTAGCCCCAAATGGTTTAATATGGCAACATTAATAGATTTTAGTTGATGCAGGAAATACCATAAACATTATAGTTTTAGTGCTGTCGAGTCTGCAGATAACTTTATTTGTGATTTTTGTTTAAATGTATAAACTTTAAACAAAAAACTTTCGTTCTAAACTTTATCACATTTTTTGATAAAAGTTAACCTAACTCTTTTTATACTTTTGTAAGTTGAACTAAATATACCGATAATACAAGCTACGTTATGATGTTTCTTAGCTGAGTCGACAATAAGTAATAAAATGTGTTTTGTACAATAATTTATTGCATTACTGTTATTTACTTCCTTAATAAGATGATTTTTTTACTGTACGGTATAGCCCCTCCTACCGTACGGAATAGCCCCGACCCCCGGGGCTATTTCGTACAGAGACACTTTTTTGTAATTTAATTTAAATATGTAAACAGTGGAATAATTCAAATTTCTTTGTGTGAAATCAATAGCCAATGGTCCAAATTATATACTGCTTATTTTCTTATAATTTTATACTCGCTATTAGCTGAGCAATAACAGCTCTCTCTTAAGTGTACGGTGTAGCCCCGCTCTCCCCTACTCATATTTTAGTCGACTATTTTACCTTCGATTAAGGTACCATCACAGTGTGATTGGCCGAAAAATAGCTAATTTTCGCGATTTTTTTCGGATGGATAGGATGGGGGAATGGGGATGAATTTTTTTTACGATTAATACCACTATTTAACAATACAAAAATATTTTTTTTTATTCATTTTTATTTATTTATTTTTTATAATTATTATAATTTTTTGAAAAAAGTGTCTTTAAAAAAGGGCGGAAATCGGTGCCCACGATTGCAGTCGCAAATTTTTTTGATTTTTGATTTTTAGTAAAAACTTTCGTGTTTTTCGGTGATTTTCTACTTGTAAAATGAGATGTAATGAACTCAAACAGTAATTTTTCGTTCAAGTACAAGCCATAAGCATCTACTAATAGAATAAATTTTGTTCTTTATTTTTGGTAAGAATTTCACGAGTTACACTGCCTACGGCGAAAAATCAGCGATTTCCGAAAAGTAGCTGCCAATAGCAAATTATTTTATTTTTTTTTCATAAAAATTTTTTAGTGTCTCAAAATAATATATAATAATATGCCAAAAGTTGAAATAAATTATATTTTCTTATATTGTAAAAAAATTGAAAAAATAGGGTTTTTTTTTTGTTTTTGCTAAAAAGACCCATGTAACTCCTTAACGTAGTTGCTCTGAGATAGGTACAAAAGTATATCTCAGCAAAAAAATTGTCTTTTATCAAAAATTAACTAATGTATTAATATTCTTTAGTTATTATATTAGTATACCACTTGTTTTTTTGAATTTCAGCGCGCTTATGTTGTAGCAATGTAAAAGAATTGTTGAAAAAGTGTTGAAAAAACGTTGTAAAATGATGTTTTTAAATTATATTTAAAAAACGGCGTGGTGAATCATTTTTATTTCTTATTAAATATGGTTTGTAACTAAATTTTTATCAAATTGCTTTGACACGTTTCATTTTATTCAAAAAAAAAAAATAGTTTTCCCATAAGAACCGGTGTTAAAATTACAAAACTTTAAAATCGTTTTTCTCAAAATTGGGGTGGTCAAATTTTTTTTTTTTTTTTTTTTTTGGTAAGAACTCGTATTATTGGTATTGGATTAAATAAATATCTGGAGGTTTCATTAAAATCCTTTAAAAAAATCGTTTTATCGACCAACTACCTTAATATAAAATGTCCATTATTTCGTAAGTATGTTTGAGCGCTTATTCTTAAAACCATGATTTTATCAAAACGACAACGATATTTGCAATTAACCTGCGCCCCCTCCCCTGGTGAACATTACCCTCCCCCCAAGTTTGGAAACCGGTGCTTTACACGGTTTACAGCAAATTTGTTGATAAAATCGTCATGATTAGCCGTACGGGGGCTTTGGACGCGCAGGCACCTACCTCGGGACGGCTCTGTATGTAAATAATATATTAATTATGTATACATAGACATACTTTAATTGAATTAGTGTATAATTCACAAAACTTTAAACGTATATGACGTCGCACATAACTACATACATACATAGTACATATTACATACCTTTTCAATACCGTAATCATTAATATATACACATATGTACATAGTATGCGTATAATACACCGGTCCCTCAATTTACGCGGAATTTTTGTACGCGAGTATGTATTCATTTTATGCGGCAAACTGAACTCAATTTACGCGGAATTCTTTATACGCGGATTTGATTTCCGCGATCTTATTTTTAAAAGTGTACCGTAAAACCGACTAGACCCGGACACTTTTTTACATTTTTTGATTTATTTTATGTTTATACATGTTTCCTTCATAAATATCACCAATAAAAGTATTACCATTAGAAAGAGTGTATATTATTTGTTATATCCCTGACCCATTTGTTTCATTATAAGTAAAAATAAAAAAAAAAAAATAAATAATTAGTAAGTGTCCGGGTCTACACCCCAAATCCGTCTTGATCCGGACACTTACTTAAATAATGTAATAACATGTAAACTAACCTCTCTCGTCGGGGTTAGGACAGTGTCTTATATCGTCTGATGTCTTTGAACCTGTCAAAGACTTCAAAATATTTTGTGGGAAGGGAGAGGGGGCAATACATAGTATGGCTCTCTATGAAGTAAACATGCGATTTGACACCAGAAGGAGGCATAAACCGCGTAATTTTGGCGGGAATATTAACGTATGGATAGTGGGAATTACAGCTGGTGCGAATCGCGGCCATAATGTAAAAAACTGATGTGTCCGGGTCTAAACGGATATATGTATATAGCATGTATTTTTTATATATACATCGAATATAACTTCAAACATCATTAAATGATGCGCGATAAAATTCTGAACACATACATATCAAAACTAAAACAATATGACAATACCCCGTTAAATTTTAAATTCAAAGGACCATAAGTAAAAGTCCCCTCTTATTCCTGGTCTGTAATTTTGTCAGACAATAGACACAAGCTTCTAGACTAAAGTGAATAGATTTTTTTTTTGCCCCGCTTTGCCCAATTGTTATTTATTTAGTTATAACATTATAAGTGCCACAATATAATTTGTAGTATTGTTTTTATCCATATTTCTATGCATCTGCGTAATAAACAACATTATTCTTCTAACTAATGTATTTTGTTTCCCCTTTAACCACCTTTCTGGGATTCCAAGTATTTTAACTCTTTAAATGATTAAGACGAAGTTAACTCCGTCCTGCAATATGGCGGCTCAAAATGCTGTCATATGTATATATTCACTAGTACAGGTGCCGCCATCTGTGACAATAGTATAACTCTAAATAATGTCCAATTTTATCAACATAGTTTAGCATAATTTATTTTTTGTAAATTCCTAGGGTTCATTTTTTTAATGTTGAGGTCTTTGATTTTTTTCTTTTTTTTGTAGCCTTATCTATTGTACTTATCACTTGGCAGTAAAAAGTCCGGCATTTTGAGACAAAAGAATTTTACCATATGGTTTGTTTAAAAGGGTTACGCTCCTTTCACATTATACGGTTTTTGCCGTACGGCAAAAAACCGTACGGTCGCATTTTTTAAGTGGAGTGAAGAAGAGCATTGGACCTTTCACATTACACGATCGCGGCAAAATGCCGTTGCCGTGCCGTGTAGCAGCCGTCTCTTGTCACTGGACTTGACGGTTGCCGTACGGCGTTTTTAACTCAAAAGTGTATGTAATTAAATGGATACTTTTACATTAGACGGCTTTTTAACGTACGGCATTAACAATATTTTGTTGAATTTCATGTTAAGTATTAATTTTATTTGTGAAATGGATGAAACTAATGTTGAATATGATAACCAACATTTTAATAGATTGTATGTAATTTCGAAATTGTGTTTTGACGTTTTGACGAATCCTTAAGTTCGCCAAGTAATTAATCAAAGGAGATGTAATTAATTAATCACATCCGAAAATAGTTGAAAAACTTTTCAGGTCAGCTTTTCAGTTTTCATCATTTTTCAGGTCTTCAAAGAGTGTGATAATAAATAATCTTATTTTCTATTTCCTTTAATTTATAGAATTCACTTTAATTACATTTGTTACTTGTGTAATGTTGCAAATCAAATGAATGTATTCAGTTTACAACGGCAAAAAACCGTGCAATGTGAAAGCAACAATATCACGGTAAAAAGTCGTACGGTTTTTTATCGTACGGCAAAAACCGTACAATGTGAAAGGAGCGTTAAACAATAAAAACATTTATATTACAGGGTGGCGATTGAAAACCAATTTCAAAATTCCCTGACTTTTCCCTGACTTCGAATAAAATTCCAAGACTACTCCGAAAAAAATATTGCTTAAAAATAATTTCGTTTGAGGACCTTTTTTTTTTACTCGTCAGTGGCAAAACATACATTTAGAGAGCAAAAAAAAAAGGTCATCAAAAAACTATTTACAAAAACTATCAGTCGACGCTTTCGCCGAGACGAGAAACTAAAAAAATCCCTGACTACAACTGAAATTCCCTGACTTTTCCAGATTTTCCAGGTCGATCGCCACCCTGTATTAGTATTGAACCGCGTGCTTTGAAACCTATATCAATTAAAAAATAATTTTGTCCAGTTAGCTTGTATCAGACAAAACACTGTGGACCGGTGTACATAAATTGTACAGGTGAATATAAATTTATTGTCAAGTGTAAAATTGTATATATGTACAGATTTGAACTTTTGAACCAACACATACATATGCAAATAAATCAATTTTTCAGTTTAAAACACGCTAAACAAAAGATAAACAAAGATAAATGACTATCATCTTACTCTCTTTTTATGTATACTTACACATACATACATATGTACCTATGTACTACATATATTGATCGCATGCAGAATGGTTTTTAATGTCAGCTGTTCGATGAGCAGCCGCAACGAATGTAAGATCGACCGATGCGACCACCCCGACCCGACCGACCACTCCGAAACTTCTACTTTTCACTCATGTTTCATGTATTATAAACCATAAAACATACATATACATAATATACATATCTTACATGTACATATATATACGTGTAAACTAGTTTGCGATTAAAAAATATGGCAACATGTCAGTCAGATTTTTTTCAAAAAATTCGTTCACCTATATTTCGATTTCGACATGAATATAATTGGTACTTACCGAATAGTTTCAACAATTTCTAAGGCTCCATCGTGTTTGTCCTGAAATAAAATAAAATAATTTTAGTAAAACGATACCAACAAATACATATAAAATAATTGAGTGGTAACAACTGATAAGTGATAACGATAGGTGATAACGTTAATAACGCTCGAAAAAGTAGATAAGATTTGAATATTATTGGATTTCGTTTTTATTATTTTGAAAAAAGAAAATTACTTTTTGCGTACTGATCTGTTTTTAAGGTGAATCGATCACTTGAAATTTTCCACGTTTAGAATTTGAAATTTTAGTATATTATAGAGAAAGATATGATGCATTCACTGACACTATTTTGAATGATTTCTGACGTGTAGTTAATAAATTTTCAAAGTTAGAATTTTTAACGTACGAGTAAATGCCAAAGAATGATTAGAGATGAATCAGTGGTATGTATTTAAGTAAGTTGTGTCATTAAAAACCAACTATAAGATTTAAAAAACCTGAAAATTATTTTCTTTTATGTTTTTGAATCATTAAAAAACTGTTTTGTTTAATATTGGACGTTTAGTTATTGTAATAAATAGAAAAAAAACTAAAAATATCATTTTATACAAATACACCCATAATATATTTGTGTACGTGTTAGTTATTATGTGTTCGTACACATCAACTACCAGAATCAAATTGATTACTTTTAAAATTATTAAAATTAGAAGACTGAACAATAATCAAATATTAATACTGTTACATGTATTACAAAATTGAACTTATTTTTCTACACATAAATTATTTATAGAGAAAAAAATAGACTTAGTAATTCATTTATCACAAATTTTGTCAGTACTGATCGATTCACCTTAAAAATAATTGATTTTTGGGTTCCGAAGAAAAATCATGGAATCGTTATTGTTTCGTGAAGTCTTACATCTTTCCGCCATTTCCTCCATTAGACATAATTGACGTCAAAATATATCTTAAGGAGAGATTCGCTAAAAACAAAAAAGAAATCTATTTTTTTCTTCATAATTGTGTTCTTTAAGGTGTTAGAAATATATTCCTAAAATTTTATTTAAAAAAAAAATCAAAAATCAAAAAGTTATGGGCATTTTAGTGCGCGCACTTTACTATAATTCAATTTAAAAAAGAAAAAAAAAAAACATGAAATGCTTTTTTCTCAAAAGTATGTTTTTCGAAATGGTTCCGTGTGTATCTCATCCCTGTTCCGTGTGAGACATCGACATAAATCAAAGTGCATATTATTCCTCGATACCGTCATTTTGGCAGGAACTAGGATCTTTTAGTTCCGTAATATATTTTCAAAATGGCAGCTGTTTATAGTCGAGAAAAAACGGTGATTTTTGTAAATTTATTTTCAAAATACGATTTCTCGCTAGTGTTTTACTTTTTTTCTTAGATCCTAGTTAGTGCCATAATTTTATATGTATATTTTCAGAAAATTCTTGGTTTTTTTTTTTTAATTTTAATTGACTGAAGATTTCAGAACGCGAGATTTTTCTACAATGATAGTGGAAAAATTTAGCAGTGTCGACTTCAACGCCATTTATACTCAGCTAATTTTTGAATTAAAAAAAAAAAATTGTAATCTAGAGCAGAGGTTCCCAATAATTTTTTTCCGCGGACCCCTTTATCTAATCACTATTTTTGACAGAGATCCCTAAATCCAAAAAAAAACAATTTTTTTAAAAATTGTATTCTCACAAGTAGTTAACGACACTTGTATAAACATAATATTAATCGTTAGTTTCGAAAAACCCTAGGGGTCCGCGGACCACTTTTTGGGAATCTCTAATCTAGAGACATGTAGAAATAATGTTGTGTCTTTATTTAAAAAAAAAAAAAATAATAATAATAATTTGGCGAATCTCCCCAACTTAAAATATTTAAGAAATTTGAATTTTTGACAAAATAGTTCAATTTTTGGTAAAATTTTCACTACATACGGATAGCCTGTGTGTGCAAAATTTCAATAAGATCGATGCATTAATTTTCGAAGAAATCGTGTCCACCGACTTCAAAAATAGTATTTTGAGAAAAATTTGTTCCCAACGAGCGGGAATTCCGGAAGGCTCTCTTTCCTAGACGTTTACTCCGATTGACTTGAGAACTTTTGAAGAATATTCTAGACATATTATTTGGTATATTAAAAGTTTCCCCTTAACTGCTACTAACGTGCCCTGATTCAATACCAGCCCAACACGCACTTGACGAATTTTTTATACTACATACCGTAGACCGGGGTGAATAGGGACGAGTACCTAATCTTTAATTTATTAAAAATTTACGCGATGATGGTCACTTTATCACAGTATCCAAAAAATTTTAAAAATATCGGTGGTTTTTGAAAAAATAACAAAAATCGTATAATTTCTTCTCTATGAAAAATTGGGGCCAAAAGAGACGATAAAAGGGTGAATGGAGACATTCCGTAGGGTCGCCCAAAATTGAAATTCTAATATAAAATAATTTCGAATTTTTTGTATTTATACATTCAAAAAAGAAATAATACTTGATGATTTATGATGAAAAATTAATATATATATTCTCATTTAAAAATCTATAAGTTTGTATCATAGCTCGAAAACCATAAGAGCTATAAAGCTCCTGACTATAACAATCGGTTGCTCCTGTCGATATCTACAATTCTTATTTGAACCATTTTTCGATTAAATCAACGGTTTGGCTGTAATCAAAATGGCAACTCTCGAAGAACTCACACAGTATATCATAAATACCTATAAAAAATATAGTTCGATCCAGATTGTACAAAAAACATTTTTTATGCGGTGGATCGGGACCGCATAAAAAAAGTTTCGTCACTCAAAACGCTCAAAAACATCACTCAAAACGCTCAAAACTTAGAAATTTCCTTAGAAGTTGTTTCTATAAACAAGATAAAGCATTAATTTACATAGAAACATTTTATTTCAATTTTATAATATTATGAAGATTTTGAAAAATACATCTGTAACAAAATTAAATGATGCAAATAACTTATGTTCTTATACAATGTATTGAGTAAATGCTTAAAAGCCGTTAACAAGTATTTTTATCAAAGAAAGTTATTATAGTAATTGTTTAAGTTTCTTACTGTCTCGTGATTTTGATTCACATTATGCATTTTAATGGCCATTTTTTTTAAAAACCGTACAAAAAAAAAAAAAAATTCACACAAAAAAGGATCGCATAGAAACGAGTTCAGTTGTATATGTAATAAAATTCATCAGCTGCAAGCAATGGCTACCGACAATTGTAATCATTCAAATACCAAGAAATTTATTTTCTTTCCAAGAAATTCATATTTCTGTCGACTCGATAATATACAATCGTATTATATATATATATATATATATATATATATATATATATATATATATATATATATATATATATATAAATAATAAGTAAACAAAGTGAAAATAGAAATGAAATGAGTTATTTTCATTGTACGACCTTGACAATGAAATAAATTAATATTTTCAATATTATTCAAATGTGTATAGAATGTTTGTTGTCTGTCTCTTGTTGATAGAGCTCAGTTTTAGAAAATAAATGACAAGCTGATGTCATTAGTGCCTGCAGTCATTGAATGGTATTCCGGTCATTTATGAAAAAAAGGGAAAGTGAGAATACCATGGTGGAGGTGCCGATAAATACAAAATCGTACGCCTTATAAACTTATTCAAGAACGCGCAAATTATTTGTAGGGTCGGGCGAGGTAAAAAAAAGACAAAATCAAATCTTTTCATTTTTCATGGAGAAAATATTTGAATTTTTAGACAAAAAAAATACTGTATGATGTTAAGTTGTTTGTATTTAGAGGTTTTGCATGTTTTTTCACTCAAGCTAATCACATAAATCTATAAAAAAATAAAAACCTTGTCTTTTTTTTACCCGCCAAATGGGGTAAAAAAAAGACAGTGGAGGGCAAAATAAAAGACAGACCTCTAACTAATGGGATACTACAAGTACTAATTAGCAGTACAACACTTTTTATATCATAACTCTATCTCTACTACAAAATTTTTTATAGATATATTTAAATTTTACGTATTTTACCAAAAACTTGAGCTAAGATTAAGCAGTAACAAAAGTCCGAAAAAGTTAACTGATGCAAAGGCTTGACTTATAGGAAATTTTTTTGGACTTTAAATATTAAAACAGTTATTTCACAAACGTACAACTAATAAAAAATTTATTGTAGCTTATTAAAAAACCAAATATGCTAATTTGAAGCTGTCTTTTTTTACACCACTTTACATAAAGTAAAAAAATAAATCCAAATAATCTATGAATGAGTTAAAAATACTAAATGTATTTTTATCAAAAAAAGTTATTATAGTAAATGTTTAGGTTTCTTACTGTCTCTTGATTTTGATTCACATTACGCATTTTAAAATCGCCATTTTTTACAAACCACATAAAAAAAGTCGCACAAAAAAAGACCGCATAAAAAAAGGTTTAGCAGTATTTTGTTTTTTAGCTTTTTCATTTATCCTATCAAAATGACGAAATTACTTTTAGAAATATGGCTGACTGGAGAGATTCGTTCAAAAAAAAAAGAATCCGATTTTTTTTTCTTCATAATTATGTTTTTTAAGGGGTTAGAAGTATTCTCCTAAAACTTTATTTTAAAAAAAATGAAAAATCCAAAAGTTAGGGGCATTTTCGTGCGCGCACTTTACTATAATTCAATTAAAAAAAAAAAAAAAACATGAAATGCTTTTTTCTCAAAAGTATGTTTTTCGAAATGGTTCCGTGTGTATCTCAAAAAGTATTTGAGACATCGACATAAATCAAAGTGCATATTATTCCTCGATACCGTCATTTTGGCAGGAACTAGGATCTTTTAGTTCCGTAATATATTTTGAAAATGGCAGCTGTTTATAGTCGAGAAAAACGGTAATTTTTGAAAATTTATTTTTTCTAAATGCGACTTCTCACTGGTTTTTTTATTTTTATTTTTTTTTCTTAGATCCTAGTTAGTGTCATAACTGTATATGTATAGGTATTTTCGGAAAACTCTTGATTTTTTTTATTTTAGTCACTGGGGATTTCAGAGCGCGAGGAACCATAAAGGTGGAAAATCTGGCAGTGTCAACTTCAACGCCATTTATACTTAGCTCATTTTTGAAATTAAAAAAAAAAATTTGTAGTCTCAAGACATGTAGAAATAATGTTTTATATTTAGTTTCTTAACGTAGTGGCTCTGAGATAGTCAGGTACAAAAGTGTATCTCAGCAAAAAATTTTTCTTTTATCAAAAATTTAATAATGTATTAATATTCTTCAGTTGTTATATTTGTATATCACCTGTTTTTTTTAATTTCCGCGCGCTTATGTTGTAGCAATTTAAAAGAATTGTTGAAAAAACGTTGTAAAATGATGTTTTTAAATTATATTTCAAAAACGGCGTGGTCAATAATTTTTATTTCTTATTAAATATGGTTTGTAACTTTGTATTAAATAACATATTAAATTTTTATCAAATTTCTTTGACATGTTTTCATTTTATTCAAAAAAAAAAAAAAAAAAAAAAAAAAAATAGAATTTTCCCATAAGAGCCCGTGTTAAAATTACAAAACTTTGAAATCGTTTTTCTCAAAATTGGGGTGGTCAATTTTTTTTCGGTAAGGGCTCGTATTACTGGTATTGAATTAAATAATTATCTAGAGAAATTTCGTTAAAATCCTTTGAAAAAATCGTTTTATCGACCAACTACCTTAATAAAATATTATTTATTTATAGGTATATACCTATAAAAAAAAAAGTGATAAAAAGGGTGGATTTTTGATGTTTTTGAGCGAATCTCTCCTTAAGTATTTTTCTGGTTTTTTACGGGGTCAATTTTGGTGAAAATTAGAAGTATGTCTTGGAAAACCTATAATTAGTACTTCTAACCTATAATTAGTGCAACCATTCTATCATTCTATTTACAATTTTTAAATCACAAAAAAATTGACGTCATCAATTGAAAAAAAACCTCTTTTTTCGAATTAAGCTTTTTGAAAGTTATTTGAATTCGAGTGATTAGTTGAATTAGGTAAATTTCAGTGTGAATTTTTTTTTATTTTTGCTATCAAAATAATAAAATTCCTATTAGGAATATTTACTACCTCAGCCTATAGCAAAGGCGACCAACCGTCCAGAGTTCTACAGGACATTCCCGCAAAAGCAATTGCTATCCCGCATTGAAATTTATGTTAAAATAGTTCCGGAATGGGTTTAATGTGTTCCGGAAGTTCCGCATTTCGTAAATTGGATATAAATAAAAATTTAATTCGGTGTCTTTTTCCGCTTATCAGCTGTATTTTTGGACAGAAAGTTTGAAAAAAAATATATCACATGAATAAACTAACACCTCTGTCGCAGCATCCTGCATAACATAGTGAATTTCCGTTTGTAAAAAATAGTTTTTCTCGGAAACTAGTTGGCATAGAAAAATAGTTTAAAGCCCTTTTTATGTAATTTTTTCTCCTCTTTTAAATGGTGTAAAAAAATTCGCAAAAATTTTTAAATAAGTGGAAATTTTGGCAAAAAACTAATTTTTTTCAAAAACAAAAACCATGTTCCTGGCATCCGACGTGTATGGTTGACACACACACACACACACACACACACATATATATATATATATATATATATATATATATATATATATATATATATATATATATATACTGTGTGAGTTTTTCGAGAGTTGCCATTTTTATTACAGCCAAACCGTTGATTTAATCGAAAAATTGTTCAAATAAGAGTTGTAGATATCGACGGGGGTAACCAATTTCTATAGTCAGGAGCTTTATAGCTCTTATGGTTTTCGAACTATGATACAAACTTATAGATTTTTAAATGAGACTATATATTAATTTTTCGATAAAACTGATCTAATGCATTAATTAGCAACATAAATGAGCAAAAAAATTGTTTTACCCAAGTTTAATTTTTTAATTTTTCTTTAATTTACCAGTTAGGCGGTAAAAATATGCATATGTACTTGAGGCTACTTCAACCGATAGTGTTTTTCTTGGTTACATTTCCATTACATCCAAGAAAAGAACCTTTTTCAGTACCATTTCTAACATAAAAATTTGGATGTAATAGAAATGGCAACTCTCAAAAAACTCACATGGTATATATAAATTTTAGTGAATATTATTTTCGGTTTCTAGGAACCTCAAAACAAATTTCTGTCATAGTCCCGGGCTCAAGTCACGTCACGACAGTGGCTGTAATAGCTGAATTCCATTCTGGAAATTCGCTAAAAAGGTGGTCTCGCCATAAACATAATCCACTTAGCTCCCTCCGTCCCGCAAATACGTCACATAGTCACGATGCATTTCAGTACCGTTGTCCTTCAACAAAAGACGTCGCCATGCAATTCAAAAATTTTCATAAAATACATAGGTAATGTTTTTCCCCAATCGCATACCTACGAAATTTCCACATTATTTCTGACAAATAGAGAAATTTCAACTATTTGGGATTTTCCACATATAAAAAAAAAACAGTATAAATGTTTCTAATAATTAGAATTCGTTTGATAAAATTCCACAGTTGCAATAAAATATTATGTAGTAAGCAGTTAAGCACTTTAGATTTATTGAAGGCCACATTTCTTAATCGATAATATTCAAACTGATTATCTAAATTGACGAAATGCATTTTAAAAGAGCCACAAAGAACGATGGAGGCCATTTTTGTTTTTTCATTCCTCAACGAATACTTTTCAAAATTCATAAAAAAAATGAAACTATAGTTAAAAATTGCATAACTGTACGCAAACTTATGTTATAAATAAATTTATTTTAGCTATTGTATGCACTTTAAATGCAAGTGGCTTGCTTGTACGAACATTTTACATAACACCAAATTTCTAATAAACGTGTACAATACATAAATACGTGTTGCCAAGGTCAAAACTGCACCGAACGTTATTTTATTCAACGTATACTGGGTACAATGTGAAACAAAACTGAACAAAAATATCCCTGTCGCAGCATCCTGCATAACATAGCGAATTTCCGTTTATAAAAATTAATTTTTCTCGGTAACCAGTTTATACAGAATAATGATTTAAAACCCTTTTTTTATGTGGTATTTCTTCTTCTCTTTCTAATGGTGTGAAATAATGTCACAAAAATTTTTGAAATTGAGAAAATTTTGGCAAATCATCTGCTTTAAAATATACATATTGCGCGTACTCTTTCTCAACCTCGTATCTGAAAAGTCCCAATTTTTGGAGACACAAATAAAACGTATCTAAATCTGTGTTTTCATCATTATGAACTTAACATTTATGCTAATTACACCCTTTGATGTTGGCTACCTACATATATAAATATATATATAGGTAGTTGCAAAGTTTCTGAGCGATTAAAGTCCACTTCCAGTTTTACTACAGTACTCCGTTAAATAAATGAAAGTAAGGGTCTACACCATTAAAAAAATCGTATTTATAAATACCAAAATATGTTATTATTACTATGTAACGGTATTTTTCATAAAAAATTTTCCTGTTAGTATTTAATATTTTAAAATTGGTAGCGTTAAGTCGTTTTGAAACATTAAATTTCTTATCATAGGTATTTCTAGTTTTAATTATATTACATATTTCTTGTAGTTTAGAAACGTTTAATTTTTAATATTTCATACTTTCTGAACAATTTACTAAATATTGCAAATAATAAAACGGTCTACAATTTTCTCTTTTAAAGTCTGTATTTTTCAGTGGTTAATTAATTGAAATGTATTCAATTTTATTGAACTACCTGATACAGTCATAAAACCTGCGTAAAACCTACCTTTGTAAATATTGCTATTATTATGAATTTTTCAATAAAATCTGTTTATTAGTTTTACAAAATTTGTATGTTTACAAATAAATTTGTAATTTTTAGAATCAGTACTTTTACTTAGCTTTGGCTAGTCAAGTGGTGTACCTGCGAGATACAATTTTCGATATTTTAACAGTTTTTTTTTTAATTTATGGTATTCTTGATTATTATTATACTTTTTTTATACCCTCTATTTTAATCGGGTTTTTATCTATTGATATTTAATTAATTTAAATATGGAAATGAATACTTTATAGATAAGTATATACATATATATACTAGCAAAAAGCGCAGCTTTATAGGGGCTCGCGAGATTTTTTAAGCCTAGTTAAATATTTCTTATATTTTTTTTTGTAAATCAATACCTATATTATTAATATTGGTGGGGTTTTTATAAATAATTTTATTTTACACAAAAAATCATTTTTAACGTGTTTTTATTTCACTTTAAATTTCTCATACGCATTTCTTCTTTTTTTTACATTTTAACATATATGAGTCCTTTTCACTAAGTACTATATAAAATATAAATTTTAATACCTACGTTTCTGTCATAGAAACTTACCGAATGTTGATTTCTAATCACTTCAAGTCTTCAATTTGTTACATCAATAATACACCACAAATTATAATGGATACACTCTTGACGCGGTACAATACACCAAAGTGAATAAAAAATTTAAAACTGGCGTTTTTCAAGTACACGAAATGTGACATTCGGTTTTCTAGGTTATTCTGTGACTGTGTCAGTTCTTTTTTTAATAAAATTTTACGGTTCTAGATACTACTTCGTTTAGTTTATGCCAAAGAGGTTTACTCTTGCAGTTGTACATCTTAAATCATAGATGGCGTTAGTAGTATGTAATTTTTAAAGTTAATATTTTTTTAATTATTCTCTATAATTTGATTTTAATATTAGATAACACATCTAGACATGTATTTAAATTACTATGCTAATGCCCAAACCCAAAGGTCTTATAGTTTTTCCGTAAAGTGTACCACAAAATGTACTGGCAGTCGGAAATAGTGATCTCGCTTCGCTCGCCCAATAAATACAATATTTAATAATATTAATAGATTTGAGCGTTACTCTATGGTATTCCATATTTGTAAATAATAAACAAATATTTTACTTCGCAAAAATACCACTTTTATTTTGAAACTGTGACAATATTGTTTCGAACCGTCAGTTCATTTTCAAACATAATCATTTTTCAAACAAAAACATTTCTGTTTGAAAATGAACTGACGGTTCGAAACAATATTGTCACAGTTTCAAAATAGAAGTGGTATTTTTGCGAAGTAAAATATTTGTTTATTATTTACAATATTTAATGCTTTTTGTGTGTCCTAAAACATGCAGTTTTTGATATGCGAGGTTGAGAAAGAGTACGCGCGATATACGTATACACCTGTAACACATATAAAACAATTCTTACAAGCTATGACAGACAGAAACAACAGAATCTACATATAGCCCCCCAGTACAGGATATGTGTGCCCCGGCTCTGATTTATATTGCATATTGTGCATAAACATATTTTAACGTAATTTAATAGTTTATTTTCTGCAGAAAGTAATTTAATATTGGTAATATCAGTATAAAAATATTATCAGCAATTTACAATTGATCGAATACTAAGAATATTGATAATATTAAGAATATTATCTTTGGATTAATAGAAAATCATTCAAACTCAAGAAGTGACTATGATTTGATTAATGATTATATTAACGATTAAAACGAATGCGCAAACGCAACTCGGTAAAAATCATTTCGTAATCAACCTGTTGCTGTTTCAGCACTTTTCTGTTGTATATAATTATGTATTATATTTATAATATTTCTGTTGTATATAATTAATTATATTATAATATTTATAACAAAAGTTAAATAAGTATTTAAGGGGTTAGGAGTAGTCAGCAAACAAGTATTTTAAACAATTTTTTTTTTTTATAGTAGTTTAAATTATTTTATAAGACAAATAATAGACAAAGCTTATTATATTATGTCTTAACTTTATTTTACAAATATTTAAAAAAATATATATTTATTGTAAACCGCGTTATCGCCATATTTGTTGGACCCCGTTCTGATTTGCGATGACCACAACATTTTATTGGTTCATCTAAAATCAATTAAACAAAAAAAAAAATCATTAGATTAATGGGTCATACACAATCAATGAAATAAGGAATATGAAGTATGCCATCTAGTGACGTTGAATGGAACTTTAACGTAACTGCCCATAGGTATATGTATTTAGGTATTTTGTACATCAAAATTCATGAAAAAAGAACGTTCGTGATGACTTTTTTTGTCACTAAAGTGAAAAAAATCACGAATTTTGACGTATAAAAGTACCTACATATTCATATCTATGAGCAGTTACGTTAAAGTTCCACTCAACGTCACTAGATGGCACACTTCTTATTCCTTATTTCTTATTCCTTATTTCATAGATTGTGTAGACACCCTAACTTAACTTTTGAAGCTTCTGGGCGACAGATTTTGTGGTTGGACTATTTGTCGCCACTTGGGCTATTTTGGACAACTGTTATTTTTAATTATAAAGTTATTTATAATATTTATAAATATTATACTACATAGAAGTTATTTTTAATTTTAAAGTTATTTTAAAGTTAAAAATTATAATTTTTATGATTTTTTTCCGTCCAAAATTGAATATGTTCGCCTGTTACACGTCGATTGTAGTGTTGAGCACAGTAATTTTTATAGGAATTTTCTCTCCGTATATGTTCTTTACTTCAGCCTTTTTTATTTCAAGGAAACAGAAAACACAAAAAACAAGTATTTTTTTGTTCGTCAATTTATTTCTTTACGGAAAAAGTTTTTTTTTATTTCAGGAAAACAGTGAAGGAGTAGACGTAAAAAGTGTTTCCCGTTTTTTTTCTACTCGTCAATTATTTTTTACGGAAAAATTGGAGGTCGGTGTTGAGCGATTTTTTATTACAAACTGACGACTTTTTAATCTCGATAGGGCGACTTTTGAAAAATTCATCTGGCAACCCTGAATGAACCAGTAAAATATTAATGATGGTCACCATAAAACACGACTTGTGGGACAGGGTCCAATAAACATGGCGGTAACTTGGTCTACAATAAATATTTTCTTTTTAAATTGTTGTCAAATAAAGTTAAAACAATATAATAATTCTGTATTATTTATTTTATATAAAACTTTTTTTTAAAAAAACCGACTTCAAAAAGTAATAAATAATTAATAGCACGTACTTTGAAGTCAGGCGTGGCGGCGTATTTGGAAAATATATCCGTATTCAGAGCTCAATGTATCTGAACTCGGGTATACATTCAACGTTTAATAAGCATAGTTCGATACTTGAAAATATACTCATTAAAAGCACTGAGCTCGGGTATATTGTCAAACTCAATATTTAATAAGAATAGTATGAAAAAAAACATACCTACTTTCAATTTATTGGTAAACAAATGGTTCAATCAAGTAGTTAAGGAAAAAAAATAAAATTCGTAAAATGCGTGTTTTTGACACGCACTAAGTAATGTCACCTCAGTGAAAGTGTTAATTTATGATTTTTTGTTAACTCTATAGTTGTTAACTCTACAGCCCTCTTGCATTTATTCAATATGGATGTACAACTCAATAATTATTCAGTCACACAACGATATTAATATGTCATTTTCGATGACATAAAAAACAGCACTGTGACGCCGCAAAAAATTGACAATTTTAGCGAATTTTTTTTGCAAATTCGCTAAAACATACGGGTTGAATTGAGAACCTCCTCGTTTTTGAAGTCGGTTAAAAATAAATTAAACTACTATCCAAAAAAAAAAAAAATTATTTAAAATACTCAATTCTTCACATAGATGACTACCCCTAACCCCTTAAAAATAAAATAATTGCAACTAATATTCACGTGCAGTACATTAATTACGATTAATAAAAAAATATATATATTTTTGTTAGAAATGACTCATTGCTTATTCGTGCATCAATCATACTTACATATCTTACTTGGAAAAATGTAAATTCTTGGGAAACTTCAATTTTGCGTACCACCGTCATTTAATCATCAATTTAAAACAGCACTGATCTAATTATACCTTAAAAATATTTTTTGACGGGTGTAGGAAAATAATTTACCAATCGCAAACAAAACGTAATTTTACTAACATTTAAATGCGTTGTCAAGTTCTCTCCGGGTACCCTTCATATTATGTAGTTTGATACTAATGTTTACCATTAACCTTCGATTTATTGTTATTGGCGTATTTTTACATACATATAATAAATTAATACTAATAAATTTTATAAATTATAATGCAACTACGACTATTATACTATTTTTACTACGTATTTACTGTACCAATAAGTATTGAATGAAATTCAACAAAAATTGATTTACAAAAAAAAAAAAAGAGAAAGTTATCTATAAATTTATACAAAAACAATTCCCCTCCAACTCGCTGATACTTCTTTGTTCAATTCTTATCTTCAAATGAATATGATTTTATCAAAAAATTTACAATAATATATACGAATCTTTAATATATGTACCGTAAAACCGTCTAACTTTACCTATTGAACCTAAGTTTACATACGATATCACACTTTAAGGTAGTTGGTCGATAAAAGATTTTTTCAAAGGAATTACGAAACTTCTCTAGATGTTTATTTAATCCAATACCAATAATATGAGCCCTTACCAAAAAAAAAATTGACCACCCCAATTTTGAGAAAAACGACTTCAAAGTTTTGTAATTTTAACATGGGAAAACTCTATTTTTTTTTAATAAAATGAAAAACGTGTCAAAGGAATTTGATAAAAATTTAATGTTATTTAATACAAAATTACAAACCATATTTAATAAGAAATAAAAGTTATTGACCACGCCGTTTTTGAAATATAATTTAAAAATATCATTTTACAACGTTTTTACAACGCTTTTTCAACAATTATTTTAAATTGTTACAACATAAGCGCGCGGAGATTCAAAAAAACAAGTGATATACAAATATAATAATTGAAGAATATTAATACATTATTTTATTTTTAATAAAAGAACATTTTTTTGCTGAGATGTACTTTTGTACCTGACTATCTCAGAGCAACTACGTTAACAAATTTCATAGTTTAAAATTAATACCTATGTATACAATTAGCGAATTTTCGAATCGAAAATTCAACTATTATAGCCACTGTCATGAGACGACTTGAGCCCGAGACTATGATAGAAATTTGTTTTGAGGTCCTTAGAAACCGAAAATGACATTCACTAAAATTTATATATATATATATATGTATATTATATGTATATATGTATGTATGTATATATTATGTGTCTGCATGATAACTTTCGAACTGAATATCCAATTTTTACGAAATTTGGTGAAAACATTGAAAGTGCTAAACGCTTAGATGAGTTTTTCAGCCAGACAGATTCGATGCCCGGAACCGAAGGAAAATGAGTCTTTTAGCAAAATTTTTAGCAGAATTCAAAAGTTTTTCGAAATTTCAGTTACACCACTGCGAAGAGGGGAAAATAGGGGATAACATCACATAAAATACGCATTAAACCATTATCCTATGTATGCAGGTTTTCGAGAAAAAGTAATTTTTATAAAAGAAAATTCGCTAGGTTATGCAGGACGCTGTAACACGGGCTTTTTGTGGGTTTTTTAGTGACACAGCTATTTCTAAAATTCTAACAAACTGCTAGTGTTCTATAAAATTTTCTGACGTTGCCAGTGGCCATTTTTTTTAAATTATAAGCTTTTTTCAGTTTATATTGTACATTCATGTTTTCAAAAAATGTGCAAACTTTAAATGATATTTCAGACGCTATAAAACTTAGGTCGGTAGGTAAGTACGTAATTTTATCATATAAAAAATTACATAATCTCGTAAGTATTTAGAAATAATTTTCACATTTATTTATTCGTGCATTATCGAATAATTCGTTTAAGTAATGCTTACCATAGGTTTGGTAAAGTTTGAAGTCTTTAACAATTCCTAACATTATCAACGAACGTCTAGTACAAATGGTAAAAACAATTGCATTTTAACATTAAATATACGGTAATTGGAGCACCTGTCAAAAATCAGAAATCTATTACGTTTCATTGTTAAATATTAGGGTTGACCGGGGTAAATGTGAATTGGGGCAATTGTCAACGGCGCCTATAATTTCTAAAATAACATTAATTTTGTTAAAAATCAAATATCAGTATGTTTTTCTGTCCTTTCTTAATATGCTATTAAGATTTCATCACAATTCTCCGAGTATTAGTATCTTTTTTTTTATTTTGAAAAAACCCTTGCAAAATTTTGTGTATCTTACTTCGACCAATCCACAAAAAAAATTTTTTTTTAAATACATTTTCTTTTTTTTAAAAGGTAAGAAATGGATAAAGGTACTTCTAAAGAAGTGGTCTAAAGCCTGAGGGGGTTCCTTATTAACTGCTAAAGAAATTGAACAATTTATTACCAATTCACAATTACCCCATGATTTTAAAATTCCGGGGTAATTGTGAACGTCATTCACAAATACCCCCATCCGGTCAAAAATTTCAGTAGTGTCCTTTTCAGAGTTGAAAATGTTGATGATGATGTACAATGACATTATTGTACAAGTTTCCGTTGTACAAACAACAGAAAAAAAAATATAGATTGTTGTTTTTTGTTCATGTAAACTGAATGTATTTCCTTGAAAAAGTCTTATTTTCCTTGTTTTTGTGTGAAAATCATGTAATTTTTTGATTTTTTATTTGATAAAATGACAAAATATCATCAAAATATCATTTTTAGCTTGTAACAAATTTGTTCTTACAATTTTTGTTATTTTTATTTAACCTTGATTTTTTGTACAAATTTGAGGTATGCGTAACTTGCATTAAACAAAGAGAAATTGTGATCGCTAAAGTATGATGAAAAATTTGAAAGTGGGGTAAATATGAAGAATTTGAGTTGGTCCTTACTCTGATGTACCTCACTCCTCTTGTAATCCATTCTGAATAATTTTTCTGATGGCATTCACATTTACCCCGAAATTCATAAGATTTGCAAAACCGCACCGGGGAAATGTGAATGGCTTATAAAATTTTTGTTTTTCATACGAATTTGCTCAAAATTTGTGTGATGCATCCTGAATAATGTAGAATTAAAAGTAAATCAACCATAATGTGATATATAAAATAAAAAATACTTAAAACAACGCTTTTATCTCAATTCATGAAAATCCATTCACAATTACCCCGGTCAACCCTACTTGGAATTAACAACCAAGTATCAACAATAGTAAAATATTTAACAATTTTACAGTATCTTTCGGGCAATTCCATACAAAAGTCTCCATAAATGAAAAAAATAACACTGGTAAACAGTGATTTTGTTAAACGACTTCGAATCGCTTTTTTTAAACACTACTACCTACCCACAAACAAACCTTATACTTAGTTTTGTTCAATCACCCTCAGTTTCTGTTAAACAAAACTGATTACACGAATTTTGCTTACTGACCTAAGCCTAAGCGAGACGCTCTTATACTAGGTAAACGAAATGTTCTTCACCCTCTTTTAATAAATCCTGAAGATGTATTGCTACCTCCATTCAAGGGCGGATCAAACCAGTTGATAGGGGGGAGGGGCTGCCTCTAATCCCAGGAAGAATTTTGGGGAATTGTGTGTTCTGAGTTGTATGTATGTTTAACTAAAAATAGGGTGGGTGCACCAGTAAATGAACAGACACCAGTAAATGAACAATCTTCTTCATATTGGTGATTATTAAGCATTTTACAGATCTTTTCTTATCATTAATTAATGAAGTACTCACTTTAGATGTCTGTGATGCTTTTGTGTGTTTTGATTGCTTCTCACCAGCTGCTCAGTTACCAGTAGTGAACAAACAAAGTTGGCGTGTGTCTGCTCTCATCAGCTGGACTTAAAAATACTAACGTAAGGTCCATGACTACCTACCTTTCATCTTAATGATTTAACCTAACAAATTTTTATATTCATTCTAAAGTGATGAATTCAGGCTGAAATATGGTTTAGGTTTCTTTTAAAACTATTTCCAGAATTTTAACGTCAACACTTAATTTTATAATTAAGTGTTCACATACTGGTACAAAAAACTTATACATGTTCCAGTGAATGAACAGTTGTTCATTCACTGGTGAAATGCATAGAGTATCTTTTTTTAATATATGAAATATTCTATTAATTTTAGAGAGTGTTTGGTTTGAAAATGACAATGTAGCCTATCCACCATCCCTATGTACCAGTGGATGAACACACTTTTCTTTACTCAGTTCCCTTATAACTCTGTTGTTAGGTGAGTGTTCATTCACTAGCTCTTTACAATTTTAACCTTGTTCCAGTTAATGAACATAATAAATTCTAACTGTATAGAGTTTTAAAAACTCAGCTAACTTAGGTAATTACCTATAAGTCAAAATTTATGTAATAATAAATAAACACTATCCACTCTGAGAATTTTAATATTTTTCTTCTTAGCAAAAATCCTTTTAATTGTATCAGGACTGGGCCTTGTTACGATGGCATTTGCCTTATTTCAACACTGACTAAACCCAAAGTTTCTAATCTTAAGTTAGCCATAACATTTAATAAATAAAAGAGTTTTGGGTTTCTTTGGCTAAACTTCAATTTCATTTTGGAACTGACGTTTCAACTCCCATTCCAGTTATTTTTAGCGTTAGATCGGACTTTAGGATAGAAAAAACCAAAATAAAGTTATCTTAGGGTGTGTTTTTTATCTTCCTCCTAAACTGTTTCTTATCTTAAAGTTGCTTTTATCATCTTCCTATATTATTTTGTTGTCTGTTAACGTGCTACTAAGTGTCAGATTTAATTTAACAGGACGATAATTTAAGAATAGGATATCTTGGTGTAACTAGAGTGAGAAATTCATACGATACTAAGCAACCATAAGCAAATTTTAACATAATAGTAACATAAAATACATACTTCTTGCTACTAGTAAGATTTAAGTTAAGAATACCCCTTGTTGAGAGGAAGTTTGTGAGGAAGGACGCACCCTTAGATACCTAAATTGCAAATACAAACTATCATAGTTATCCGAAGAAATTTTGTTTAGGCTAGTTTATGACGGTTTATAGTTTTTCTATAAATAATAAAGGATATTTATTTATGTGATTTGACTTTGAATTTTGTGTTCATTTACTGGTACAACCTTGTTCAATTATTGGAGCAACATGTTCATTCACTGGTGTTTTCAGTAATTTTACATTTCATTTATTGTAATATATCTATTATGTAATAAAAGTATATAATTTTATGTCTCAAATTAAACCTTAATTTTTAAAGAATAAATGGTTAAAATTAGTTTTTTCAAACTATTTCTTGATACAAAAGTAAACGCTGACGAAGTAAAGAAAGTCCTTAATTGTTCATTTACTGGTGCACTCACCCTAGTTACCTATTGTCGGTCAAAGGGGGGCTGCAGCCTCCACAGCCATCCCCCTGGATCCGCCTATGCCTCCATTGCACATCAAACTCGGACTTGAAAAACTTTCTTAAAGCTATGGACACTAATGGAAATGCTTTTTGTTACTTGAAACAGAAATTTCCAAAAATCAGCGATTCTAAAATAAAAAAGGGTATATTTGTAGGGCCACAAATTAGATATCTACGGACTGAGAAACAGTTTGAATAAAAACTTAATCCGATCGAAAAATGTGCATGGACATGTTTTCGAAATATTGTTTATAATTTTCTTGGAAATCACAGGGCCGAAAACTATAAAGAGTTGGTTAGCAACCTCTTAACAGCTTACAAGGATATAGGATGCAATATGTCGCTCAAAATATACCTTTTACACTCACGTTTGGATTTTTTTTCTCACAATTTGGGGGCCATTAGCGACAAAAACGGTGAGCGTTTCCATCAGGAAATATCTAACATGGAAAAACGGTACCAAGGCAAGTGCAGTTCGAACATGTTAGCTGACTACTGTTGGACACTCAAATAAGATGTACCTAACGCTAAATATTCCCGAAAATCCTGAATAAAATTAAAATATAAGTTATTTTTCATCATTAGATATAATTCTTAACCATATAATTTTGAAAAAATTAGCTGCTGTTGCAAAAAAACTGAGGGTGACTGAAATTATTTAAAAACGCAGGTCAGTTACAAATTATTTGTAAATACAAAATAACCCATTCAATTTCATTTAACTTTCATTAAGGTCATTTTTGTCTATCAGTGTAATTAATTGATATTGCTAGTAAAAATACTATAGTATGATAGTAGCACTATAGTACTTTTAAGTTTTCTGAATTGCAGCAAAGATTTGTTTTTTATTTTCTGGCAATACTGTCATTTTCGAAGTGGTGTCGTAAGTATAAGCTAACAGTGAATTTGTAATAGAGTTTTAATTACATTTTCACGATAAGTACTTTGAGTTATTGTAATGATTTACTACATATTGATAAGTCAAGTAACGATTTACCGATAAATAGTCCGTAATTTATGTAAACACTTTTTTTAAGAGATATTAAATTGATATGTAAGACTGTAGTGTTCAGTTGTAGTGTCAGTAACAGAATAAACAGAATTTTCTCTCTCACTTTAGTAAAACTTATCCTTCATCAAGGAAAAATTAAATTTTCCTACTTGACACAATTACTTACATGATGCCAACATCAAAAATCTATTATTTTTTTTAAATAATCCTTAAACAGGTTGAAACATTTTTGTAGTGTCGGTCACAATGTAGAGTCAGTCACGACTGCATCATAGTGAATTGACTGCATCATAGCATTTTGTGTCTTCTGAAGACATATTGGAAATATTACCCAGTCCTAACATGATTCTTAGGGGGAACAGAATCTATTATAAGTTTCCTAAAAGTCTAGAGGTCTTTAAAAAATCTTAAGGAATTTTGTATTTCTGTAAAAAAAATTTTATTCGGTGTTAAAGAAAATGTTTAAGTTTTTGAAAAGAATTTTATTATTCATGTTTCTAAGAATGTTTTGATTTAAATTATTTTAGTTTAAGTGTTGGTTTCTGTATGTTTCTGTGTGTTATTAGGGACTTCCTGTATGTTGTGATTTAATTAAAAAAATAATATTTTAGTAGGTTTTTGTACCTTTAAAATTATTTTAAAGTTCCTATTTTATGTCCTGTAATGTCAATTTCTAAGATTTTATTTAAAAATACTACTATTTTGCAATGCAAAGTGACGGTAGTGTCAGTCACATTTTGTTTTTCGAATAACTAATTTCCTAAGAAAGTAAAGCTTTTTATTTTATCATTTTCCAATAATTTGTTTCATATACTTCGGTGAAAGATATAATTTAAAATTATAACGTCTGTACAGAGGAAGATTTTCGAAGTTTAAAAACACTCTCGAAGGCGACTTCCTTTTGCATGTAGTGTCAGTCACATTTACATTTTATTAAATAAATCATATTTCACAACTTTGTATGTGCACACTTTACACTACAGAGGGATAATTGGAGGATCAACTGTAAAACCATGCTAAAATTGAAACTGTAAACATAGTGGTATTCGTAATATGAGGCAAAATAAAACGCAAATTGTGTCAAATGTAGAGTCAGTCACATAATATGGAATTGCCCTTTCATATTTCACTGAAAAACATGGGTCGGTAAAGTTAGAAATTCGTTGACATCTTAACCTATTATTGTTTTTTTTTTTTGTTTTAAACTAGTAATTTAAGTTTCTGGATTTATTTATAAGTCAAATCAATGAGTTATTATGAGTTAAATATAACAAAATTAATTTCGTCTTCATTTTATTCAAATTTGAATCGAAAATTATGGTCAAGTTACGTGTGTGTACGGTATTTAATTTTTGAATATTTTATACTGTGTGATGAGTTCGGAGAATGAGCGGTAACGTCTAAATGAGTAAAACTGATGGTGGTGACCTACATATTATACTAGTACATAAATATCTAAAAAAAAAAATATCACACGTGCCTCTAATTTTAGACAAAAGAAAAACACTAAAGTCAATGGTCGAATAAAATTTACCCACAACTGTACATATGTATGTGATATCACAAAGACGTCACATTGACGAAAATAAAATTTTGATAAAGTGGGATATAAGCGTGGTAAACGTTCAATAAAAATAATGAAATTTAATACTACATGTATATTTTGATAAGACAGATTTACAGTGAAACCTATCAACGGCCAGTTATCGATAACCGATATACCGTCTATTTAAGCAAACACATAAATAATAAACAACAATGCAACAAAATATTTACTGATTGTGAGGTCAAAAACACTGAAAACCAACTGATTATGAAATATTATTACAAAATAGTTCAAGGTCACTTTCACTAACGAACTGAATAATATGCACCTTTTTCAAGTTAAACTTTATAATTCGATTGTACTGTAACAAAATTTTAAATCCATTTAAAACGTAACGTACTGTCTGTATCCATTTTAACCACTAAAATCATACGTTAGTCTACGAGAAACGTTAATCATACATCGTCGTCAATTTGACGAATGGACTTCTTACGGAGAATTTTAGAGTTTATTTGCAAAAAAAAACATTATTTTTACATAACAATACTACAAAATCTATTTAAAAAAAATTGCTTTTGGAAAATTTTTTTAATATAAATATTTATTAATTTTTTTAATCTTTTTATCAAAGCATATTTTCATTATAAAAATTAAAAAATAGATAAATACATCAATTGTATCATAAGACATGTCTTTTAAATAATTAATTTATGAACTATTATAAGTCGGTGGAAATGTGTGACTTTACAGAATGTGAAATTTCTCGGTCACAAATATTCCCGTAGATATGTAGTTATTTCCTCCTCATTAGGCACATTTGTAAATTTTCTAAAATTTGTTGGTAATTTTTCGAATAAGACCTCAAAAAATAATAAAAATTAAAATATTTTCCGCCAAATAAATTGTTAATCTTTTTTTAAGTCACTTGAAACGCATTATTTGGTTCTCGATTCAATATATTAAAACTTCAGTATTATGTCGTCTCATTATCATTGAATAAATTAATTATAACATCTATATCTTTAATAAATTTTCGAAAAATTAGGAAAACTTTTATATGTAAAGTACAAAATCTTTAAAAAAAAAACATACGTTAATCATACATCGTCGTCAAATTGACGCACACTATTTTAATATAAACAAAACGACAGCAACTATAAACAAAATTGATACGTCTGCTGTGTTAACATAACAAATAAATTAGATACCAGAAGTTTTAGAACAGACAAGCAACGACAAGTTGTAGTACTGGAGCAGGTAGGGAAGTTCGTTCGTCATTTTGACGAGTACGTATAATTCTAGGGGTAAAATGATGCTTATTACCAGCACCTCCACCATAATAACCTATAGATTAGTATAGCTACGTTAAAGTATGTAACTAATTTACATAGTGTATGTATTTAGTATGTATGCAGTCATTGACGGACGTCCGTTGGTTAAGTAAGTACACTGCTAGCTGTGTGCATCCAAAACATGTGAAAGGTCAATCCTCCCAATCAGGAATCGAACTTGACACCTATGTAGTTGGCAACAAAAGTTTTAAACTACACGCCAGTGCCAGTGGCGATTAAACTGATCGAATAAATTTTATACAACTGTATAATTTAGTGATGTTGGATGATTAATCGATTAATCGATTAATCGGTTCAGTCGACTAATTTTGTTTACATTTAATCATTTTTTACTCACGACTAAATGATTAAAATTATTTTTTTTAACGACTAAAAATGACTAATTGATTAATTTTTCTGTATTATCTATTGGACTCCGAAAACGAAAACTAAATAATAATTGGTAATAATTTTTCCCTTTCTCCTCGAATAAAGACGACACAACAAAACCAATAGGGTTCCGAGGTACTACTTCGAAGCCCTGAAAACATCTATTTGCATGATTTTTCACTTTTATGTGGTTAACACTAGTGAACGATTAGTCGATTAGTCGACTAATTTTGTTTACATTTAGTCATATTTTAGTCGACTATTTTACCTTCGATTAAATGATTGAAATGATTAATTATTTTAAATGACTAAAAAACGACTAATTTAACAATTTTTCTGTACTATTTATTGGGCTTCCAAAAATGGAAACTAAAAAATTATCTATCTGTATGATTTTTCACTTTTATGTGATTAATATATTGTGATATTTCATAATTTTCTTTTTCTTAAAAGAAAAATATTAAAAGTCCATAATTAAATTCAAAATAAAACCTCGTTTTTGAAAGAGTTACATAGGCTACCTTACCATGAATTCGACTAAAATTTTAGTCGATTAGTCGACTACTCTGTGCTCGGTATTTTCGACTAATGACTAATTTTATCTGAAAAACAATTTTAGTCGATTAATCGATTAACTGCTTCTCAGTCCGACATCACTAGTTAACACATTGTGATATGCCACATCTTTTTTTTTTTTTAAAAAAAAGTATTAGAAGTCAATATTAGTTAAATTCAACAGGAAACATCATTTCTGAACAAGTTACATAGATTACCGTATTCATGAATTCGACTAAAAATTTAATCGATTCGTAGTAATGATGTCGAGTCGAGATGCAATCAGTCGATCAATCGACTAAAGTTGTTTTTCCGACAAAATTAGTCATTAGTCGAAAATAGTCGATTAATCGACTAAATTTTAAGTCGAATTCATGAATAGGTTAACTTATGTAACTCTTTCAAAAACAATGTTTTGAATTTAATTATTGACTTTTATTTTTAGTTATTAATTTATTTATTGTTTTTTTTTTTTTTTTCAAAAAAAATACATATTACAATGTATTATTCACATAAAAGTAAAAGGCAAATTTGTAGTATGTGCCAAAAACGAGATCTTCGAAATTTGTACGAAAAAACGAACAAATATGAGTGGAAATTATTGTACTTAGTAGAAAATTAAATCTGGGAAACACTTTTTTTTTTTAAAATCACTTTTTATTTCATCGAAGATGACATATTAACATGGTTGTGTGACTGAATAATTATTGAGTTGTACATCCATATTGAATAAACGCGAGAGGGCTGTAGAGTTAACAAAAAATCATAAATTAACACTTTCACTGAGTTGATATTACTTAGTGCGTGTCAAAAACACGCATTTGACGAATTTTTCAATATTCACAATATATGTTGATACTGAATGACACTGTATATCGACGTTTTTAAAAATAGGTAATAGTATCATTTATTGGTGGAATATAAAAAAAAACCACTGAATTGAGTGTAAAAATTCGAAAAAAATCCCTATAACCTTAACTAGTTTTTATATTAAAGTCGAAGTAAGTATATTGTTAAAAAAAAAAAAAAAACTAACCTAACCTTAACTAACTTCATCACCTAGTTTTTATATCATCTACTATTTGATGGATTAAAATAATATGTTTCCCAGGCTTAACTTTTTAGATACAATAGTTTTCACCCATTTATGTTCGTTTTTAAATTGAATAGTTTAAATGCCAGCGTTGGGCACATACTACAATTTAGCCAAGTAAAAAATTCACAAACAGATAATTTTTAGTTTTCAGTCATTAAAAAAAATATTAGCCATTTTAGTCATTTAGTCGACAGTAAAATAGTCGATTAAAAAATGATTAAAAGTAAACAAAATTAGTCGACTAAACCCGGATTAATCGATCAATCATCCGACATCATTAATTAGTAGTCGACTATTTTAATGACTTATTTTGTGTGAAAAACAACTTTAGTCGATTAATCGACTAATTTCTCGACGACTCGACATCACTCAGGGTGGCCACTTTTTCGCAAGATCAAATTTCCCTGAATTTTCCAGGTTTTCCAGACAATATTTTAGTTTTTCCCTGACTATATTTACATCATAAAACTACGAATAAAAAATGTAATTTCTAACGAATTTAAAAAAAAGGATTGTTTTGCTTTATATCGTGTAAATATATTGACGAGCAAAAAAAAAAAAAAAAACATTTACAGAATGCCTAAATTATATTACGCCGGAGCCTGCACGGACCACTGTCCCCTTAGTCCACCTTATATAAAATTATCTCGTTGACCACAGATAATATTATAGAAGTAGAATCTGACAAAAAGATGATAGGTCAAGAAACTGATATTTACTAAAAACAGATCCTTATTATATCTATCCAATCAGGGTCGTACCTGGGTCTTCAGGGGCCCCGCGACAGAAAGTACATTCGGGGCCCCTACGCCGCCCCGGGCAAAAACAAAAAATTCCGCCCAAAAAGCAGCCTTTTTTTTGCTTTCCAGTCGTTTGCTGTCCTAATTTTACAGAAATACCGCACTTAAAATTTGCCAAGAAATTTGGAATTTCTTGATTCTCTTCGTGGCCCCCTTTAGCTGGGGGCCCCGGGGCAATGCCCCGACTGCCCCAGCCTAGTTACGGGCCTGCATCCAATCAATCGAAAGTTATTGTACTTACCTATAATAGATTCTCAAATTGAGCTTATAGAAAACAAATTATTTGCACTTAATTGATTTGTATTTGGGCCATTCTCCTGTTATGCACGGGACATTTGCAAACTTTTGAAGCATATAAAAAAAGTAAAATAAGATGTATATTAACTATTTTTTGCTGTCGAATCAACAGCAGAACTCATTCTTAAATTTTACGTTGAAAAACAAATAATAATTGCAGTTTAAGTACTTAAAAAATCATTTAATTTGCTTATTATGCACGGGACTCAGAAAAAAAATAAATATACACCTTGACTTCAATATGTCATAAACTCTGTGAAGTTAGAACTTATATATTGCCATTATATTTTTTTCTCAACAGCTGAATAGTAACTCTAACCAATTATCCTAAATATTTCCCTAATACCTTACTCAATAAAATTTAAAATTTAATTAATTAGTGTTATGCACGGGACATGGCTAATGTTATGCACGGGACATATCTGAATTTTGCTCCATCTTAGTTGGAGGAATTCAAAAATAATGATGATTATTATGCTTCTTATATTTTTTCCCAACAGCTGACTAGTAACTATAACCAATTATGCTAAACATTTCGCTAATTACCTTACTTAATGAAATTAAAAATTAATTCAATTTTTGTTATGCATGGGACATGGCTAATGTTATGCACGGGACATATGCTCTAGACTAAATTGGAGGAATTCAAAAATAATGATAATTATTATGCTTTTAATAAATAAAGTCTTTTACCATATCAGGAAAGTCATTGAATTAATTCAGCCGCCTCCAGTTATAAATGCTCGAAGAGTTTTTGATTTTTCAAATTTTTAGAAAAATTTGTGTTATGCACGGGACAGGAAAAGACTCCTTAATGTTTAGCTTAATTTTAAATTTTCAGAAAATTTATTTGTAGTATAAATGAATATTAAGATGATCAAAGTAAATTTGTAATATTTTCAATTTTAGTGAAAAAATAAATCTGTACACTAAAAAAAATCCTGTTTTTTCCGTTATGCACGGTACATCCAATTTTTGTTTAAATAAATCTTCCTTTTTAAAAAAAATTATTGTGATATTTTAATTTTTATTTTTATTGTTAAATAAGATCATTATGTAGATATATTTTAAAAAAAAAGAATTGAAATAAAACAGTATTTTTCTAAATAAATAAAAATTTGTAAATATGTTGATTGTAATGAAAAAATGTAAAAATTACTATGCCAATTTTCGAGCACTGATATCATATTGAAAAATTTACTTTAAACAAATAATTTATCTCATTTCCTAAGGTTTAGCTAATATACTTTAATAAACTATAAACAAAAAACATGTAGGAGTAAAAAAAAAATTGGGGTTCCGAGGGTTTACAGCGAAGAATGGCCCATTTAATCACATCTAACCGAATAAAAATAAAATAGTATCGCTGTCGTGCATTTGAAGGAGTAATTTTCTTATTAAAAATGCTAAACTTCAAGTTAACTTAATTTTTGCCTATGTTATCAACATAAGTGATTGTAGACGTACCAAATTTTTGTCTCTCTTTACTTTGTGTATTTTCGTATATAAAAGAGATAAAGATAATCGACATAATAACTATTTTAAATTTTCTAAAAAAGAACAAAAATATAATATAGGCATATTTTTAACAATGTATTGCTAAAACGAAAATTTATTTGTTGAAATTCGATAA
This sequence comes from Brachynemurus nebulosus, assembly GCA_035578155.1. Taxonomy (NCBI): domain Eukaryota; kingdom Metazoa; phylum Arthropoda; class Insecta; order Neuroptera; family Myrmeleontidae; genus Brachynemurus; species Brachynemurus nebulosus. The sequence goes on along the minus strand of JAPWDM010000007.1, from coordinate 18,941,793 downwards.
CGGTTAAATATTTGAATTTCAATTGTTACATTCTGTTTTTTTACTACTGGATTGGTTGTTAAAAAAAATACAATTATTTTAAAAAAGACACTTATACTTCCTGTCAAGATGAAAAAATTCCCTGAATTCAACGAAATTTCCCTGACTTTTCCCTGAGTACCTAAATTCCCTGATTTTTCCAGGTTTTCCAGATTTTCCAGAAAGTGGCCACCCTGTCACTACTGTACAATGTATATACTAGTGATGTTGGATGATTAATCGATTAGTCGGTTTAGTCGACTAATTTTGTTTACATTTAGTCATATTTTAGTCGACTATTTTACCTTCGATTAAATGATTAAAATGATTAAATTTTTCTCAAATGACTAATAACGACTAATTTAACAATTTTTCTGTATTATTTGTTGGACTTCAAAAAATGGAAACTAAAAAATATATTGTGATATTTCACATCTTTCTTTTTCTTAAAAGAAAAATTTTAAAAATCCATAATTAAATTTGAAAAAAAAACCTCGTTTTTGAAAGAGTTACATAGGTTACCTTACCATGAATTCGACTAAAAATTTAGTCGATTAGTCGACTACTCTGTGCTCGATATTTTCGACTAATGACTAATTTTATCTGAAAAGTAATTTTAGTCGATTAATCGATTAACTACTTCTTGACCCAACATCACTAGTATTGAAGGGCCGGAGGGAAAAAGGGGTTAAGTCACATTTTTTTGAAAAATGAGTTATTAATTGATTGTTGTAATTCTTCAAGAGTATTATCACGTGTTATAACAATTTATGGGAAAACGGGTCAAGTCATCTAAAAAAACCGGTTCGAAATTAGAGGCGAACAGGGAACAAGGGGTCAAACGAGCGCTTAGAGGGAATAAGGAGTCAAGTCCACAACTTTTATATACTGTTGCTGACTCGGCTTACAGCTGTTTCTCAAATAAACAACACAATGTTTATAATATAACGTTTCTTTAAGTTTTATTGATCCCTTGAAAAAATTGGTTAAAGTGATTTGACCCCTTTTTCCCCCTGACCCTTCATATACCAGGCGACATGCTGTTGTATATTTATTTAGTGACTTTATGTTCACCTGTATACTGTTGTAATTATGTTGAATTTGAACAAATAGCAAATTCAGTTGCTTGTTGATAAAGAAATATGTATAAGTAGTCATGAAAAGAATGTATGTGGAGTGAAACTGGCACAGCTAAGTGCGCTAAGTGCTAGCACGTCAACAATATGCCGTTATTCGTTGAAACGTTTATAATAAAAAAAAAATAATTGAATAAATATTATAATATGTATTTTAAACGCAGCCCCAGACATACACAATTTATTGATAAATTGAATGAATTTAAAATAGTAGGCGTGGATATGGTTATTATGAATATGGTGAATATCGTGGCTAGTCGTTTAGCCGTTGTGTTATCACAAGCACATAAGTAAAAATACTTACAGATCCTCGTCCTGATGTAAGTGGCCAATGGTATACAACTGGATCAGCTCCCGCTGGTGAATGCAAACGTAATTCCATTTTAATATTAAAACACACACTTGTAAGAACATACAGGAGAACACAATCACCAACACACAACCAAGCTAATTGCATCGATATAACACTATTTTCACCAACATTTTCATTGCTTTTCCGCCAAAAAAAATTATATTACGAAATAATTGAATTTAAATGTTTTTACATAAACATGGCCGATCTCTGATCATTACTGGCTGCAACAATTGCCTGTCGTTACGATCAACTGTATTTCCACACAAACATTTACCCCACTTTGTCTTACTTCGTGCGTTTTCGTCGCGCTATTCGCCCCTGTCCTCGCAACACCCGCTCTGGTACAAGCAATAACAATATTCAATATGTACATCATGTACATAATATGTACCACAGAATATGTACTATATAAAATGAATTTCATCAAAATTTGTCTATTCGAAACGTTTTTCATAAACCTTATATGCATAATCAATAAGTGTCATTTTTGCTTTCAACAAATATACCATTTTTAGTACGTTTAAGTATAGCATGTATGGTATGGCAGTGTTGTCAGATATGTATTATTTATCAAATTGGAAATTTTAGTAATGAAAATATTCAAATTCTGATTTAAGGTGAATAGATCAGTACTGACAAATTTGTGACAAATGAATTACTAAGTCAATTTTTTTTCTCTATCAATAAATATAATTTATGTGTAGAAAAATAAGTTAAATTTTATAATACATGTAACAGTACTAATATTTGGTTATTGTTCAATCTTCTAATTTTAATAATTTTAAAAGTAATCAATTTGATTCTCGTAATTGATGTGTACGAACACATAATAACTAACACGTACACAAAAATATTATGGGTGTGTTCCTGTCATTTATAAAAATTTGACATTTAGTTTTTTTTCTATTTATTACAATAACTAAATGTCCAATATTGAACAAAATAGTTTTTTAATGATTCAAAAACATAAAAGAAAATAATTTTCAGTTTTTTAAATCTTAAAGTTGGTTTTTAATGACACAACTTACTTAAATACATACCACTGATTCACCTCTAATCATTCTTTGGCATTTACTCGTACGTTAAAAATTCTCACATTGAAAATTTATTTCTTCTAAACTACACGTCAGAAATTAAAACATGGGATCATTGCTTTGTCACTTTTCACAACAAAATCATAGAAAAACACGAGTCGACTTTCGGCTTTTACACCATCCTCAGATGAAAAACATAACTAAAAATTGTTCTTTTAGGCGAAAACTATTTATAATATAAATTGGAGTAAATAATGTATTGGTGGGGGATGTTAGAGATAGAGGCAGATATAATCACAGTAAACAAATGTAAGGGAACACCCAAGTTGACCAATTTTTGATAAAACTAAATTTTTTTTTTTCAGAAATTATTCAAAATAGTGTCAGTGAATGCATCATATCTTTCTGTATAATATACTAAAATTTCAAATTCTAAACTTGGAAAATTTCAAGTAATCGATTCACCTTAAAAGCACACGCAACAAAATATTAATTGTAGTATTTTTTTGACAAATAAAAATTTTTGAAAAGGCTAATTTGCAGTATATGACACCCACTGATATTATCGAAACTTTTTGGAAAAAACAAATATATATGGGTGGAAATTATTGTATTTTGATAGTTTAGCTGCGAAAACATATTATTTTGATCGATCAAATAGTAGATGATATAAAAACTAGGTGGTGAAGTTAGTTAAGGTTAGGTTAGTTCAGTTTAGTTTAAACGATATATTTCGACTTTAATATAAAAATTAGTTAGGTTAAGGTTATAGGGCTTTTTTTCGAATTTTTACAGTCAATTCAGTTGTTTTTTTATATTCCATCAATAAATAATACCATTACCGATTTTTAAAAATGTGCAATGTGCAGTGTCCTTCACTATCAACATATATTGCAAATACTAACAAAGTAAAGTGATTTTTAAAAAAAAAAGTGCTTCCGCAATTAAACTATCCAAATACAATAATTTCCAGCCATATTTGTTTGTTTTTTCCTAAAAGTTTCGAAAATATCAGTGGGTCATATACTGAAAATTTGCCTTTGAAAATCTCCCTTTTTCGCGTGCAAGTATTAAGCTTTTAAAAATCACGAGTTCAACTTTTAACTGATGATCGATCAATTTTATCATATCTGGATGCAGAGGTGTAACTACAAATTTTGCGCCCGAGATTTAACTCAAGCAAAGAGAACGAGAAAAAAAAAACTTTAAAATGTCCCATTTTTCATTTTTCCAAAAAATATCGTGGCGAGCAAAAAAAAAAGAAAAGAATTTCTGATTTCCCTTTTTTCTAAGTAAGCCCTAACAATTAGCAAAAAATCACTTCCAAAGAAAATATTATTTTTCCTTCTTGGGCTCATACTTTTCCCCTTTTTACCTTTCCCTTCTTGCGCCTTTTTTGTCGTGCGCTCCGGAGGAACTGTTCCACCTGCTTCATTGTAGTTAGGCGTCTGTCTGGATGCGTTCCTAACCTAAAAGTTAAGGATATATAAATATAGGCATTCTTACTCAGGTCCGGATCTAGGAGGGGCAGTCGGGGCACGTGCCCCGGGCGGCAGGTCTTGGGAGCCCCAAAAAGTGATTTAACAGGGCGCCAAAATTAGGTATGCGACGTTTCTTGTTTTTTTTTTTTGCTCGTCACTCGTCAATATTTATTTTCTACAGGGGCGCTATTTTTTTACCCTGCCCCAGGCACCACATAGGCTAGGTCCGGCCCTGTTCTTACCAACTTTTATTTACAGTTACTATGGTTTTTGAATCATAGACTATAAGAAAATACAAAAATTAAATTAAGAAAAGGACTTTAGTTTTACTGGAAATACATAAACTACATAATATTTTTTTTCTAGGCAACTGATTATTTTAAGCAACAAAAACACGGTCCTAGAAAAACCAAGAAAGCGCGTGACACTGATCTTTGTTAATCAAAAATCAAGACATTTGACAACGCTGTGTATGATACGTATACATAATATTGTGTATATTTCGTACGTATCTCCTAATCAAAAATGATTTTTATAGTTTTTATAGGATATAATGCCGATATTTAACGAACTAAACGAATATCAACAGAATATTCGTTAAAAATAATAACAAAATACATATATTTATATAAATAAATACATAATAAATAATTAATAAATAAAATAAACTTGTTCAGGCTTTTTCATCTAATCATAAAGAATGTATATACATATAAATAAACTATTATGTATTTAAAATAAAATGGGTATACGTGCAGCAGTGTTTTTTTTTAACCTATATTTAAAATATCCTTTTTTGATATCCAAATAGTAAATTTTATGTGATTCAAAGAAATATGCACCTCTCATAATTGTTCCTACAACAATAAAATATTTCAATTTTCCCTAAATACCTAGTGTTTGCATGGTTTGCATTTGGTAGTGGTGCCCTCTAGCTAAATTTTCCTCAACTTTGTCAATCATAAAATGGCGTCTATGTCAAGTACATGTTACACTTGAGTGACTATTTTACTGAAAAGATGTTAATGTTGACATTGTAGTAAAAAATATGTATTAAGAAAATTTAAAAAATTTATAGAATTGTGATAAAACTAGTAACGTCGATAATATGATAATATAGTATTTACTAAATATACGTATATAACGTCTTATCGGCTATAATATTTACTTTATTTGAAAGCAAAATACAGCCAATAAAACTCAAATTTTGTGTGAATTTGAATTGTCATTTCGTTATAGTTAATAATATCATAATTACCTAGACCATTATCATTTACATATTTTTGATTGTATGTATCAAAAATACCGTATTATGGTGTGTATACATGGTATCACACTGATTGTGAGCCAACAAACGCAAATAACATGGGTTCGTTGACATTCGTTGGTCTTGTATTGAGTATTGACCACATAGGAAACTAATAATGAAATAGGGCTGTTAAGGGGTTACATGGTTTTTTTTTTTAGCAAAAAAACACTATTTTATCGATTTTTTTTTTTTAATTTTGCAATAACTATAAAAAAATATAATTTATTCCAACTTTTGCCATATTATTATTTATTATACATAACTATATCATTTTTTAAAGAAACTGTAAAAACATTTTTATAGAAAAAAATTAAAATTAGGCCATTGGCAGTCATTTGTAAGCCAGCCGTAAGTAACTCGGGAAATCCTTATCTGAAATCAGAAAAACAGAATTTTTTCTATTAGTAGATGCTTATGGCTTGTACTTGAACGAAGGATTACTGTTTCCGTTCATTGCATCTTATTTTACAAGTAGAAAATCAACAAAAAACACGAAAATTTTTACCGAAAATCAAAATTTTTTGTTTAAAACGCTGACAAAAATTGAAATTTCATTCTTTTTTAAAACCCTTCGTTCAAGTATAAGTCAGAAGCATATACTAAAAGAGAAAATTTTGTTTTTTGATTTCGGATAAGGATTTTACGAGTTACTTTAACTACGGCGAAAAATCAGCGATTTTTGACAACTAGTTGCCAGTGGCCTAATTTTCATCTTTTTTTCATGAAAATTGTTTTACAGTATCTCAAAATAATATATAATAATATGCCAAAAGTTAAAATAATTATATTTTCTTATATTGCAAAAAAAAAAAATCCAAAAAATAGTGTCTTTTTGTTTGCTAAAAAAACCCATGTAACCCCTTAAGTAAATGCAGTGTGGATAGTAACATGCAAAGTAGATGAAGAAAGGTACGCCGACGCGCAGATCGTGATGACGTAGGTGGCGAATACGGTGAATTTCTCATAGCGGCAAATTTAAATAATAAATATGTAGTTATTTGTAATGTCTTTTTTTAAAAATTCAAATATGTGACGTAATTATGACGTAGATGGTGGATTGCGCAAAAAAAGCTTATTTTGGTCTCAAATGTAGCGTACCTTTCTCTATCTACTTTGGTAAAAATAACATGCATTATGTTTGATGCATTTAAAACTTGTTAAGATAGTTGGTCTATAAAACGATTTTTTCAAAGGATTTTAACGAAACTTCTCTAGATATTTATTTAATCCAATACCAATAATACGAGCCCTTACTGGCAAAAAATTGACCACCCCAGTTTTGAGAAAAACGGTTTCAAAGTTTTGTTATTTTAACACGGGCTCTTATAGGAAAATTCTATTTTTTTTTTAATAAAATGAAAACGTGTCAAAGGAATTTGATAAAAATTTAATATGTTATAAAATACAAAGTTACAAACCATATTTAATAAGAAATAAAAATTATTGACCACGCCATTTTTGAAATATAATTTAAAAACATCATTTTACAACGTTTTTATAACGCTTTTTTAACAATTCTTTTAAATCGCAACAACATAAGCGCGCGGAAATTCAAAAAAACAAGTGGTATACAAATGTAATAACTGAAGAATACTAATACATTATTTAATTTTTGATAAAAGAAAATTTTTTTGCTGAGATATACTTTTGTACCTGACTATCTCAGAGCAACTACGTTAACGAATAAACGCCAATGAAATCGTCGATGGCCAACGAATGATTGACGTTCATTGACTCGACGGTGTGTACGCAGCTTTACACACATACATTCTCTTTTTCTAATTGAACTTTGAAACCGAACTTTGAGCCATATATACATATTATACAGGGTACATTTGATAGGTACATATTAATTTAAAATCGTACCGTTTATGCAGTTTGGCACGACGGACTTTAGTTCAAATATAAATGAACTGAAATATTTCAATTAAAATTGATTAAGTACACCAAGTAATTTTTGTAAAATGTCGGAAAATAAAGTAAGCACGGTGAAATATTTTTTTGCTGGCGGTTTTGGAGGTGTTTGTACGGTTTTCGTGGGCCATCCAATGGACACAATTAAAGTAAGGTTACTTAACTTTTTATTTATTTTTGCCCGAAAAGTTAATAGTTTTTGATCCGTTTTTGATATTGTGTAACGTTTATTGCTGAAATTAAATTCAGCGTTTCTAGGGTCAGGTGTAACCCCAAATTTTCATTTATAAAATTTAATGAATCGTTTGAACAGATGTTACAAATATTCATTTGAAATTTCTACTTAAAAATTTCCCCCAGAATACTACAGTCCAAACCTTTGATACCTATTTGATTAAATAAATTTAAATTTGGTAATTATGCAGAAGCACGGCTTCACATATTTTTGGCTCTAAAAGAATACCTAATGATTCGATTTTAATGATTTTTTTTAAAATGTTCGTCGCTACGGCGGATTAGTTAAAAAAACTACTACAAATCGATACCGATAATGGAATTGCTTGGAAACTGTCGTTAAATTTGAAAAAATTCAATTTTTTTTAGATTTTCTTTTTTTATTTTGTATGCATGTGTGTCAAAGTCGAAGTATATTGTCAAAACTAACTAAACTAACCTAACCTTAACTAACCTCACCATCTAGTTTTTATATCAAATTCGAAGTATGTTGTCAAAACTAACTAAACTAACCTAACCTTAACTAACCTCATCATCTAGCTTTTATATCAAAGTGGAAATATATTGTCAAAACTAACTAAACTAACCTAATCTTAACTAACCTTACCACCCAGTTTTTATATCAAATTCGAAGTATGTTGTCAAAACTAACTAAACTAACCTAAGCTTAATTAACCTCACCACCTAGTTTTTATATCAAATTCGAAGTATATTGTCAAAACTAACTAAACTAACCTAACCTTAATTAACCTTACCACCTAGTTTTTATATCAAATTCGAAGTATGTTGTCAAAACTAACTAAACTAACCTAAGCTTAACTAACCTCACCATCTAGTTTTTATATCAAAGTCGAAATATATTGTCAAAACTAACTAAACTAACCTAACCGTAACTAACTTCACCACGTAGTTTTTATATCATCTATTCTTGTTTATTTTGATCCATTTTACTAGAATATGCACTCAAATCACGGCGTTGAGGTAATCGTAGTCTTCAAAATTAAGTAAATTTTTCTAATTTCCCCGCTCAATATTTCGAAAATGCAACGAGCTATCGATTTTTTTAATTCTTGAAAAAGTATTTATTTTGATCAGTTTTATTAGACTATGCACTCAAACACATATATAAACGCACATATACTAAATGACAAAAGAAAATTTGAAAAAATTGAATTTTGTCATGTTTTAAAACAGTTTTCCAGCCTTTCCATTATCGGTATCGATTTGTACTATTTTTTTAAACTAATCCGCCGTAGTGATGAACATTTAAAAAAAAAAATCATTAAAATCGGATCATTAGTTTTTCTTTTAGAGGCAAAAATAGGTGGAGCCGTGCTTCTGCATAATTACCTTAAATTTTTTGGAAAAAAAATTATTTTTTTTTTATTTTTTTTGAATGTAGGTCCGTTTACAAACTATGCCCCGGCCAGAACCTGGCAAACCGCCTCTGTATGCTGGCACATTCGATTGTTTGAAAAAAACGGTGAAGCATGAAGGTGTACGTGGATTGTATAAAGGTATGGGCGCACCACTGATGGGTGTGTCGCCGATGTTCGCGCTGTCATTTTTTGGCTATGCGGTCGGCAAAAAAATTCAACAAAAACACCCGGACGAACGTTTAACCGAACTGCAACTGTTTTGGGCCGGCGCATTCTCCGGTATATTTACAACGTTAATTATGGCACCTGGTGAACGTATTAAATGTCTGTTACAAATTCAGCACGCTGGCGGCCCGAAATTGTACGACGGGCCGGTGGATGTTGTCAAAAAGTTGTATAAATCCGGTGGCATTCAGTCCATTTATCGTGGATTCTGTGCTACGTTACTTCGAGGTAAATGTCATTCAGTTTCAAGGTAATTGAGTATTAGTGGGGCGCCACCTATTTTTGGCGTTAAAAGAAAAACTAATGATTTTAATGATTTTTGTTTTAAAAATGTTCGCCGCTACCGTGAATTAGTTAAAAAAAAAATACTGCAATTCGATTTCAGTACTGGAAATGCTGGGAAACTGCCGTTAAATTTGTAAATTTGACTTTGATATAAAAACTAGGTGGTGAGGTTAGTTAAGGTTAGGTTACTTTAGTTAGTTTTGACAATATACTTCGACTTTGATATAAAAACGAGGTGGTGAGGTTAGTTAAGGTTAGGTTAGTTTAGTTAGTCTTGACAATATACTTCGTCTTTTATGTAAAAACTAGGAGGTGAGGTTAGTTAAGGTTAGGTTAATTTAGTTTTGACACTATACTTCGACTTTGATATAAAAACTAGGTGGTGAGGTTAGTTAAGGTTAGGTTAGTTTAGTTAGTCTTGACAATATACTTCGACTTTGATATAAAAACGAGGTGGTGAGGTTAGTTAAGATTAGGTTAGTTTAGTTAGTCTTGACAATATACTTCGACTTTGATGTAAAAACTTGGTGGTTAGGTTAGTTAAGGTCAGGTTAATTTAGTTTTGACAATACACTTCGACTTTGATATAAAAACTAAGTGGTGAGCTTAGTTAAGGTTAGGTTAGTTTTGACAATATACTTCGACTTTGATATAAAAACTATGTGGTGAGGTTAGTTAAAGTTAGGTTAGTTTAGTTAGTTTTGACAATATACTTTACCTTTGATATAAAAACTAGGATTTCCGATCTCTGACCAAAAAATCAATCTTGTGGATCGATTCGAATCGTCAAACCAAAAATCGATGCAGGAGAAAATCGACGTACAAAAGATCGATCTGACGAAAATCGATTCAATTTTTGTATTTACAGAAAATAAAAGGTACATATATTAAAGTTTCTTATTGGGTCATCACAAATCAGTTTCAAAAAATTTTCAAATTCCTTTGAATATGAACTGCTGAATTTAATATGAATAAAATGGTTTCCAGTTTGCGCTAAAAGTGTCACATGAATCCAAAATTTGACTTAATTTTCTATAAATGAATCATAAAAATGGTAAATTTATTTGACAACAATAAATAGTTAAAATATATTTTACAATAATTTTGAAAAAATATCATACTTTTACTAAAAATATTCTAATTTAAATTCGAAAAGATCGATCTCCGATCCCGTAAATTTTTCACGATCTCTGTATCGATTTGGTCTCCAAAGAATCGATTCGAAAAGTGGAAGATCGGTTCTCCAAAAATCGATTATCGATAAAATCGAATCGAGATCGGAAACTTTAATAAAAACTAGGTGGTAAGGTTAGTTTAGTTAGTTTTGACAATATACTTCGACTTTGACATAAAAACTAGGTGGTGGGGTTAGTTAAGGTTAGATTAGTTTTAGTTAGTTTTGATAATATACTTCGTCTTTGATACACATGCATACAAAATAAAAAATGAAATCTAAAAAAATTGAATTTTTTCAAATTTAATGACAGTTTCCCACCATTTCCAGTACTGATATCGAGTTGTAGTATTTTTTTTAACTAACTCTCCCTCCCCGTGGCGGCGAACATTAAAAAAAAAATCATTAAAATCCGATCATTAGTTTTTCTCTTAGAGCCAAAGATAGGTGAAGCCCCACTAAGGCACAATTATCAATTTAAAATTTTTTTTCAAATTACTTACATATTGTGTGAACCTGTGAGTTATGAGGTATGAGGGTTGAGATTAAAAGTAAATGGTTATTTTACAAATAAAGTATATTTATATATATAAAAAAATTACACAAGTCTTTATCAATTAAAAAATTGCTTAAAATTGAATATGTAAAATATTTAGGGCCAGTATTATAAAAGACAAATAACTAAATTTGTGAACTAAATTAATTTTATTTACAGATGTCAGTATTATAAAGCTGTAATAAATTAAGTAGGCAACTAAATTTTAATTAGTAAATAAAAACACTTTACTTTGCAAAATACCACTTTTATTGAATATTAAAACTCTTATGACATGTTTCGGTCATAAGAATCGAACATGTCGTAAGAGTTTTAATATTCAATAAAAGTGGTATTTAGCAAAGTAAAGTGTTTTTATTTACTAATTAAATATGGAATACCATAAAGTAACGCTCAAATCTATTAAATTTAACTAAATTTTAGTTGATCGAAAATCAACTGATTTAATTTTATTTGAAGATTAATGTGAGTTCTAAAAGATTTTTACAAATATTATTTATGTTTATATTTATACATATTAAATGGTATTATACACTGTAAATAATAAACAAATATTTTACTTTGCAAAATATCACTTTTATTTTTGAAACTGACAATATTGTTTCAAAAATAAAAGTGGTATTTTGCAAAGTAAAATGTTTGTTTATTATTTACAAATATGGAATACCATAAAGTAACGCTCAAATCTATTAATGGTATTATACACGTTGTAATACAAATTAGAGGTACAGAATTAATTTTTAATATTATATATATGGAAATTAAGACATATTTGCAACATATTATCTACCACTAATTATTTTAATCATGAGATACGTTTATAAATACTGAACCAAAATTTAGTTCACAACTATTTTTATTTGTCCTTTATAATACTGGGCCTTCGTAAATTAAACTAATAAGTTATTATCTATTACATCATTGCCGTAATTCAGTTTATTGATTTTACTGTTATTATTTTGCCAATATTCATCCGGTGAAAAAATTTGCGCGAGTTTTTTGAATTTTTTCTGTTTCTTATATTTTTTATTAATACGTATCGGTCGTAAATTGTTTATAAGTTCAAGTTTCTGTTGTAAATCAATTGATTTACGACTAATATCAACGATGTGGGTGGTGTTTGGTTGTAAAATATTTTCGATTGTTTGATTGTTTTGTGATTGTTGACGTGTTTTCTCAATACCACTTTCAATATAATCGATCACTTTTTTGGTCAATTTTAGTTTACGTTGATTACGGAAACAGTGCATTTTTTTCAGCGCCGAAAATACACCCCGATTTTTATATGCGTTCGGTGTGTTGCACAGTGGCGCCACGCGACGATCATAAATGTAACGTGTTGACAGCACCGCTCCGTTAGCGTGATTGTCCGCGCAATTAATACCTTTATCGTAATCGTGACGGCATATCTTTGGCGTTTTATATTTAATACGATTGGTGACGATTGGATCCCAATGCATTAAATGACACGTACAATCCCACGGATTCTCGTTCAATCGAATTAATTTGGCGGGAATTTTGAAAAATAGTCCCTGAGGAAGATCAGTGAAATTATTATTATTGAGCATAATTTCGCGAATTGATACGAGTGGATCGAAGAGACCTAATGGGAGGGTGTTGAGACTGTTCGATGACAGATCTAAAATTTGTAAATTTGTTAGGCCGATAAAAGCGTCCATTGACAGTTGTTGTAAATGACAGTTGCTCAGAATGAGTATCTGTAATTGGCGCATTTCGATGAATGTGTCAAATTCAATTTTTGTTATGTGACCGCTTAACACTAACTCTTTCAGATTTTTCATACCGCTGAAAATGTCACGATTTAACACCGTACTATTCAAATTATACACTTTCAGGACCTCTAATTGATTTAAACCGATGAATGCATTTGAGGCGAGACGTATTGGCGTATCAGAATTGCCCAGTATGATCGATTTCGTTGTGTTCATGACCGCGAATGTGTTCGGATAAATTGTATTTATTGGATTATTACGAAAATCGGCGACTTTTAATTTCGGAAACGGTGGGAACGATAATTCGGATAGTTGCGAGAAATTATTGTACGATAAATCTAAATATTCCAAGTCGAGTAAACCGGATAGATCGGAAACGTTAATATCGAGCAGATGATTTTTGGATAGTGATAGAATTTCCAGTTTTGGTACACCGTAGAATGCAAATGGTGGTATGATTTTAATTTCATTATTTTCGAGATACAGGTACCGCAATTTCGTTAATTGATCGAACATTTCCCAAATAATTTCGTTCAATTGACACCCGCTGACGCGTAACAGTAACAAATTGTCGAAACCTTTAAACATTGGCATCTTTTTACGTTTCTCCTGTTCTTTGTACACTTCGTACGGCACAATTTCGTCAATTTTATCACTGTGATTGGACGATTGACGCGTCAACGGTACGAATTGTAATTTTTGTAATATTTCGTCAAAATTCAATTGCATCGGTGACGTTTCACCGACACCCTCCAAAAATATATTCTCAACATTTAAGTAGCTCAACTCTTTTAGTGGCGTGTCAATCATTAATATGAATTTGTGTTCAAATGTACGGCTACCTTTTATTTCGACCATTTTCAAAAATTGTAAATTATTCAGTTCGCTCGTGTAAATAGTGGTTGTTTGTTCGCCGGACGCTTGGATGAGCGTTAACGATTCAATGTCACTCGGTAATTCCACAAACAGATCGTTAACCGTTTGATTGGGTTGTATAACACAGATGGCACATTTAATTAGTGGATTGTTATCGTCGTTCGAGATATCTTCGAATTGTGTTGCCTGTTTTAAAATGAATTATAGTTAATATGGTGAAAAAATTTTTTATTTTGTCAAATTTTCACTTAATGTGACAAATATATTACTAAGTCTATTTTTTTCTCTATAAATAAATATAATTTATGTGTAGAAAAATAAGTTAAATTTTATAATACATGTAACAGTATTAATATTTGATCATTGTTCAGTCTTCTAATTTTAACAATTTTAAAAGTAATGAATTTGATCTGGTAGTGACGTGTCCGCACACATAATAACTAACACGTACACAGATATATTATGGGTGTATTTATATAATGGGTCGATTCTGTAACTACATTATTACAGACTTATTTTGCAGTACAGAGCTCTGTAAAATTGTTTTTATCAGAATGTTAAAAATTTGCTATTCTGTAAGACACTATGTTAAGATGCCAATTACATTTTATATATTCTACTGTTGTTGAACTATTTCTGTTAAATTACCATGGATTTGTGTATATAAAATGTAAAAAATTCATTCTTTTATAGCGATTTATGTTAAATGGAGAGGTAAATTATGTGTAGTACCCACGTATATTAAACTCACGTAAAATTATCATGATTATGGGTTTAAGCTATTTCTAAATTAGATATTCGGGAATTCTCTAGACAATCAGTTCCTTATAATGGTATAATATTTCACGCCACTCGTCAAATGGTAAAATAGGTATAGGCATAATGCTATAATTTCGATATCTAATTCACACACATCAGAGCTTTCCGTAGATATCGATACCGATAGTTTTAGAAATACTTCGAGCCCACCAAGTCTCTGGGGAAAATTTTTCATAAATTATTGACACGTTTATGGGTAATATTTTTTTTTCTTTTTTAAATTTTGAAAACAGGTAAAGTAAAGAGCACTATCAAAAGACAATGCGTTTTGTATTAAATACGTAGACAACAAAATAAGAATTGACAATACTGTGAATAAGAATACTTGATGAAATACATTAAATAACTGAAGCACTGTCGAGAAAAGGTAAAACGCTTCATGTGGACAAATTGTGTTAGTGCGATTTTGTCCCGAAAACATACACTGTTTAAAAAAAAATATAATTCATAATAAATTTATTTTATTTGAAACTACATCCTGTCCGATTTAAGAACAATGCACTATTTTCTCAACAGTCTTCTTACTACAAAAAATACTTCATGATTACATACTTACGGATATCAAATAATTCAAAAAATGACAAATTAAAACGTCAAAGTGTTGAATTTATAAAAAACGCAAAAATCAAAATTATCGATATTTAATAATATCCATAGTAATTAGCCTATTTAACAGCTCTGTAAAGTTTATGGCGAGTGTTTTGAGTGCTGTAAAGTTTACAGAGAAATAACAGAATGTTAGCTAACATTTCTGTTAAAAATTGCGTACAGAATACCATTTTTTAACATTCTGTAATTTAACAGTCTAACAGAGGTTTTACAGACTATTAATAGTTACAGAATCGACCAATAAAATGACATTTTTGATAGTTTTTTTCTATTTATTAGAATAACTAAACGTCCGATATTAAACAAAATAGTTTTTTAATGATTCAAAAACATAAAAGAAAATAATTTTCAGTTTTTTAAATCTTAAAGTTGGTTTTTAATGACACAACTTACTTAAACACATACCACTGATTCACCTCTAATCATACTTTGGCATTTACTCGTACGTTAAAAATTCTAACTTTGAAAATTTTGTTTCTTTTAAACTACACGTCAGAAATTATTCAAAATAGTGTCAGTGAATGCATCGTATCTTTCTCTATAATATACTAAAATTTCAAATTCTAAACTTGGAAAATTTCAAGTGATCGATTCACCTTAAATATAGAGGTACATATTATTTTTCACAAACTAGTTTTCGGTTGATTAAACCAATGATGGGCGCGTAAACTGTTTACAGTGTTCACAAGCACAGTTTACACGTAAACATGACTTCTGTTAACAACATATTTTTTGGAAGTAAATATGTAAACAGCGTAAACAACGTAATCAGGTTAAAGATTAGTTTGTAAATTATAATAAAATGTTTGTTTTATAACTTCATAGGTATTTATTTTGAATTGAAAAATGAAAACTTTAATTTCAAGTTTTTTTTTTTTTTTAACCACGCGCTTTCAATTTTTGGATGGTCACAAACACAGAACACTGTATTTTCGTCCTTCTTTTTTTAATTGAAAATTAAATTCTGCATATATTAACCGTATACCTACCCGATGGGATTTACATCGACAGCATCTCAGAATATCAGTCAGTGTTAAAGATTTATTAAAAATAAGACATTATTTATTTTAATAGCCATAGTAACATATTTTTATATCTATCTCTATTTCAAAAAATGACGAATTTCCATACAAATTTTCAGCCCCTATTTAACCCACTTAAGGGACGAAATTTCAAAAATCCTTTCTTAGTGTTCACTTACGTTATATAAAGAACTCCTGTGCAAAATTTCATGCTTCTAAATCCAACGATTTAGGCTGCGCATTGTCTGTCAGTCAGTGTTAGAAATTAAGTAGATATATTCCTTTTGGGAACTGCCATTTTTTACTTTATTTTTTAAAATTTTAAAATTAGTCTCTCCACTTTTCTTTTTAAGTAATAACATTGACAAATTACGTGTAATTTATGACTCTTGACGTGTTTATCTTAGTTTACGGTAGTTTACTCTGTTTACACCTTTTTATGTCACCGAAGGATGACATATTAATCTCGTTGTGTGATTATAGTGGGAGAAAAATTAATAATAATAATAATAAGATATAATATAATAATTATAGAGTTGTACATGCATATATTGAATAAACGCAAGAGGGCTGTATTCTCACTGTACTTAAAAAACGAGCCAAAAAATCATAAATTAACACTTTCACTGAGGTGACATTACTTAATGCGTGTCAAAAACACGCACTTGACGAATTTTTATTACAATATAAATGTCAACACCGACTGTTTACACGTAAACGCCCATAACTGGATTAAACCATCTTCGGGTGAAGAACTGAACTCGTTAGAAAAACTGAACAATTTAGTCGATTAGTCGACTATTGCATGCTCGATATTTTCGATTAATGACTAATTTTATCTGAAAAAACAACTTTAATCGATTAATCGACTAACAGCTCATCGACTCGACATCACTATTGTATATTCATCTCTTCCTTTCTATTAGTAAAGACGTACCAATCGGCTTCATACTGATTATCAGTGATTACAGTGAAACCTCTCTTAACCGGACAACGTTTTCACGCGGAAACGCTGTCATTCTATACAAAAGTTATTTATAGTGCTTCACTTCGTTCGCTAAAGAACCTCAAAATTGGTCATTTTTATATTTCAATAGTAATTTTCGCGTGAAAATGCTGTCTGGTTGAGAGAGGTTTCATTGTAATCACTGATAATACGTATGAAGCCGATTGGTACGTCTTTACTAATAGAATGGGACAGATGTATATACAATAGTGATGTCGAGCCGATGAGTAGTTAGTCGATTAATCGATTAAAGTTGTTTCTCCAGACAAAATTAGTCATTAATCGAAAATATCGAGCATGCAATAGTCGACTAATTGACTAAATTTTTACTCAGATTCAAGAACAGGGTAATCTATGTAGCTCTTTCAAAAACGATGTTCTTTTTTGAATTTAATTATTTACTTTTAGTATATTTTTAAAGAAAAACAAAGATGGCATGTTACACTGTGTTAATCACATAGTAGTGAAAAATTATACGAATAAATAATTATTTAATTTTGATTTTTTGAAGTCCGGTAAATAATACAGAAAAATTAATAAATTAGTCGTTTTTAGTCATTTAGTCGAGGGTAAAATAGTCTACTAAAAAATGGCTAAATGTAAACAAAATTAGTTCGTTAAACCGATTAATTGAATAATCATCCGACATCAGTACTGTATGTACATTAGTAATGTCAGCCCAACGAGCAGTTAGTCGATTAATCGATTAAAGTTGTTCTTTCAGGCAAAATTAGTCATTAGTCGAAAATATTGAGCATGCAGTAGTCGACTAATCGATTAAATTAGTCGAATTCATGAATAGGGTAACCCATATAGTAGCTCTTTCACAAATAAGGTAGCGGTTACACTGGATACGAATTCATCCGAAAATTCATTCGTACGAATTCGTACGAGTTTATCCGAGTTAATACGAATTAAACAAATGCATACATTTAGACATGCGTGGTTACACTGCTTACGACTCGTTCGTACGAGCTCGTACGACTTTTTGATACGACCACAATATTTTGTTTTTTGATGCGAATTCGTACGAAAAAAATGCAATGGATATAGAAAAAATATTTATTTTTGTTGAACAAAGGCGGTCTTTAAGGGATCAAAACATTAATATTATCATAATAGAAAGTTAAATAAAAAATTGTGGAATGAGGTGGCAGAGGAAATGTTTAGATAATTTTTTAATTAAATATATTACACTATAATAAAGCTAACCTAAGCTAACAAAAATATTTTAAGTATGTGTAATGAAAAATTAATTAACTAAATATTGAAGCTGAAATTCAGTAGATTTTAAAATGTAATTGAATGTGACTTGCGACATGTTCAAGTATTCTAAAAATTTCTGTTCGTCTTGAAAAATTTCCTCAAAGTAATTCCAGAACTCAGCTTTTTTTGCTCTACATGATTAATAAATAATCGTTAAATAATCGTTTACGCAGAATTGTTTGTTTTCTATAATTAGAAATTTTGGAAACGGTGATTCTAATAAATAAGATTTGGTAACTGGATCCATTGTTTGATATCATGCAATATGTATTAACGGTTTTCAATTTAAATTTAAATACGAATTCGTATTACGATTGCGTATCCAATGTAACCACACAGTCGTACGAATGAATTTCGTACGAGCTCGTACGAATCAATTTTCGTACGAATTCGTATCCAATGTAACCACAGCCTAATGTTTTCTTTTGATTTTAATTATTGACTTTTAGTATAATTTTTTTTTTTTAAACGAAAGATACGTCACAATGTGTTAATCACGTAATAGTGAAAAATCATACAAATAAATAATTTTTTAGTTTTCATTTTTTCAAGTCCAGTAAATAATACAGAAAAAATTAATACATTTGTCGTTTTTAGTCATTTAGTCGAAAGTAATACAGTCGACTAAAAAATAACTAAATGTAAACAAAATTAGTCGACTAAACCCAGATGAAACGTACATATAAAAAAGTGTGGTCCAAAAGTTGCAATAAGCTGCATTTTATACTGCTTACTGACTAGTCGTCCATCGGCTCTACATACAAGAGTAAACAACCATTGTTAGATGGTGGCTGTGATTGTTAGATCGTGTTAGTAGCAGATACATACATATAGTTGTTCGATAGTATGTACCCACTCCCACTTCGCACCTCGAACCACATACATAACGAATATCACACATACTAACATCCACTATACTATACATACATACACAAACTAAGTATGTATATAACCATAGAAAGTGGGGAGGCTTCGTTGTCAAGTTTGATGACGTAAAATTCTGACGACAGCCGGAATGCTAACTATCATATAGTAGTTTGGTCCCTTGACTAAACCGATTAATCGATTAGTCGGTTTAGTCGACTAATTTTGTTTACATTTAGTCATTTTTTAGACGACTATTTTACCCTCGATTAATGACTAAAATGATTAATTTTTTTTTTTTAAATGACTAGAAACGACTAATTTAATACTTTTACTGTATTATTTATTGAACTCAAAAAAAGTAAACTAGGAAATTATTTATTTGTGTGATTTTTCACTTTTATGTGATTAACACATTGTCATATGTCATATGCTTTTTTAAGGTACCATCACAGTGTGATTCTGCCGAAAAACAGTCAATCTCCACAATTTTTTTTCGGGTAGATAGGATGGGGGAATGGGAATGAATTTTTTTTTATGATTAATACCACTATTTGACAATACAAAAATATTTCTTTTAATCATTTTTATTTATTTTTTATAATTATTATAATTTTTTGAAAAAAGTGTCTTTAAAAAAGGGCGAAAATCGGTGCCCACGATTGCGGCCACAGTTTTCATCCGAAAAAAAAAAATCGAATTGATTATAAATCTGTAGGTAAGCCGCTATGTACCTATGGGAGCTTTTTTTTTCTTTGAAAATTGAAAAAATGGAGGCGGTTTGAATAAAAATTACAAAATTTTTTATAGTTTTTCGTGTGAAAAAACAGGAAAATTTCAAAAGAAAAAATGAAACTCCCATAGGTACATAGCGGCTTACGTACAGATTTACAATCTATTCGATTTTATTTTTTCGGATGAAAACTGCGGCCGCAATTGTGGGCACCGATTTTCGCCCTTTTTTAAAGACACTTTTCAAAAAATTTAATAATTATAAAAAATAAATAAAAATGATTAAAAAAAAATTTTTGTATTGTCAAATAGTGGTATTAATCGTAAAAAAAATTCATCCCCATTCTCCCATCCTATCTATCCGAAAAAAAAAAAATTGTAAAAATTGACTATTTTTTTGCAGAATCACATTGTGATGGTAGGGTAAAAGCCCCGTTTGTGGAACGCGATCCAATAGAAAAACAGTTTTGACATTTATATCTTAATGAAATTATTTCTGAAAGAAACGTCTGATAACAAAAATTATTATTAACAGAATGATTGTTTTTCAATTTAAATTCACCTCACATTTAATATTTCTTTATTTAATTAAAGAAATATATATATATATATATATATATATATATATATATATATATATATATATATATATATATATATATATATATATATGTATATTAAACAGTTTTTGCTGAATGTGTTTCTTTTGCGTTTGATCAATGCTTATTTATAGAAACAAATGCTAATAATTTTTATTAGTCCAGTTAAGAGATTATAAGAGCTAAATCACCTTTTTATTCGGTTTAAATGTAATTTATATATATGTGTATTTCTTTCAGTACACATATAACCTCTGTATTTAACTAAAATCATGTACGTAAAATAACTAAAAATTTATATTATAAATAGTTTTAATTTCTTTTTGAGTCTAAAATATTTACTTACTGCTTTAAAATCGTAAAATTTTTAATATTTTTTTTATTTCGGAGCGTATCGTCAATTGATAAATAAAAAAATATTGATTTAAGTTGCAAAATTTTATTAATAATGAAAAATTGTCGCCATTTTGATAAGTTAGTTTAGAATTGATTAGAACTTTACCAAAATACATAGATGGCGAAACAAAATATAGTATTTTGGCATATTCTGTGATTTTGGTCGTTTATTTTATCGAATATTTAAACCATTCTGTATTTTTTAATTTGACATTCTATTTACTACTAGATGTCACTCTATGTCATAGAGTGCAAAGATGGCAAAAGATGTATGTGATGTATCTCATGTTCGTACATACGTGTTCTTTTTTAGGTGTCAATGTGCTGATTTTTTAAAGGGTGTTAATATATTCTGTCCGTTTTTTTATAGATGTCAACAAATTATAAAACAAAACATTAATAAATCAAAATTTTTGGGTTATATTTTCTTAAAAACATATTCATTGGATTAAAAAAACTTGGTTTCATGCTTATTAAGAAAAAAAAAATGGGTGTTTAATTCATTTATTAATTTTTATAAGCAAGTATGATGAAATACCTAAAAATAGTGTTCCACAATCGGGGCTTTTACGCTACCTTAAGAAAAAAATATTGAAATAATTATATTCAAAAGAAAACATTGTTTTTGACAAAGTAACATAGGTTACCCTATTCACGACTTCGACTAAAAATTCAGTCGATTAGTCGACTATTCTGTGCTCGATATTTTCGGCCAATGACTAATTTTGTCTGAAAAACAACTTTAGTCGATTAATCGACTAATTGCTTCTCTGCTCGACATCACTGATCACTAGTATACATAATATTTTCAAAAACTGTATTCCACTTACATCGTTCGTATATAAATAATGAGCACTGTCAACAAGTTCCTGTTCCGGTTGTAAAAATTGCATAATTGATAATTCTTTCCAATGTTGCCATTGGCAAAAACAGTCCCGTGGACAATTTTCAATTTCCAATAACACCTTAAAAATGAAAATAAATAAATAAATAAATAAATCAATTAAATATGAGTTGCCTAGTATCAAAATCTACTAATTCCACTTTACAAAGATCGTGGGAAATCGCAAAAAACCATAACTCAGTTCAAAATTAATTTTTCGATTAAAAAGTCATAATTATATTAACTAACAAGGTAAAAAAGATGATTAGTACTATTATCAAAAAACAAGATTATCGTTTTACCACTTTTTTAATCAAAATTATTTGAATTTATTAGGTTTTGATAGTAACATTTATATAAAGTGCGTTTTAAAACAGAAATTATAAGGGAAATTTATCAAAAAAAAACTTGATTCTGCAATATTGGATGTATCAGGGTTAGACGATACAATTTGTTTTGTAATATTGTAAACTATTTTCATTTTGTCACTTAAAACCAAAGTGCTTACTTAGTAATTCATTTACATCTACGATTTCATTATTTAAAATTTTAGATAAATACTAAAATACAAATTTTACGTGAAAACATAATTTTATACTTCGTACGTCCCGCATGTCAGTGAAAAAATTAAAATTTGAACGGCTAAAATCTAAAATATAGGTTATGTATGGGTATTTAGCAGGATTTGTAAAGTTTTCAATTATGGAGGGTAAATATCAGGAGGACTATCTTGGCCGGAAAACAATAGAAAAATAATTCAAAAAGTGTCCCGTTTTGAGTACTAAGTAACAGTTCAAAAACTCGCCAGAATAGCGCTAGAGTAGCAAAAGAGTATAGTGATTTTTTTGTGTTGAGTTTTATAAAAATTTTTAAAATAATAAAACTATTATATGTAACAATTATAATAAAAAAACAATAATTACATAACAACACGGATGTTTTTCTTTCCTTGTTTATTTCTCTAAATTTACCCTTTTGCTACAGTGGCGCCGCCACTACGCCTTTCTATGGACACTTTTTGATACAGAGATGGTGCTCCTGATATCTACCCTCCATATTTTCAATGTAATTTTAGCAGGATTTGAAAATTATGTTATATTTCAGTTGCAGATTTCTTTAGTAAGCAGTTAAAATTACAACAAAAAATGTTTAGGGGCATATGCCTTGTTGCATTTAAAAATTAATGCCCTAAAAAATCAAAAAATTCGAAAAGTGCATTTAGTAGATTTTGATACTAGGCGGCACATATATTGGGTCTATTGAATAAAAAAAGTAAAACCTTATAAGTGGTTACTTATGCAGAGAAGTTAATACTTTTAAGTAGAAGACATTACTTCATTTGACTTGAATGAAAGATACCTTTTACGTAAAAGTAAAATATTGGAAAAACATTTAAAAATTTAAGTATTTACTTATAAGTATTAACTTATAAGTAAACACTTGATTTTGGAGAATTGTAACAAACGCATAATATTCTTCATAATAATTCTTCATAATTAATTTGGAAACTGTTCTATAAAGTCAAAATCATCGTGTAGATGTTTACTAATATTGTGTAGTACAGCACAACAGAATTATTTTTGAAACTTTTTTCAAAGATACTCTTAGTTTGTGTTCCAAAATAGGAAAACTTTGTTTCAGTTACCCAAATACCCTTTCAATTATGACCCTTTTTCTGGAGTGAATATTGTTAAACATTTCATTTCTGTTTTGGGGATCTTTGAACGGAGTTAATAGCCCTGGAGTAATTCCGTATCCGCTGTCTCCAAGTAAACAGAAGTTACCTCGAAATCTTGAAGTGTTATATATGGAGCTTTATTTCATGAACACTTCCAGGCCACTGAGCGTCCACACTTGTAATCATTTTACTTGAATCACAGGTTACTTGCACATTTATGCTCGAAAATCCTTTCCTGTTAACAGGGCTGGGAACTATTTAAAATGATTTCATTTTAAATATGTATTTAAAATACAAAATAGCATTTTGCATTTTCTATTTTAAATAAGTTCGGTCAAACCATTTTCCATTTCTTATTTAAAATGGAAATTTGAATCCATTTTACATTTAAAATGAAAATGCATGTATACTCAAATTTATGTGTGTGCAATATTAATTATAGAACTTGAATTGAACGACTTGAAGTCTAACAAATTGTAAGTTAAATCTAAGTTGATTTAATTGACTCAAATTTTTTATAACTCGAGATCTTTAAGAAAGATAGTAGTAGACAACTTGAGTACAACTTTCTATTTACGTCGATAAGAAATGTTTTTGTATTTCGAGTAAATGATTTTCATAATTTTATTTAGAAGTTGCAGTCGTAACGTCGTCAAGGTTTGAATACGTCAAGGCCGAATTAAATTTTACAATATTTTTAAGTAACAATATTTGAAGAGTTAAGTTTCGTTTTCATATCATGCAAACTTTACAAAATTTTCTTTATGTATTTAATTTCAGTACATTTGATATTTTCTTAACTTTTTTTTTTTTAAATTTATATATATACCTAATGATAAAAAATTTATAGAATAAATTTAAAGTAAAATAATTATTTTCCATTTTCAATTTTAAATATGTTCAGCTAAACCATTTTCCATTTTGTATTTTAAATGCATTTTTGGAAACCATTTTCCATTTTCTATTTTAAATGGTTTCTATGAACCATTTTTCCCAGCCCTGCCTGTTAATATAGTCATTTGCAAACGTTGATGGTTTTTTAATGGGAATGTGTGTGCAATCCAGTGCACCAATAACTGTAGGTATTCGAAATTTATTTGACCATTTTACTCTAACTTTCTCCATCACCTGTAAATTGGATGGAAATTTTATCCGATGATGAGTTTTTTCCATAATACTATCAGCAACATGTGTAGTGACCGCCAAAATCTTGAGCAACGCCTGTTTGAAATGCGGCGTCACTAACGAATTTCAGAAATGTTTCCATTTTTTGACGTGAGCTGAGAGCCGCTACTCTGGTTTCATCTGAGTCCATTAGAAAGTAATTTGAAAGATAATTTACACTTTCATTTTCAAAACGTAGCAAAACCTTCTTCCCCCATTCGTTATACCGCTTCATATTGCGTATATTTATAAAATCTATTAAAGAACTCAAGAAATACTTCTGTTTTAATAAAAAATATGCTCTGTACCAACCTTATAAATATTCAAGTTATTACTTATTGGTTTAAGACTATACTTTATCTCAGTAAATATTTCCTAAATCTCAGTAAATACTTCCACACTAAGTAAATATTGGAAATAATTTGAGTTTACTTATTTGATATAAGTAAACTCTTTTTTTAAGTAATCACTTAAGTTTTTATTCAACTGATCGTAAGTAAAGACTTAAAAAATGGGAAGTAAAAGCAAATACTTCATTTTATTCAATAGACCCATTGATTGAATTTAAAATTTGAAAATATCACTTTAAAAATTATTTACCGTAAAACTGATCAATTGGCAAACGATAGCCAAAAAAATTGAAATGTAGCAATACATTTTAAAAATTGTTGTTTTCACTACACTGTTTATACTTAAAATATTCGATTATTTTGTGTTACACTACGAGCGATTCCCTGAACAGGATGCGATAACAGGATGAGAAAAGATAGAAGATTAATGTACCGTGTACATCAGCAAAATGGATTCATTTATAAATACAGTAAAACTTCGTTTAACCGTCACTCGATTATCCGTCAGTGCCTAACAAAAAAAAAAAAAATTCAGAAAGTGCCTGTTAAATACGCATTGAGTCAGGATTTCGTATACATTTTTGGGGATAAAATATTTATTGTTTTAATATTAAAATTAGCCCTTAATTTGTTAGTACAGCTGAACCTTTTTTTATGCGGTGGATAGAGACCGCATAAAAAAAAATATATTAAAAAATATAAATAGCTAGGTATATAAAGTTTAGTTCGTTCCAGATTGTAAAAAAAAACTTTTTATGCGGTGGATCGGGACCACAAAAAACGTTTCATCGAAAATACATAATCCAAAACGCACAAAACTTCACGATTTCCTTAGAAGTTGCTTTTCTAAACAAGATAAAACATTCATTTACATGTGGGAACATTTTATTTCATTTTTATAATCTTATGAAAATTGTAAAAAATACAGCTGTCAAAAAACTAAATGATGCAGTAACTTAAATTCTTATGCAGTGTACTGATTAAATGTTTAAAAACCATTAAAAGGTATTTTTATCAAAGAAAATTATAATTAATGTTCAAGTTTCTTACTTTCTCTGGATTTTGATTTACGTTATGCATTTTAGTGACCATTTTTTTTAAAAACTGCATAAAAAAATCGCACAAAAAAGGACCGCATAAAAAAAGGCTCAGCTGTAATATGAACCAAACTTTTTATTTTCTATACGAGTTTAAAAAATTTCGACAACTGTAGGCATTTTTAACATGTAGAATATTAAAGAATGCCTACTACACCACATTTTTTGACAATTTTTTATTATATACGTATTTCTATAATGGTTTTGTTTTGATCTAAGGAAGTTATACATTTGAAGCACCTGCAGTGTCACATAAACAACAATACAGTTACTATTGGGACTTTCTATCAGGGGCAGATAACCTATAACTTAATATACGTCTTTCTATTATTCTTGATTATCTCGAAAACTATAGGAGATAGGAAAAAACACTTTATGAGACATAACATTTTATTTTTAAAGTACTTTCGATTGATGTATATAATTCCAGAGTCGGACCCACTGGAGGGGCGGTTTAGCAGATTAGAAATGAAAAATATTTATTTTTATCATGTTGCAGCCCTTGAATTTTGATGAGACTTGGTGCAGTAATTAAGTGCATTAGGGCACAGTTACTAAATTTTTTTTGAAGTGGTCGCTCAATTGGAACTAGTTATGGGAATAATCACTCTTTTTAGTGTGTCGAATCTTTTGAATCCGCTCACTGTGGTGAGTCGATTCAATGAATTGAATCACTCACTCACTTGACACAATTCGCTCACTCGTTTTTATGAATTGAATCACTCATTCCACTCACTCACTTTACACAACTGATTGTGAGTAGTACAACTTCAAACACGAATCAACACAATAAACACAATAAACACACTCATATAGTTACATGTGAAATACTCACTCAAGTGTACGAGTGTTTGGATACAATTATTATATCCGAATAAAATTAATATAATTATGTACTTAAAATTACTGCGCATAACCCACACAACAAATTAAAAAATTAATACAGCACTAAAAATACACGGTTGAAAAGACATAACAATGAAAATTTTGATTCATGAAAATCTACAATAACTTTATGTAGAATGATATCCACTCATTGCTGTTTTGAAGAAAAACTAATTTTTGGAGACGTAATAATCTGACAATAAACGGACGAATTTTATTTTAAAAATTTGAAAATACTGTAAAATAAAATAGGCACAAATAGTTTTTCTTAGAATTTTTTTAATATCCGTACTTATAGCACTTATAATGTACATAAAATTGGGTATATTTTTTACTTAGATTATTTTATTAGTTTATTGGACATCTGGACTAAATTTAATTTAAAATTTGTTTTATGCATTTTAAAAAATAAAGGATAGTAAAAAAATTAAAATATTAGTTCTAAAAAAAAAAAAAAATTACACCTACCATACTATAGTGTTATTAGTATATACGATATATACACGTTATGTTATATGTATACACAGTTGTAAAAAACAGCTGTTTGTCCAAAAAAGTCTCTGTTGCCCTGTCTATTGTCATAAGTAAACTGAAACAGGGATTGAAAACTGAATAGAATCTTATATGTCATACACTCGTAAGTGAGTGAATGAGTGTATGACATATATTATACTCTTTCAACTCATGAGTTGAAAGAGTCGATTCAATTCTTTTTGACTGATTCAATTCAGTCAGTCAGTTGAGTGATTCAACTCAGTGAATTGAATTGCTCACTCACTAGCCATCTCTAATTGGAACCCTATAGAAATAACATTGGATCGGATACTATCCTTTTTATTATCCTTAATAACGAAAACTGATACGATAATAAATATGTCTAATATTCTTGAGAGTGTTTGTCTTCATGTGGATTTGGAATTATTTTCCTAAGTTGAGTAGTTACCAAGAAAAACATTCTTGTAATTTTTTAAATTTTTTTAGTTATGTCCATAACTACTCAGTTTTGGCCGCCAAAATTGTAGATATCAATTACTTACAGCCTTACCATACCGGTAATATAGTTATTAAAATAATTCACTTCCGGGGCAGATTTACTATGCTATCTTGCTATATCCTTTCTAGTTTTCGAGAATTTTCTTTTCAAGCGCGTTTTTTTCAAAATGACTTTCTTCACATTTGCGGGATGTGAAGAAAAACTCAAAAAGTAATGAACCGGTCATTATGAAAATTAACAAACAGTATTATTGTTTATGAAATTACAAAATATGTGAACGAACTTTTGAGATTATATCATGATTTTAAGGGTGTTTTTTTTTTTTTTTTTTTTTTTTTTTTTTTTTTTTTTTTACATAATTAGTGAAAAAAGATGGTGAAAATTGAAGTAATTTTTTCCAACCCCTGCAAAATTTTTAATTTTCATTATTTTCGCCTGAATTGAGGTTCATATTCTTAGAAAATAAATTATTAATGTAAAATGAAAACCTTTTTGATTTCAAATGAAAATTAGAATGACTACACGTTCCGCAACTGGAGAATTCTACTTACCACCTTCAATGGACATCAGTACGTAACTTTATTATTTTTGGTTGAAATTATTCAAAAAAAATTCACAAAGGTTGTTCGAAATATGAGTAAAATTATGTCAAAGTTTAATTGAATTCTAATCAGTTCTTCCCACCCAAAAAAAATCCTAAAAAATCAGTGAAAATGAGCCTTCTAATGTGGTTTCCCCCCTTAAGTCGATGTTTCTTTATTTTAACTCATTAATTTCCAGTGTCACCTCTAGGTGACAGTGATTTGTGATTTTTTTTACAGACAATATAACAAATTTTAAAAATACATGTGTTACAACTAAAATGTTAATACTTAGTAGTATTCATAGTTTTA
This sequence comes from Brachynemurus nebulosus, assembly GCA_035578155.1. Classification (NCBI taxonomy): domain Eukaryota; kingdom Metazoa; phylum Arthropoda; class Insecta; order Neuroptera; family Myrmeleontidae; genus Brachynemurus; species Brachynemurus nebulosus. The sequence continues at coordinate 18,912,827 of JAPWDM010000007.1, read as the reverse complement.
ATTTGGCAACACTCAAGTTATGTTAACGGTCAAATTAATTCTGTTGTTTCGAATGATTTTCTGTTTTATTGCGCGTGAGTGTATCTTGTGGTATTTTCGAATGTCTAAAAAGTAGGTGCTGTTATTATTGTTATAACAAATTATTATTTAAGAATTAAGCTTATAATGAAAGTGATTTTTTGCCGGTAATTTCATACCGTTTTATACAGTTCATATTACAAATAACGCCCAGTATCACCTATAGGTGACACACCATTAAAAAAAAAACTAAAGGGTATTTTTTTCAATTTTTTATTTTTTATATGTTGAATACCTAAAGATAAATATCCCTGTCGCAGCATCCTGCATAACATAGCGAATTTCCGTTTATAAAAGTTAGTTTTTCTTGGAAACTAGTTGACATAGAATAATAGTTGAAAGACCTTTTTTATGTGATTTTTTCTCCTCTTTCCAATGGTGTAAAAAAATTTTACAAAAATTTTTGAATAAGGGGAAATTTTGGCGAAAAATTAATTTTTTTCACGAAAAATGCCAAAAAAACCATGTTCCGAGCATCGGACATGTCTGGTTAACGAACTCGTCCAACGGTTTGGGACTTCCAATATTTTCACCAAATTTCGTAAATGTGAGACATTTCGTTCGTAAGACAAACGTAAGATATCGCGCGGACACACACACGCACACACATATATATATATATATATATATATATATATATATATATATATATATATATATATATATATATATATATATATATATTAGTGAATATTATTTTCGGTTTATTAGGGACCTCAAAACAAATTTCTGCAATAGTCCCGGGCTCAAGTCGCGTCATGACAGTGGCTGTAATAGCTGAATTCCATTCTGGAAATTCGCTAAAACTAGCACAAAATAAGAATATTTTGTCGATAGATCGCGGCTTGGGAATCGACGAGTTAACAAGGATAATATCCTGCTGAGGTGTATTACTCATCATATGCATGACAATTTAGCACCATGACGGTCATAACCTATAATGATAAAACGCCCAAATAGTACATTATTTTGATAACTAATACACTTTCTGTGGAATTGTTGACGTCGTACGATGTGATGTGTGAGTTAGTAAGGTTTAATTTGACGTCTTATGACGTCACTGACCGATAAGGTGTTAAAAAATTATTTCTTGATATTATGTCAAAATTTTTTTTGGATTTCTCTTCTAAGCAGTTATTTCTTTACATATTTTAAGAGGGATAATCGAATAACACCTTTACTAGCATTCGATTAACCGTCACAGTTCCGGTGACGATTAATCGAAGTTCTACTGTATCATAAATGTTTACAGAATTAACAAACACGCATTGCACACCCTGTATAAGTGTACACTTTATACATTTGTATTTGTTTGATATGACGCCTACCATATTTCCGATTCTGGTAAAAAATTTCTGATATGAACTAAATCTAATAATTGCATTGTACGTTTAACAATAAGTCAAAAATGCAATCCAGTGAAAATAAACTGTTCGAATATTTGTAACGAATATTACGAACAAATAGCTTGCCACCGGAGGCAGAATCATTATCAGACCCTTTTTCGATGCCCTTGGATCTCAACTTTCACAGTTTTATTAGGTCACAAAAGTGTTCTGTTTTAATATTAATAGATTTGAGCGTTACTTTATGGTATTCCATATTTGTCAATAATAAACAAATACTTTACTTTGCAAAATATCACTTTTATTTTTGCAATTGTGACAAACGTTTCGAGACAATATTGTCACAGTTTCAAAAATAAAAGTGGTATTTTGCAAAGTAAAGTATTTGTTTATTATTGTTCTATTTTATGTAGTTAAAACTTAATCAAAATCGTTGGAGCCGTGTTTTTTTTGTAAATTTCCGATCTGTCAAGGCGGCTAGGTCCTGCCCCTATTAAGTTTTGGGTGTATTGACTCCACCAGGTTGTGTATTTTGGTGAACTTCATCCCCATATCAAATTTCATCAAAATCCGTTAAGAGGAGATTCGCCGAAAAACATCAAAAATCGACTTTTTTAATTATTTTTTTTATACAAATAAATATTCTATTAAAAAACTAATTACAACAAAAACAACATTAATCAACGTAGTTTTAATTGGGATTTCAAGAGTTTAATGATTTCGTTTTAACCAATTACCCAATGATTTAGGAACCGGATATTCAGGACCCCAATAATTAGAGTTGAATTCCAGAAAAGTTTAAAAAGTTTTATATATATAATAATTGACTTTAAAGATATTAAACTTAATAATTAAGTCTTAAATAAAATAATATTTTTTTTTTTTTTTTTTATTATTTTATTTAAGACTTAATTATTAAGTTTAATATCTTTAAAGTCAATTATTATATATATAAAACTTTTTAATAAAAAGTTCCTTGTTTTGTTTTTTCTTTTTATCAATTTTTGACAATTTTCTTATGAAATGCATATTTGGACAAAAATATACAGAAATGTATATGCAAAAGTTTAAATGAAAGGAACTTGAATATAATTAATTAAAATTTTGGTGAGTAAACTCTTGAATTTTCTATTATAATCTTTTTTCTCTTATAATTTCTGTCTTTTTTGACTTACATTCTTATTGTCTGTCCGGATGTTTGTTTAAATTAAAAAACAAAAACTTTTTTTAATTCCTAATACTGAAAATAAGCTGGTTTTTTTTCTGCTAATTTCCCTTATACATCGATAATGATATAGATAGACCATATAGTATATACCTCCACTACAAATAAAATAAAATTTGATAAGTAAATATCGATTAATATTAATATTTATAACATACAAAAAAAAAAAAATTTTTCAATATACCTTATTATATTTTCCATAGTTAATTTTGTGAAATTAAATAAATTCTTTCCTTTAAGATTTCAAATAAAATGTTTATTCTTTATGCAATGTTCATAACATGTATGTATTAGACTAAAAGAAAAATACATTGTCAATCTTTTTTTCTTTTTACAAAACACCTAACACAATTGTAACTTACTTATTTTTAATTGTTAAATAGGTCACTGAAGAAGGGACATATGTTCCGAAATGTACATTTGACTAATGAAAAAATAAATTGTTTTTCTGGAATTCAACTCTAATTATTGGGGTCCTGAATATCCGGTTCCTAAATCATTGGGTAATTGGTTAAAACGAAATCATTAAAAACAACATTATTTCTACATGTTTTGAGATTACAAAAAAAAATTTGAGCTGAGTATAAATGACGTTGAAGTCGACACTGTGAAATTTTTCCAATAGAATGGTTCAGGGCGTTCTGAAATTTCCAGTGAACTAAAATAAAGAAATCAAGAATTTTCTGAAAATATACATATAGTTATGGCACTAACTAGGATCTAAGAGGAAAAAAAATAAAAATCAGCGAGAAATCACATTTTGAAAATAAGTTGTCAAAAATTACCGTTTTTTCTCGACTATAAATAGCCGCCATTTTGAAAATATGCTACGGAATCAAAAGATCTTAGTTCCTGCCAAAATGACGGTATTGAGAAATAATATGCACTTTGATTTATATCGATATCTCAAATACTTTTTGAGATACACGCGGAACTATGTCGAAAAACATAATTTTGAGAAAAAGAGCATTTAAAATTTTATAACGTCAATGAATTAGTAAAGGACGCGTACTAAAATGCCCATAAACTTTTGATTTTTCATTTTTTTAAAATAACATTTTTGGAGAATATTTCTAACACTTTAAAAAACATAATTAACACTATGAGGCCCGAGCACTTTCATAGTAAACTTCCCCGGAGGCCGGCAATATTTAAAAAAAAAAACAACTATATAAACAAATACATCAAATAAAATGATTCAAACACTGAATAGATTCAACACGGTTCAACATATATGTATGTGTAAAACTGTAAACATATGTACGTGATACGTACATACTACATATACACTGACATTCAAATCAATTTTTATCTCTTTTTTGTTTATCTTGAAATTTTTTATACATAGAAACCAAAAGAGTAGTGTGTGTTGGTATGTATTTGTGTGAGTAGGAACACATCCGTGTGATGAATGATGATAAACATCGCACACATAATGCGTAACCAACTAATCAATTAATCATTGATCGCGGTCGGCCTCTGGGGATGTTTTGTTTGGTTTCGGATGCCGAAGCCATGGGACTGAACGTGTTAAAAAGAAAAAAATCGATTTTTTTTTGTTTTGGCGAATCTCCCCTTAAGTGGTTACATAGTTACAGATCAAAATAGCTCTCCTAACAGACAGACAGACTGATTTGAACTCAGGGCATCCCTAAAACGTATATTTCCGCTAAAAATTCGACATCGAATTTTTTCACGATCACATAACTTGGTGTTAATGGAAAAAGGAATAGCCAATTTGCCTGTTAACACTTTAAATGATTAAGACGAGTTAACTCGTCCCGCAATATGGCGGCTCAAAATGCTGTGATATGTATATATATTCACTGGTACAGGTGCCGCCATCTGTGACAGATTTTTCGAAATACAGTATAATTTAGTGATGTCGGATAATTAATCGATTAGTCGGTTTAGTTGACTAATTTTGTTTACATTTAGTCATATTTTAGTCGACTATTTTACCTTCGATTAAATGATGAAAATGATTAATTTTTTTAAATGACTAAAAACGACTAATTTAACAATTTTTCTATATTATTTATTGGACTTAAAAAAATGGAAACTAAAAAATTATCTATCTGTATTTCATCTGATTTTTCGTTTTTATGTGACTAATATATTATGATATTTCATATCTTTCTTTTTCTTAAAAGAAAAATATTAAAACTCCATAATTAAATTCAAAAGAAAACCTCGTTTTTAAAAGAGTTACATAGGTTACCTTACCACGAATTCGACTAAAAATTTAGTCGATTAGTCGACTACTTTGTGCTCGATATTTTCGACTAAGGACTAATTTTATCTGAAAAACAATTTTAGTCGATTAATCGATTAACTGCTTCTTGACCCGATATCACTAGACTGTAATTCTAAGTAATGTTCAATTTTTGTAACATAGTTTAGTGTAATTTATATTTTGCGAATTCCTAGGGCTCACTTTTTTGATGTTGGCATCTTTGATTTTCTTTCTTTTTTTTTTGTAACTTTATATATTCTACTTGTCATTGGCAGTAAAGCTACACTTCCACATGCAAGTACACTTGCATAAAAGTAATGTTTTTAAGGGGCGTGGCCAAGACCTGTTACATGTAAACCATGTAAAAGTACACTTGCATGAAAGTAGGTACGCGCCAAAACACGATATATTTTAAAATTTGATTTTTTAATTCAATAATAAAAATATCACATCAAAAAAATGCCTTGCTCTAGTACTGCTACCTATATCAAACTCAAAAAAAAGAAAAATTCTTGGGAAAAAGATAGTTTTGGGTAAAAGAAACTTTACAAATATATTTTTAATATAGAAGATACTTTATTAACAGAAACATTAAACAGAACAGATATTAAAAATTCCCGATATCAGTTCCCGATCCCAATCCGTTTAGATCCTTCTTTTTTTTTTTTTCAAAAAAAAATTTTCTCCGGAATGATACAATCTGTTTTTTGATTTGCTCTGTGGTTCAATTCATTTCTTGTACAATTTTCTTATAAGTATTTTTTTTTATAATTTCAGTACTTTTTATTTTAAACGTTTCATAAATCTTCATTTTCTTCATATAAATTTATTGTTTATTGTTTTGATATTATTAAACAGTTTATTTGACAGTTCCTCACCTTTATGGAGTGTACAATATAAGGAGGACTATCTTGTACGGAAAACAATAGAAAAATAGTTCAAAAAGTGTCCCGTTTTAAGTACTAAGTAACATTTCAAAAACTCGCCAGAATAGCGCTAGAGTAGCAAAAGAGTATAGTGATTTTTTTGTGTTGAGTTTTATAAAAATTTTTAAAATAATAAAACTATTATATGTAACAATTATAATAAAAAACAATAATTACATAACAAAGCGGATGTTTTTCTTTCCTTGTTTACTTCTCTAAATTTACCCTTTTGCTACAGTAGCGCCGCCACTATTTACGCCTTTCTATGGACACATTTTGATATAGAGATGGTGCTCCTGATATCTACCCTCCATACTCACCTTATTCAGTTTTCGCCATTTTTAATTTAAGTGGGGGTTACTATTAACAGCAAAAGTAGAAATATTTTTACTTATGCAAGTCAATTTGTATAACAGTATACTTGCATGCAAATGATGCTTACACGAGCAAATAGCCGTAATTTTTACTTAAAAGTATATTTGCATGCAAGTATACTTGCTCGTGGAAGTCTTGCATAAAAGATCAGAGTAGCGATTCTTGAAAAGTGTAGTGAAGTGAAATGAAATAGCTGAGTACAGAACCGAACGAAATGTATTTTTGTAAGTTGGTACGTATACAACATTATTGTGATCATGGGTACCATTTCCGGTTATTTTCAAATTTTATGGAATTTAAAAAAAAAAGAAGTGAAAAATCTAATAAAAAACAACAAAACTGTGTATTTTTTGAAAATAACTAAAGACAAATAACAACTAATTACTAACAGAAAAGTATTATTAAAAAATATACTTATATTAAAAAGAAAAAAAAACGAATAACATTACTAAATAAACAAACACAACAACCCTCTAGCTACAGTAGCGCCGCCATTATTTACGCTTTTCTACGAACACTTTTTGATACAGAGATTGTCCTCCTTATATCTACTCTCCATAACATCTACCTACTCAAAAATTACAACAAACGCAAACGAAATGGACGAAACATAAAATGATCAATTTTTAAATATTTTTTTTAAATTCCACAAAATTTGAAAATAACCGGAAATGGAAACATAATACCATAAATAATACCCCCTCTGTATTAGTAATCAGTTTCGTCTCATGATCACAATAATGTATACGTACCAACTTACAAAAATATATTTCGTTCGGTTCTATTCTCAGCTATTTCATTTCACTTCACTTCACTTTTCGAGAATCGCTACCCTGGCATTTTGAGACAAAAAAATTTTCTCTATGTTCAAAATAAAATAGTTAAATACATTTTCAGATGTTCCTGCTAGTGGCGCCTACTTCGCCACCTATGAAGGGCTAAAACGTTGGATGGCGAAAGAGGGTGAAGTGTTGAGTTTATCGAAAACAATTTTAGCCGGCGGTATGGCCGGAATGTTGAATTGGTTTGTGGCAATTCCGACCGATGTACTAAAAAGTCGTTATCAAACAGGTTCAGTAGAAATTTTTTTTTGCAAATTTCACAAAAAATACGTTTTTTTATGACATTTGATTATTGTATTTTTAGCGCCTGAAGGCACGTATCCGGATGGTATTCGAGGTGTGTTTAGACACTTAATGAAAACGGACGGAGTACCCGGATTGTATCGAGGAGCTGTACCGATACTGATTCGAGCATTCCCAGCAAACGCCGCATGCTTTTTAGGCTACGAATTATGTATTATTGTTATGAATTATATGGAATCAATGCTTAACATCAGTTTAGGATAAAGTTTATAATATTTGCTTAAAAGAATTTTATTAATTGCAACTAGTCGGACATTTTTTGCTCATATCAGTTGGAGATACATTTATTTGAATTAGGATTTCCGATCTATGGATCCGATTGATGGATCCAATCGATTCGAGTCGTCAAATCAAAGATTGATGCGGGAAAAGATCGGCTTACACAATATGATTCAACTGTTGCACTTACAGAAAATAAAAAAAAAATCGACAAGTACATGTTACCCTATGTTTAGACATACGATTTTGATCGAATACTAATCGAATCGAACGAAAATCGTATAACAATTGGATGTGTAAACCGGTAATCCAATTATGATCGTATTGCCTTCGATTTCAAAACGATTTTTATAAAAATAGATTGTTATCCTATTTTAGCTCGATTTTTTGAAAATCAAAATGGCGCAAACTGAAAATGTTACGAAAGATCGTAGGCATATTATTATTTTAAAGATAAGTGTGCGTGCAATTTATTTTTTCACTGACAGTTGACATTTCAGTTTGTTCAATTTTTAATAAGGTTAAAAAAATAAATAAAAATGCAATTGTACGGTTGACATTTTATAATATTTCATATAATTATGTATATTTTATAATTGTCATTTAGGTATAATGATTTATACATTTAAAATCAGGGGTTATGTGAATACTTATAAGTTGATATATTATGTAAGCGCCATTTTGTAAGTAAGAAATCGTATGTGTATAAACCCGCAAGTATCATTAAACGATTTTTATTTCGATTTTCATCCAATCAAAATCGTGTGTATAAACGCTCCCTAAAACACGCATTAACCCATTAGTGACCACAATATTACACGTAATCAGGGCTGGAAAAAATGGTTCCTAGAAACCATTTAAAATAGAAAATGGAAAATGGTTTCCAAAAATGCATTCAAAATACAAAATGGAAAATGGTTTTGCTAAACATATTTAAAATAGAAAATGGAAAATAGCTAGTTAAAATGGATTATAAAATGTAAAATGCTTTTTTATTTTTACTTTAAATTTATTCTATAAATTTTTATATTAATAAAAAAAAAGTTAAGAAAATGTTAAACGTACTAATCAAATAAGGGCAGTCCTTTGAGAAAATTTTATAAAGTTTGCATGATATGAAAACGAAATTTAACTCTTGAAATATTGTTACTCAAAAATATTGTAAAATTTAATTCAGCTTTAATATATTCAAACCTTGAGTACGCTACAACTGCGACTTCTAAATTACATATAAAAATCATCTACTCGAAATACCAAAACATTTCTTATCGACGTGTCTTAAAGATAATACCACAGAACTTGAGTCCTAAAAGTTTGACTTGAGAGAACTGCAGCTCTAGTAATAAATTTAACTTAAGTGACATTGCAACTCAAGTTATAGAAAATTTGAGTCAATTAAATCAACTTATATTTTACTTACAATTTGTTAGACTACGTTCAACTCGAGTTCTATGATTAATATGAGTCATAAGTGTCATAAATACACACATAAATTTGTGTATGCATGGATTTTCATTTTAAATAGCTCCCAGCCCTGCACGTAATACCGTGGGAAAGTCAACTTTACGGGTTGTTTTCTTAATTAGAGGTATTTAAATATATAAAATTACAATTGAATAACGTGTATTTATAATCATAAATCAGTTTAAAAAAAAAATGTCAATTTCCTTCGAAAATGAAATAGTGAATTTAATATAAATAAAGTGGCTTCCAGTTTGCGCAAAAGTGTCATACGAATCAAAAATTTGATTCAACTTTTTTTTATAAATGAATTATTAAAGTAATAAAATTATTTAATAACCTAAACAATAAAAATACATAGGACTCTCCCATTACGGAATCCATTGGGGCCGTTGGAGGAGAAATTGTTAAATGAGAAAGTCAAAGATCATGGGCGTCAATGTTTCTGATTTATTTATTTGCATAATTTTACAGTTATAAATTATTACTTAGATGACAAAACTTCAATGAATAAATTTTTATCATTGTTTGTTTTTTCTTAACACAAGATAACATCAAGTAAAAAAATAGAAAAGACACACAAGAGTTAAATTGTAAACAACATACCAACACATTCAAACATATTTGTTTTTAAATGCGGATGGGTGTCATTATACACGTCTTGTATGATGATATAATAGTTAAATGAGAGTGTGCGTCATGGGAAAGTGCTTGGAAAATTCTACAATAATTCTGAAAAAAAACCATTATACTTTTAGTAAAAATATCCTAATATAAATTCGAAAAAGGTCGATATTCGATCCCGTGAATTTTTTGCGATCTCTGTATCGATCTGGTCTCCAGAAAATCGATTCAAAAAATCAAAGATTGGCTCTCGAAAAATCGATTTTCAGCGATCGAGATTGGAAATCCTAATTTGAATTAATAAAAGAATCAAATAATTATTAATATATGATAAAATATTCGAAAAATTAAAAAAAAAAAAATTGTTGATTTCTATAGTATTATTTTCGAACGAAAGTTTCGAGATTTTTATATAAATTTTTTTGTCAATATTTAAAAAAAAAAAAAAAACTATAAATTTTATCTAGTTTGAGTAAAATAGTCTATTATAACAATTATTATCGTAATAGGGTACTTGACTGAAATTAACAAAGAATATTCTAAAAGTCTTTTTTCTGCAAATCAGTTAAGCGATTTTTTTAATTTTATTTTCGATAAATTCTGTAAAAATCATCAGAAAATAACTTGACAATTTTAATTTGAAAAAATTGGCGCGAAAATCACCCCACTGTTGTAATGACGTCACAGTTTGAAGCAACCAAACGTCAGTGTCAGTATTTATAACATGGTGACTATACAAGGTGTACAAACTCCATGTATGCAAAATAGGGTCTAAAAATAAGAGGGCATTAGTGTTCCGTGTGACAATTTGAAACAGAGATAATAATTTAAAATTATAAAATAAGTCATTTAAGTTGTTTAAATGTAAAGAATGGAAATAAAATCAATAATTATTAAAAGAAATAGTCATAAATAAAGAATTAAACGATAATAATAAATTTCAAATTACGGTACAAAGGGAAATTAGCGCCACGAGTGGTGCAAAAAAGAAAACGTAATATGTACCATTTTCGTGGACAATTCTGGCAATTCTCTCATTTGAGTTCGTGCGTCTTGTGTAGTGTCCATGATTTATAACCTCAAAACTTTGTTTATATTCATAAGATGTCAAAATTATCAAAATCGACATATCTACTTAAAAAATGTTACGTCATTTCCAAAAAAAATGGCACGTTTTCATTGATTTGACACAGTCAAGTACCGTATTATCAAAAAAATACGAATATGTGATTTTAAAATTTTCTACTGAAGATGTAAATATTACTTTTGAAATGTATATTATTGTTACAGAGTAGTAGTTTATTTTTTTACGGTAAAGTAACGTACATATTTAAATAAACAATACATTTTTGTATAAATTACCAGTGGAATTTATTTTAATGCGCCTCTGACGTAATTTCGAATAATTTATTTAAATGTGTTTCGAATTAAACGAGTATTATTAGGTGACGGTAAAGGGTATATGGGAAGGCGCACAGCTTACCATTTCACATAGCCAGAAATTTTTGTAAAGTAGTTTTAAAAAATAAAATTTTTTTTACTAGTAATAAAATTGGCGCACAGATTGCGACACGACGTCTTAAATTTTTTTTCCTTTTGTAATGGGACAATTCAAAATTATGGTGGGGATGCCGGGGAGAAAAAATCTTCATTAATTATTCAATATTATTCAAATACAGAAACTACGAATCTATTTGAGAATAAATTTTTAAATTTTTTATAAACAAACATTGTTTATAAAACAAAAAAAAATTTTAAAAATTAAAAGTATGTAGAAGGTCAACTTCATTACGGCTAGTATCAAAATCTACTAATCTAAGTTGCCTAGTATCAAAATCTTTGTAATTCCACTTTACAAAGATCGTGGGAAATCGCAAAAAACCATAACTCAGTTCAAAATTAATTTTTCGATTAAAAAGTCATAATTATATTAACTAACAAGGTAAAAAAGATGATTAGTACTATTATCAAAAAACAAAATTATCGTTTTACCCATTTTTTGATCAAAATTATTTGGATTTAGTAGGTTTTGATAGTAACATTTATATAAAGTGCGTGTTAAAACAGAAATTATAAGGAAAATTTATTTAAAAAAACTTGATTCAGCAATATTGGATGTATCAGAGTTAGACGATACAATTTGTTTTGTAATATTGTAAACTATTTTCATTTTGTCACTTAAAACCAAAGTGCTTACTTAGTAATTCATTTACATCTACGATTTAATTATTTAAAATTTTAGATAAATATTAAAATACAAATTTTACGTGAAAACATAATTTTATACTTCGTACGTCCCGCATGTCAGTGAAAAAATTAAAATTTGAACGGTTAAAATCTAAAATATAGGTTATGTATAGGTATTTAGCAGGATTTGTAAAGTTTTCAATGTAATTTTAGCAGGATTTGAAAATTATGTTATATTTCAGTTGTAGATTTCTTTTGTAAGCAGTTAAAATTACAACAAAAAATGTTAAGGGGCATATGCCTTGTTGCATTTAAAAATTAATGACCCTAAAAAATCAAAAAATTCGAAAAGTGATTTTAGTAGATTTTGATACTAGGCGACACATATATATCGCGAGCTTAGTGTTACACTGTTTCATGTCGACTTTTTAAAATGTCGAGAAAAATGAGTTTGAAGTTTTGACATATTTTAAAATGTAATGTATATAAAATGAATTAATTTTAATTTCCAAAGAAGCAGATACAAATTACAGTATATCAAAATACTATGTGAAACAGTAATAAATTGAACGAAAAAATAATTTAGAACATCTAAATTTTTGTGTGAAACATAGAACTTTTAATAAAATTATTTATACTTTTAGGAGATGGAATTTTGATGTTTTGTTGATTTCTACCGTTCTTTAAGGAATTTTGATTAAATTTTAATTTATACATATATATAGACAATGAAATGGAGAACCCAAATATGTGAAAAAGTGCAAATCTCAAAAAAGTCGATATGGAACAGTGTAACACTAGGCTCGCGATACATATGTACATATTTAGCAACCAATATTATTGTAGTTTTCATACTTTGCGGCATGTAATGTAACATTTAGTTTCCACACCAACCAATAGATGTCTATAGTAGGCAGTTGGTATAATTTACAAAGCAGATTTCACTTGCCGTATTATTTATAAATAAAAGACAGACTATACAAAAGTGCCTTACGAAATAAACATGTAAATTTTTGAAAAAATTGTTTTTCTAATAAATTATTTTATTCGTTTTTAAACGTTTTTGTCCAATTATTTTATTGCCCCCTCATTTCAGGTGACAAAAGTTTTAACTCGATAATCGATAAGACACTACTGACCTATTTTAAAATGTGAGTTAACACATTACGGTCACGTTCACAGCATCTGTGAATAGCCTGAGAACAACCGTAGAGGCCGATCGCGATCAGTGATCACACATGTGATGCGATCTTACCGCAAACAGGTATTGATTTACAACAGAGTGTTGATTTTTGATTAAAAATATAATTTTTATTATATTATCATTTATTTTTAGCGAATTTTTGGAATCGAAAATTCAGCTATTACAGCCACTGTCATAGCGCGACTAGAGTCCGGGATTATGATAGAAATTTGTTTTGAGGTCCCTAGAATCCGAAAATGATATTCACAGAAATTTATAAATATATATAGGCATATATGTATGTATTTATGTGTCCGTGCGATAACCCTCGAATAAAATATTCTATTTTTACGAAATTTGGTGAAAATGTTGGAAGCTCATAAATCTTGGATGAGTTCTTCAGTCAAACATATCCTATACCCGGAACGTGAACTTTTTGGGAATTTTTCATGAACTAGAAGGTATTGCCCGTGCCATGAACCTCAATCGAAAAAAAAAAATGTTGAAATTTAACAAAATGGCGGAGTTTAAAAAAAAACTTTCAATTTTGCGCGAAAATTTGATGATTTTTGGCCAACAAAAATTACATTTTTTATTCGATCGGAAAACTGGAGGTTCATGGCACGAAGAAACATATATAAAAGAAACTGCAATAAAAATCAAGTCGATCGGATGATTTGTCTTCGAGTTACAACTGCAGCAAATTTTAAAAATGTAGTTTTTCTTTACTTTACCTTTTAGTTTTAATCACTGAGAATTTTTATTAAAATTATTTACGATGTACTCACTATAACGGTCATAGTAAAACTAGATGAGTCGTTTAAATGTGCCAGGGTCTAGCTTCGCCTCAACATGTGACTGGCAGCCACGTCCAGAAACTCCCGAACTATCAACCTTCATACATTTCTCAATACCTCAAAGTTAACAATGAAAATCAGAATTCGCTCTTCGGATGGCTGTAACTCAAAAACTATTTGAGACATGCACTTGCAATTTTTGTATGTTATTTTTAAAGGTATAGACTATCGAAACATACAAAAAAAATTTTCCAATTTTTTCTAAATGTCAGGCTAGTGGCAGCCCCGGATCTACAATTTTTTAGAACCGGGGCAAAAACTTCCCCCCTCAAGTGACAATTTATGCTTTTTGACATAAGTTGTCAAAAAAACTCATAAGTATATAAGTCCTTTACAAAACTCCTATTTTTCTCGTTACGGCAATGATAAAAATTGAGGGTTTTGTAAAGGATCAATATAAGTACAAGTTGATTTTTTATTTTAATAAATCTACTCCGAAAGCACTACAAGTTGTGCAAATTTCAAAATTTTATCACCAGCCCCGTCAGAGATACAGGGGCGCAAATTTCCAAAATTTTGAAAAGAGTCAGTTTTCGGAAGTTTGTAAAAATTAAAGGATAGAAGTTTCACAATTGAAATAGTGTGTATTTGTTTCATAATGAGTAATTGTACCCGTATACAGCTATTCTCATAAAAAATACTAAAAGGTTTAAAACATTCCCTCTATAAGAAAAACAATGTTCAAAAAGTGAATTTTGCAAAATTTTGATATCCAACTTTAGGTAAAGTTTTCTTATGGAAGGGACGAAAATAGGTTAAATATGGACATCACTTAAAATAAAGAGACATTTATTACCTTTAAAATGGTTTTTATTTCAACCTTTTAGGATGAACCGTTTATGAAATATGTGCTTTGACATAAATGGCTGCAAATACAAAAATCAGCGCAAATTAGAAAACAAAAATGGCTACCACGCTTAAACGGTTCACGATAATTTTTTTAAGAATTGTTCTCAATGCTTCAAATATAATATAGAAACAACTGGAAGAATATTTTTTTCTAAAATGGTCGAGCAACCAACTTTTTCTTTTTTAGACCATTTGGTATAGACCGACTTAGTATGATTTTGGCGTCCCCTGAAGCTGACGCCCGGGACAGGGGCCCCGGTTTGCCCCCCCCCCCCCAGATCCGGGCCTGGCTAGTGGTCTCCTTTAAGAGTGTTTGAAGCAGTACAGTTGTGTAAGTAAATAACAGAGCAATCGATTTTTTTTTTTCAGTTAGGTAAGAAATGTGGTGATGATTCAATAAAAATAGGAATAATTTTAGGTAATGCGGTTATTAAATTATCTAAAACCAGCTAAATACCGTCTACCCCGTTTACCCCGTCTACCAATTATCCATAATTAATTTATGAAATCGTAATTTTGACTCATTGGAAAAAATCGTTTGACTCATTTGAATCACACAATATATGTAATATGTATATGTATATGGGTGACAACAAAGAAACTGTTAAGTCATTTACGTCGAATAGAAGATTTTTAAATTTGAACTTTTGTAAGGTGTAATTTTGTCTTTTTTGGTGATACTTTGTAATATATGTAAATATTTTTTTCCTGTAAACAAACATGACGGTCAAAAAATGATGATTCCTTTGTTCATAACACAGTAATAAGTAATAATTATTGGTTGCATGATGCAATGTAAGGTCTATTTGTTTTTTATCGTCTCGAAACACCTCGGCCCCCGCAACTGTCGCCGTATCCCCTAAACTATTTACAGTGTTGACGGCGCGGCGTCCAAGTGCAAGCGACACTGAACTTAATTTAAGTTAAATATTATTTTACATTAATAATGAAATAATGATGTCTGTTGATTAATCGATTAGTCGGTTTAGTCGACTAATTTTGTTTACATTTAGTCATATTTTAGTCGACTATCTTACCTTCGATTAAATGATTAAAATGATTATTTTTTTTCAAATGACTAAAAACGACTAATTTAACAAATTTTCTATATTATTTATTGGACTTCAAAAAATGGAAATTAAAAAATTATCTGTTTGTATGATTTTTCACTTTTATGTGATCAATATATTGTGATATTTCATATCTTTCTTTTTCTTAAAAGAGAAATATTAAAAGTTCATAATTAAATTCAGAAGGAAACATAAATTCGACTAAAAATTTAGTCGCTTAGTCGACTACTCTGTGCTCGATATTTCCGACTAATGACTAATTTTATCTGAAAAACAATTTTAATCGATTAATCGACTATACCCGAAAGAAAATGAACTGAGAGATGCGCAGAAACGCATTTTAAAATGGGTCAGTCTAAGTCATTTTGAAGGTAAGGTCGACATCTGTCAAATACAAGTGTCTTATGAACCATACATAGGCCAGTGAGTTGATTTATTTTACCCACTCCACCTACGCAAACAAAGACAGGTCTCTTACTTCAAAACTTTTGGCTATAAGGCTATAACTGCTTCTCGGTCCGACATCACTATTAATATTATTTTTTCTAATGATCACTATAATGAACTACCGCTCTACGTAATATGTATTTAGGTGTATTATTTTAATATTTCACTAAGTAATTGTGCATTAGCGGAACTCCAGCTCAATTAAAAAATTTTTTTTAACAACTGCACTATGTTTAGGATGTTAAAAAAAGATAATTCAGGTCGGAGGAAGCTAGAAAAGTTTCGACTTTGATATAAAAACTAGGTGGTGAGAAAAGATAATGTTAGGTTAGTTTAGTTAGTTTTGACAATATACTTCGACTTTGATATAGAAACTAGGTGGTGAGGTTAATTAAGATTAGATTACTTTAGTTAGTTTTGACAATATACAGAGCGTTCATAAAGTTGCGGAACAATTGAAAATCTCAGTTAATATTGACCTTATCGAAAAATGACTTGGACAAAAGTTTCATGGGAAGAAATGAGGAACTAGAAAATGATCTCGAATTTGACCTTGAACATGACCTTGACCAAAATTTGGAGGTCAACTTTGTTTTTTTAAATGGAAACCCCTATTTTTGACCTCGGCTTCGGAAAGAGCTGGAAATTCTACGTTCAAAACCATATTCATACTTCATATCCCAAAGTCGTGTGAAGGTCACAAAAACGAAAAAAAATATGATACTGGTTGGTCAAGGTCATGTTCAAGGTCAAATTCGGGGTCATTTTCTAGTTCCTCATTTCTTCCCATGAAACTATTGTCCGGGTCATTTTTCGATAAAGTCAATATTACCTGAGATCTTCAGCTGTTCCGCAACTTTATAAACGCTCTGTATTTCAACTTTGATATAAAAACTAGGTGGTGAGGTTAGTTAAGGTTAGGTTAGGTTAGTTTAGTTAGTTTTGACAATATACTTCGATTTTGACACACATGCATACAAAATAAAAAAAGAAAACATAAAAAATTTAAGTTTTTCAAATTTAACGACAGTTTTCCAGCATTTCCAGTACTGATATCGAGTTGTAGTATTTTTTTAACTAATCCGCTGTAGGACGAAATATTTTAAAAAAAAATCATAAAAATTGAATCATTAGTTTTTCTTTTAGAGCTAAAAATAGGTGGAGCCCCATTAATGCACAATTACCTTTCACTAAAATTTAAAGGGTGTAGCTATGTTTCCAAAAAAAAAACCCTCCGTAAACTCTCCAGGAATTTTGATGCACCACTACTCAGAGTTAGGGCCGGATTAACCCAATTTGAGACCCTAGACATTTTCTTCTTACCGGACATCTTCCCTCTTCCACAAGAAATAGAGCACACAAAACAAATATATAAAACAAAATTAAGTAACATGAAAAGCTGAAACCAGGGGCGTAGCTACCGCCGTATCAATGATATGGGGCCCCCGGGCTACAGAGGCCCCTGTGTTATCCACAATGTCACTTAATCTCATGCTTCCCGGGAAAAAAAATAAAAAAAACTGTCATACGTGCCTATAATAGAGTTTTCACTTTAGAAATGACAAAAGTTAAAAAAGCGACCCCTTTTTTTCCCGAGTTAAGCGTACGCCCAAAAGTTGGCAACATGGGTAACTTCAAAAATGAGACTTTGATGGGGCAGGAACGGCTATCAGACTTGTCACTATTGTCTATAGAGGCAGAAATTTTAGAAAAACTGAAACCGTCTTCAGCTATAGATGATTTAATAAGTCAATGTGCCGGAAAAAAGGCAAGAAAAGTGTATATTTAACTTGAATTGTTTGGCTAGGCTCAATTTCTAGGAGGAAGCGATAACTTATAATCAATAAATATTTATTTTAATTTAATGCAAGCATTTTTGTTTCTTTTGTGAGAAATCTTTACCCTTCATTTGGGCCCCCCAACTAATTTTGATACAGGGCCCCTCCAAGGCATGCTACGCCACTGGCTGAAACAAATCTTAAACCGCCAAAAATGACTTACCTGGTGTTAGAACTTACGACGAAATATAGTGTACATAATTACAGTAATGCTTTGGCTTACTTTTATCACTACGTAGAATCGGCACGACCGCCTAGGGCGCCAAAATCTTGGGACGGAAAATTATAAAATATATTACTTACTAATGAATTGTAAACAGAAATCGAAACGTAATGAAAAAATTACAGGAGTCAGCTATTTAACTGCTTCTAAAATTTTGTAAAAATCCGATAAGCCAAGTCAATTAGGTAAAATTACTGCAGATCAAAACTCGTTCTATTCCTGTCTCTTATTACTTGATGTGAGCCCATAAAATTCAAATTTGTTCAATTTAAACAAA
Organism: Brachynemurus nebulosus; assembly: GCA_035578155.1. Classification (NCBI taxonomy): domain Eukaryota; kingdom Metazoa; phylum Arthropoda; class Insecta; order Neuroptera; family Myrmeleontidae; genus Brachynemurus; species Brachynemurus nebulosus. The sequence continues at coordinate 18,894,261 of JAPWDM010000007.1, read as the reverse complement.
ATTAAGGAAATTTGAACAAAATTAACTGGAATTTGAACAAAAATTTGAACAAAATTAACTGGAAAAATTTGAACAAAATTAACTGGAATAATATTAGATCGTGTAATATGAAATATCGTTTTCCGGCCACTTGGTCTGCCACGTAATTTAGATTAATATCGACACTTTTTTAAGCATTAGAGAAAGTTTTAAAAGTAATTCTTTAATTCTAAACAGAATTTTTGTGTGAAGTATTGTGTGCTCTATACCTTTAGAGGGGGGCAGTGGGCCCGGTTAGAAGTAAATGTCTAAGCCCCCAAAGTGTGGATTAATCCGTCCTTGATTGTAAATAAATAAACATTAAGTATTGATTTAATTGTGTTTTATTTTCATTTCCGAGAGTATGTGTCTGAGAAATTTTTGAAAACATTTTACACGTTAAAAGCTGACGATTCATTGTATGACTTTTAACTGTTATTATATATCTAAATAAATCGAGCCATTATCGTCGATTTATCGTAAGCGACACTTTTATCGAAATTGAGATTTTTATTGCAAGCAACATTTTAAACTGTAACGTACCAAGCAGCGTTAACGTTTCTCTCCAAAATTCGTGAATTAACGAGTTATAGCAACTGCTTAGTTTATCGTTAATACAACACATTTTCACATTTTAGCGTAACCGACAATAACCATCTTTATCGTAAGGTTAATAAAATAATAGGAATAATATGCTCAGACGTAATAAAATTAAGACAGCAGAAATATCGCAAGCGCTATACAAATATTTAAAAATTCCTTCTGCTGTAAAATTTGATATTTGTCGGTTACGCTAAAATGTCGTATTTTCGCCTGGGAATGGAACATTTTCCCGGAGTAAAAGGTATCTTAAATGTTGACCCAAGTAATAAGCTATCACCACACCAGATTTCATCAAAATCCGTCCAATAATTTTTGCGTAATGCGTGCACATGCACAAAATGGTTTTTCTATTTTCTCGTGGGGATGAGGCATTTTCTCGGAGTAAAAAGAATCTTAAATATTGCCCTAGGCAAGGGGTCAAACTAGATTGTCTATGTCTCTGTTCCACTTGTAATGAGTTTATGACGTAAATCTCCCCACTCTATTTGTGTAGATACACACTGTTTGCAGTGTATTAGTTTGGTGTTTTTTAGTAGTGTGCGTATTTACGCACACTACCGCAATACACGTATTACCAGAGAGAGCTGTTCAACGTGTTCAACCAACAATGGTAACAATGTACATATAATGCGCTGTGGGTTCGACGACGGACACGGACTGACTAATGCCTTAAGCTGTGACACATCTCCAATTGACTCCAAGCCAATTACACTTTTTTATATTAGTTGGCTTCTAGTGTTCTATGGCCCTAGGTAATAAGTTATCACCACACCAATTTTTATTAAAATCGGTTCAATAGTTTTGCCTAATCTGTGCACATGCTCAAAATGGTTTTTCCATTTTCCCGTGGGAATGAGAAATTTCCCCGGAGTAAAAAGTATTTTAGATGTTGACCCAGGTAATAAATTATCATCACACTAAATTTCATTAAAATCCGTCCAATAGTTTTTGTGTGATGCGTGAACAGACAGACAGATAGACAGACAAAAATTCTAAAAATCGCTATTTTGATATCCACATCGATAACTATTTACAGTAATGGCTCAAAATGTTTACCAACTTGGGGGGCGTCAAATAACCTTGCACCGGCCCTGACTGTACGTACTTGTTACAACACTTTCCCATTAAGTCATTACTTACACACATATTACCAACCAATAAACAAAGTAGACCATTTTAGAATATTTTTTTTTTGTTTGATTTCAATGCCCTATCTGAAAAATGGCCATGACTTTCCTTTCTTTGATTTTCCGTTCAAACAATGAAACATTATTATGATGATAGAGTTCAGTGTCCACCGTATGTGAAAAAAAAATATGTATTTGTGGACTGGACAATGTGTTATTTTGCACAACTAAAAATGACGTCATCGTCGACCTTGGTAACTGCTATTTCTTAATGAGTCGTTGACCCTCCATCTTCAAGATCGCCTCAAATCGCTAGAGTTCGGCCCACTGACAAATCTCAGAATCTGTGTCTGATTGTTTGTGATCTGATCATTGTTCAGCAAACGTACACATACATATACATATATATGTTTATGTGACGCTTCTAGTAAACACATTGTGTAACCTGTCAGGCCCGTGAATAATGGTTGCCCTAGGTTAGTTAGATAATCCTTAACACTTGACGTAACTAAATTGGCGCCACTGTATAAACTTCAAAAAAGGATTCGCTTTTTCTCTCGTCCATATTCTGGTTCGAGAACAACGTGCGTCCATTCAGGATTTAATTTGCGCGGGAACGTGTGGGGACGATGCTCCCCCTTCTGTGGGAATTCTAAAATCGAAGGTGGGAAAACGCTGTTTTCGTATTTGATCAGTGGAAGTTAAATTTTTTTGTCGTGGTTTTTCTTTTACAAAATTTTTCAAAAGAAATCGTCAGATATATTATTTGCATTATTTGTTGGAAAAGAGTTTTGAAAACTTGATTTTTTTGAAAAATTCCATAAAAAAAAGTACGACCAGACAAAATTTAACTCTGATAAAATAAGAAAACAGCCTTCCTCCAGATACAATTTTAGAAATTAAGCCCTGGGTCCACTGACCATAATCATTATATTTACGTTTATTGTTAAAAGAATTTAAGAGCCCTAATAATATGTAATATGGGGGAGGGGGGGGGGGGGTTAGACACATAATATTATTGGAATACATAATGTATGTAATATTTATTGTGAAACAATTTATGTATTTTTAAATTGGTATAGATAATAATTAATTGTACATAAGTATTGCATGGTATTGCATAGGTTACAATTCTCGTTTGAATCATCGACAAATCGATGAATTGGGATTTATATAGAAGAAAATGTCGGTTGCCGTGAGCCCGTCAAGGTCAGCCAGCGATACATTCATAGGGCTAGGCGGGCTAGGTATGCAATCGCAGACAGAACGGACAGAACCATCGGCATCGGTTCGTTCACTCGAACGACAAGTCTATCTATCCGCGCACCCCTTCTGCCAATCGTTAATATCAATTTGTTTATTCGGCTGCAACAAACTGCATGGGTTGCATGGCTCTTTCTTCTCTATTTTATTAAATAAATAAACATAAAATTAATTTTTCATCTAGCCAGCCATTTAAACATTTTATGTATAATAATATTAATAATTATAATAAGTAGTGTTTTATGTTCGTCACCACCCACATCATATCATTTATGATCAGGCCCGGATCTAAGGGGGGGGGGGCAAACCGGGGCCTCTGCCCCGGGCGTCAGTTTCAGGGGGTGCCAAAATCATACTAGGTCGGTCTATATCAAATGGTCTAAAAAAAAGTTGGTTGCTCGACCATTTTAGAAAATGTTAATATTCTTCCGGTTGTTTCTATTAATTTGAAGTTTTGTGAACAATTCTTAAAAAAAAATTATCTTTAACTGTTTAACCGTGGTAGACATTTTTGTTTTCCAATTTGCACTGATTGTTGTGTTTGTAGCCATTTATGCCAATGTACATATTTCATAAACCGTTCATCCTAAAAGGTTGAAATAAAAAACATTTTAAAAGTAATAAATGTCTCTTTAAGTTATGTCCATATTTAACCTATGTTCGTCCCTTACATAAAAAAACTTTACCTAAAGTTGGATACCAAAATTTAGCAAAATTCACTTTTTGAACATTTTTTTCTTATAGAAGGAATGTTTTAAACCTCGCTTAGTATTTTCTATGAGAATACGGATACAACCACCCATTATGAAACAAATAACACTATTTCAATTGTGACACTTGTATCCTTTAATTTTTACAAACTTCCGAAAACTGACTTTTTTCCAAATTTTGGAATTTTGCGCCCCTGTTTCTCTGATGGGCTGGTGATAAATATTTGAAATTTGCACAATTTGTAAGTGCTTTCGGAGTAGATTTATTAAAATAAAAAATCAACTTGTACCTATATTGATCCTTTATAAAACCCTTAATTTTTATCATTGCCGCAACGGGAAAAATTGGAATTTTATAAAGAACTTGTATACTTATGAGTTTTTTGACAATTTATGTCAAACGTTGGAGAAGGGGGGCGCCATTTTCAAGTTTCTGCCCCGGTTCTAAAAAATCGTAGATCCGGGCCTGTTTATGATGGGGGTAAAGAGCAAGGAACTTGTAGGGTGTTGGGATTTGGCAAGGAATACGTCTAGGACCGGTGATATTCACCTAGAATCGTAGGGATCGAATCCTTATCGATAACTTAGTGAAAACACCAGTAAAAAATCAATTTTTTCTTAAAAATTTTCCAATTTGCAACAATACAGCTGAACTCTTTTTTGTGCGGTGGATAGGGACCGCATAAAAAAAATCGCACAAAAAAATATGTTCAAAAATATCATAAATAGCTATAAAAAGTATAGTTCGATCCAGATTGTACAAAAAACTTTTTTTATGCGGTTGGTCGGGACCGCATAAAAAAAGTTTCATCGATAAAACATCACTCAAAATGCTCAAAATTTAGAAATTTCCTTAGAAGTTGCTTCTTTAAACAAGATAAAGCATTAATTTACACGTAGAAACATTCTATTTCAATTTTATAATATTATGAAAATTTTGAAAAAAAACATCTGTAACAAAATTAAATGATGCAATAACTTATGTTCTTATGCAATGTATTGATTAAATGATATTAATAGATCTGAGCGTTACTTTATGTTATTCCATATTTGTAAATAATAAACAAATACTTTACTTCGCAAAAATACCACTTTTATTTTGAAACTGTGACAATATTGTTTCGAAATTCGTTTGATAATGAACTGACGGTTCGAAGCAATATTGTCACAGTTTCAAAATAAAAGTGGTATTTTTGCGAAGTAAAATATTTGTTTATTATTTATTGATTAAATGCTTAAAAGCCGTTAAAAAGTATTTTTATCAAAGAAAGTTATTATAGTAATTGTTTAAGTTTCTTACTGTCTCGTGATTTTGATTCACATTATGCATTTTAATGACCATTTTTTACAAAAACCGCATAAAAAAAATCGCACAAAAAAGGACCGCATAAAAATGAGTTCAGCTGTATAAACAAATGTAGCAATATGTAATTAAGTGTGATAATCGCGCTAATTGCCGATCTAGTTTTCATTTTATAACTCTATGGTTTATGTGCAGTTTTGTCTGGACGTATGCATAGAGTTCTCTCGCTTATTCGGAGGACATTCAAGGCCCATCAACATCATCTTCATTGGAATTAATAACATGATATTATAAATAAATATATTTGCGACAATAAGCGTGCACCATTTTGCTGTGAATCATGATACTGCATACCAGAAAATATTTATACATAGGAGTGTACGTATTGGCGAGTCGCGATTTATAATTAATTCGCAAGGTTACAGCCGTTATTAACTCGTTATAAACGCAGAGTTTTAAGTAAATCAGGTGCTACGCTCGCGCTGCTGTCATTTGTTATTCATTTTTGTTTTTTTGAATATTAGGTACAGCAAATTGGCGTTTCACGTCTCTTTGTCTTTTGCCTAGGATAATAATGTCATTGCTTGTAATATTAATATGAATATAATGAAAACATCCATGATTCAAAATCAATATGTACATATATACATATTTAAATATTTTTTAAGGGGGTATTCTGGTCTAGACGCTCGATTTTGAGGTGATTTTACGGGCGTAATAAAAAAAAAAAAAAAAAAACAGTAAAAATTTTTAGTATCCATTGTTTTAACAGTTTTTTATTTATATTTGAACAGTATAAAAATGTATAAAAATTTAAAAAAAAATCAAAATTGAAATCGGTACAGGCCGGCAAAGTGGGGACTCAAAAAAAAAGGTGTCTCCTGGTTGACGTGATTCCAACCCTCCTGGCGATCTGAAACATAAAATTGTAGTTAATTCTTAATAAACAAGGATGTAGAATTAGCTGGACATAGCCGATTTGAAATTTTTTTTTTAACATCCTCGTTTATCGATTATCAGTAATGTGGAGCTTATTTTCAAAAAGCAATTTCTAACAAAATCTAATTTTCGAGTAAAATGAGATTTTCTATATCTAACGCCAGCAAAATTTTTACGGATTTTTTACCAGTGAATAACAAAGTTGGGATGCTATAGAGAAGAACCTCAGTCAGTATAAAAATCTAATTCAAATTAATCCCCTTAAAAATGTGTTCTCAAAAAAAAGAAAATTCATTTTGAAAATAAAACTTTATGATATTTCATTTTGAAAACAAAATTGCAAAAAAGTAATAAATTCATTGCCCTCAAATGAAAATTAAAATGAATAATATTCAATATATTTTTCCCACGCAATTAGTATTATGTTAAATTTTCACCCTACAGGCTTCCCCAATGCAGTCACATTCTGCCGCTTTTTTTCATCTTCAACTTGATTTTCGTATTTTTTTTTTTTTTTTTTTGTTAGGCTTTCTAAAAATTGTTTGTAAAAATTAAATTTTAAAAATTTTTTCGACCTTCATATAAATAAAGTCATTTTACTTTGTTTGAAAATGGGCTTTTAAGCTTGAAACAATTGTCACACATAAAAAATAAACGTGACTTTTTTGCTAAGTAAAATATTTGCTTTATTTTGTAACAATATGGAATAGCATAAAGTAATTTAGTCTTATCAATTTTTCTCTTTTCCTTCGATTTGTAGCATTTTGTTCTTTTTACTTCCGGTATTTTTTTCAAGCACTAATGATAGTAACACGTTACTCATATTATCCATGATGCTATTGTGTAACAAAAAATGAGTTAAAAGGTTTAGAGCGTAATATTTTCTGTTGGGTTTTCTGTTCCAGGTGTATTTTTTCTTCACTAATGTACCTTTATGCACGTTAAAAATATCAAAATAATGGTTATTATTTAATTCAAGAAATTAAAGATATTTCAGTTTGAAAATAAAATTTCAGAAATTGCGTTTTGAAAACAAATTTTTATTCAGATATTTCGTTTTGAAAATAAACTTTAAAATTTGATGCCCTTTTTAGGTACTTTGTAGTGTTTTGAAAAAAGATTTCCGTTTAGAATAATGGCTTTCTAAATAAAGTTTACAATTTTATATTAATGTCAAAATCAGTTTTTTCTCAGAAATTGCTTTTTGAAAATAAACTCCACAGTTCTAAATAGAACTATAAATCGAGCGATGATAGAACATAACGGGAATGGTGATTACCCACTGGTAATCACTCAAAATAAATTATATACTAAATATAATATACTATTTATTAAAAGCTAAATAAATCTATATCTTAATTCTAAAATATTCTGTCGATTGAGTCACTATAAGAGTCGATACAAAGAGTCACTATTGTCAAGTAGGTTAAGGGCATACACATTAGGGCAGGGGCGTATACAGCCGAGCTTCTTGGGAGAGGTCACGTGGAAAATAAGAACTAAAAAAATTTCTGAGGCAAAACTTCTTCTATACCTTTGACAACCAAAAAAAAAAAAAAAAAACGTCAACTGTTAAAATTTACCGGTATGGTGTTTAAAATAAAATAATATCTAGTGCATATTTTTAATTCTCGGGGAGGCTTATTTGGAGGGTCAAAACCAAAGAAAAAGTGTCTATATGACGGCAATTATTTAAAATTCGGATTTACTGTTATTGAAAATAAGTCGCAATTTTGAAACTTTATCGCGCAAAAGTATGAAACTCTCATATTAATGTAACCATTAATTAACCTTCTCTTTATTAAATATCATATATTGAACTAGAGTGGTTTTACTTTTAAAGTACTGCGACGCTCTTAGAAAGGCTTCGCGACCTCCCAGGGGGTCGCGACCCACAGGTTGAAAAACACTGGACTAAACTGAAAGATTTCAAAATATTACGCACAGTGGAGGGTCGTTTTTAAGTGTTTTCAACCGCTCGAAATCGTTTTAAAAATCGGGCATTAAAACAATTTTTAAAATATTTTTGCAGTCATAATTCTTGTTGAGTATGATTCTAGAGGTGTTAATACATCATTTAAGTCAATAAAAAAAAGGAGGAAATTTTTTGTCGCCAAAGTGATGTAACGCCTTAAAATATCCATCGATTATTCAGTAGTTTGGATCAATGTCTTTTTACAATAAGATTATTTTTAATAATAGCACGTAAATGAATCTCATTATCTGAAAAATTCCTTTTTATAGCTATTTTATATTTATTTGTGCGACTGTGTATACGAAGTAATATACTAATATATATTAGCTATTGTTTTTGTAATTTTTTGCTTACAATTAACAGAATAACAAATTTGTTTAGTTATGTACATATATGTAAACAAAGTATTTGCGATAAAACATCAAAAAATCATAATCGAAACATGTCTGAAAAGGAGTAAAATGTGAATAATATTTTTTTTTTTTTTTAAATTTAATTATTTGTTCACATGTCAGCATTCATAACATTGATAACAACTGAAAACGTGACACAAGTTTATAGGTGAGCGAAATATGCATCAGCAATGTTTAGGACCTTAAAACACCCCCTAGACGATCAATATTATTGATCAATATGCATTTATTAATAATATTGAAGGTGCCATTCAATATGCTTCAATGTAGCTTCAATATACGAGCTCTATCAATACGATGACTTTTTACAATTAAAAAAAATGGAACATAATGAATTTCACGTTTTTTACAAAATAAGACAATTTTGCTTAACTTGGTGATCACTAAAATAATATTACTGACCATCATCATAATTATAATTCGGAACGATATTGCGAAAATCACTTAAATATTATGTATACTGCTTTTTTTGTTAAGGGGAGAGTTCACGCCAGAATCGGCTAATAAACTAATTTTTTTCGAATCTCGTTTTTTGTTTTTATTTCGTTCTGTGGTTCTTTACAAACACGGTGATATATAAAACATGGCCAAAAAAAAATTTTTTTTCCACTAGAAAAATATTTATTTGTGAGCCGCTGCACAGCCAAGTTGCTGCTCCTTTGCAGATAACGCTCGCCCCCCCCTCGCGATTTGATCAGTAATATTTAGTTTTGGTGTGTACACGAGTTATAGTGTGCACTGAGATAATGTTCTTTTATTTGTATGCCTTTATAGACGTTTTAATAAACAGTGAGTAAACCGCTTCTTTTGTTATTATTTTTGTTTTTTACCGTTTCGCGAAACTTGTGTTTTTCCCGACAAGGAAAATCATATCTCAAGTTCTAGAAAAGATAGAGACTTAATTTTTTTTTTTATTTTGTTTATAAACATATTGCGCATAAAGTGTAGTATGCTTTTTCCATTTGAACAATTGTAACTATTTTTAAACATTTTTTTTCTAATAAAAAATTGGGTTTTATTATAATTTTTAGTACTTTGGGATTACAATTTTATAGTTAATTTTTAAAATTACTTGAAACCCATTCTCAGCTTTATGGACAGGTCCTTTAGGAATAAAATAATGAAAAAATATTTAAAAAATATTCATTACTTTTTGAGATATGGCGTTCCTTGTAAACGCTTAAAAACTTGTGAAAAAGGGCCCCCTCCCCCCACAGGGAAGAGTAATGAATGTTTCAAAAACAAAATTTTCTATTTGAAACCATCCCTAATTTGAAAAAAATTTCAACAAGCAAAATAATCATAAATAAAAAAAGTTGCTTTTTTATTTGACCTCCTCCCTTAATGCGAAAAAATATTGCCTCTAACAATCAGTACTAAATAATTCACTATATTATTTTAGTAATAACATTATCATTAATTGAGGCACAATAAAAAGCGTCGAAATATTTTAAAATGACAGACTTTCAGTCGTCTCAGGTCTCATACCGTAACTGTCAAACATAATTAGTATAAAATAACTATACTTTTTTTCTAGTATATTCTATTTATTCCATGTAGTTGATTTGATTTATTGCACTATGAATGGAGCTTTTTCAAATCAAAATCATTCAACTCTACTTAACAGAGTTTTTATTTTTAATGTTCTGCTAAGTGCTAACAATGGATGCATTCAACAATGGTTTCACTTTACTAAATAGTGCATTTCGTTCAGTGCATAAAATTAGAAGTCATTTTCGTGCGTTTTAAAATTTATATTGTACCGTAAGACCGTCTAGACTCGAACACATTTTTACATTTTTTGGTATAGTTTTATGTTTATTCATGTTTCCTTATAAATATCACCAATAAAAGTATTACCATTAGACAGAGCGTATATTATTTGTTATATCCCTAACCCATTTGTTTCATTATTAGTAAAAATAAAAAAAAATAAAAAATAATTAGTAAGTGTCCGGGTCGACACCCCAAATCCGTCTTGACCCGGACACTTATTTAAATAATGTAATAACATGCAAACTAACCTCTCCCGTCGGGTTTAGGACAGTGTTTTATATCGTCTGATGTCTTTGAACCTGTCAAAGACTTCAAAATATTTTGTGGGAAAGCAGAGGGGGCAATGCATAGTATGCCTCTCGATAAAGTAAACATACGATATGACACCAGAAGGAGGCATAAACCGCGTAATTCTGGGGGGAATGTTAACGTATGGACAGTGGGAGTTACAACTGGTGCGAATCGCGGCCATAGTGTAATAAACTGATGTGTCCGGGTCTAAACGGATATACATATATAGCATGTATTTTTTTATATATACATCGAATATAACTTCAAACTTCATTAAATGATGCGCGATAAAATTCTGAACACATACATGTCAAAACTAAAACAATATAACAATTATGACGAAAATTACATGTCTAAGTTAGACACACATTTTATTTCTTTGAAAAACTGTAGGATAGTAATCCTGTAAAATGAGATAGTAAATGTTGAAATCCGTAGTTTTTATTGGTACAGCTGTTTAGAGGATGTTTTTCTCTCTCTAATGACGTCAAGAACAAATGTTTATTGTTGCAGGTTAATGTAGAAATTATTTAATTTGAAGATTGGTGCAAAGTGTCCGGGTCTAGACGGTTTTACGGTATAAGAATTAATTAACCGTCATTATAGATTGGCCAAAATGTTTGTCTTTGTTCAGAGGAAGACTTAGAGACCAGCTCAGGACTTAAGATTCATTTTACTAGCCAGAGAAATTTTTGAGAATTCTAATGCTTTTTACTTTGACTATTGGTTGTGTTTGGAAAGTTCGCAATCTATCGTACAAGTTTTTATTTTTATTACTTATTTTTGTCAATATAAAGTATAATTTTTTTCCTCAGTTTGTCTACAGTAAAGTCTGGCTTAAAACAAATTAATACATCAACGATTGTTTTTATAGATATCTGTTTCTTAGCTTGATTAAAATAATCCTTTGATTTAACTTAAAGTGTAATTAAGAGTAAAATAAAATCACGTTCGGGCTCTGATTTTTCACTAGCGTCGACCATCAGCATCACCTAGGTAGTTACACTACGATATCTGAAATAAAACTGATGCAAATATTGATCAATATACCTTATAAACGTATACATATATGAACATCAATATAGCTTCCATCAATACACTTCAATATAAATTTCTATCAATATGCTTCAATATGGTGTCAATATGTTTGAAGCTCTCCTAAACGATGCATCATTGCATATTGATCAATAATATTGAACGTCTAAGGGGTGCTTAAGGATTTAATACTTTTAACGATACTGTTTCATTCTCAAACATACTCGTACTACCTTAAAATTCCCTAATTTTACCGACTGAACTTAACTTGACCATGCCACACTTTGTATTAAAAAAATTCAAATTTCAGGGCTTATAATACCTATAGCATTTTGTTTTAGTGATACAGCTATTTCTAACAAACTACTAGTGTGCTACAAGCTTTTTTGACGTAGTCAGTCGCTGTTTCTTTAAATCATTAGCTTTTTTTAGTTTATATGGTACATTCATGTTTTCAAAAAGTCTACAAACTTTAGTTGACATTTCAGAAACTATAAAACTTAGGTACGTAATTTTATCGTATGAAAAATTACATAATCTCATAAGTATTTAGAAATAATTTTCAATTTAGCGAATTTTCAGGATGGAATTCAGCTATTACACCCACTGTTATAACGCGACCTGAGCCTGGGATTATGGCAGAAATTTGTTTTGAGGTCCCTAGAAACCGAAAATAATATTCGCTAAGATTTATATATACCATGTGAGTTTTTTGAGAGTTGCCATTTCTATTACAACCAAATTTTTATGATAGAAATGGTACTGGAAAAGGTTCTTTTCTTGGATGTAATGGAAATGTAACCAAGAAAAACACTATCGGTTAAAGTAGTCTCAAGTACATATGCATATTTTTACCGCCTAACTGATAAATTAAAGAAAAATTAAAAAATTAAAGTTGGGTAAAAAAAATTTTTTTGCTCATTTATGTTGTTAATTAATGCATTAGATCAGTTTTATCGAAAAATTAATATATAGTCTCATTTAAAAATCTATAAGTTTGTATCATAGCTTGAAAACCACAAGAGCTATAAAGCTCCTGACTATAGCAATCGGTTTCCCCCGTCGATATCTACAACTCTTATTTGAACAATTTTTCGATTAAATCAACGGTTTGGCTGTAATAAAAATAGCAACTCTCGAAAAACTCACACAGTATATATATATATATATATATATATATATATATATATATATATATATATATATTTATACGAAATTTTTTGAAAATATTGGAAGTCCCAAACCGTTGGACGAGTTCGTTAACCAGGCACGTCTGATGCCCCAAACATGTTTTTCTGGCAATTTTCGTGAAAAAAATTAATTTTTTGCTAGAATTTCCCTTTATTCAAAAAGTTTTGCCATATTTTTTTATACCATTGAAACGAAGAGACACAAAAAAGGTCTTTAAACTATTATTCTATGTTAACTAGTTTCCGAGAAAAACGAATTTTGTTAAACGGAAATTCGCTATGTTGTGCAGAATGCGACAGGGGGTATTTATTTATTTGCGCATTACGAATAATTTGTTTAAATAATGCTTATTGTAGGTTTGGAAAAGTTAGGATCCTTTAACAATTCCTAACATTACCAACGGACGCCTAGTACAAACGGTAAAAACATTTGCATTTTAACATTAATATTAAAGTAATTGGAGCACCTGTCAAAAATTTGAAATCTATTACGTTTTATTGTTAGATACGACTTGGAATTAACAACAAAGTGTTAACAATAGTGAAATATTTAACAATTTTACGGTAATTTTCATATTTTAGTGAAAGACATAGGTTGGTAAAGTTAGCAATTTGTTGACATCTTAACCTATTACTGTATTTTTAATTTTTTACTAGTAATTTAAGGATGTTTGGGAGGTACAATCGGAGATAAAAGTACATGAAATTAGAAATTCGTGAATAATTGCGTTGTATAACAAACTGTGAGGTAAATAAATAGTTATCTTTGTTAAATAATAGCTATCACTACAACTGATTGTACAATACATCAAACTATAGCTCTCTGCTGACTACAAGAGCTGAGCACATTCTGAGGATTTTTCGGAGGAATTTCAAAATGCTACGAGATGATTGAAAATTTAGTAGAATGTTCCTCATTAAATACTAAGGCCCCTGTGAAAATTTCAAACCGATTCACTAAGCCGTTAAAAAGTTATTTAATCTGTTCTGTTTTTGACTTTCCATAAGAGTACGTGTAAAATTAGTTTTTTTTTTTTTTAATAACTTTTTAACGGCTTAGTGAATCGGTTTGAAATTTTTACAGGGGTCTTAGTATTTAATGAGGAACATTCTACTAAATTTTCAATCGTCTCGTAGCATTTTGAAATTCTCCGAAAAATCCTCAGAATGTACTCAGCTCTTGTAGTCAGCTGAGGGCTATAGTTTGATGTATTGTACAATCAGTTGTAGTGATAGCTATTATTTAACAAAGATAACTATTTATTTACCTCATAGTTTGTTATACAATGCAATTATTCACGAATTTCTAATTTCATGTACTTTTATCTCCGATTGTACCTCCCAAACATCCTTAAGTTTCTGGAAAATTTATTTATGAGTCAACTCAAATATTTTTGTCACTTGACATTAAATCAGTTAAATATAACTAAATTAATTTTGACTTCCGAAAATTATCGTAGTGTCTACGGTACACCGTTAGTTAACGCTTCAAAAAGGAATAGAATTTAATAGTTGTACAAAAATTTCGAATGTGCATAGCCAGCAATTTTATTTGTGTATGTATGTGTATGTATATTCTTTTTCTTTTTTAAATAAAAATGCAATTTTGTTTTTAGCACCGTTTTTTGAATTGTTGCCAAAATAATGTGTTTTTATTTTCGTATAAAATAAAAACTAAAAAAATAAAAATAAAGGTCTACGATCTGAAGAAATGGCAAATGTATGAGTGTGGTAAATATACATATATGTATAATTATACATACATACATAAGAATTAAATGTGTCTGCTGTGCGTCCAGGTCTGTGCCTCTGACAGTCTGACTACAGACAATAGAAAACAAAATGAAAAAAAAATCATATAAAATCATGTTGAAAAAAGCTTCTGTTCAAAATAATATCGCTATACACTGAATACATTGAGTGGGTTTGCCCTATGTACACTATGTCATCAAGTTACATCATACTGATTATTAGTTCAAACTTATTGCATAAAAGGATTAAAAAATTTTGAAAAAATTTTCACGAAAATGAAACACAATGTTCTACAAATTCAACAGAATATCACCAAATGCGTGTTAGATACACATTTAATCAGGGTTTGGTAATCAGTAGGGTAATCCGACATTCACACTTAAGGGGAGGTTTACTTGAGAGTCGTTAAAAAAAATCGAATTTTTTTTACAGAAATTGGTAGCTAATTATGTGTAGAATATGTTCCCAAAGTGATTTTGCTGAAAGTAATTCAAGGGAAGGTTTACTTGAGATTTGATAAAAAAAATCGATTTTTTTTTTGGCGAAATTGATAGCAAATTATGTGTAAAATATGTTTCCAGAGTGATTTTACTGAAAATAATTTAAAAACAAGATTCTTGCACATTAACCGAATCCAGCTTTATAAAAAAAAATTCAAAAACGTAGTTCACGCAATAATGAGTATTAAATATAAAATTTTGAAAATACGTTTCTTTATATATTATATATTTTATAATATCTCGGAACTACATTTTTGGAACTGGCGGACACGATAACTCAAAAACTATTCGATGGATCCTGTTTTTTAATTTTTTATTTTAAAGATAATTCAATTCTTCGGCACCTCTACCTAAGTCCGATACACTTTTAAGTTTTTTTTTTTATTTTTAAATTTATTTTAAAGAGCGAAAAATAAGACAAAAATCGTAATCAAAAGTTCACACATACGCCATTTTTTTTTCTTTCAGCAATTTATTGATATTATAGGTCGAGGTGCCGATACTCTTCATATATCTTATAAATCTTTTTTGTTTTTGGATTTCGGTGGTTTATTACCGGCGCTAGGATGTCCGCCAACAAGGCATTGGATTTTCGGATCGTCACACTGCAGTATCTATAAAATGGACAATTTTTTATATTTTTCCTTGAAAAATTTTTTTTTGTGTAGTTTAATACTTAATAAATATGTGCACAAAATTGATATTTACTTCCGTTCTTGAGAAAAAAATTCTAGAAAAATGCATAATTTTTAAGGACTCTCGAGTAAACCTCCCCTTAAAGATATGAAAAATATTTTTCAGAAAAGCCACGAATTTTTTTTATAGAGTTGAATCTTTTTTTATATGGTGGTCAGGGGCCGCATAAAAAAATTCCACAAAAAATATATTCAAAAATATTATAAATAGCTATAAAAAGTGAAGTTCGGTCCAGATTGTAAAAAGAAACTTTTTTTATACAGTGGATCGGGACCGTATAAAAAAAGTTTCATCGAAAATACATAACTCAAAACGCTCAAAACCTCACAATTTCAATAGAAGTTGTTTTTCTAAATAAGATAAAGTATTAAGGTAGTAGTCAGGTAAGCTCTGTTTTTCATATTTATTTTTAGGGGCATTTTTTTTTTTTTGAGAAAAAACAAATGAAAAGTTTTAAAGCACCTGAATGGCCCGCGTGATTTTGACTCTTGAAGACATCTGAAATCAAAAATTCTTTATTAGTCTTAATCTATAGATATGTCATTCTGGTCGGAACTAGAATTATGAAATTTTATCGAAAAATAACAAAATGGCGGACTTCGAAAAAAATTTCAATTTAAATTTTTTTTTCGAAGTCCGCCATTTTGTTATTTTTCCAGGAAATTTCATAATTCTAGTTCCGGCCAGAATGACATATCTATAGATTAAGACTAATTAAGAATTTTTGATTTCAGATGTCCCCAAAAGTCAAAATCACGCGGGCCACCCAGGTGATTTTTATTGAGGCGCCAACTTCAAGTGATAATAATAATAAAACAAAATTTAATTTATTCAAATTTTTTTTTTTTTGGTACCTTAAGATGTAAATAAAAACATTAAAAATTCAAAACTTTTCATTTGCCCTTTCTCAAAAGAAATGTCCTTAAAAATTGGTATGAAAAATAGAGCGAGTTACCAGACTACTACCTTAACGTGGGAACATTTTTTTAGTTAGTAAGGTTTCATTTGACGTCATATGATGCCAGTGACTGTCAAAATGTAATACAGAATCAGAGTTACAAATTGGGTTGTAACAGTCTGTTCTTTTTATAGCAGTAATGCCCAAGTTATAGTAGGTATGTAATCACTAATCACAGTAGTATCACCAACCTTAAGGGTAGATTCGCTAAGGAAAAAAACGAAATCGATTTATTTTCTGCATAATTATGTTCTTTAAGGTGTTAGAAATATTCTCCTAAAATTTTATTTAAAATAAAAAAAAAATAATAAAAAAGTCGATTTTTGATGTTTTTTTTTGGGAATCTTCCCTTAATTTTGGAAAATCTTTCTAACGATATCCCACACGATAGGGTACGTGTAACAATTTGTCAAGTTGTCTGCGAAAAGTGAAAATTTTATTTTAATTTCACCATTCTGACTCCGGAACCCTAAAAACAATTTAAAAACCATCCCTGTATTTATATTTAACTAGGTCAATGGGTTTTGTAGCACATGTACCGAGTACACATAGTACAGCAGACGTTCAAGCCATTCAAGAGTATATTTAAGTTTTCAAATGACTTTATAATAATAGATAAAACTATTTTAACGCAACGTATTGCACATATTCAGTTCAATAGACGCCTAACTACAAATAGCAAATTCTTGCTATATACTTGTCGATGTCTGTTCAATTAACTATTATCCATATTTGGTTTAAATGATAGAAAGTTTTATTATTGGGTTGAAATGCGAAAATTTTTTGTATCTAGCAGGCCCAACAGCCTGAAAATTGATGCAACGGGCGGGGGCCAGTTTAATGAATAACCTGTCTAATTATTGCCACTATTGCTATGATTGCGATTGAGTCAAGTGTTACTTAGTAAGTTGTGTAAATAACTGGAAGGTTGGAACCACAGAATATTATAGAAGCAGTGTACATATTATAAATACATACTAGGGATGTTATGCACAGGGCTGGGAACTACTTAAAATGATTTCATTTTAAATATGTATTTAAAATGCAAAATGGCATTTTGCATTTTCTATTTTAAATAAGTTCCGTCAAATCATTTTACATTTTGTATTTAAAATGGAAATTTGAATCCATTTTACATTTAAAATGAAAATGCATGTATACTCAAATTTATGTGTATATGTATGATACTTATGAGTTATGACTTGTATTAATTATAGAACTCGAATTAAACGACTTGAAGTCTAACAAATTGTAAATTAAATGTAACTTGATTTAACTGACTCAAATTTTTTATAACTCGAGTTGCAATGTCGCTTCTTGAGTTAAAGTTACTAGAGTTGCAGTTCTCCTAAGTCAAACTTTTCTGACTCAGGTTATGAAATCTTTAAGACACGTCGATAAGAAATGTTTTTGTAATTCGAGTAGATGATTTTCATAATTTAGAAGTCGCAGTTGTAGTGTAGTCAAGGTTTGAATATATGAAGGCTGAATTAAATTTTACAATATTTTTGAGTAACAATATTTCGTTTTTATATCATACAAACTTTATAAAATTTTCTCAAAAGACTGCCCTAATTTCTTAACTTTTTGACATTTTATTAACTTTTTTTATTAATATAAATAGTAATAAAAAATTTATAGAATAAATTTAAAGTAAAAAAAGCATTTTGCATTCTATAATCCATTTTAAATAGCTATTTTCCATTTTCTATTTTAAATATGTTCAGCAAAACCATTTTCCATTTTGTATTTTAAATGCATTTTTGGAAACCATTTTCCATTTTCTCTTTTAAATGGTTTCTATGAACCATTTTTCCCAGCCCTGGTTATGGATATGAAATTTCGGATACGGATTCGGATACGGATATTTAAAAACATTTTTTTCGGTTTCGGTTTCGGTTACGGATATATAATAATATCGGATAATGTTTCGGATACGGTTACGGTTACGGATAATTGCTTTTAGTGAACAATTTTTTTTAGTAAAACGGGGAAAATTCTACCGGAAAAAGTGAACGCCAAATACGAACCAACAAAAGCCTATCAAAAGAAGCAGATGCAGCAAAAATTTTCTCCGATTTAACTCAGTTTTCCAATGGCAGTTGTCTGTTATTATCCGAAACAAATCCGAAATATTTATTTTCGGATACGGTTTCGGTTACGGATAATTAATTATTTCGGAGATCCGGTAGTTTCGGTTACGGTTACGGATATCCATAACATCCCTAATAAATACCCCTGTCGTAGCATCTGCATAACATGGTGAATTTTCAAAGATTGGACACTGGGGAATCTCATACAACAACCTGTATCCATCTAAAATAGTTTAGCTCTCTAACTGTGAAAAAAATTTCAGAAATTTCAATTTTTAGCGCTTTTGGGCCCCCAGGATCCTGGCGAATCTCATATTTTATAGCATACATATGCATTTAAAAGATTAACTTTTAAAAAGTGAAAAATTTTTCAAAATCGGTTGGGTAGTTTTATTTTTGGTATTTTTGGGACCGCCGGACACTGGCAGACCTCATATAACTAAGGTAATCAGATTTGTGAAGAGTCAAAACGGGACAACCACTTTACCGGGGGGATTTGGGGGTACGAAGTACCCCCACGAGAAAAAGTGGGTGCGGGGGCCCTTCGCCGGAAAATTTTTGAAAATTTAAGTCAATAATGGTGTTTTTAAAGTTATTTCCAGTGCTAATTTTTCTTTCTGCCATAAAATTAATTTGGTGGCGGATGATTCCATCACCACTGTAGCATTAGACCTTTGATAACGAAACGATAATTTGGATAGAATAATTTGTGTTCGGAGTAGTAAGATAGAAAAACAAAAGGATATTATCAAGGAAATCATAGCCAAACCTCTCACATCAGTGATAATATTTTATTCAGAATAATAAGTTCATTTTATCATTAGAATATGAATAATACAATTAGACATCTTCTTCCCAACTCAATACTGCCAAAATGAATACGTCCTCTCATACTTGGGAAAAGACGGAAGAAACCAAGTAAAGGATTTTAAAGGCAGTTAAAAATTATTTCAAATAATGAATAAAACTTTTCATAAAATAGCGTATAAGTTCAAATATTGCTAAAGCGGAACAAATGGGCGTCCCGAGAAGTTTGGTCGGGACAACGGGACATGTCTCCGAAAAATGGGACTGTCCCGTTGAAAACGGGACGTTTGGTCACCTTACATATAACATAATCTACATCCATCTAAAATAGTTTAGCTCTCTAACAGTAAACACATTTTCAAAATCGGTGATGACGTGTCCTTGAAAAGTTAGTTTATTTTTATTTTGAAAAATGAAATAGATATAAATACTGTTATCGTAATGATAAATACCCCTGTCGCAGCATCTGCATAACATAGCGAATTTCCAAATGTTGGGCACTGGCGGATCTCATCTAAAACCTATACCCATTTAAAATATATAGTTTAGCTTTCTAACAGTGAAACAATTTTCAAAATCAGTTCAGTAGTTAATTTTTGACGCTTTTGAGTCCTCAGGACCCTAACGAATCTCATATAATGTAGGAATCTCATATAACGTAACGGATCTCATACGTTATTACATTACATAACTACAGTTTTCGATTTTTTTTCTAGGTATGCAAATATATGTATATAAATTATATTTTCTCTCTAAAGGAGGACATCATACAAAAATTTCCTTTCCATAACGTACTCTTAAAAAATCTGGCTAATTTTGATGAGACAGAGCTATTGTTATTATAACACATACATACATATTGAATAACTAACTAGCACTTGTTTTATCTAGAAAAGAATTGCTTAAACGATAAAGTATTTATTGTAAAAAAATTCAGCGAATTTCTTAGTTTTTCTCAAAAGCTAGTTCACTTAGAACAACGTTTTAAAAGCTTATCTTATGCAATTTTTTACGCTCTTTCCGATGGTGTAAAAAAAAAATTAAAAAAATTAACAAAAATGGCAAAAAATGGCCAAAATACCTACTTCTGGGCATCCGATGTGTCTGGCTAACGAACCTAGCCGAACCAATCCGCATTCCAGCTCGCACATCAAATTTCATAGGCATTAAACGTTTCGTTCGAGAGTTATCGTGCACACAAATTTTAGTGAAGTAGATTTTCGGGTTCCAGAGGCTCCAAAACAAATTTCTACCATAGTCCCGGACTTAGCTCTTACCATAAGAGCTGCCGTAATAGCTTAATTTCCAGAATGGAAATTCGTTAAAACGAGAAAGCATTTACTATTATAAAAAAATTCAGCAAATTTATTAATTTTTCTCAAAAGTTAGTTCACTTAGAACAATGTTCTAAAAGCTTGTCTTATGCGATTTTTACGCTCTTTTCGATGGTGTAAAACAAATTAAAAAAATTTTTTGAGTTCTGGCCAAATTTTGCAAAAAACCACTAAAAATAGCGAAAAATGGCCAAAATTTTGGCTTCTAAAAATCGGACGTGTCTCGTTGACGAACTTATCCAAGCCATTGCAACGTTTGATCTTCTCACTAAATTTCGTAAAGATTGGATGCTCGTTCGAGAGTTATACAAAAAAATATACAAATTTTAGTGAACCTCATTTTCAGTTTCTCAAGGCCTCAAGACAAATTTCTGCTATAGTCCCGGGCTCAGGTCTTTTCATGGCACCCGCTGTAATAAGTGAATTTTTCCAAAATGGAAATTCACTTAAAATCTGTCGTTTGTAAGGTGCAATTTACACCGCTTCTGATTTAGTCTGCTTCTGTTCGTCATACGGTTCACGTCGTAACTAGTATCATTGTTTTTTCTAATCAACTCGTTAAATTTAAGCAGAAAAAAATATGAAGTGTGTCGTATTTAAACGTAAAAATTCTATTGAACAAAAAAATTTTCAAAATAAAGCGATATCTTTCTTAAAATAATTAAATTTATTTTTAATTGTTGGTTATTAGTCACATAGGTCGACCATGACAGTATATACTATATACCATGTGAGTTTTTGAGAGTTGCCATTTTTATTACAGTCAAATTTGTATGATAGAAATAGTACTGGAAAACGTTCTTTTCTTGGATGTAATAGAAATATAAGTAATATAACCAACCAGAACATTATCGATTGAAGTAGTCTCAAGTACATATGGATATTTTTACCACCTAATTAATGAATTAAAGAAAAATTAAAAAATTAAACTTGGGTAAAAAAAATTTTTTTTGCTCATTTATGTTGTTAATTAATGCATTAGATCAGTTTTACCGAGAAATTAATATATAGCCCCATTTAAAAATCTATAAGTTTGTATCATAGCTTGAAAACCATAAGAGCTATAAAGCTCCTGACTATAGCAATCGGTTACCCCCGTCGATATCTACAACTCTTATATGAACAATTTTTCGATTAAATCAACGGCTTGGCTGTAATCAAAATGGCAACTCTCAAAAAACTCACACGGTATATGCAAGGTGCCCATTAATATATACAACGTATTGCACAAACACATTCGCATGTTTGTGTAGATACAAAAATGATATGTTTTGTTGTATGTATCATAATCGTTTGGTGGGGGTAGCGGTGTTCACGTCATTTGTCGGTGACAGTGGGCACTGTAGTTATGAAATAGGAAATT
Source organism: Brachynemurus nebulosus (assembly GCA_035578155.1). NCBI lineage: Eukaryota > Metazoa > Arthropoda > Insecta > Neuroptera > Myrmeleontidae > Brachynemurus > Brachynemurus nebulosus. Next base: position 18,872,115 of record JAPWDM010000007.1, on the reverse strand, counting down.
TAAATCTTGTATATTTATGGTTGGAACAGACAAAGCGCATGACATAGCGATTATGGCAAACATGGCAAACATGTAGCGGGTTAGGGACCTAGCTAATATGATATATATTATGCAGCATTGAGTGTGGCGCGCATTCAACGGACGTGTACACTGTACGGCCAATGTACAGTTCAAGGCGAGTCCGACCGGTGTGACCTTTCAACACACACTATGTAACCACACCATCCACATCCACACACCAAACACACAGTTGTCAAATATGTATACACAAATATTCCAGTCTTATTATAACGTATGGTATAATAACAAAATAATCTACATATACAGAATGGCCCAGAATTATGTACCGTAATTGAAGAGTAATTGAAGTACCGTAATTGAAGAGCCTTTTGGAATCCATGGTGTAAGAAAAATTAAAAAAATTTTGAATTCTGGCAATTTTTACGAAAAACCACTAAAAACGGCGAAAACTGGCCAAAATTTTGGCTTTTAAAAATCGGACGCATCTGGCTGACGAACTTATACAAGCTTTTGGGACTTTTGATCTTACCAAATTTCGTAAAAATTGGATGTTTCGTTCGAGAGTCATTTGCCACCCGTACTTTTTGAAAAAGTATTGTACTTTTTTTTAGACAAACGTACAGTAGAATTTTAACTAAAAGAAAGAGCATAAATTCCTCTTAGTTACAATTTATCTCTTTTTATTGAATATAAAAGATATATAATTATCTCTCTTTCATTTATTTGTCAGTGTTGCCTTGGTTAACATTTAAAATATTTGTAATCCCTTTACCTTAGAATTCCCCTTAAAAAACTTTCTTTTAGTTAAAATACTACTGTACTTTGTACTTTAGAAAGGAATAAAAGTACGCTAAAATACTTTTTTTATGGGAAAAAATTTAGTAAACATAAAGTGACGAGCAAAAAAAAAAGACGTTGAATTCCAAATTTACATAAAGTGACGAGCAAAAAAAACAAAAAAAACGTTAAATTCCAAATTTTTCCATAAATAATATAAAAATTTAATGCGTACTTTTTTTTTACTAACTGTACTTTTTATTTTTGCTAAAAAACCGAAAAATACTTTTTTTTGCCTTAAAAAAAGGTGGCAACCCTAACATAATATATAAGTTTTAGTGAAGGTAATTTTCGGTTCTTTAGGTCTCAAAACAAATTTCTGTCATAGTTCCGGGCTCAGGTCTTTCATGAGACCCGCTGTAAAAGAAAAGACGTGATAACTTACGCCCACCACCAAAAACCACACTTTAATCATAAATGATGGAATCAGTACGAGTACTAATATAAATTTAATTATTTTAATGCAAAATACGCATCCTAAAATATCAATACATTATTCAAAAGCGTTTGGAAAGAAAAAAAAAATGGTTTTAAATTCATCCTTTAACAGGGTTATATCTCCCATATTAATAAGTTTTGGAAAAAGTGTACATAAAATGTGCTATTATTTTTGAACGCACTATCAGCTCTAGCAATTACGGTATATAATTCTAGACCAGTGGTTCCCAAAGTGATCCTTACGGACTCCCAGGGGTCCCCGAGATCATTCAGAGGGTCCGTGGAAAATTAGAATTGATTTGGGGGTCCTTGAACAATGTCAGGGGGTCCGCGCAAGGTTTAATATAAAATAAAAAGATTGCGACAATTTTTTATTAATATGGAAGTTAAATAACAATAAACAAATTATTGGCGACTTTTACATCCTAAGTAAAGTATAAATATAGACAGGTGCATAAAATACAAGTAATAACACGCATCGCGGTGATTCAGGCTTAGCTATACAGGTTTATACAGGAACGCAATAGAGCCGATACCTGCACTAATCTATACATATAATAAAATTGTAACGAAACCATTTTTGTACATGGAATATTTTTTGAAAATTGTACTGGTACTGTAAATAGTTATCGATGTAGATACCAAAACAGCGATTTTTAGAATTTTTGTCTGTCTGTTCACGCATCACGCAAAAACTATTGGACGGATTTTAATGAAATTTGGTGTGATGATAACTTATTACCTGGGTCAACATCTAAAATACTTTTTACTCCGGGAAAATTTCTCATTCCCACGGGAAAATGGAAAAACCATTTTGAGCATGTGCACACATTAGGCAAAAACTATTGGACGGATTTTAATAAAATTTGGTGTGATGATAACTTATTACCTAGGGCAACATTTAAGATACTTTTTACTCCGGGAAAATGCCTCCTTCCCACGGGAAAATAGAAAAACCATTTTATTACGCAAAAACTATTAGACGGATTATAATGAAATTTGGTGTGGTGATAACCTATTACTTGGGCCAATATTTAAGATACTTTTTACTCCGGGAAAATTCCTCATTCCCACGGAAAAATAGAAAAACCATTTTGAGCATGTGCATGCATTACACAGAAATTATTATTCTTTACAAGTTCTGTATAATTATTACACTTACATACTTCTCATTGAGTTTATAACAATGCTTTGCGCGAACGACGTCGCGGGTACGGCTAGTTTTGAATAAAATTGGTATCTCTTTTTAATTTAAATTTATTTTAGAAAAGTTATACTCTTGCTTAAGTTGATTAAAAAAATTATATATCATAGTTATCAATACGGTAATTCCTTAACATTGATTTTTGCCCAGTTTTTCACCCAGGGTCCGTGAGCAATTTTTGACTATGAAAAGGCATCCGTGGGCCAAAAGAGTTTGCGAACCACTGTTCTAGACCATTCTGTATATGTATATATGTATTGTATCAAATTGTATATATATTATGTGTATGGTCAAATATGCATCTCAATCGGCGCATCTCATTACCGATTGTTAGTCTTGCTTGCACACTAACACACATCATCCCCTCTTCCAAGCCTCAAAATTATCTCTATTTGCCCCCCGCGTGTCCCCAGTCGGCGATCACCCGCATCCCAACGTCTCTCCCACTTACTAGTCGACTTGTCCTTTTTAATATGCAAGAAAGACAAATTTTTTAGACTTGTATTTTGTAATAGATGTGAAAATTATTTAGCTGAATGGTTAATTGTGATCTGTGAATGATTGGTTATGATATATATATATATATATATATATATATATATATATATATATATATATATATATATATATATATATATACATATATATATATATATACATATATATATATATATATATATATATATATATATATATATATATATATATATATATATATATATATATATATATATATATATATATATATGTATTTATATGTGTACACGATAACTCTCGAATGAAACGCTTAATGCTTGTGAAATTTGGTATGTGAGCTGGAATCGGGACTGGCTCGGCTAAGTTCATTAGCCAGACACGTCGGATGCCCAGAAGTAGGTTTTTTGGCCATTTTTCGCCATTTTTAGTGGTTTTTTTGCAAAATTTTGCTAGAATTCAAAAATTTCTTTAATGTTTTTTGACACCATCGAAAAGGGCGTAAAAAATTGCATAAGATAAGCTTTTAAAACATTGTACTAATTGAACTAGTTTTTAAGAAAAATTAAGAAATTTGCTGAATTTTTTTACAATAAATGTTTCATCGTTTTAGCAATTCTTTTCTAGATAAAACAAGTGCTAGTTAGTTATTCAATATGTATGTATGTGTTATAATAACAATAGCTCTGTCTCATCTTTTTAAATTAAAATTAGTCAGATTTTTTAAGAGTACGTTACGGAAAGGAAATTTTTGTATGATGTCCTCCTTTAGAGAGAAAATATAATTTATATATATTTGCATACCTAGAAAAAAAATCGAAAACTATAGTTATGTAATGTAATAATATGTTGTTAAATGGATATATGCTACACTATATGAGATTCGTTAGGGTCTTAAAAATTAACTACTTACTTAACTGATTTTGAAAATTGTTTCACTGTTTGAAAGCTAAACTATTTTAAATGGATACAGGTCTTAGATGAGATCCGCCAGTGCCCTATATTTGGAAATTCGCTATGTTATGCAGATGCTGCGATAGGGGTACTTTTATTAAACAAATCGCTAATCCGAATTCGCTGAAAACTTGAGGCGGTCTTCATTTTTTAATTACCCATCTAATGAAATTCGTCCGGAATTGATATCATCATTTGTTCTCGAGATATGCGAGAGGAAGAGATTCACCAACGAACGAACTAACGACGCACGCACAGACATCACGCTAAAAATGATGAATTCGGATTCTAGTGATATTGAAACGTGGAGATATATCCAAATTAGCGATTTTTAAAATCGGACCCATTACAATAACTTTCAATGGAAAGTTAATAATTACATTTTTTAAATTTATATTGGTTTTGGGATGACGCCGATTTATTTATTAGAAAAAATCCCTGGCCAATTCATTACTATTTATATTTTTTGACAAAAATTATATATAATATTTCGTTTGTTCATTTCTTTCTAATTTTCCTATGTTTAAAATGGTTTTTGAATTTCCCCAAGGGAATGAGATATTTTGCCGCAATAAAAAGTATCTTACATGTTGACCCAGGTACCAAGTTATAAACACACCAAATTTCATTAAAACTCGTTCAGTAGTTTTCGCGTGATGCGTGCACACACTCAAAATGTTTTTATATTTTCCGGTGCGAATGAGACATTTCCTCGGAGTAAACAGTATCCTAAATACCGACCCAGATAATAAGTTATCACCACACCAAATGTCATCAAAATCCGTTCGGTAGTTTTTGCGTGATTCATGGACAGACAGACAGATAGATAAAAAAATTGCTGTTTTGATATCTAAATCGATAACTATCTACACTTCTACACACAGATGAGACAGATCAAGCCTACCTATAAAAAAGTGAAATCTTAAAGTTGCAATAAGTAGCAATTTACACCACTACTACTTTAGTCTGTTACTGACTGCCGTGGTGTTCACGTCAAAATAAAAATCATGTTTTTTTAATCAACTCGTGAAATTTAAACAGAAAAAAATATGAAGTGTGTCGTATTTAAGTGTAAAAATTCTATTGAATAAAAAATTTCTCAAAATAAAGGGATATCTTTCTTAAAATAAATAAATTTATTTTTAATTGTTGATTAGTTGTCAAATATGTCGGCCATCACAGTATATAGTGTATGTATGCGAACTGCATATATCATCATCAAAATATATTACTAACACATTGGTATATTTGTGTCCATACATCATTTGTTATGATTGTATGTGTGCTGTGTTACGTCACCCATTGATTACAGTGGCACAGTTTGGTAGACATTCTAGTTTGACCCCTTGCTTCTACAGTACCAGTACAATTTTCAAAAAATATTCCATGTACAGACCTGAGTATGGGTCCACCAGACACCTCCAAACCTATTTGACTAACACGGTCTCCTTACTGGTGATGTCGAGTCGAGATAGAGATAGTCAGTTAATCGACTAAAGTTATTTTTCCGACAAAATTAGTTATTTGTCATTAATCGAGCATAGAATAGTCGATTAATCGACTAAATTTTTAATCGAATTAATGAGTCGGGTAACCTGTGTAATTCTTTCAAAAACAATGTTTTGAATTTAATTATTGACTTTTATTTTTTTTCCAAAAAAAGTTACATATTACAATGTATTATTCACATAAAAGATTAAGTTTTCATTTTTTCGAGTCTTATAAATAATTCAGAAAAATTATTTATTAAATCAATCGTTTTTAGTCATTTAAAAAAAATATTAGTCATTTTAATCATTTAGTCGACAGTAAAATAGTCGATTAAAAGGTGGCTAAACAAAATTAGTCGACTAAACCGATTAATTGATTAATCATCCGACATCACTACTTCTTACTAGTCGAGCTGGAGAGAAATTAGCCGATTAATCGACTAAAGTTGCTTTTTCAGGCAAAATTAGTCTTTAGTCGAAAATATCGAGCATGTAATAGTCGACTAATCGACTAAATTTTTAGTCGAACTCATGAATGGGATAACCTATGTAATTCTTTCAAAAAACCTGTTCTCTTTTGAATTTGATTATTAATTATTCCAGGGCCGCGCCAAGGGACATTTGCGCTGGGGTGCAAGACAAAAATTGCCGCCCCTAAAACGCCAAACTTATTTGTAATACATTTTTGATAATAAAATATATGCCTCCCGGCTACCAGTTTACTTACTATATATACTTACTTTAATGAAATGCATAAAATATTATAAAATATTTAGGATTATAAATGGAATAAAATATTTAAACTTTTTTTAACAATTTATTTCGCATAAATTTCAAGAACAAGCAAATAAAAATAAATAATTTTACACAAAACAAAAACGAATAGTAACAATTTTAAAATTTTATATAAAATTCACTTTCCTTGCCTTTTTCATTGCAAATTCATTTATTAAATCTGACATGTCAATATCTGCAGCAATTTTGTTTTCTATGCTAATTAAACTTAAATACGATATTCTTTCCTGTGACATACTAGATCTTAAATAATTTTTTATTAAGTTTCGAAAAACTTCTCTCACCAGATGCCACTGTCACAACCCACAGGTATTGTCAAAAATATTCTTAATGCAATTGTTATATTCGGAAACATTATAGTAAGATCATTAGAAAATATATAATCTAAAACTATTAATGCATTCATGTCGGGATTAATATATGTTAAAAGAGTTTCTATTTCATCACATAAATCTAACGCATTTATATCAGATTCGTTCCGCAGAGCCCAAAAGGGGATGTTTTTTACTTAAATTTCTGAGAAACGAAATAATGTAACTTTTCCAAGAAAAGAGTATGGAGTGCTCCAATTTAAAGAACATCCATAAATCTTATCTTATCCTAAGTGGAATAAGCAATATCGAAAGAACATGTATATTTTAAACTAAATTGCTTGCAGATGTGGATAAGCAAATATTGAAAACAAAATTTACAATAATAAAAAACAGAAATAATAAATTAGGTTTAAGATATCAACCAAATAGGAAAAAGAAGATAAAATAAAAAAACGCCGTGAGCAGCGGGGCCCCATCACGGTAGTCGAATTTTCCCCTTCATCTTCGGTATTGAATGTCTACAAGCGAAATGTGATTGAAAGTCTACAACCGAATTGTCATTTTGTTGGTTTCAAAACTGGTGATGAGTGTTCGGCTGATCGAGGCTTTAAAAAAAGGTTTTAAGTATTTAAGGGCTGTATCTCAGTAAATTTCAATTTTGTGCCGAAAACAGGTAGCAGAAAAAAAGCCAACACAATTCGTACGAGGACATTCCTGCCCATGTTTATCCGCTAATTGCCTTTATGTTTTAGTTTTAAATATTAAAAAAAAGGACCTTCAATAGTAAACTGGAAGGCCTTTATAAAGATATTTTTTCTTTCCAAAAAAATCCAAAATTTCTATTTTATAAATACTAAAAATCCACAATTCCTAATTTATAAATAAACAGTGACTTTAATAACATTTTTTAATTACTTAATATGTATGTATTTCATTTGTCATAAAAGTAAGTTCACTTTTTTTTAAATTTTTTAAAATTACTATTCGCCTACTTGTATTTAGAATAAACATAATGCTTTTAAAACACATTTAACAATAGCATTCAGTTCCGATGTAAAAATGGGAGAAGTGGGGGGAAAAGTGATGTGGACTCCCTACAAGGTACTAGCTGGATACCAACTGAATACACGTACAAAATTTCAGCCCTCTAGGTTTCCTTATGGAGTCTCTAGACGTGTTAGAAAACAAGCAAAAAAATTAAGGAAATATTGGCGTAAAAATCGTGGGGGTAAGGGTTAAAAGTTGAAACCCCCAAAAAACAGTGTCTGGCTATTAGCTTAACCTGTACACCAAATTTCAGCCCTCTAGGTTTATTTGGGGAGATTTTGACCCGAACGAAACTGTTAAAAAACAAGAAAAATCATGTTCTTTTGGGTATAAAAATGGTGGTGGTAGGGGTTAAAAGTCGAGACCCCCAAAAGGCACCCCCTTGATACTAACTCAATCCGAATACAAAATTTCAGCCCTCTAGGTTTATTCGGGTGACCTGTGCGAGTGGTACAAACTTCGAAAACGTCGAAAATGCATGAAATTGTAGCTTAAAAATGAGGGGGGTGGGGGTAAAATATTAAAACCTCCAAAAAGCACAATCTAGGTACGAACTTTATCAACACACCAAATTTCAACCCTCTACGTTAATTCTGGGGGGCTGGGGGCCTGTTAGATCCAGCGAAAATCGTTTTTCCCCCTCTACTCCCACCACATCATCCTAGGAAGCTGAATTTTGGATATGTTGTAGATAATTGACCGAAACATTATTTAAAACCGGTTTGGAAAAGTTTTATTGCTTTTCCGCCCCCCACCACCCCCTTAAAGGTCGGGTCCGAAAAAAAATTTGCCCAAAATTTGACCCCACTTTGATAGTATTGTTGTGCATCGGAATAAGCCCCACTTACCAAATTTCATCTCTTAACTTCCATAGGGGGGCCCTACACATATTAAAAGGTTGCGGGAAAATATATATATATATATATATATATATATATATATATATATATATATATATATATATATATATATATATATATATATATATATATATATATATATATATATATATATATATCAGACATCTTTTTTTTTTACATAATCGTGTTCTACGGGTCCGAAAACGGATAGCGCCCCTGGTCTCGCCTCTCGCAGCTCTTATCGTATAGACTGTATAAGTCTAATTTTTCGGAGAAAATTCGACTAAAAATGTTGGTTTTAAAACCAAACAATTGAAATCTTAAACTCTTTTATTATATTTCGACTGTTCAATACAGTGTTTTCTAAGTCTTATTTAAAAGAATAATATTTTACTGAGAGATCCTCCCTCATCAATTTTTAGTTTGTTTTGTTTACTAATCGTCACGTACTATATACAACGTAACGCAACGAAAACTAAACAATTTTAAAGATTGATAAATGTTTTATGTGTAGAATTCAACGACGGTTTTTATAAAATTAAAGCATGCAAGAACATGTTCGATCCCGATCCCGTTTGATCTCGCCGATTACCGCGCAAATGATTGTTGTCGCTGGTCGACAATCGGAATAATCGGATTACCGACGGGTCACAACAATCATAATAGACAAGTATTTAAGCAAAATGCGGGTAACATTTAGTATCATCAAAATTACCACATAAAAATAGTAATAATTTTATATTTTATTTGCCGCCCCCAAAGCCTGCCGCCGGGGTACTAGGCACCCCTAACACCCCCGCTTGGCGCGGCCCTGAATTATTCATATTTTGTTATTATCTTTCTTTTTTAAAGGAAAAGCAAGATGAAAAATGAAAAATCGTACCAATGGGTAATTTTTTAGATTTTGATTTTTCGAATTTTTTAGAAAAATATTATAGGAAAAAAATTAAATTTGTCGTTTTTAGTCATTTTAAAAAAATTAATCATTTTAGTCATTTAGTCGAGGGTAATATAGTCAATTAAAAACTGACTAAATTTAAACAAAATAAGTCGACTAAACTGATTAATCGATTAATCATCCGACATCACTACTTACTAGTGACGTCGAGCGATTAATCGATTAATCGATTTAGTCGACTAATTTTTTTTACATTTATTTATTTTTTAGTCCACTATTTTACTTTCGACTAAATGACTAAAATTATTTTTTTTTTTAAAATGACTAAAAACGACTAATTTATTAATTTACTGCATTAATAATTTGAATTTAAAAAAATAGAAACTAAAAAATTATCTAGTTGTATGATTTTTCACTTTTATGTGATCAAAAAATACGTAGGTACCTATATATTAAAACTCAATAACAAGTTCAAAAGAAAACATCGTTTTTGAAAAAGTTACACAGGTTACCCTATTTATGAAGTCGGCTACTGTATGCTAGTGATGTCGGATGATTAATCGATTAATCGGTTTAGCCGACTAATTTTGTTTAAATTTAGTCAGTTTTCAATCGACTATTGTACCCACGACTAAATGACTAAAATGATTAATTTTTTTTTAAATGACTAAAAACAGTAAAAACGACTAATTAAATTTTTTTCCTGTATTTTTTATATAAAATTCGTAAAATCAAAAATTAAAAAATTATCCATTGTTACGATTTTTCATCTTTCTTTTACTTTAAAAAAATAATAATATTAAGAATTAATATTTTATTCAAATTCAAAAGAAAATATTTTTTTTAAAGAATTACATAGGTTACCCTATTTGTGAATTCGACTAAAAATTTAGTCGATTAGTCGACTATTGCGTGCTCGATATTTTCGACTAAAGACTAATTTTGTTTAAAAAACAATTTTAGTCGATTAATCGATTAATTTCTCTTCAGCTCGACATCACTACTGTATGCTCGATATTTTTGACTAATGACTAATTTTGTCTGACTAAAAACAGTTTTAATCGATTAATCGACTAACTGTTCTTTGATTCGACATCACTACTCCTTACATGTATAGGTGATGACGATGATGATGGTGGAAACGCCGGTAAAATATTAAAATTGTTTTCAATACCAATATTTATTGACGAGTTAATATTATAAATTTTGCATGTAACACGTATGTAATAGTATTAACAAATAAAACGACAAAGAAATTAGAAAATATAAATATAGAAAACGGAAACAGAACAAGAAATAAATAATAATAATAAATATGATAAAATTAGACTCACAAGTCGCACCTCCATATATAATATTATACGTACATAATATGTATGAGTACATATTACATATGTACTATTACCAGTGCCAGTGTTAAACTACATATTAATTAACTATTAACTACTTACATAACAATGCTACGGTGTCCTTACGGAGGACAACGAGGACAACTACTCTCATAAATAGCTGAAGGTTCTTGAAAATTATTAAAAATTTTTATACATATTTAATAAAATGCTTATATCAGTATTTATTTGAACGATTAGCAAAAAAAAATCAGATTAGTGTTTATTTTGGTATACATTCGATTGAAATAATTAAAACCACGTGATTTACCATTACAACAACACACCTTGCTAGGTTATATAGTTGTAAAATATAGTTGTCATCGTATTATATAAGTTGTGTGACACTTTTTGGTCTTTTTTGTTTTCTAAAATTCAGAGTTATAAAGTGTCACAGAATCGTTTAGCAGGGGCGTAGCTACCGCCGTATCAGCCGTATCAATAATACGGGGCCCCCGGGCTACAGAGGCCCCTAACGCTTGTACTTCCCGGGAAAAAAACATACAAAAAAAGTGTCATACGAGAGAATTTCAGACCCGGAATCATATTTCAAAGTCAATGTATACTATTGCTGTTTAGATATATTAATTTCTCAAACTAAACAGATTTCAGAGCCTTTGTGACCTGAGTAATATGTTCGAAGTATTACAACCGGAGAAACTCCTATCTTCTTCAAACGAAGTGATAAAAAACGCTTCCGGAAAATTGTCGGCTAAATGCAGTAAAGACATCTCAGTTAATCTTTATGAACAATTAATTGCTCTGAAAACATGCTTAAAATTTGAAATTCAAAAAATTCATTCCATTGAGGAGCTCATGGAATTATTGCTGATAAAATAGACTTGCATCCAGTTTTCCGGAGATAATAACAGCGTGCTTTCTATTCGTGACCCTTCCAGTTACAACCGCAACAGCTGAAAGAAGTTTTTCAAAATTAAAATTGATAAAAAATTACCTAAGGACTTCGATGGGACAGGAACGGCTATCAGACTTGTCACTATTGTCTTTAGAGGGAGAAATTTTAAAAAAAACTGAAACCGTCTTCAGCTATAGATGATTTAATAAATCAATTTGCCGAAAAAAGGCAAGAAAAGTGTATATTTAATTGGAATTGTTTGGCTAGCTCAATTTCTAAGAGGAAGCGATAACTTATAATCAATAAATATTTATTTTAATTTAATGCAAGCATTTTTGTTTCTTTTGTGTGAAATATTTACCCTTCATTGGGGCCCCCCATCTAATTTTGATACAGCCCCCCCCCCCCCCGCCCAAGGCACGCTACGCCACTGTCGTTTAGTTTTATTTTTGAAAATAACTTTAGACTTCAAAAAATTCGTTATGTTAAGGTATCTTTTACAAGTGATGTGCTATAAAAAAAAATTTTTATGGAATTTTTTTCTTGGGGGGGGGGGAACTATTTATTGCAATGACAAAAAGCCTTTGTACATTAAAGTACATATAATTAAGTGTATCTTGAATATTTTTTTTTTTATTTTTGAACAGCCGTTTGCCCTTGTAAGCCTGCTGAGGGTCACAGGCCAAAAAAAGCCAAAGATTCAGCGAAAACTATAAGTCCGATTGGACTAAATTGGGTGCATTTTCTTTATTATGGTGCTTTTTGTAAGACTATCTAGAATCAACCCTTAATATAAAAAATTAGATTTTTTAGAACGCTTGAAAGGTAAAATACCCCTGTCGCAGCATCCTGCATAACATAGCGAATTTCCATTTATAAAAATTAGTTTTTCTCGGAAACTAGTTGACATAGAAGAATAGTTTAGACATTTTTTATGTAATTTTTTCCCCTCTTTTAAATGGTGTAAAAAAATTTCGCAAAAATTTTTAAATAAGTGGAAATTTTGGCAAAAAACTAATTTTTTGCAAGAACAAAAACCATGTTCCTGGCATCCGACGTATCTGGCTGAAGAACTCATCCAAGATTTTGGGACTTCCAACACTTTCACCAAATTTTGTAAAAATAGGAATTTCGTTCGAGAGTTTTAGTGAATATTATTTTCGGTTCCTAGGGACCTCAAAACAAATTTCTGCCATGATTCCGGGTTCAAGTCGCGTCGTGACAGTGGCTGTAATAGCTGAATTCCATTCTGGAAATTCGCTAAAACAGCAATTTTTCTTACTTTTTTATTCAAAATGACGCCAAAAATAAAGTATGGCGTCTGATGGGCTGATTCTAGATAGTCTTACAGAAAACATCATAATAAAGAGAATGCATTCAATTTTAGTCCAATCGGACTCATAGTTTCTTTTGAATCGTTGGCACCGTTTTGAATTATAAAATTTACATGTGACATTCAACAGGCCTACAAGAGCAGATGAAGGGCCAGATAAAAAAAAAAAATTAAAGATACATTTAATTATATGGATTTTAACAGATTTTAATGTACAAAACTTTTTTTTTCATTACAATAAATAGTTTCTCTAAAAAAAAAATTCAAAAAAAGTGTTTTTTTTTAGCACATCACTTGTAAAAGACCACTTAAGGCGTTACATCACTTTGAAATGCCAGAAAATAAGGTTTTATCTGAGAATTTTTTTTCACCGTAACGAATAATGCAATCAATATAACTTTTTAGACTTTAGAGTGTATTAGTGATGTCGAGCGGAGGAGCAATTAGTCGATTAATCGACTAAAATTGATTTTGAGACAAAATTAGTCATTAATCGAATATATCGAGCATATAATAGTCGACTAATCGATTAAATTTTTAGTCGAATTCGCGAATAGGTTAACTTTGTTTCCTTTTGAATTTAATTATTGACTTATATTTTCCAAGAAAAAGAAAGATATGCCGTAATATAATAACATATTAATCATATAAAAGTGAAAAATCATACAAATAGATAATTTAGATCATTTTTTTGAAGTCCAATAAATAAAATAGAGAAAAATTAAGAAATTAGTCGTTTTTAGTCATTTAAAAAAAATTAATCATTTTAGTCATTTAATCGAAGGTAAAATAGTCGATTGAAAAATGACTAAATGCAAACAAAATTAGTCGATTAAACCGAATCGATTAATTATCCGACATCACTAGAGTGTATTATACGTAATCTGGGGCACACAACAAAATTTTCTCACCGAATTTACAAAACAAAATGGCGGCATAGGTGCCAGTCGAACACAGACGCTTTTTTTCATCATTTATATTAATTTAATTTTACTAAAGAGATACACAAGATTATTAAAAAATATTGATTTACAGCTAAATGACTCCACTTTAAAAACAAATTTTGAAAATCGATGAAAAAATTAACACTAATTTGTTTGTAAAAATATTACTTGTCGACCAATTTCAAAAATCTTGTCCACCGTACTAAATAATTTGTCTAAGCAACTATAGGTAAAATTTCAAGTCAATCGAATGAAAATTTTTGCAGTTATTTTGTCCAGCGTTTTGAAAAATGTAGTTTTGAGAAAAACTCATATAAAATTTCAAAACGTGTTTACCGGTTTGATTGTTTATATCAACCATTTTTAAGTTATTTATAGAAATATAGTAATGAAATAAAGTTACTGATCAAGCTAAAAGATTCTAAGAGTCTTTAAACGTTTTTAACCGCTCAAAGTCGTTTCAGAAATCGGTTTTAAAACGACTTGACAAATTTTTCCGCAGTTATAGTAGGGATGAAAAAACTAGGGATGTTACGGATATGAAATTTCGGATACGAATATTTAAAACATTTTTTCTTCGATTTCGGTTTCGGTTACGGACATAATATAATAATATCGGATAATGTTTCGGATACGATTACGGTTACAGATAATTGCTTTTAGTGAATTTTTTTTTTTAGAAAAAAGGGGAAAATTGTACTAAAAAAAGTGAACGTCAAACACGAATCAACAAAAATCTATCAAAACAAACACATGTAGCAAATATTTTGTTCGATTTAAACTCAATTTTCCAACCGTAGTTGTCTATTTTTATCCGAAACAAATCCGAAACTTTTATTTTCGGATACGGTTTCGGTTACGTATAATTAACTATTTCGGATATCCGGTAGTGTCTCGGTTCCTTGGTTACGAATATCCATAACATCTCTAATTAATACATCGTTTAAGCCAATAAAAAAAGGGGAAATTTTTGTTTTCCTAAGTGATGTAACGCCTTAAGTATTTTTTTAGTTTAATCTCGTTGAATTTTTTAACAATTAATGACCCACTTTTTTCTAATATAATTATTTCACTATTATATTAAAAATTAAAAGATGGGATATTTTATATCGATTATTTTGATGTTATAGCTGTAACAACCGCAGAGGCCAATCACGATCAGTGATTACACAAGTGTACCGGGAACAGGTAACACACTCTCAGTGTCACATCGCACCGTTCGTCTGGTGTACGCTTTAGGCTGACCGTCCATTGGTTGCGGACAACTGCGATATTTGATTCAGACGATTACGCACATATCACGCACGTTTGTCGTTCGTCCGAAATGATATGTCTACTGTCCGTCCACTAGCTCAACATTCGTCAGTATTTTTTTTTAAAATTTTTTTTTCCCAAGCTATAGATACACAGTTATAATTGTAATTTACCTTCAGTTTCATTTCAATAAAAATAAAAATCTCATGAGACGGACTTCTTTGCGCGAAAAAATCCAAACAAAATGGGTTTGTTCGCACGTTGTAATTATACGCACGGAAACGGACGAACGAGACGCTTTCAATGGACGAGGATGTATAGCTTCACAGCTGTTTCGATCGTTCGTCCGTTTTTATGCGTATTCGTCCGAATTAAATATCGCACGTTTCCGCATCCAATGGACGACCAGCCTTATACGAAATTGTTGATGTGGTATAGCGTTGCGTCAACGTTTAAAAAATATTGTCGGCCGCTGTCAAAAAGCCATTAAAATATTTTGTATGCATCTATAATACCTTACGTAAGACGATATAACTGCTCTAGGGACGTGAATTTCGGCCATTTTTTAGCATAAATAAAATAGCTAATTTTTCCATTTGGAAATTCGTGAAAATAGAAAATATCTTTGCTATCCATCTAATTTTGTTTATTGGTGTCTTAAGACCATACAAAAAATTTTTTGAAAAAAAGAATAAATGAAAATAAAATTCAAAATGTTATATTTTGTCGTAGAAAAGATGGTGGCTTGTCGACATGACTGAAACACTTTCGTAAATCTGAGACAATACACATTTTCGTGATAAGACCTAATGCCGTTATAATAGGAACCACAAATAAAATTCGTAAAATGGCGTCTGTCTGAAAAAATCAGTTTTTTACCATTTTTGTCCAGTTTTTAATTTTTTTTCAAATAAAAAAAAAGTTTTGAATTTTCCAAAGTTGGAACCATAGCAAAACATCTAAACTGAATACTGATACACTCTCGAAATTTTATGTTGAGAAGATCAAAAAAAGTAGTTTCGAGAAAAATGTGTTCAAAGTTTTGAGAAAAATTTTAGTTCATTTACTTTGTAAATATTGACAATTTTAAAATTTTCTATTCACCATTCATTTTTAAATGTCAAAATTTGAAGAATATGCAAAAAAAAAAAAAATTATAACAAAATAAATAATAACAAAATGTTTAATGAAATTATAGAATTTAAAAACTATTTAAGGTAGTTGGTCGATAAAACGATTTTTTCAAAGCATTTTAACGAAACGTCTCTACACATTTATTTATTTCAATACCAATAATACGAGCCCTTACCGAAAAAACAACTGACCACCCCAATTTTGAGAAAAACGATTCCAAAGTTTTGTAATTTTAATACGGGCTCTTATGGGAAAACTATTTTTTTCTGAATAAAATGAAAACGTGTCAAAGGAATTTGATAAAAATTTAATATGTTATAAAATACAAAGTTACAAACCATATTTAATAAGTAATAAAAATTATTCACTATGCCGTTTTTTAAATATAATTTATAAACATCATTTTACAACGCTTTTACAACGCTTTTTCAACAATGTTTTTATATTGCTACAACATTAGCGCGCGGAAATTAGAAAAACGAATTTCCAAATATTGGGCACTGGCGGATCTCATCTAAGACCTGTATCCATTTAAAATAGTTTAGCTTTCTAACAGTGAAACAATTTTCCAAATCAGTTCAGTAGTTAATTTTTGGCGCTTTTGGGTCCTCAGGACCCTAACGAATCTCATATAGTGTAGCATATATCCATTTACCAACATATTATTACATTACATAACTCTGGTTTTCGATTTTTTTTCTTGGTATGCAAATATATATAAATTATATTTTCTCTCTAAAGGAGGACATCATACAAAAATTTCCTTTCCATAATGTACTCTTAAAAAATCTGACTAATTTAAAAAGATGAGACAGAGCTATTGTTATTATAACAAATACATACATTTTGAATAACTAACCAGCACTTGTTTTATCTAGAAAAGAATTGCTGAAACGATGAAACATTTATTGTAAAAAAATTCAGCTTTCTTAATTTTTCTTAAAACCTAGTTCATTTACTACAATGTTTTAAAAGCTTATCTTGTGCAATTTTTTATGCCCTCTTCGATGGTGTCAAAAAAAATTAAGAAAATTTTTGAATTCTAGCCAAATTTTGCAAAAAAAAAAACCACTAAAAATGGCCAAAAATGGCCAAAAAACCTACTTCTGGAGATCCGACGTGTCTGGCTAACGAACTTAGCCGAGCCAGTCTGGATTCCAGCACGCATACCAGATTTCATAAGCATTAAACGCTCCGTTCGAGAGTTATCGTGTACACACATAAATATGTATATACTTATAATTTTTAGTGAAGTAGATTTTCGGGTTCTAGAGGCTCCAAAACAAATTTTTACCATAGTCCAGGACTTAGGTCTTACCCATAAGAGCTGCTATAATAGCTGAATTTCCAAAATGGAAATTCGCTAAAATAAGTGGTATACAAATATAAACACTGAAGAATATTAATACATTATTTAAATAATTTTTGATAAAAGAAAAATTGTTTTTTAGTTATACTTTCGTACCTGACTATCTCATAGCAACTACGTTAAAGTAAACGATTGTCCTGCCCAACGCCTTCACCATCATATAATAACAAAAAATATTTAATGAAATTATCGGATTTAAAAATTATTTTTAAAAATGCTTTTTGCCCATGTTGTATGTTTGTTTATACATAGTTGTATATTATGCAAAACAACAACAACCATGAATTAATTTGACCGCAATTTCTCTACAACTCTTTGAAACCCATCTCTAATGAAATGAATAGAGATAGGTACACAATCGCAAATGTATAATAATATGCGATAATATAATACATATATAATATAGCATAATATAATATAATAATAATATAGTATCGCTTGTATACGTACGCGGATTGTAAACTTTCTCTGACCCAGTATTATGACTTACACATGCAGCCATGTGATAACAGTGTCACCTGGCTGTGAGCGAATCACCGCAGGGACCTGCCATTTATATTAAACATTTCTTTAATATTTTAATCATTCAATACAAAATGATAATATGTGTGAATGTATGTACATATGTATGTATAAATTTCATCAGTTCGAGCAAATTAATTCACTCAACTTCCCTTATACGTATGTATATTTTTGTGACAAAACATTGAAAATATTAAAATATACGTTTAAGGGGTGACATGGGTTTTGTTTTAGTAAAAAAAAACTTTTGGAATATTATTATATACTAGCCGTACCCGTGACGTTGTTCACGCGAAACGTTGAGTAGTTTCTTTTTCCAAATTGTAGTTTCTTGCACAGTGGCGTAGCGTGCCTTGGAGGGGCCCTGTATCAAAATTAGTTGAGGGGCCCAAATGAAGGGTAAATATTTCACACAAAAGAAACAAAAATGCTTGTATTAAATTAAAATAAATATTTATTGATTATAAGTTATCGCTTCCTCTTAGAAATTGAGCTTGCCAAACAATTCCAATTAAATATACACTTTTCTTGCCTTTTTTCGGCAAATTGATTTATTAAATCATCTATAGCTGAAGACGGTTTCAGTTTTCAGTTTCAGTTTTTTTTAAAATTTCTGCCTCTATAGACAATAGTGACAAGTCTGATAGCCGTTGCTGCCCCATCGAAGTCCTTAGGTAATTTTTTATCAGTTTTAATTTTGAAAAACTTCTTTCAGCTGTTGCGGTTGTAACTGGAAGGGTCAAGAATAGAAAGCATGCTGTTATTACCTCCGGAAAACTGGATGCAAGGCTACTGAATTTTATCAGCAATAATTCCATGAGCTCCTTAATGGAATGAATTTTTTTAATTTCAGATTTTAAGCATGTTTTCAGTGCAATTAATTGTTCATAAAGATTAACTGAGATGTCTTTACTGTATTTAGCCGAGAGTTTTCCGGAAGCATTTTTATCACTTCGTTTGAAGAAGACAGGAGTTTCTCCGGTTGTAATACTTCGTACATATTACTCAGGTCACAAAGGCTCTGAAATCAGTTTAGTTTGAGAAATTAATATATCTAAATAGCAATAGTATACATTGACTTTGAAATATGATTCCGGGTTTGAAATTCTCTCGTATGATAGTTTTTTATGTCTTTTTCCCGGGAAGCACGAGATTAAGCGACATTGTGGATAACATTTTACTAATTTTTGCTTACACACGTTAGGGGCCTCGGTAGCCCGGGGGCCCCGTATCATTGATACGGCTGATACGGCAGTAGCTACGCCCCTGTTCTTGCAACACAAAATGCATTAAATTGTCTGCAAACTGACAATTGTGTATTTATTGTATTTTTCGGTACACAATTAGCAACATTTTCTTTGATTTCAGATTCAGAAAGATTTCCAAATTGATACTACAATATTCAATTTATTTACATTACATTTTGTTACTATAGTTATGAAATTATAAAATTATGAAAATATGAAATTTACGTAATGTGTGTACATGCTCAAAATAATTTACCCATAGGAATGAGACATTTTTTCGAAGTGAAAAGTATCGTAGATGTTGACCCAAGTAATAAGTTATCATCACACTAAATTTCATTAAAATCCGTCCAGTAGTTTTTACGTGATGCGTGAACAGACAGACAGACAAAAATTTTAAAAATCGCTGTTTTGATATCTAAATCGATAACTATTTACAGTAGCAGTACAATTTTCAAGAAATATTCCATGTACAGAAACGGTCTCGTTACAGTTTTATTATATGTATAGATTATGATATTTTGAGATACTGTAAAAACATTTTCATGAAGAAAGATGAAAATTAAACCATTGGCAGCTAGTTGTCGAAAATCGCTAATTTTTCGCGGTAGGCAGAGTAACTCGTGAAATCCATATTTGAAATCAAAAAATAAAATTTTGTCTATTAGTAGATACTTATGGATTGTACTTGAACGAATGATTACTGTTTTCGTTCATTACATCTCATTTTACAAGTAGAAAATCAACGAAAAATACGAAAATTTTTACCAAAAATCAAATTTTTTTGTTTATAACGCTGTCAAAAATTGAAATTTCATTCTTTTTTAAAACCCTCCGTTCAAAGACAAACCGGAAGCATATAGTAATAGGCAAATTTTTGTTTTTTGATTTCGGATAAGGATTTCACGAGTTACTCTGCCTATGGCGAAAAATCAGCGATATTCGACAACTAGCTGTCAATGGCCTAATTTTCATCTTTTTTCATGCAAACTTTTTTACAGTATCTCAAAATAATATACCGTGTGAGTTTTTTGAGAGTTGCCATTTTGATTACAGTCAAACCGTTGATTTAATCGAAAAATTGTTCAAAAAAAGTTGTAAATATCGAGGGGGGCAACCGATTGCTATAGTCAGAAGCTTTATAGCTCTTATGGTTTTCGAGCTATGATACAAACTTATAGATTTTTAAATGAGACTATATATTAATTTTTCGATAAAACTGATCTAATGCATTAATTAACAACATAAATGAAGAAAAAAATTTTTTTACCTAAGTTAAATTTTTGAATTTTTCTTTAATTTATCAGTTATGTGGTAAAAATATCCATATGTACTTGACGCTACTTCAACCGATAATGTTCTGGTTGGTTATATTTCTGTTACATCCAAGAAAAGAACCTTTTCCAGTACCATTTCTATCATACAAATTTGGCTGTAATAAAAATAGCAACTCTTAAAAAACTCACACGGTATTGTAATATTCCAAAAGTTGGAATAAATCATATTTTCTTATAGGGTAAGAGCCCCCTTTGTGGAACGGTATCTAATACTGGAACAGTTTTGACATTTACATATTTATTTCTTTAATTAAGTAAGGAAACTTTAAATGCGAGGTGAATTTAAATTGAAAAACAATCATTCTATTAATAATAATTTTTGTTATCAGACGTTTTTTTCAGAAATAACTTCATTTATATGTAAATGTCAAAACTGTTCGAGTATTAGATACCGTTCTATAATCGGGCTTTTACCCTACTGTAGAAAAAAAATCGAAAACATTAGATTTTTTTTTCACTAAAACAAAACCCATGTAACCCCTTAATAAATTCATTCAATAAATTTGAATAATGACGATTACTCGAAAGTTTTCAAGTCAAATGAATTGACTTGAGTTTGTGCATTGAGAATAAGGCCATAAAAATAACGTGAACTATAATTACATTTATTTAATAATATTAGTTGTTAATTCAATGTCACTTGAATTAGGTGCGTTAGGTGGACGGTGTGAATCGAATTAAATTTGGAACAATAGGTGGTGACGTTTTGAGTTGAGAATTTCGACGCACAGACATAATTATGTACTTATGACGCTTATGACCAGGTATCGGATTTCTTTCGGATAAGACAGTTTCGTCTTTAGCATATACAGGTATACATATTGCACTCATTGTGACTAAAAGTTCAAAATATTTTCATAAAAACAACGTACACAAGTTACATACACACACATACATATGTGTATCAAAATATTATTTATACAATTATACGTATTTTATGTAAACATCCTTTTTTTTCTTTTATTTATTATCTGTACAATTGAAAAGTGCCACTGTAATTTTAATTGACTATCAAAAGTATTTTTGTTTATATTATGTATGTGATTTATGTGACATGTCATTTAAATTAAATAAATTCATCTTTTTTTATTGTTTTCAATTTTGAGAGATAGAAGTATAGTTGCTTGTTAAAAATTTGTTTTTCAATAATAAAAAATCTTAGTAAATACGTACGTCTTAGCTATCATAGTGGATCGTCTAAATATTCAACAACTTTTCAATATATTTTACAAAAAATTTTTCCGATTTTTTGAATTTTCGTACTTTCGTCAAATAAAAAATGCTGTTAGTATTCTAAATGGTGAAAAATGTAATTTTTGGCCAATTATATTCATACAAATGTGCATAATTTTATGTAATTAGTGATCGAAGAGGTTGCGGGGCTGACAGTATTGTCTTTATTTTTTTAAGGTATTAAAAATTGTTTATTTTTTTTTTTAGATAAAACATTTTGATGCGATTTTAAATATATACAACAGGTAATTATGGGTGCCTATATACGAACAATATCCTCTTATATTGATATGTTTTGAATATATTTTAGATATGCGTGTATACATTTGTTGTCACAACTTGCTTGGTCCGATTTTAATTTTATGTATTGTGTTAAGGTATGTTTTGATGTTAGAAGTGAATGATTTATGTGTATCAATTGTCTTTTTTCTTCCAGTAAAATTTGAGAGAGACAACACATTATTATGTTTTCCTAAAAATCTTTTTTTAAATGACAGCTTATTTTTTTATTAACAAGTTTTAAGTTACAGTCAGTCAGTCAAATTTTCAACAATTTTAATTTAAAAAAAGTTAAAATTTTTGCACTTTTTTTAAAATAACGCTTTTTTGTAACTTGAAACTAATTTCTATTAACAGCTGATGGTTAATAGAGAATATACCGATACAATTTTTTAAAAAAAAAATGTATTTACCCCGATTTTTTAACGTTTTAAGTTTTGAAAATATAAGTACGGTCCTGTCAGCACCGCAAGATTTCGAACACTGGTAATTTAGTTGCAAAATTTTATTGAAATAAGTACGGTCCTGACCTGTCCGACGAATCCCGGTACCTACTTATGACTATGAGATAAATAGATGCACTTAAATGATCACAGGTGTACAACATAAGAACGTTGTGTTATTTATCTGAACTATGATTGTTTGATTGCTATGAATAATATAGGTCAGGATCATTAACCATAATAGATCTAAAAAACATAATACCAATATATAATATGTACAATATTTTATTTTATTTATATGTGCATACGAGTATACATATGTATTGAATGGTGTAATATTACGAAACAGAAATTCATGGGCGCGACCTTACTTCGCGATAAATAAATTGAAAGGTCGCTCCAATGCTACTTCAACTTCAATCAACATTCAATAACTTGCTACTGTGTTCAACTAAACATTAACTGTACAATATTATTTTACTTTAATATAAGTAAATATGGTAAATGTGCATTAGGGGAGGCTCCAGCCCAATTAAAAATTTTTTTTTAACAATTGCAGTATGTTTAGGATGTTAAAAAACGATAATTCAGGTCGGAGGAAGCGACTTTAATATAAATACCCCTGTCGCAGTATCCTGCATAACATATCGAATTTCCGTTTATAAAAGTTAGTTTTTCTTGGAAACTAGTTGACATAAAATAATAGTTTAAAGACCTTTTTTATGTGATTTTTTCTCCTCTTTCCAATGGTATAAAAAATTTCACAAAAATAAGGGTAAATTTTGGCAAAAAACTAATTTTTTTCACGAAAATTGCCAAAAAAACCATGAACCGGGCATCGGACGTGTCTGGTTAACGAACTCGTTCAACGGTTTGGGACTTCCAATATTTTCACCAAATTTCATAAACGTAAGACATTTCGTTCGAGAGTTATCGCGCGGACACACACACACACACACACACATATATATATATATATATATATATATATATATATATATATATATATATATATATATATATATATATATATAAATTTTAGTGAATATTATTTTCGGTTTTTAGGGACCTCAAAACAAATTTCTGCCATAGTCCCGGCCTTAAGTCGCGTCATGACACTGGCTGTAATAGCTGGATTCCATTCTGGAAATTCGCTAAAACTAGGTGATGAGGTTAGTTAAGGTTAGGTTAGTTTAGTTAGTTTTGACAATATATTTCGACTTTGGGGTACACCATCTATACAAAATAAAATACCCCTGTCGCAGCATCCTGCATAACATAGCGAATTTCCATTTATAAAAGTTAGTTTTTCTTGCTAAACTAAAATTTCAGTTTAGCTGAACGATAAGTGAACATACGAATAATACTGCGTGTGTTGAAATGCAAACAAAAGTTTGTCATACGTAGTAATGTCTCACAAGCACTCGATAATATTTGAAATTGACAGAATCTGTTGAAAATAAAATAATTACTTAACTGATATGGAAAAACAATGCCTTTAGAATATTTTTGTAACTTCAGTCAAGTACCCTATTCACGGTAAAATAACAATAAATAAAAATACTTAATGTCGAAAATTATGATCGAATTTATTTTTTGAATTTGACGAAAATGAGTCGTAAAACGTTTTCTCAGAACTACGATACATACCTATTTCTTATTAATTGAAGAAAAAAAAAATGGGGAAAGTTTTATTGCCGATAATTTTGAACGTCATACCGTTATGACGCAATCGAGCGAACTGATGAACGGGAAGAATATTGTTGATAACGTTGATAACTGACTGTATACATAATATAGTTACGCGAGCCAAACGTAACCACGGTGGTTTACGGTGGTTTACAGTGGTTCGTGGCGGTTCGCGGTGTTCTAATTTGTTTTAATTACATTCCCATTAACAATTGCTCGTTTCACAATGAATGACGTTTATCTTACTCATTTGACGTTTTATCGTGCGTTGCGTCGCGACGTCGTGTAAATGATTTGTTTATGACGTTGTTCTCGTACCGCTGCTTCGATCTAATCAACTACTCAGGTGTAAAAATTTACGTTTACTTCTCTTCTTCGAAACAGTAGTAGTATATTTATTGCAAATGACGATCTGTCATAAACAAAATGCAAAAATTACGATTTGAGTAATTTTTTTTTTGTTCATTATCACACCTTGTGGGTGTATGTAGAGAGGAGCGGATTAATCCACTTTGGGGCCCTAGACTGGGGGCACTTTTTTACCAGGCCTCCCCTAGAATCCCTAACCCTAGAATCATACGTTAGTCTACGAGAAACGAAGAGTTTTAGAGTTCATTTGCAAAAAACATTTTTTTTTACATAACAATACTACAAAAACGAACAAAATATTTAAAAAAATTGCATTTGGAAAAATTTTTTAATATAAATATTTATTAATTTTTTTAATCTTTTTATCAAAGCATATTTTCATTATAAAAATTAAAAAATAGATAAATACATCAATTGTATCATACGACATGTCTTTCAAATAATTAATTTATGAACTATTATGAGTCGGTGAACATGTGTGACTTTATAGAATGTGAAATTTCTCGGTCACAAATATTCCCGTAGATATGTAGTTATTTCCTCATTAGGCACATTTGTAAATTTTTTAAAATTTGTTAGTAATTTTTCGAATAAGATCTCAAAAAATAATAAAATTAAAATATTTTCCACAAAATAAATTGTTAATCTTTTATTAAGTCATTCGAAACGCATTCTTTAGTTTTCGATTCAATATATTAAAACTTCAGTATTATGTCGTCTCTATAAGTCAAACAGCTGTAATCATCTTTCACATTATCATTATCATTGAATAAATTAACTATAACATCTATATCTTTAACAAATTTTAGAAAAATTAGGAAAACTTTTATATGTGAAGTACACGGAGAGAAAATTCATAGAAAAATTATGTGCTCAGCACTGCAATCGACCTGTAAAAGGCGAACATATGCAATTTTGTACGGTAAAAATATTAAAATTATAATTAATCATAGAAAATTTAAAGGATAAAATGTTCTTTCCATAATATTAGCTCCGTAAAATTTGTAAAATAGCACAGTAAAAAGTTCCATTCCCGACAAAAAAATATTTTTTAATTGTTTTTCTTACAAAAATTACCATGCTGTCTTATAATATCTCAAATGCTATCTGCTAATAGTAGAAAGAAAGAAAGAGAAGGTATCAACGCTGTCACATAGCGAGGCAGGCTGCAGAAGGTATCAACACAATCATACATGAAGGTCATATAGCCAGGCTGGTATGGCAAGTAACATAGGCAGGCTGGTCACTGCTGGTGTAGTGTCGTGTGCAAACAGTATTCATTAGAATGCCTTGCAGGACGGTCACCGTTTAATTCATCATTTTGTTACTTCACTATATTCAGTATTAGAATATATTGTTGCCAATCATTTTGTATGCACCATAAAGAATCAAAGGTCAGAAAAAATCGATTGTTCCTCAGTGCGTACAGCCCAAGCAACGTAAGGTTGCGGGTCAGATGCGCAAATGAAAGAGTACGACAACAAGAATTAAACTATAACATATATGCATAAGAGTTTGATAGAAGTTGTGTTAGCACATTAAATTTTACCATGCTAGCACAACAATTTTTATGAAGCCATGACTAATACTTTTTACGTTTCAATTTAATAATATTTACATGATCGTAAAATATTTTTTACTTTTGGTCGTCGATCGCGCACGCATTATAAGAGAGCATGGTAATTTTTCTGAAATTTTATCTACAAAAATTATATGATTTTTCTCTCCGTGTACAAAATCTTTAAAAAAAACATACGTTAATCATACATCGTCGTCAAATTGACGCACACTATCTTAATATAAATAAAACGACAGCAACTATAAACAAGATTTATACGTTTGCTGTGTTGTAATAACAAATATATTAGATAACAGAAGTTTCACAGCAAGCAAACAACGACAAGTTGTAGTATTGAAGCAGGTAGAGAGGTTCGTTCGTCATTTTGACGAGTACGTATGATTCTAGGGTTAATCTGAATTACATTGTAGAGTTGTAGACTAAGTGGTCGGAAAACGACATTTCATATTACACGACCTAATGTTATTCCAATTAGTGGCGGAAATGATTCCAGATATCCAGAAATCTATTAAAATTAAAGAATTACTTTTGAACAATTCTCTAATGCTTCAAGTGTTGATTTTTTTTCTTGAATTGCATGGTCGTCCAAGTGGTCGGAAAACGACATTTCATATTACACGTTGTTACATTTAAGTAATATTATTACAGTTAATGGTGGAAATGATTCTGGGTTACAATAGTTCTGTTTAGGATTAAATAATTGCTTTTAAACATTTCTCTAATGTTTACAGGATAGATTCGACGATTAACCCACCCAAGTGGGTTTGATTAACCCACTTTGGGGCCCTAGACACTTTCTTCTTATCGGCCCTCCTTCCACCCCCACAAAATATAGAACACACTAAAAATATAAAACTAAATATGTAATGTGAAAAGGAAAAATAAATCTCTAATATTAACTTAAATATTAAAAATAGGCAGTTTGATAGAGCCTGGCGTTTTTAAGAGTCCTATCTAGTGATGTCGAGCTGAAGAGAAATTAGTCGATTAATCGACTAAAGTTGTTTTTTAGACAAAATTAGTCTTTAGTCGAAAATATCGCGCACGTAATAGTCGACTAATCGATTAAATTTTTAGTCGAATTCATGAATGGGGTACCCTATGTAATTCTTTATAAAAAAATGTTTTCTTTTGAATTTGATCATTAATTATTAATATTTTACTATTATTTTTTTTTCTAAAGGAAAAGCAAGATAAAAAATGAAAAATCATACCAATGCATAATATTTTAGTTTTTGATTTTTCGAATTTTATATAAATAATACAGGAAAAAAAATTAAATTAGTCGTTTTTAGTCATTTTAGTCATTTCGTCGAGGGTAAAATAGTCGATTAAAAACTGACTAAATTTAAACAAAATTAGTCGACTAAACCAATTAATCGATTAATCATCCGACATCACTAGTCCTATATCCTTCAAAAAGGATTAGTGATGTCTGATAATTAATCGATTAATCTGTTTAGTCGACTAATTTTGTTTACATTGGGTCATTTTTTAGTCGACTATTAAACTCTCGACTAAATGACTAAACTGATTAATTTTTCTTTAATTGACTAAAAACGACTAATTTAATACCTAACTTCATTTATTTCCCTTTATTTTTATATTTATGCTAGTTGCTTAATGACCTTTATTGTCATAAAAGCAGTAAATAAATAAAAAAAATAATTTTATTTTTGGCTTCCAAAAAATGAAACATAAAAAATTTTCTATTTGTATGATTTTTTATCCTTATGCGATTAACACATTGTGATATAATTATGTGATATTTTTCTTTTTCTTAAAAAATATATTGAATATCATCAATTAAATTCCAAACAAGACGTCGTTTTTGGAAGAGTTACATAGGGCTATTCTATTCATGAATGCGACTAAAAATGTAATCGTTTAGTCAACTACTCTATACTCAATATTTTCGACTAATGACTAATTTTGTTTGAAAAACAACTTAAATCGATTAATCGACTATCTACTCCTTAGCTCCGAGTGATGTCGAGCTGAAGACAAATTAGTCGACTAAAGTTGTTTTTTAGACAAAATTAGTTTTTAGTCGAAAATATCGAGCACGCAATAGTCGACTAATCGATTAAATTTTTAGTCGAATTCATGAAGAGGGTAACCTCTGTAATTCTTTCAAAAAAAAAAATTTTTTTCTTTGGAATTTGAATAAATTATTAATTCTTAATATTTTATTATTATTATTATTTTTTTTTTTTAAAGAAAAAGAGATGAAAAATGAAAAATCGTACCAATGGATAATTGTTTAGTTTTTTATTTTACGATTTTTATATAAATAATAAAAAAATTAAATTAGTCGTCTTTGTCATTTAAAAAAAAATTATTTTAGTCATTTAGTCGAAGGTAAAACTGACTAAATTTAAACAAAATTAGTCGATTAATCGCTTTAGTCGACTAATTTTGTCTACATTTAGTCATTTTTAGTCGACTATTTTAATGATTAATTTTTTTAAATGACTAAAAACTAGACTAGACTAATTTAATAATTTTTTTACATTATGTATTGAATTACAAAAAATGAAAACTAAAAAATTATCTCTTTGTATGATTTTTCACTTTTATGTGATTGAACACACAAAAAAATATTAAAAGGCAATAATTAAATTCAAAACAAAAACCTCGTTTTTGGAAAAGTTACATAGGTTACCCTGTTCATAAATTCGACTAAAAATTTAGTCGATAAATCGACTATTGTATGCTCGATATTTTCAACTAATGACTAATTTTGTTTGAAAAACAACGTAAGTCGATTAATCGACTAACTGCTCCTTAGCTCGACATCACTAGTTAGGATGTGATACGTGTTACACTTAATCACTTGTATGTATAATAATATAAATTATTATTAAATTTATTTTTATTAATAGTAATAAAATTATTAAATATTATATGTGAATAATGTTTTGTGACATGTACATTGTACATAATACTTTCTAATATTTCATTCTTCATTGAATAGTAGCCTAGTTTTATTCTTTCTAAAACTGAATACTTTCTCCTATTATATTTTCTGATGAACATACTAGACAGAATTTAATATATTTTATCATAAATAACATTATTTTTAAAAACGACCAACGAGAGAGCTACATAAGTGTTAGGTACCGTAGACACACCTAACTTTATCATAATTTTCAATTTAAATTTGAATAAAATAGAAACAAAATTTTTCAGAAACTTAAATTACTAGTCAAAAAAAAGTAATAGGTTAAGATGTCAACGAATTCCTAACTTTACCAACCTATATTATTCAGTGAAATATGACAGATACTGTAAAATTGTTAAATATTTTACTATTGTTGATACTTGGTTGTTAATTCCAAGTAATATCTAACAATGAAACGTAATAGATTTCAAATTTTTGACAGGTGCTCCAATTACTGTTTATACTAGGCGTCCGTTGGTAAAGTTAGAAATTGTTAAAGCAACCTAACTTTACCAAACCTATAGTATTTTACGAATTATTCGATAATGCACGAATAAATAAGTGTGAAAACTATTTCGAAATACTTACGAGATTATGTAATTTTTCATATGATAAAATTACCTACCTAAGTTTTATAGCTTCTGAAATATATCAACTAAAGTTTGCACACTTTTTAAAAACATCAATATAGGATAAGTGCGGGAGAGATGCCGCAGTAGCCATAGTTCGTCCGTTGATTGATAGACAGCGCTATTAATGGATTATATGTTTAAAATAAGTTACTTATTTAATCTGTATATGGTAATATTTATGATTAGTCCATCAGTTTAGTAATTATCCAACTTTTTATTATTTAAAAGTAAGTTTTTTAACATAATATTTTATCAAGCATTTAATTCATTAGAATTTAAGAATGTATATTTCATTGTTTTAATGAAAATGAGTTTTGTTATTAATTTAAGTATATTTTAAAAGCACTGTATAAAATTTTAGGTTAGAATTTCGCACTATGCTTGCTATAGCAACATGCGGCATCTATCTCAACAAAAAGGAGAGACGCCGCATTTAAAGTTGGTATAGATGCCGCATTATATTACATATTAAAAACATAGACTTATACCTTAATTATGCAATTTTTTTTTGGACTGAAAATTATGCCACGTAAATATAAAAGATCCATTAATGGATCAGGCAGAGCTCTCATATTAGTGAAGATAACGAAAATAATGATGATTGCCTGTGTATTGAATTTTTTGAAAGGTACTCAGAAACAAAAAAAAAAGTTGACTGATTAAGATGTATAAAGTGCCAAAAATGGTTACATATTGCATGCATCATGTATGGGGATGTGTGTAAAATGCAAAATTTTTAATATGAACTATGCGGCGTCCCTCCTTCTTTGATGCGGCATCTCTCCCATAGGTGTGGGAGAGACGCCGCTTTGCAGGCTCTACAAAAATGTTAATTATGAATCCTTTATGACTCAAAATTTAAAACTATTTATAAATAATTTTAAAGAACAATATTTACACTTATTGTGTACCAAATTTCAGATCAATTAAATGCATACTTAAAGAATTATCAAGTGTTTTCAAAATGTGCGGCATCTCTCCCGCATTCACCCTACCATATAAACTGAAAAGAACTTGATTTTTAAAAAAAATGGCGGTTGATAATGTCGGAAAAATTTATAAAACAGTAATAGTTTGTTAGAAATAGCTGTGTCACTAAAAAAATGCTACAAGTATTAGAGCTAATGCTATAAGAAATTTTAATTAAGGGGAAAACCACATTAGGAAATTTAAAAAAAATCGATTTTTTTTATTGCGTAAGTCGTTAGCTCAACTATCCAAGAATACGCCGTCAAAATTTCGAAGCGAAATTCGCATTTGTTTAGATTTTATGAGCATAGAACTGAGCACTCATCGGGTACAGACTACAGGTTTGGGGGCACAGCAGGTAGGGCGGAGCACTACCTCAAGTAGTCGCTTTACTTCCAAAGCCTATCAGGATGAAGCAGGATTAATATATAGTGCTGGAATCACAGATTAACCGTGATTCCAGTGATTACATTATTGTTAACTTCCTTAAATTTCTAGTTTTCGAGAATTTTCATTTTGAACGCGTTTTTTTTTAAAATGACTATTTTCAAATTTGCGAGATATCTAACTCAAAAAGTAATAAACCGATCGTTATGAAAATTAATAACATCATTCCACATGAAATTATAAAATATATGAACCAAATTTTGAGATTATATTATGATTTTAAGGGTGTTTTTTTACATA
This sequence comes from Brachynemurus nebulosus, assembly GCA_035578155.1. Classification (NCBI taxonomy): domain Eukaryota; kingdom Metazoa; phylum Arthropoda; class Insecta; order Neuroptera; family Myrmeleontidae; genus Brachynemurus; species Brachynemurus nebulosus. Next base: position 18,840,575 of record JAPWDM010000007.1, on the reverse strand, counting down.
ATTAGTGAAAAAAGATGGTGAAAATTGAAGTAATTTTTTCCAACGTCTGCAAATTTTTTAATTTTAATTATTTTCACCGGCATTGAGGTTCATATTCTTAGAAATCGATTTGTTAATGTAAAATGGAAACATTTTTGATTTTAGATGCAAATTAGATTGGCTATGCGTCCCGCAATTAAAGAATTCTACTTACCCTCTTCAGCGAACATCAGTACGTAACTTTGTTATTTTTGGCGGAAATTATTCAAAAAAATTCACAAAAGTTGTTCGAAATATGAGTAAAATTATGTCAAAATTTGATTGAATTCGAATTAATTCTTCCCACCCAAAAAAAATCCTAAAAAATCAGTGAAAATGAGCATCCTAATGTGGTTTTATCTCTTCAGGGGGTATTCTAGTCTAGTAGAGGCTCGATTTTGAGACGATTTTATGGGCGTAATAAAAAAAAAACAGTAAATATTTTTTTAACAGTTTTTTATTCATTTTTTTAACAGTTTTTTATTGATATTTGAAAAGTATAAAAATTTTAAACAAATTGAAAATTGAAATCGGTACAGGCCGGCAAAGTGGGGACTCAAAAAAAAGGTGTTTCCTGGTTGACGTGATTCCAACCTTCCTGGTGATCTGAAACATAAAATTTTAGTTAATTCTTAATAAACAAGGATGTAGAATCAGTTGGGCGTAGCCGATTTGGAAAATAAATTTTTTCACAAAATGGCGTCCATTTAAATAAAAAATCATTTTTCGCCTCCTTTTTTCAATTATGAAAATTTTTTAAAAATAGTAAAAAAATTTCCAAAAACCCCTACGTCGGACCAATTTTGATAGTATTAAGAAGCTTTGTACCAAATTTCAACTAAATCGGTGCATTAGAACTTGAGATATGATGTCAACCGTATCGAAAAAAAGTAGTTTCGAGTAATTTGTATTAAAAATTTGAATTTAACACTGAAAAGATACACAGTACGCAGGGAAAAAATAACCATAACTCCGAAAATAATTCGAATTTCCGTAAATCGTTTTAGAGGCTTATTCTTCAAGGTCTGAACTTTGAAAATATGAAAAAAAAGAAAAATCGATTTTTTCGAATTTCTAGATTAGAATACCCCTGAGTGTCAAAGTCAAATTATGGTGTGGTCAAGTTATGTTCAATAGGCAAAATTAGGGGATTTTACGGTATATAAGTATGGTGGCGATGGCTATCTAAGTACATAGATCTAGGGATGATCGATATTCATCGATGGTAGAAAAATATCGATATTTAGCGGGAAAACATCGATGTAAAAACATCGATGTTATGTCCTCGATAACATCGACACATCGATGTTACGAGAATAATATCGAAACATTGATATTACTCTAAGCTATCTAGTATTTAAAAAGTTCTGTAGCTGATTTAAAACAAGATCCATTACTTTTATGGCAAGTTCTAGGATCCACTTATCCGAATTTGAAAAAAATTGCCATTAAATATTTGTGTTGCATAGCAACTTCAACAGCTTCAGAGAGACTTTTTTCAAATTTGGGCAGCATTTGCATCATTAAAGGAACAGATTAAAAGGGAAACTTCTAACAAAGTGACTTTTTTGCAATGTGTACCAAATAAATACTGGCAATGTTAATTTTTAATAAATAAAATAATAGATTATTTGGTCGATTCTGTAACTATTAACAGTCTGTAAAACCTCTGTTAGACTGTTAAATTACAGAATGTTAAAAAATGGTATTCTGTACGCAATTTTTAACAGAAATGTTAACTAACATTCTGTTATTGCTCTGTAAACTTTACAGCACTCAAAACACTCGCCATAAACTTTACAGAGCTGTTAAATAGGCTAATTACTATGGATATTATTAAATATCGATAGTTTTGATTTTTGCGTTTTTTATAAATTCAATATTTTGACGTTTTAATTTGTCATTTTTTTAATTATTTGATATCCGTAAGTATGTAATCATGAAGTATGTTTTGTAGTAAGAAGACTGTTGAGGAAATAGTGCAGTGTTCTTAAATCGGATAGGATGTAATTTCAAATAAAATAAATTTATTACGAATTATATTTTTTTTATAAACAGTGAATGTTTTTGGGACAAAATTACACTGACACAATTTGTCCACATGAAGCGTTTTACCTTTTGTCGACAGTGCTTCAGTTATTGAATGTATTTCATCAAGTATTCTTATTCATAGTATTGTCAATTCTTATTTTGTTGTCTACGTATTTAATACGCAATGCATTGTCTTTTGATAGTGAATAAGCAGCGCTCCTTACTTTACTTATTTTCACAATTTTTTTAAAAAAAATTATACCCATAAAAGTGAAAATAATTTATCAACAATTTTCCCCAGAGACTTGGTGGACTTGGTTGAAGTATTTCTAAAACTATTGGTATCGATATCTACGGAAAGCTCTGACGTGTGTGAATTAGATATCGAAATTATAGCATTATGCCTATACCTATTTTACCATTTGACGGGTGGCGTGAAATATTATACCATTATAAGGAACTGGTTGTCTAGAGAATTCCCGAATATCTAATTTAGAAATAGCTTAACCCCTAATCATGATAATTTTATGTGAGTTTAATATAAATAGGTAATACACATAATTTATCTCTCCATTTAACATAAATCGCTATAAAAGAATTAATTTTTTACATTTTATATACACAAATCCATGGTAATTTAACATAAATAGTTCAACAACAGTAGAACATATAAAATGTAATTGGCATCTTAACATAGTGTCTTACAGAATACCAAATTTTTAACATTCTGTTAAAAACAATTTTACCGAGCTCTGTACTGCAAAATAACAGTCTGTAATAATGTAGTTACAGAATCGACCCATATAATGGTTGTTTATTTTGCTACATACACATCGATGTTTTTCTTTCGATATATATGTATCGTATATCGATACTCTTGAATCGATGTCAACATCGATGTTTTTCTAATATCGATCATCCTTACATAGATCTATGTTACACCAGTACCCCACACATCATTCGAAATTAAAAAGTGTTTTCTCATTTTTATTATTTAAACAAAGCTCTTTATCTATGTCGGGTGAACAGGGCCGCGCCAAGGGACATTTGCGCTGGGGTGCAAGACAAAAATTGCCGCCCCTAAAACGCCAAACTTATTTGTAATACATTTTTGATAATAAAATATATGCCTCCCGGCTACCAGTTTACTTACTATATATACTTACTTTAATGAAATGCATAAAATATTATAAAATATTTAGGATTATAAATGGAATAAAACACTTAAACTTTTTTTAACAATTTATTTCGCATAAATTTCAAGAACAAGTAAATAAAAATAAATAATTTTACACAAAACAAAAACGAATAGTAACAATTTTAAAATTTTATATAAAATTCACTTTCCTTGGCTTTTTTATTGCAAATTCATTTATTAAATCTGACATGTCAATATCTGCAGCAATTTTGTTTTCTATGCTAATTAAACTTAAATACGATATTCTTTCCTGTGACATACTAGATCTTAAATAATTTTTTATTAACTTAAGTTTCGAAAAACTTCTCTCACCAGATGCCACTGTCACAGGTATTGTCAAAAATATTCTTAATGCAATTGTCATATTCGGAAACATTGTAGTAAGATCATTAGAAAATATATAATCTAAAACTGTTAATGCATTCATGTCGGGATTAATATATGTTAAAAGAGTTTCTATTTCATCACATAAATCTAACGCATTTATATCAGATTCGTTCCGCAGAGCCCAAAAGGGGATGTTTTTTACTTAAATTTCTGAGAAACGAAATAATGTAACTTTTCCAAGAAAAGAGTATGGAGTGCTCCAATTTAAAGAACATCCATAAATCTTATCTTATCCTAAGTGAAATAAGCAATATCGAAAGAACATGTATATTTTAAACTAAATTGCTTGCAGATGTGGATAAGCAAATATTGAAAACAAAATTTATAATAACAAAAAACAAAAATAATAAATTAGGTTTAAGATATCAACCAAATAGGAAAAAGAAGATAAAATAAAAATGTTGGTTTTAAAACCAAACAATTGAAATCTTAAACTCTTTTATTATATTTCGACTGTTCAATACAGTGTTTTCTAAGTCTTATTTAAAAGAATAATATTTTACTGAGAGATCCTCCGTCATCAATTTTTAGTTTGTTTTGTTTACTAATCGTCACGTACTATATACAACGTAATGCAACGAAAACTAAACAATTTTAAAGATTGATAAATGTTTTATGTGTAGAATTCAACGACGGTTTTTATAAAATTAAAGCGTGCAAGAACATGTTCGATCCCGATCCCGTTTGATCTTGCCGATTACCGCGCAAATGATTGTTGTCGCTGGTCGACAATCGGAATACTCGGATTACCGACGGGTCACAACAATCATAATAGACAAGTATTTAAGCAAAATGCGGGTAACATTTAGTGTCATCAAAATTACCACATAAAAATAGTAATAATTTTATATTTTATTTGCCGCCCCCAAAGCCTGCCGCCGGGGTACTAGGCACCCCTAACACCCCCGCTTGGCGCGGCCCTGCGGGTGAACATTTTCATAAAACAGTTCACATGTGTACATACATATGTACAATGTACATATATGCACAATGCAGTCTCGGGACGAAATCATTGACTTACGTAAAAATCGCGAATAGTTCGCCTCGCGCCAGTTGTCGCCTCTCTCAGCTCTCGCGTGTTCCTCTACACCACAATATTATATTGTTTTTAATATTTTAGTATGTATTAACTAACCGAGGTACATTGATACAACCACTAATACACTAATACATAAATAATAAAATGAAAATTATTAAAGGCAGCGGTCGTTCGAATGTCACGGACGCATTCACCTTTCGTTACTCATACGGCATACCGTCCGTACCGTCATAATACCTCATATGTCATAATTAAATACATGCAAAATATTGTACTCATATAATACGTTCATCTCTGTCTATCTTCAACGTATCTATTTACTTAGTTTTAATTTTTGATTTGAGTGGTTTCGTTTTCTAACGAATTTATAGATATATTTATTTTGATTTGCATCATTTCTTATTAAGGCCCCGTAAAATTGCGCTTCAACAACAAAATTAATATAAAGGTGAAAATTGGGCTTACAACAAATATTCGGCAACTATTCGGGTATTCGACAGAATATCGAATTAAGGGGGAAGTTCACGCCAGAGACAGCTAATAAACTAAGGGTAACTTCAAAAATGTAAACTTTACCGCATCGATGCAGCATCATGACTTTTCTGATGCGTCTAACACTACATGATGCGCTGCTGATGCTCTCTTGAAATTTGATGTACATTAGATGTTTTTGAATGGGATATTGGCATCATTTAGCCTCTGATTTGGCTACAGCTAGACTATAGATAATATAGCAATACAGTCCTTGTATAGGTATATTATCTTTAAATTTCAACTTAAACTTACTGGAAATTGAAAATATTGAAATTATTTGAATAAAAAATATTACATACCTATTTTGAGTACAAGATGTATTCAAATAGTTTAAACAATTTTAATCAAAGGTAAATCTTTTTCAACAATTTCTTTTTCGGAATTATTCCTGTTGGTGTTAATACCTACATAATATGTCAAGTAGTTATAATTCTACATTATACACATGACATGCTTCTTGGACACGCATCACCAAATTTCTTGATGCATTGTTTTAACGCATCAAATGCAAAAATGAACTTTTGATTTTTCGTTGTGATGCGTCTGATGCATTTTTGAACTTTTGACTCTGCCTCATGCAAACAGTGATGCATTTTTGAAGTTAGCCTAATTTTTTTCAAATCTCCTTTTTTGTTTTTATTTTGTTCTGTGGTTCTTTACCAACACGGTGATATATAAAATATGGCCAAAAAATTTTTTTTTTTCAAGTAAAAAAAAATTTTTTTTGTGAGTCGCTGCACAGCCAAGTTGCTGCTCCTTTGCAGATAACGCTCGCCCTTCCTCGCGATTTGATCAGTAATATTTAGTTTTGGTGTGTACATGAGTTATAGTATGCACTGAGATAATGTTCTTTTATTTGTATGCCTTTGTAGACATTTTAATAAACAGTGAGTAAACTGCTTCTTTTTTTGTTATTATTTTTGTTTTTTACCGTTTCCCGAAACTTGTGTTTTTCCCGACAAGGAAAATCATATCTCAAGTTCTAGAAAAGATAGAGAATTAATTTTTTTTTATTCTGTTCATAAACATATTGCGCATAAAGTGGAGTATGCTTTTTCCATTTGAACAATTTGGCCATTTTTTTTTTTAATAAAAAATTGGGTTTTATAATTTTTAGAAGTTTGGGATTACAATTTTATAGTTAATTTTTAAAATTACCTGAAACCCATACTCAGCTTTATGGACAGGTCCTTTAGGAATAATTTTTAGTTTCTTATATACTGTGTGAAGTGTCGCTTGAAGGGTTTGGTTATGAGGAATACAAAAATACCCTTGTCGCAGCATCCTGAATAACATAGCGAATTTCCGTATATAAAAATTAATTTTTCTCGGTAACTAGTTTATATAGAATGATTTTCACGAAAAATGACCAAAAAACCATGTTTTCCGGCATCGGACATGTCTGGCTAACAAACTTGTCCAACGGTCTGGAACTTCTAACATTTTCATCAAATTTCAATAAAATGGGACATTTCGTTCGAGAGTTATCGTGCGGACACACACACACACACACACACACACACATATATATATATATATATATATATATATATATATATATATATATATATATATATATATATATATATATAAATTATAGTGAATGTTATTTCCGATTTCTAGCAACTTCGAAACAAATTTCTACCATAGTCGCGGGCTCAAGTCGTCTCAAGCCAAAATAGCGTATAGTACTCGGCCAAAATTGTGTCCGAATGTTTGGTATTCGGTCATTGGCCAAATAAGGTATTCGTCACAAATCTAGTGAAAATACACTGAATGAAAATAGATTATTCAACTGGTCGTGAATAAATTTAGAAAAAAATCGTTTTATTATTAAAATATCACTTACGCATAATGTAAATAAAATATAAAATATTATGAAATTTAAAATAATGGAGAAATCGATCTGTCAAAATCACCATGAAAAATGTTCAGAATTCGTATATTTTTATGCATTATGTATTAAAAACCATAAAAAATGAAAAAATCACGTGACATTAATATTATTTCGTGAACTATTATTTCATTATATTCATTAATTCATCTTTAAAGAGCAACGTCCCAAACAATCGGACAATGTGCTGTCCATGGAATCTTCCGTGCTTTTTTTGTTCAACCGAATCATGTTTCGCTATTTTTGAGAACAATTCAATAACTGATGTCAATTTCTTGGATATTTATTATTGGTAAAAACAAAAGAAAATTGAGGTGGTCGTCTCCACAAAAATTTTTTTTTCTAAGCACTTATATAAATGGAATTTCCGTTTACAATTTTTTCCCATTACAAAAAAAATTTTGCCTTGATAAAATTTACCTACTTTATATCTATAATATTTTAATATTATACAATCTTTTAATTTTGTTTCAAGTTAAAATTGGAAAGTGAAACAAAATGTTAACTATGGTAATGGCGCTGGGTAGATATTTTGGGTGATAAATGTCGAATAAAATACGCTACCAATAGTGTGTGGCACACAGCTTCCTTGTACTCGTAATAGATTTCTATACAATATTTAAAGTGATTTTGTGCTTAAGGCCAGGCGCATATTGAACTGCGTCACGCAGTAAACGCAGGGCAGGGCAGAGCAGAGCAGAGCAGGGGAGAGCAGGAAAGCACGTATGGTTGGGCGCACATTGAGACGCAGTTAACGCAGGCAGGACGGCGCAGTTTCTTTGACTCGTGTTGTAGAACGAGATAGTACGAATCTAAAAGCAGAGTAGAGCAGAGAAGCACTATTTGTGTCTAAGCACTAGTTATGCCACTTGGTGCAATTTAGTCTACTAGTGGAAGGACATGGTAGCGGCGTAATTACCGTTACTCCGATTTCGATTAAATTCATAGGGGACCATCTAGGAATCAAACTGCATAATTTCTGAAAATTTCATTGCAAACAATCGAATAGTTCAGAAGTTATGCCACTTGGTGCAAACTAGCGACACACAGACGAACAGACAGACACCAAACTAAAATTGTTCAGGAAGCTCTAAAACGTAAAATGTACGTAAAAAATTTTATTTTGGACGGAAAAAATTTTTTATTTTTCAAAAGTGAATGCTTCCGCTACTTTAGTAGTCTCGGAAGCAAAATGAGGTTTATTTCTGGACATGAAGGACATGGTAGCGGCGTAGTTACCGTTACTCCGATTTCGATTAAATTCATAGGGGACCATCTAGGAACGAAACTGCATAATTTCTGAAAATTTCATTAAAAACAATCGAATAGTTCAGAAGTTATGCCACTTGGTGCAAACTGGCGACACACAGACGGACAGACAGACGGACAGGCGGACGGACAGACGGACGGACAGACAGACACCAAACAAAAATTGTTCAAAAAGCTTTAAAACGTAAAATGTGCGTGAAAATTTTCATTTTGATGGAAAAAATTGTTATATTTCAAAAGTGACCACATAATGCTGCCGCTACTTTAGTAGTCTCGGAAACAAAATTACATATTACGTCATTATTCAGCGCTCCTCTGATTTAACCCTCAAACTGTTATTACATATTCAATTTCTGTCTCATATTACAATATTATATGTAATTACTAATTATTAATTTACTAATAAGAATTACAGGTAATTGGTAGTCGTCAGGTTTAGCGTTGAAACTTAATATATTACATTACTACAGTGTTTATGTACGCGTTCAAGGTAAGTGTTAAGTTGACTTAAGCAAACAATAAACAATACTAACGGACAAATGGACAAACGTCTGAACTGAAAATTGTATACGATCTTTTATTCAGTTGGATAAAGTCGGTGAATTTTAAAATAATCCGAAACACTTATCGGTGATTAAGGGATTACGTGCGCTTAAAGATTTCAAAAAACCCATTTTTTTTATTATCTAGTAGTATAATATGTTCAGAATATTCTCCCAAAGTTCTAAGTCAATAGAAGTAAAAGTCTAGGAGAGAGAGCCTTTGGAATTCTCCTCGTCGGGAAAGATTGGGCTCTACTTAAGGGGGACCATTAGTGTGACATTTTGAAAATATTTGAAAATTTTTTTTTACATGCTTCGATAGTCTATACCTTTAAAAATAACATACTAAAATTTCAAGTGCATACCGCAAATACTTTTTGAGTTACAGCCATCTGAAGAGCGGATTCTGATTTTCATTGTTAACTTGGAAGTACTGAGAATCTTATGCATTGTACTGCTTAAATGCTTAAAAACCATTAAAAAGTATTTTTATCAAAGAGAGTTATTATAGTAGATGTTTAAGTTTCTTACTGTCTCTTGATTTTGGCAAAAAATGGCATAAAAAAAATCGCACAAGAAAGAACTGTATTAAAAATGTTTAGCTATTACTTGATACCTGAACTAGAGATGTCGATTCTCAAAAAAAAAGATCGATTTTTGGATCGATTTAAATCGAAATTAAAACAATCGATTCAAAAAAACTCGGCTGAAAAAAAAATCGATTCTGTGAGATCGATCTAAAAAATCGAAATTTCGAAAAGTTTAATAAAATTAGCTGATAATTTTTCTTTAAGGGACTTACTTGATTGTACATAGGTAATAATATTATGGGTAATATCGTGTGAAAACTCCGTGTAAAATTATATTTGTAAAGGCGATGAATGAGTTAACTTTTCAATTATAATTATAAAAAATAAGGCAATTGAATATGTAGGACAAATACCACGAATTGAACCAAGTTTATTCAAAAATTTCAAACAAATTGACAAAAAAATGTTTTCTAAATAAGTCGCTTTTGTGGTAAAGGGATCGTCTTTTGCACAGATAGGTGGTCTCTTCCTTCCTTTTGTATTAATAGTCTGACTTATATAGAGCCATAGGGGGGATTCATTGATATAACGAGTAAAAAGTGACAATTAATAATAAAGTTTTTGGTGTTTCATTTTAACACATGTTTCTTTGTAGAATTACTATTAAAATGAAGTTATTTTTGGAAAAAATCGGTTATCGATCTCTTACTTTTAATAATCGATTCATGAATCGATTCAAATGAAAAAAATCGAAAAAAGAATCGATTTTTTAAGCTTCGATTAATCGATTTTCGATTAATCGATTTAAAATCGACATCTCTAACCTGAACCTACCGTATTCAAATGGCTGTAACTTTATAAATTTTCTTTTTTTTTAGTAGTCTATACTTTCAGAAAACGAAACAAAAAAAGAATTGAATTTTAAAAACTTCTAGACGCCAGAATACTGCTTTAATCTTCAACAACTAGAGCATTTTGCTTGAAGTAGATTTTTCGTAAAATTGGAACGAATTTCAATGAAGCAATGGACTGTTGTAAAAAAAAATCGTTCATATTCGCGCCTCGCGCACGTGTACGATCTGTCATCTTACAAAAAGTGAGCTGTACTTTCTTTTTCTGTCTATACATATACATAATTGCCATCTCGCTTGCACACGATTATTTAGGTTGAATCATCATCATTTGATTTTAATAATAAAGTAACATAATAATACGGTGTATAGTGTGTACTGTGTACATTTAAAAAAGTAACTGGACTCTTATGTTGCACAAAACTTTCACTAAATATAATAGAAATTAATTAATTGTACTTAATACTTGCAGTGTCTTGGATTAACAAGACGCACTGCTAACGTACACACATATTTAATATATATACGCCATGCAAATCTTCCATAAATTGTTGTACCACTAATCTGGATTACCAACAGAGATAATGTTAATTTGGATTAGAAGTGGAACTGTACATAATGTGCATTGAGTCTATTGACGGATCTTGGCAATGAGTAAAATAGGTTTCATTTAAGGGGGACCACTAGTGTAACCGCTTCAAAAAAAGGTGATTTTTGGGATTTTTTTTAAAGAAAACTACTGTATGGAATGTTTTAATATTTTAAGGATATATTCGTTGATATATAATAAATTCAGTGAGTTATTCGCGATCTCCCAAGCCTCAAAAAAAAAATTTCCCCCACTGCTGCAGTGATAACGACCTTTGCAGTGCCTGAAATCAAAAAACCAAAAAGCCTATTAAACTAGAAGGTATTGCTCGTGCCGTGAACCTCAATCGAGAAAAAAGGTGAAATTTAAAAAAATGGCTGTAGACAAGATTTTTTAAATTGGTCAACAAATATATTTTTTAAGAATAAATTAAGCTTGATTTTTTCGTCGATTTTCAAAATTTTTCGTGTACCACTTTAGTAAAACTAATCTAGATGATAAAAAATGTTTGAAAAGAGTTATGCTGTCCGCCATGAACCTCTTCGAAAAAAGCGTCTGTGTTTCACCTGTGCCCGTGCCGCCATTTTGTTTCGTAAACTGAGGAAATATTTTGTTTGTATACCCCAGATCACGTGTAAGTCACAAGTTTTATATTGCTTACGTTATTCGTCTCGAACAAAACCTTCTTTTCTGACATTTCAAAGTGATTTACTGTAACGCCTTAAGGCGGACCATTAGTGTGACCGCCTGAAAAAAACGTAATTTTTGGGAATTTTTTTAAAGAAAACTACTGTATGAAATGTTTTAATATTTTAAGGATATATTCGTTGATATATAATAAATTCATGATAAAATTTTTGGACTAAAAAATTGAAAATTCAGTGAATTATTCGCGATTTTCCAAGGCTCCAAAAAAAGTTCCACCACTGTTGCAGTGACAGCGACCTTCCCAGTGCCTGAAATCAAAAAAACCAAAAAGTTTATGAAACTAGAAGGTATTGCTCGTGCTGTGAACCTCAATCGAAAAAAAAAGTTGAAATTTAACAAAATGACGGAGTTTTAAAAAGAAGTTTCAATTTTGCATTTTACATTTTTTATTCGATCGGAAAACTGGAGGTTCACGGGACGAAGAAACATAAATAAAAGAAGCTGCAATAAAAATCAAATCGAGATCGGATGATTTGTCTTCGAGTTATAACTGCAGCAAATTTGAAAAATGTAGTTTTTCTTTACTTTACCTTTTAGTTTTAATCACTGAGAACTTTTACTAGAATTATTTACGATGTACTCACTATAACGGTCATAGTAAAACTAGATGAGTCGTTTAAATATGTCAGGGTCTAGCTTCTCCACACCATGTGATTGGCAGCCACGTCCAGAAACTCCCGAACTATCAACCTTCATACATTTCTCAATATCTTAAGGTTAACAATGAAAATCAGAAACCGTTTTTCGGATGGCTGTAACTCAAAATCTATTTGAGATATGCACTTGAAATTTTAGTATGTTATTTTTAAAGGTATAGACTATCGAAACATGGAAAAATTTTTTTCAATTTTTTCAAAATGTCACACTAGTGGTCCCCCTTAAAAATAAATTTATCAAAAATGTACGAATACAAAGGATTCAAAACCATAGAAAGTACTATGTAAGAATGGTACCTAAGCAAAAACTATTTTAATACGGTCTGTTTTTTGTGCGATTTGATTTTTTCTTTAAAAGTGCCTATTAGAATGTATGTATGTATAATGAGAAAGTAAGAAAAAGTAAGATATTTAAATATTAATTTGCGATAAAGTCACTTATTGACTGTTTTTAAGCATTTAATCAGTACATTGCATAAGAATAATATGTTATTGTATCATTAAGTTTCTTTACAAATGTATTTATCGCAATTTTTATGATATTATAAAAAATGAAATAAAATATTCTCATGTGTAATTTAATATTTTATCTTGTTTAAAAAAGCAAATTTTAGGGAAATCGTGAGGTTTTAAGCGTTTTCAGTTATATATTTTCTATGGAACTTTTTCTTATGCGGTTTCGGTAATTTGTATATTTATTTATTATTTTTATATTTTTTTACAATATGTTTTTACATTATACATTTATGATGTGGGTGGAGGACAAGGAACGTGGTGTGAGGGCTAGGATTTGCTAGGTATGCGTCTGCAGCCGTCTTCTTCAGGAACTATGCCGATATTCAGTCTGGAATTGTGAAGGGAAACTACAGAAAATCTTCACAAGCATAGCCGGTGGCAGGATTCGAACTCTTGACCTACCAGCCGGCAAGTGCGGAGTGCTTAAGCACGCTCGACCACTCCGCTGGTATTTTTTTTTTTAATAGTGTCCATTAAAGTGAATAATGGGTCAAGAAAGTAAGAAAAAGTAAGATATTTGAACATTAATTTACGATAAAGTCATTTATTGATTGTTTTTAAGCATTTGATCAGCACATTCATAAGAATATAAATTATTTCATCATTCAGTTTCTTCACAAATGTATTTATCGTAATTTTTTAAATATTATAAAAATTAATTAAAATGTTCATTTGTTTGGAAAAGCAAATTCTAATGAAATCGTGAAATTTTGAGTGTTTTGAGTTACATATTTTCTATGAAACTTTCTTTACGCGGCCTCAATCCACCACATAAAAAAATATCCCTGACACAGCATCCTGCATAACAAAGCGAATTTCTGTTTATAAAATTAGTTCTTCTCGCTAACCAGTTTATATAGAATAATGGTTTAAAAACCTTTTTTATGTGATTTTTTTCTTCTCTTTGTAATGGTGTAAAAAAATGTCGCAACAATTTGTAAACTTGGGAAAATTTTTCGCAAAAAACTAATTGTTTCCACGAAAAGTGCCCAGAAAACCATGTTTTCGGCATCGGACATGTCTGGCTAACGAACTTGTTCAACGGTTTGCGACTTCCAATATTTTCACCAAATTTCGTAAAAAAGTACATTTCGTTCGAGAGTTATCGTGCTGATACATAAGTACATAAATACATACATATATAGTGAATGTCATTTTCGGTGTTTAGGAACCTCAAAACAAATTTCTGTCATAGGCCCGGACTAAAGTCGCATCATGACAGTGGCTGTAATATAGCTGAATTTTCGATCCGTCAATTCGCTAAAAATGAAATAAAATGATCCGTTGTTTGGAAAAACAATTTCTAAGAATATCGTGAGGTTTTGAGCATTCTAAGTTATAGATATATTTTCTATAAAATTTTCTTTACGCGGTCCCTATCCACCACATAAAAAAAAGATGTGCTGTATATCAGTGGCGTAGCGTGCCTCGGAGGGGCCCTGTATCAAAATTAGTTGGGGGGGACCAAATGAAGGGTAAATATTTCTCACAAAAGAAACAAAAATGCTTGCATTAAATTAAAATAAATATTTATTGATTATAAGTTATCGCTTCCCCCTAGAAATTGAGCTAGCCAAACAATTCAAATTAAATATACACTTTTCTTGCCTTTTTTTCGGCAAATTGATTTATTAAATCATCTATCGCTGAAGACGGTTTCAGTTTTTCTAAAATTTCTGCCTCTATAGACAATAGTGACAAATCTGATAGCCGTTCCTGCCCCATCGAAGTCTCATTTTTGAAGTTGCCCATGTTGCCAACTTTTGGGCGCACGCTTAACCCGGGAAAAAAACAGATTGCTTTTTTGACTTTTGTCATTTCTGAAGTGAAAACTCTATTATAGGCACGTATGACAGTTTTTTTTTATGTTTTTTCCCGGGAAGTAAGAGATTAAGTGACATTGTGGATAACATTTTACTAATTTTTGCTTACACACGTTAGGGGCCTCTGTAGCCCGGGGACCCCGTATCATTGATAGTCTAGTGATGAGCAAATGCAAGACCAAGACCAAGACTTGGCAGTCTTGGTCTTGATCTTGCTAGAGTAGTTTGAGTCTTCGTCTTGGTCTTAGTCTTGCAAAATGCAGTCTTGGTCTTGGTCTTGGTATTGCTAAAAAATCTTGCACTTTCTTGCATTTTTTTATTAGCGAATTTTTTCCTTCTAAAATCAGAATTTTCTCTCTTTACGGTATTAATTATACTTTCAAACGATTTAAATAGTTTAGCAAAAGTCTTGCTTTTTTCTTGCTTTTGTCTTGGTCTTGCTCACTTGAGTCTTGGTATTGATCTTGCAGTCATACTTATAGTCTTTGTCTTGGTCTTGCTCTTGGTATACATAGTCTTGGTCTTGGTCTTGGACTTGCAAAAAATGCAAGACCAAGACAAGACTGCAAGACCAAGACTAATTGAGGAGCTGGGTGGAAAAAGGGCGTAAGTCGCTTTACGCCCTTTTTCCTTAGAATTGATTTTCTAACTCTTTAGAGTGTCTACTTATAGTAAACAAATTTTTACAATGACCTTAAATCAATTAATGCCCCTACGCTACGATAATAATTTGAAGCGTATAAGCCATATTTCCAAAAAATTAAATATATAATTAGTAACTTACAATTAAGAATGAATTTTTACAGTACATGACACATAATAGCCTTTAAAAGATATTCCTGGTCCTGTGATGTACAGTATGATACAGAAAAAAAAAGAAAAAATCTAAATTTATTTTTTGGGGCAGTTAGCTGTGATTCTGTATTTTGAATTAACTTTCACTTCTAAACAACTTTTTCAAATTATATTTTCTTATATTTTCATTAATTATAGTAATTTACTCTTAAGTCATATTTACATTTTTAAGCCCACCCTCGATACAACCAGATATATCCAAATTTCTGTGGGTACTTTTTTAGCCTAAGGCCAAGTACTAACTTTTATCAAGAATAAAATGTTCTGAAAAATTTGATATAAAATAGTTTTCCACATATAACCAACTTTCAGGCGGACATTGTACAACTATACAAATAAATATTCATGA
The DNA here is from genome assembly GCA_035578155.1 of Brachynemurus nebulosus. Taxonomy (NCBI): domain Eukaryota; kingdom Metazoa; phylum Arthropoda; class Insecta; order Neuroptera; family Myrmeleontidae; genus Brachynemurus; species Brachynemurus nebulosus. Next base: position 18,824,786 of record JAPWDM010000007.1, on the reverse strand, counting down.
AATTAACATGAATCAAATGTTTTGGTTTAGAATTTAATAAATGTGCTGACAAAGTTTAATTCGAATTTCAGAAAAAGGAAACAGAACTTATGTTTTTGTTCAATCAAAATTTTATCTACAAAAAGGGCGTAAGTCATACTTCGGAAAAATTCAAAAAATTATGCAATAACAACCAATATTTACTGTTTTTTTAATCTTAATACATAGTGTATTATTAATACTACCAATTGTATAACACGACAATTACCAGTTTTTCAGTTTTCACCGTCATACTAGGCACCCAAACTTTGAAATGATCTTTTCTCAAAACGGTATTTCTGTACTTACGCCCTTTTTCCACCCAGCTCCTCAATTTTGCTCATCACTAATTGATAGGGCTGATACGGCGGTAACTACGCCCCTGCTGTATATGTATATTGTATGTATTAATAAGAAAAAAAAGTTTAAAACGCAATTTATCACGACTTATTAAGGTCAGTGGCTTTAGAAATGTAGAAAAATGAAAACAGTAACAATTTTCGCTGTAACCCAACGAACTGATCGAGCTGATATGTTTTGTTCATACTGTTTATTGATATCAACAATAAATATTAAAGTTTGTTTGTGATTTACATTTAAATATTATTTATTATTAATAAAAAAAAAAATTATTACACTAAATCACACTAAATGCACGTTCAGGTGCATACATAGATTAGATAGACAATAAGAACACACAACAAAATAGCTAATCATACGTATCAAAATATGTTTTGTTATCTTATCAGCTTTTTGTGTTTGAACACTGTACAGCAGTCAGTGTCTGAGCATTGTTAAGCGACGTTCAGCACTGTTCAGTCGTTGGAAAAAACAATATTATTAAATTTTCATGGAATTGAGTTCACTAACCCAGAAAATAATTGTAATTGTCATCGGTCTACACGTATAGTCTATATATTGTACAATAGACAATATTTTTCAGTTTTCAGTATGTATATACACGATATATAATATATTCTTTGTGCTCTTTGTTTTATCTTTTAAATATTGAATACACAATATTTTAATGTTTGCTGATTAATTGAGAGACTTGTCAATGATTGAAATTATTGAATATTTGAAATAAAAGAATCAAATTTAATTGTCTGCCATTCCTTGTTTCCAAACAGTGTAGTGTTCAAACAAAAAGTTTTTTTTAAAAAACCGACTTCAAAAAGTAAAAAATAATTAATAGGACGAATTTTGAAGTCAGGCGGGATGTCGTATAAATAATTGCGATCGGATGTTCTTGCAAAATTCATGAATTCTTCAATATTTACATTTTTTTACACTATGCGCCCCGCCTGACTTCAAAATTCGTCCTATTAATTATTTTTTACTTTTTGAAGTCGGTTTTAAAAAAACTTTTATTTTATACCTTTTAGTGAAAATGCTTATTAGCCCTTATAATAGCCAAACGGGATACTCTGCATAGATATAAATGGGTTATGAGACATGTCGTGGGCCGGCCTATCACTGTGTAAAACCACTTTCCTGGCAAGTGGCCTAACCTCGTTTTTTCACGTGGCCTATGACAGAAGACGTACCAAGCGGCTTTAAACCTATACATTGGGAGTATCCGAAGCGAAGTTTGGGAGTCCTACCGGTGGCGATTTCTGGCAGACCCCTTGGTAGATGGTAGTCCGAAATAAGGTAGTCCGAAGTGCACCCTCCCGAAGGGGACTCTAATGCCCGCTGCAGGTCAACACACATCGTTTCCTTAAGAAATGGCCACGTGGAGTATGCAAAACCTACTGCACATCAGAACTTTTGAAGGCCAAGTTGTCCATATCTAAGATGGGTATATTTGTGACCTACTAGGAAGGGGCTTACATGGAAGGAAAATACATATCTCACCAGTGGGCGCTGGGGGGCAATTCTGCTCATTGTCCTTTCGTACGTTTAGGTGGAATAGTTTCAAAAATTTCATTGTCCAAAAATCATAATTTTGGGCACTCACTGACATTACTTTAAAATTTGGAACAGAAATAGTGTTCAAACTAATACATAATTACTAGGAAAATAAAAATCACTGAAAATCAACCAATTTTTCCAGTCATTAAAGAATTTTTTTTAAGTTAGATATTGTCAGAAAATTATTTTTAGAATAATTAGATCAACTCTTCAACAGATCAACATCAATTAGATTTTAGAATAATTAGATAAATTTAAAAATATGTTATTATAGTTTTAAAGAATTGCATAATTATTATACAAATTTTAAAATTGCCATAATTATTCATATTATTGAAGATGGTTAAAAAATTACTCAGCCAATTGTAATAAAATTTTTATGGAACCACCAGGGAGCTTTATCTATTAACCAAAAAAAGAATGGCGTAAATTGGCCCAGAATTGTGGGAAAAATCGGTGTACATACATAAAAAAAAAAATTGAAGTCGGTTAAAAATTCATAGTTCATAGGGATTTCATAGTTCATAGGGATCGTAATACCGGTTTACTAGTAAGTCACAAAAAGTATCCTAGAATTTTCACCGGTAATTTGATAAATTAAAAATAATAGTAGTTATAAAAGTTGATTTTATTTCAGAAAAGAATGGTTCAGATACTGGACCTAAATATACAGGTAACCCTCGAAGAACACGGGTATCTTCCCCCGAATTACACGGTGTCAAACAACACGCTTTTTAAGTAATTCTTTTGAAAAAGAATAAAATACATAATATATCGTGTGAGTTTTTTGAGAGTTGCCATTTTTATTACAGCCAAACCGTTGATTTAATCGAAAAACTGTTCAAATAAGAGTTGTAGATATCGACGGGGGCAACCGATTGCTATAGTCAGGAGGTTTATAGCTCTTATGCTTTTCGAGCTATGATACAAACTTACAAATTTTTAAATGAGACTATATATTAATTTTTCGATAAAACTGATCTAATGCATTAATTAACAACATAAATGAGGAAACAAAAATTTTTTACCCAAGTTTAATTTTTGATTTTTTGTTAAATTTAACAATTACGCGGTAAAAATATGCATATGTACTTGAGGCTACTTCAACCGACAGTGTTTTTTTTTTTGGTTACATTTCTATTACATCCAAGCTTTATAACCAAATAACCTTTTCCAGTACCATTTCTATCATACAAATTTGGTTGTAATAAAAATGGCAACTCTCAAAAAACTCACATGGTATATTTGATATAAAGTTACACTGGTCCTTAATGTACGCGAATATATTCGTTCCATGTGGATTTGATTTACACGAATAAAAATCGTGTAAATTGAATCTGTCATTATAAAAGGAAAAATACTGGAAATGAAAACTACTGAAAATTTTAGAGAATTTCACAACAGAAATGAAAACGAATATGTAGAATTGTAGAAATTTACATATTTAACCCTAGAACGACAAGCCTCATAATTTAGCAAGTGAGTGTCATCCACGACACCTATTTCTTTTCCTATTTTTTAAATTAATTACAGGTCACATCGATATTTAATTGATGTCAATGTCAACGTCTATCTGTCCAGATGGTTTTCCAATTTTTACCAAAAAAGAAATTTATTACATTATTGTAAACTTCTACATTATCAAAAGTTACAGTGCTAAAAAAAAAACGTAGGTGTCATGTATGACACTGACTTGTCGTTCTAGGGTTAAGTTTTGAAAATATCATTATTTTCGATAACGAAAAGTAGGTTTTGACAGTCGCCATACGCTTGGAATACTGACAATTTGCTTCGCTAAAGCCTTCAAAAAGTTCGTTATTTTTAAGTTACGATGCACCGTTTACGAGATATTTACGATCAAAGTTTTCAATAACGTAAAACATCATTTATAAACGAATATAATAAAATAAAATAGGTACATTTATGATAGGCCGACTTCAGAGCTTATGAATACACATTACTTACAAATGTATATGAAATGGAATCCCGTGTTTTGTAGTCTCGAACAACACGGTTTCAAAGAACACGGAACCAATTAATCGTGTTCTTCGAGGGATTGGTGTACATAATCAGACTACTCCTTATTGTGTATCCATAATAAAAAATTCGGTGAAATCAGTAAATTTACTAGCCCTAGTAGTTCGAGGAACTCGTTTTTCACAATTCTCGAAATAAAATATTTTTTACTTTAATATTAAAATTAGCCTTTAATTTATTAGTAATATGATATTTACAGCCGACCTTCGTTATGAGTCCGCCGATTTATATTTTTATTGCAAACATTTTCTCCTCCATGACCGAAAAAAAAAATTCATTTCAATCTCTCGTTATGAGACCGCGAAATTGGTGTTGATGTTTAATGAAAACTATGCTATCCAGATATATTTTGTTTATACAAATTGATAATTAGTACAATCTGCCAAATAAAGTTTCTAACATCATTTGCGTCACGAAAGAACAGAACTTGTTTTGCCCAACTACATTTATACTATATAAACAAACCTATAAAAAAAATTTTTTTTCTTTATGACTATATAAGTAAGTACCTACATTGTTACACGCTTGAAAAGTAGGGGAAATGCGAGTTACGACAGTCGATTACTAAGCACAAGTGGGGGTACAGGAATTCTTAGAAATATATTCTCCTTCAGCCCCGTAAGCGGACTGATAACGAAATTGAACTGTACAGCTGAACTCTTTTTTATGCGGTCTTTTTTTGTGCGATTTTTTTATGCGGTTTGTAAAAAATGGCCATTAAAATGCATAATGTGAATCAAAATCACGAGACAGTAAGAAACTTAATCAATTACTATAATAACTTTCTTTGATAAAAATACTTTTTAACGGCTCTTAAGCATTTAATCATTTTAATCAATACATTGCATAAGAACATAAGTTACTGCATCATTTAATTTTGTTACAGATGCATTTTTCAAAATTTTCATAATATTATGAAATTGAAATAAAATGTTTTTACGTGTAAATTAATGCTTTATCTTGTTTATAGAAGCAACTTTTAAGGAAATTTCTAAGTTTTGAGCGTTTTGAGTGATGTTTTTTCGATGAAACTTTTTTTATGCGGTCCCGACCAACCGCATAAAAAAAGTATTTTGTACAATCTGGAACGAACTATACTTTTTATAGCTATTTATGATATTTTTGAATATATTTTTTTTTGTGTTTTTTTTTATGCGGTCCCCTCCTCCGCACAAAAAAAGGATCAACTGTATATGAGTTTAAAAAACTTCAATAATAGGCTTTACAATAACCACACTGTCTTTTAATTTGTGTAAGATCGGACACTAACTAAATTACAAAGTGGTCAAATGCAGATAAACCATCTCGTACGATAACAGAAATCACGAATTCATAAAGATTTTGTTGTTAGAACCACGAAACCCTAAAAATTGTTTAAAAATTGACATTTGACGGTCAATCATTCGTTGCTTAAGGGGGAGGGTCCTCCAGACAACAGATTTTTTAATAATTTTTTTAAAGAAACTGGATACATTTAGTATATGTTATGGTGTATTCACTCATAAATTTTTATGCAAAACAAAAAAAAAAATGTCGGCGCTACAGCTGTTCCAAGTTGACTTTTTTAATTTGCGCCGTGGAATGCTCAGCATCTTGTAATCAACTGAATTCAATCGGACAAAAAAATTTTATTAAAATAAATCATTACGCTTTGCATATACCTATTTCTGATGAGACAATTTTTTTTTCACAATTTAAAATCAAAAAGAAAAAAGTGTCACTTTTTTTTTATAAACAAATTGTTATAGACAATATTTATAGTAATAATTTATGCAAAATTTTAGGTATATGCAAAGGCCAATATTTTAAAGAATATCTGTACAAAATTTAAAGTTAATAACTTAGTAACTTTTTAAGTTATGTTAAAAAACGCTATTAAAAAGTTTTCGTTCTTGAAAAGTAGAGTTAAAAGCAGTTTATCGTTATCTAAGATAATCTTTCCGTTGGGATTAAAACATTAGAAATATATTCCTTAAGGTTCAAATGAACTTTTAAAGCAAAACAAAAAATAAAAAAATTTGAAAGTTCTTGAGGACCCTCCCCCCTTAACATAGTTTAAAAAAAATGTTAATACAAAAATGTATTTGGTTACGTAAGTATGGTTTAATGTGGGTCCCTGTCATCTTTGTTAAAAATTCGAATATTAAAAAAAATTTAGTAAAAACTAATACGTAATTAATGTTTGTGGTAAAAAAAAAAAAAAAAAACGAAATAAATGATTTCGATTGCGAAATCAGATAATGATCTTGTACATTTGATTTCTAAGAAATTTTTTGTTAAATAAAAATGTTGCACGAAAGCGGTTTGGGGGTGTATGAAGGGAGACCCCCCCCCCCCCCGCCCGTGTACATATACATACATAAACGTATTCATATTATGTTTGTACATATGTTGATGGTGATTCAAAAACATATTGATTAATACAAATTTGAATAAGATTAATAATAATAATAAAATAACTATTAAAAATTCAATGACTTCTTCAAACAAAAATACGATGGAAAAACCTTCACGTCTGTCCGTCTGATGGTCCGTCGCCGTCTGTTTGTCCATCACTCAGTACAATAATTATGGATCCATAGAGGCCATCTAACTTGTACTACGTAATCGTCAGCTCGACTAGGCTAACAAACATCGTACTAAAGCTGGGACACAATTCACATCGAACGTTATTATTGTTTGTGTCTAGTTATTGTAATCGCAAGTCACCGCTGCACGTACAACACTTAAAAATTTTAATTTATAAATAGGGTACTTGACTGAAGTTACAAAAATATTCTAAAAGCATTGTTTTTCCATATCAATTAAGTGATTTTTTTATTTTGGACATATTCTGTAAAAAATCATCAAAAAAAATAACCCTACAATTTTAAATGAGAAAAAAGCGGGAAAAACGCCTCACTATAGTGACGTCACAGTTTGAAGCAACTAAACGTCAATGTCAATATTTATAACCTCAAAATTTTGATTATATTCATAAAATGTCAACGTAAAAGCAAGTATTCATTAGAATTATGGCCGATTATTATTACTATATATATATATATATATATATATATATATATATATATATATATATATATATATATATATATATATATATATATATATAAGCTAATAGAAATATTCAAAAGAAAACACAGTTTCACCTCACCGATGAAAATTATCAAAATCGACATATCTAACTACAAAATGTTACGTCATATTCAAGAAATGGCGCGTTTTGAATATTTGTTGAAACATGGCGATTTTCAAAAAAACAATTTCTAAATAGTTATCAATTTTTGTTATGTTTCATCATTAAAATTGGACATATGTAATGATAATGCATGCAATTATTTAATATTTGACACAAATTTTAAATACAGTCAAGTACCGTATTGCTTAAGGGGGACCACTAGTGTGACCGCCTGAAAAAAGTAATTTTTGGGAATCTTTTAAAAGAAAACTACTGTATGGAATGTTTTAATATTTTGAGGATATATTCGTTGATATAATTATAATAAATTCATGATAAAATTTTTGGATCAAAATACTGAAAATTCAGTGAGTTATTCGTGATATCCCAAGGCTTCAAAAAAAATCCCGCCACTGCTGCAGTGATAGCGACCTTCACAGTACCTGCAATTAAAAAAAACAAAAAGCCTATTAACTTAGAAGGTATTGCCCGTGCCATGAACCTCAATCGAAAAAAAAAGTTGAAATTTAACAAAATGGCGGAGTTTTTAAAAAAAAAGTTTCAAATTTTGCGCGAAAATTTGATGATTTTTGGCCCGTAAAAATTACATTTTTATTCGATCGGAAAACTGGGGGTTCATGGCACGAAGAAACATATATAAAAGAAGCTGCAATAAAAATCAAATCGATCGGATGACTTGTTTTCGAGTTAACTGCAGCAAATTTGAAAAATTTAGTTTTTGTTTACTTTACCTTTTAGTTTTAATCACTGAAAATTTTTACTAAAAATATTTATGATGTACTCACTATAACGGTCATAGTAAAACTAGATGAGTCATTTAAATGTGCTAGTTGCTCCACAACATGTGACTGGCAGTCACGTCCAGAAACTCCCGAATTATCAACCTTCATACATTTCTCAATACCTCAAAGTTAACAATGAAAATCAGAATCCGCTTTTCAGATGGCTGTAACTCAAAAACTATTTGAGATATGCATTTGAAATTTTAGTATGTCATTTTTGAAGGTATAGACTATCGAAATATGCAATGGGTAATTGGGTAATTTTTCAATTTTTTCAAAATGTCACACTAGTGGTCCCCCTTAAGGGATCTTTCACAACGATGTGCTACAAAAAAATACTTCTTTGAAATTTTTTAGGGGGAAAACTATTTATCGTAATGAAAAAAAACTTTTATAAATTAAAGTATATATAATTAAGTGTATCTTGAATATTTTTTCTTTTATTTTTTATCAGCCGTCCGCCCTTGTAAGCCTGTTGAACGTTACAGGCCTAAAAAAAACGGTACCAATGATTCAAAGGAAACTATAAGTCCGCTTAAACTAACATTGGATGCGTTCTCTTTATTTCAAAAATTTTAAGATTGAAATTTTAAAAATTTCAATTTATTAGAACGCCTGAAACGTCAAAAAATGAAGCAATTTTTCTTGCTTTTTATTCGAAATGGCGCCAAAAAAAAAATGTATGAAGTCTGATGGGCTGACAGTCTCACAGAAAACACCACAATAAAGAGAATGCATCCAATTTTCCATAACAACAATACTAAATTATTCCTTGTTAGTGAATTGCTAGAGAAGCTTTTTATTAAAGTTATTTTTTGAGAACATTTAACATTTATTAGCTTTTTAAATGCTGTATGAGTATTACTTTAAAAGTTACTGTCTTTGGAATGGCTTTGAAACTAGAAATAATTCTAGAATTTTTAAAGGAACTGGTGCCAGGTCTAGTTTTTTATATCAACATTAACAATTTTGAATATTAGGTACTGTTTTAAGTAAAATTAATAATTTGGGTTTTATGGAAAAAGAAAAGCATGAGAAACAAAAGAAAACATAGTGTTATTTAACAGAAAAATGCTGAAAATTTCGCCTGCATAGAATCGCATTATCTTCACCAATAAACTAACCGGTAATTTTTAGAAGGTTCTTTAAGTAAATATAAAACAGGTACATAATTTTTATACTGAAATGCGACATGTACAGGTAGAACTTGTAGTTAAATTTTATATTTATAGAGATTTTTCACTTTTCAATTCAATAAAAAAAAACAAGACTGGGATATTTTACATTTTATTTTTATATCTTACCTCGATACACTTCGAAATTCTAAAATGAATATCAATTTTATTCTTCAGGTGTGAAGTGCTACCATTTAGCAGCTTAAATATAAAATTTCAAATGGATGCGGTTAAAATTCTCTATTTTATTCAAAAAAAAAAGATTTTTTTCTAACATAAAAATATTTCAATATATATATATATATATATATATATATATATATATATATATATATATATATATATATATATATATATATATATATATATATATATATACTATGACTTGCGATTTCAATGTGTATAGGATACAAATGTATATGATAATTGTTTGCAATACATTTCAGTGCAAAATCTTAAATAATCAGTTAAAAATTTATACTTTTATAAAAAATAAATATATTTCGTATTAAAAATGCATTTCATATTTAATACACGAAACATCCTGTATACAAATTGTATATTCGTAGTACATGTTTAAGTGAATAAAAAATATATTTCTTTCTTTCTTAGAAAGATTACGAAATATGTTTCTTTCTTTCTCGCACGTGTATTATAAAAATAATCATTGCTGTATTTTATTAATTTGATATATCTGAATTATAGTTGGAAATCTAAAGCCGGTCTTGTCTGTGCAATTGAACCTGCGATATGTGGTATATCGAGTGTGAACACGTATGTGATCGAACTATAACAAACCGATCCAGTCCCATTGCAGAATTTCGTTTATTATTTTGTTAATGTGTAATGAAATAAGTATGTTTTTCGCAATTTGGCGGTAGCCTCATGAATCTCATGATCGTTAACATTTAGCAAATATATACACATACATACACAACAGTCGATGAACCCAAATAATGATGTAATGTTATCATTTAATTTGACGGTCAAAAAAGACAAAAACATATATACCTATTATATGTGTATTGCCATCTCGGTCATTCCCGAGCTTATTTTTAATTTAAACTGAAATTTTCATTTTTTTATATTTCTTTTTTTCTAACAGACGTGTTTATGAAAAATTGATTTTTCATATTTCAAAAATAGTTTAGTTGGAGTAGTGTGCACGCTTTGCTTATTCATTTCTTAAGGGGATTCGTTATCCGTGAAACAATTTTTTTGATTTTTAAATTTTCCTATGAATTTTTGGCAGTTTTGTAACCATAATAAATATATTAAACTTAACAATGATAAAAATAATTATGTTTGAATTTTTTGAGTTTTGCGTTACCATGAAAGTCCATTTTTTCGAAAAAATGGTACTTTTTTTTAACCTTTATTCGGTAAGGTGATGTCTGTGAATCGTATACAAATGAAGGGTACAGGGGAAAAACGATCAGAGTCACAAAAAGTAAAAAATGCCAAAATTCATGCTGTTATGTTGGCAGTATGCAGAATATTGACCCCGTGCTAATATTACACGTTAAAATCAAACATAGTCCGTGATATGCAGGGGAAGAACAATTTTTTTTTTTGCTGAAAAATGCGCATATAATACATGATTCAATGTCAAATTTCGCGAAAATGGCTAGCCGTCTATTTTCTGCTGGCATGGCGTCTTCTAGCTTACTATATTAGTAATAACCACCGAAAGTTTGAACCAGATCCTATGCGTGGTTTTCAGGCAAAAAATTTTTATGTTGAAAAATGCGCGATTCACACTTTACAGTTTAAAAACGCTCTTCTGAAAAATTTACTTTTTGTGACTATGATCGTTTTTCTCCTATACCCTTCAAATATATTCTTTCAGTTTTCTTCCTTCCTGCTTGTTTTTGTTAACTGAACGTTTGTGTATTCTTTTATGGTTTAGGGCAAATTTTACCCTGCTGGCGTAAGGGGAGTGTTTAATACATGCATATACGTGTGGTCTCCAGTTTTGGCTGTCTATGTTACCAGCCCGCGGTATGTTAATTTGTTGATGTCTCTAAGACATCACTTTACATATCGTGAGTATTATAAAAATTCACCTAAGGGTTCAATTGATATTTTGAAAAAACTACTCAATCAATATTGATGATTTTGGTCTCAAATTAAAAGCAATTAAATACACTAAAAATTCATGCATTTTCACTATTGTATCTAAAAAAAAAAAATATAAAAGATTTTTCAGATTTTAAAATTAATAGAAAAAATTGAAACAGTGTTGTCAAAAGTATTTTTTTTATCAGAAAACCAATAGTCCAATATTATTCAAAATACAAGAAAAGTTAGCTTATATAACTAGTAATAAGCAGCAAAAAATTTCATTCTTCTATTTTCAACGGTTTTCTTTTAATATCAAATTTCATTCCTGAAAACACAGAAAAAGTAAACTTTCGGATCGGAGCACACTAGTTCGCTTCCGCGGTCAGATAACGCTGAAGGATAGTATACTAATTCGCTCCCGTGACCGTATACTAGTTCACTCCTGTCTAGACCGTATACTAGTTCGCTCCCGTTAGATTTTTGATATAAAAACTAGGTGGTTAGGTTAGTTTAGTTAGTTTTAACAATATATTTCGATTTTTGATATAAAAACTAGGTGGTGAGGTTAGTTAAGGTTAGGTTAGTTTAGTTAGTTTTGGCAATATATTGCGATTTTTTTTATATAAAATCTAGGTGGTGAGGTTAGTTAAGGCTAGGTTAGTTTAGTTTAGTTTTAACAATATACTTCTATTTTTGATATAAAAACTAAGTGGTGAGGTTAGTTAAGGTTAGGTTAGTTTAGTTTAGTTTAGTTTAGTTTTAACAATATACTTCTATTTTTGATAAACTAGGTGGTGAGGTTAGTTAAGGTTAGGTTAGTTTAGTTAGTGTTAACATTATATTACGATTTTTGATATAAAACTAGGTGGTGATGTTAGTTAAGGTTAGGTTAGTTTAGTTAGTGTTAACATTATATTACGATTTTTGATATAAAACTAGGTGGTGATGTTAGTTAAGGTTAGGTTAGTTTAGTTAGTGTTAACATTATATTACCTACTATTTTTAATATAAAACTAGGTGGTGAGGTTAGTTAAGGTTAGGTTAGTTTAGTTAGTGTTAACATTATATTACGATTTTTGATATAAAACTAGGTGGTGAGGTTAGTTAAGGTTAGGTTAGTTTAGTTAGTGTTAACATTATATTACGATTTTTGATATAAAACTAGGTGGTGATGTTAGTTAAGGTTAGGTTAGTTTAGTTAGTGTTAACATTATATTACGATTTTTGATATAAAACTAGGTGGTGATGTTAGTTAAGGTTAGCTTAGTTTAGTTACTTTTCATCTTATTATCTGCCTGCTACCCCTTATCCCCACTGTCATTTAGTTAATTAATTTTACCTGTCAGTAGATAACAAGATGGAAGCGAACAAACCTACGACCCTTTTTCAAGATAATATTAAAATCTGACCGCGGGAGCGAATTAGTATGCACTCTTTCGGATAATCACAATCAAAATTGAGATGCACTGTGAAATTAGGTGGATAATGTATGCAACGCTTTATAAAAAATACAATTACACCCCTAGAAAATAAAGTATTATATTTTTTAGTTATATTTTCTTATTTAGAACTAAATAAAGTATAAATTAAGAGAAAATTTATAAATTTGGGCTGTTTACGAATAGCGAATCCTCTTAAAAGGTCTTCTAGTCTAAAGAGTAAAAATTTCGACATTTTAAATGTCTGTTTTTTTTACCGTCTATTTATTGATACGTTAAGAACATATAAAACAATTTTCATATACCTACCCTATTTCAAATACAATTGAGCATGAGTCGTCTTTAAGGTATCATCACAGTGTGATCTGCCGAAAAATAGACAAATTTTCGCGATTTTTTTCGGATGGATAGGTTGGGGAAGTGGGGATGAATTTTTTTTTACGATTAATATCGCTATTTAACAATACAAAAATATTTTTTTTTATTCATTTTTATTTATTTTTTATAATTATTATAATTTTTTGAAAAAAGTATCTTCAAAAAAATTGCGGAAAACGGTACACACGATTGCGTCCGCAGTTTTCATCCAAAAAAAAAAAAAATCAAATAGATTATAAATTTTTAGGTAAGCCGCTATGTACCTATGGGAGCTTTTTTTTTCTTTTGAAATTTTCCTATTTTTTTTACACGAAAAGCTATAAAAAATTTTGTACTTTTTATTCAAAGCGCCGCCATTTTTTTTAATTTCAAGAAAAAAAAAGCTCCCATAGGTACATAGCGGCTTACCTACAGATTGATAATCTATTTGATTTTTTTTTTCGGATGAAAACTGCGGCCGCAATCATGTGTACCGTTTTCCGCCAATTTTTAAAGACATTTTTTTCAAAAAATTATAATTATAAAAAATAAATAAAAATGAATAAAAGAAATATTTTTGTATTGTTAAATAGTGGTATTAATCGTTAAAAAAAATTCATCCCCATTTCCCCATCCTATCCATCCAAAAAAAAATCGCGAAAATTTGTCTATTTTTCGGCAGATCACTCTGTGATGGTACCTTAAAGAATTAAATAATTCTTTTACTCGAAACAAATCAATCTTCTATTCTTTTCTAAAAACAAACTGCAAATTTAAAATTTACGCAAGTGCAGTAATGAAAGAAACAAAGCCAAGAAAACGGAAATTCTTTAAATTTATAAGTGATGAATCATGGTGAAATTTAAGTGAAATAGATTATACAAAAAAATGTAAACTTAAAGACTTATAGCGAATTAAATATAGCCATGCAAAAAAAAAATAATGTCCTGGTTGACATGATTTTGAGATTTGTGTTCATTTGCAATAAACAAAGAAAACGATTCTGGTTTAGAAAAGTTTTCATTCTGGTAGGAATTAAAAAAAAAGTCCAAATCTAAAAATGGCTACTGTTGGAAAAAAATTATTTTTTGGCCTTCTTTTTTTTAATTTTTTTTTTTTTTTTTTTTAAATAGTAAAAATTAAAATTTGGCAATATCCGTAGTCCTTACCATAAAGCAACATAATTATATTGAAGGTACATACCGAATTCGAAATTGATTGCGTAAATAGAACTCGAGATATAATGTCGACCAGCTTGAAAAAAGTAGTTTCAAGAAAAGTTCATTTAAAGTTTTGCAATAAAATACCTAATATCTGACCTACCGCACTAAAATGGCTATAACTTTACAAAGGATATAGCAGGATAAGTATAGGTGAATCTGCCCCGGAGCGAATTATTTTAATAACTACATTACCTGTATTTTAAGGCTGTAATTAATTGATATCTACAATTTTGGCGGTCAAAACTGAGTAGTTATGGAGATAACTAAAAAAAATTTAAAAAATTACAAAAATTTTTTTCTTGGTAACTACTCAACTTAGGAAAAAAATTCTAAATCTACATGAAGCCAAACACTCTCAAGAATATTAGACATATTTATTATCGTATCAGTCCTCGTAATTAAGGATAATAACAAGGATAGTATCCGATCCAATGTTATTTTTATAGGGTTCCAATTGAGCGACCACTTCAAAAAAAATTCAGTAACTGTGCCCTAATCCACTTAATTACTGCACCAAGTCTCATCAAAATTCAAGGGCTGCAACATGGTAAAAAAAAATATTTTTCATTTCTAATGTGCTAAACCGCCCCTGCAGTGGATCCGACCCTGGAATTATATACATCAATCGAAAGTACTTTAAAAATAAAGTGTTGTGTCTCATAAAGTGTTTTTTCCTATCGCCTATAGTTTTCGAGATAATCAAGAATAATCGAAAGAGGTATATTAAGTTATAGGTTATCTGCCCCTGATAGAAAGTCCCAATAGTAACTGTATTGTCGTTTATGTGACACTGCAGGTACTTCATATGTATAACTTCCCTAGATCAAAACAAAACCATTCTAGAAATATAATAGAAAATTGTCAAAAAATGTAGTGTAGTAGGCATTCTTTAATATTCTACATGTTAAAAATGCCTACTACAACTTTAAAATTTCCTTTTGAGAACACATTTTCAAAAACGTCTATACTTTCAGAAAATGAAACAAAAACAAAAAATCGAATTTTAAAAAATTCTAGACAAGAAAACTGCCTTAATATTTTTTTTAGATTGTTTCTGATTTCGCAATGAAAAATATCAATTGAATTTTCACAGCAAGACACCGTCTGTTCGTTTTCTTTTACAATTTGTCAATTATTCAAAAGTTTTTTCTTTTTTTTGTTAGTGCATTGTCCATTATAGATTTGTACATAATAATCTTTTTTTTTTTTTTTAATTAAAAATATCAATTAAGTGATTACTGTGGATAAACACATGGCCAAATTACAAGATCGTTTTAAAAAGAAGTTTTTGTTTTCACAAGACGTTCTACATTTTTACTGATAAATCAAAAATCAACAAAATTTAGGACATATCGAAATAGGTCAATAAACAAACATGATCTAAATTTTTAAATTGCCACTTTGATAAAAAAAAATCAATTTTTTCTTTGTATTACGACACATCGTAAGATTTGTATGTATAATATATGTATGTATTATGTACATATATTATGTATATGAACACATAAAAATGAAATAACTTCTTTATACTGCGGACTGCGGTGACATTGATTCAATTTGGTTCCTCGGCCAATTTCAAGTTCAAGGGTTTGTCATTGTAATTTTTTAAATGGAGAAAACAAAAGTACATAACATTATGAAATGTTTTTTACTCATTGTCAGTGACTATTTGTAATAATTACGATGATTCTCAAACTCTATGTAGCTATCTGTGCGAATGTACATTATTGCATGGTTATACACAACACAGATTGCACAACTGTTCAATCTCTAATAAAGAGAAATTGATTCTTTCATATGTTCACTTTATATTCACACTGGATGAAATGTCAAAAAAAAATATTTTTCGTGATAGATATTCAGGGCGATTCTCGCGTGACGCACAGGACATTTTTGCAACAAAAACATTTTTTTTTTCTAAATGAAATTAATAACAAACAAAACAAAAAGTTTATAACACGGGGCAGCTGGATTAAATTAGAGATAAAAATTAGAATATGCCCAAAAATTTTTAATTCATTTTCTACGTATTATAAAACATTCTGTTTTGTTTATTATTAATTGCATTTTTTATAAAAAAAATGTTTTTGTTGCAAAAATGTCCCGTGCGTCACGCGAGAATCGCCCGTTAGTTTAAAGACCATCCGCTCCTCAAGTCTTAAAAATTTGATGTAAACTACAGTCTCAATATTTTATTTTATTTAAAATACTCCTATTGCAGCTTTCTGCTTAATACAGCGAATTTCCCTTTCTGGCAGTCAAAAGTCTTAAGGTAAAATTATCAGCATATATTTACATACTGCCATTTAGGGGATTTAGGGGGGGGGCAAGGGGGCCAACTGCTCCCGAATATTCCTGCGAATAAAAAAATGAAAAACTTAAAAAAAATTATTAAAATGATATGGCAAAAAAATTTGTCAAATGCGTGTTTTTGACACGCACTAAGCAATGTCATCTCAGTAAAAGTGTTAATTTATGATTTTTTGTTAACTCTATAGTTGTTAACTCTACAGCCCTCTTGCGTTTATTCAATATGGATGTACAACTCAATAATTATTCAGTCACACGACCATATTAATATGTCATCTTCGATGACATAAAAAAGGGGTGAGGATGCAGAAATTAAGTCATTTGTCGACCTGAACTGGTTTGAATCTAAGAATCTGTCAAGGTGTTTTTTATATTAAATATATTCCTTACCCCCAATATTTTTCTTGAAATCCCGCATATGTTTACTGCCCTCTGGATTTCGAGAACTATTTTCGTCACATCCCAAAACTAGTTTACATACAATAATGGTTGAAAAACCTATCTTATGTGATTTTTTCTGCTTTTTACGATGTCGAATCAAAAAAAAATTTTCAAAAAACTATTATTAACTTCTGAAAATCCGTTTTTAATTTATCTCGAAAATCAGTTTGCTTAATACAATGACTCAAAAACCTATCTTAGATAATTAATTTTTTCTGCTCTTTCCAATGGTGTACAAAAAATCGAACATAAAATATGAGAACTCCTAATCCTTTTCCATTTTGACCACTTCACAAAGTAAATCTTCCAAGTGTCAATTATTTAAAAATCGAATAATTTTGAACTGTAGCAAATTTTGGCAAATAATTCATCTTTTTGGACAAGAAATATTGAAAAAATCAGGTGCTAGGTAACGGACGTATCTGGCTGAAGAACTCATCCAGCGATTTGGGGCTTCTAACGTTTCCCCCAAATTAAAATAGACTGTTTCGTTCGAGATATATATATATATATATATATATATATATATATATATATATATATATATTATATATATATATATATATATATATATATATATATATATATAACAACGGCTGCGATAGTCAAAATTTACCTTCTGAAAATTCGCTAAAAATGGTTGTTACGATATTTTGTCCGCGACAAATTATTTAAATGTAAACAGAAAGTTTTATATGGTTTTTAGTAATATTAAATATTTATTATAAGTACCGTACAACCGTCTAGACCCGGATACTTTGCACCAATCTTCAAATTAAATAATTTCTACATTAACCTGCAACAATAAACATTTGCTCTTGACGTCATTAGAGAGAGAAAAACATCTTCTAAACAGCTGTACCAATAAAAACTACGAATTTCAACATTTACTATCTTATTTTACAGGATTACTATCCTACAGTTTTTCAAAGAAATAAAATGTGTGTCTAACTTAGGCATGTAATTTTCGTTCTTATATTGTTTTAGTTTTGACATGTATGTGTTCAGAATTTTATCGCGCATCATTTAATGATGTTTGAAGTTATATTCGATGTATATATAAAAAATACATGCTATATATGTATATCCGTTTAGACCCGGACATATCAGTTTATTACGCTATGGCCGCGATTCGCACTAGTTGTAACTCCCACTGTCCATACGTTAATATTCCCCCCCCCCCAGAATTACGCGGTTTATGCCTCCTTCTGGTGTCATATCGTATGTTTACTTTATAGAGAGGCATACTATGCATTGCCCCCTCTCCCTTCCCACAAAATATTTTGAAGTCTTTGACAGGTTCAAAGACATCAGACGATATAAAACACTGTCCTAAACCCGACGGGAGAGGTTAGTTTGCATGTTATTACATTATTTAAGTAAGTGTCCGGGTCAAAACGGATTTGGGGTGTAGACCCGGACACTTACTAATTATTTTTTTTTTTTTTTTTATTTTTACTTATAATGAAACAAATGGGTCAGGGATATAACAAATAATATACGCTCCTTCTAATGGTAATACTTTTATTGGTGATATATATGAAGGAAACATGTATAAACATAAAACTATACCAAAAAATGTAAAAAAGTGTCCGGGTCTAGACGGTTTTACGGTGTTTATGTAGTTGGGCTGTTGTAGTATGTATTTCTATCTAATGTATCCCCACTGTTGAATGTGTTCTCCTTATGATCGGAATTGAGGACACATCTAGCGAATCACCAGCCATTGGCATAATTCAATGCTATCTCCGCGGCATTTCATTTAACGGTAACATTTTAATTCTTTTCTATTACAAACATAAATGTTGATTACAAAGTTATTTAATTAAAATAATCGTTACCCATTATTCATTACCTACAGTTTATAATCTCTTGTTTTCTAAAAAAAAAAAAATATTAAAAAAAAAATAAAGAAATTGCACTTTCTCTAATTCTTTTAAATTAGACATAATAAAATATCCCGGGAAAATAATATAAAGTATGTTACGATTCAATCAGTTAGCAAAAGAAATGTGGCACATAAACATAACTCTTACATCATGACTGAATATTAGGCAGTTTGTTACACGGTCAATGTTACTGTCAGTATTCCGAAACACTGACAGTATTATTGATCATGTACAGATTGTTAAAATTGTTGAGTTGTCGTTACATGAAAATATAAAGTCACTTCACAGCGCCTCCACCAATACCGACTATTATGTGATTTGCGTATTTCTAGGTAGGAATAAATGAGTCGTAAGAGGACTCTAGAAGATGTTCAGAACGTGCTCAAGAATTCCAGTCGATTTCTACAATGAATTTGAATTTTTCCTTATTGAAAATAAAAAAATCAGTTCACAGCGCCTCCGCCAATACCAACTATTATGTGATTTGCACATTTCTGGATATGAATAAATGGGTCGTAAGAAGACTCTGGATGTTCAATAATTTCAATTGACTTCTAGAATGAATTTGAATTTGTCCTTACTGAAAATATAAAGTCACTTCACAGCGCCTCCACCATTACCCACGTTTATGTGATTTGCGTATTTCTAGATATGAGTAAATGAGTCGTAAGAGAACTCTAGATGTTCAAGAATTTCAGTCAGCTAATTACTACAATGAATTTGAATTCGCCCTTACTGAAAATAAAAAGTCACTGCACAGCGCCTCCACCAATACACACTATTATGTGATTTGCGTATTTCTAGATGTGAGTAAATTAGTCAAAATAGAGGGTTCTATAT
Organism: Brachynemurus nebulosus; assembly: GCA_035578155.1. Taxonomy (NCBI): domain Eukaryota; kingdom Metazoa; phylum Arthropoda; class Insecta; order Neuroptera; family Myrmeleontidae; genus Brachynemurus; species Brachynemurus nebulosus. The sequence continues at coordinate 18,805,098 of JAPWDM010000007.1, read as the reverse complement.
GTTCAACAATTTCCACTGACTTCTAGAATGAATTTGAATTTGTTCTTACTGAAAATAAAAAGTCACTTCACAGCGCCTCCGCCAATACTCACTATTATGTGATTTGCGTATTTTGAGATATGAATAAATGAGTCGTAAGAGGATTCTAGAAGATGTTTAAGAATTCCAGTCAATTTCTACAATGAATTTGAATTTGTCCTTACTGAAAATAAAAAGTCACTTCACAGCGCCTCCACCAATACACACTATTATGTGATTTGCGTATTTCTAGATATGAATAAATGAGTCGTATGAAGGGTCTAGAAGATGTTCAGAAGATGTTCAAGAATTCCAGTGGATTTCTACAATGAATCAAAATTATTAGTCTGAAATATGTTGTATTCATTTAAAATATTTTATTGAACAAATGGCAATGTTTCATTTTTTTTTTACACGTGGAACAAATGATTTTGTTATTGACGATTAGAAGGTGTTTTTGAACCGGAACCAAACTGACTGTCAGTGTTTAGTTCAACTAGGTCATATTTTTTTTTTTTTTTTTTTTACATAGTGTATTATAATATTTTATACATAGGTAATGTAATTCATTAAATGACTAGAAAACATACAGTAATATCATACATACTATATAATAATATATGCATATTATAATGTATGAAATCTTAGAAGGACAAGTTGTCGAAATATATATAATTCGAGTGATTGTAAATGGCCTGATATGATGATTTTGAAACTGGTCGATATTGGGATATTTTAATAGACTTAATAAGTTTTGCATTCAGTTTCTATGACTTAAATTACGAATTAAGGTGTTAGACCACTCTGGAGGCGAAAAAAATAGGCTTTTTTGGGAATGTTTTTTCAGAAAAACTACAAAATAAATTGAGATTACAAAAAAGGATGTTTATTGTATATGTATATCAATGACACTTTATTGTGTTTTTGCGAGGACATTTTCGTTTTTCCAAGGTCCATTGCCGAACAAACAGCTCCTGTAATTTTTGAATTATAATAAGCCAATGAATTTTTTTCGGTTATATATAATAACAGCTATAAAAGTGCATAGAATTTTTTCGATATATTGATATTTGGCCAAATGGCGCACTTCTAAAGTGAAAATTGAAACATTTGTCAAAAAATCGTCACATAATTGTTAATAGCAAGTAAACTATGCAATATAAAAAAAATCTTATGTACTTCTATAGACAATGTATTTTTGAAGATATATCCAACATTTCAAATGAATAGGTTGAAAACTGTCTATGTTTCCGGCAAATTTGAAAAATGAAGTTGAGATAAAAGCGTTTGAAGTTTTGAATAGTAGGAAATTAATAATAATTTTCACTACTGTTTTGTGTGTAAGCGCCGATGTATCAAGCCGAAATAGCCGAAAATACTGCAATAAAGTTTATAATACCATAATCAAACGCTGAATTCACTTCGATATCACAAAAGGAGCTCGCTGCTTTGTACTAAAATTAGAAAACCGATTACTTAGAGATTTTTCCCGGCTATAATTTTTTGGGACATCATTTTTGAGGCCCTAAGCGACTATTAAAAATAATAAAAAAAACGATTTCTCGAAAATTCCAGGGTGGCTTAACCCCTTGTATTTATTAGGTCATCCGGAAAATTCGTGCTATTTTCGGAGCCACTCAGATGAATTCATATTTCTTCAAGTAGCAACCGCAAACGAAACATGCAACAACATGTTAATGTTAGGCCGACAGTGTTGCTTGTTATAATTATCATACACAGAGAGAAAATTTGAGTGAATTAAATCAACTTACATTTAACTTACAATTTGTTAAACTTCAAGTCGTTCAATTAAAGTTCTATAATTAATATTGTATATTTATAAATTTGATTATACATGCATTTTCATTTTAAATGTAAAATGGATTCAAATTTCCATTTTAAATACAAAATGGAAAATGGTTTGACCGAACTTACTTAAAATAGAAAATGCAAAATGCCATTTTGTATTTTAAATACCTATTTAAAATGAAATCATTTTAAATAGTTCCCAGCCCTGATGAACAGAATTATATTTGATGACAATTTGTCCACGTTAGTATCAGTGACATTGTAACATTGAATGCATCTCTGTTTAGTGGAAGTAGTGCAGACTTGTTGCTTATTTGCCGTTTGTTGCTGTGTTGCGTTTCACTACCATTATCCAACTTTCACGTCCGACTTTTCTCATTACTAAATCTAATATTGCAATCTCTTCAGTTAAGTCGATTATATTATATTATCCTAGGTGTTTGAAACAATCTCAAAATGAACCCGCAAATATTCTGATCCTTTTGAGGATCCATTGAGCCATTGGATACCCGGCAGGTTTATTATAACCTAAAAAATCAATTTGAAGTGGGCCAAAACTTTCAGAAACGCAAACATACTTCACATTTATTGGAATAATGCAAGAAGTTTCAGTAATGCACACAATGAATGATATCATTTGAAGCCGTCGATACTTTTTGAAGTTGATTCAAAAAGGTAACAGAATATTTTGTACGTATGTAATCTAAATTCTTCTATTTCAAAAATTAAGACTGAATTTACTATGTGCGTGCTGGAAACGCATTAACCCAAGAATCATACGTTGATCTACGAGTCAAGTTAATCATACATCGGCGTCATTTTGACGAATGGACTTTTTACGGGGAGTTTTAGAGTTTATTTGCAAAAAACATGTTTTTTACATAACAATACTACAAAAGCGAACAAAATATTTAAAAAAAAACTGGATTTGGAAAAATTTCTTAATGTAAATATTTAATAATTTTTTTAATCTTTTTATCCAAGCATATTTTCATTATAAAAATTAAAAAATATATAAATACATCAATTGTATCATAAAACATGTCTTTCAAATAATTAATTTATGAACTATTATGAGTCAGTGGACATGTGTGACTTTACAGAATGTGAAATTTCTCAGTCATAAATATTCCTATAGATATGTAGTTATTTCCCCCATTAGGCACATTTGTAAATTTTCTAAAATTTGTTAGTAATTTTCCGAATAAGATCTCAAAAAATAATAAAAATTAAAATATTTTCCACAAAATAAATTGTTAATCTTTTATTAAGTCATTCGAAACGCATTCTTTAGTTTTCGATTCAATATATTAAAATTTCAGTATTATGTCGTCTCTATAAGTCAAACAGCTGTAATCATCTTTCACATTATCATAATCATTGAATAAATTAATTATAACATCCATATCTTTAATAAATTTTAGAAAAATTAGGAAAACTTTTATGTGGAGTACAAAATCTTTAAAAAAAAACATACGTTAATCATACATCGTCGTCCTTTTGACGTACACTATTTCAATATTAACAAAACGACAGCAACTATAAACAAAATTAATACGTCTACTGTGTTATAATAACAAATAAATTAGATAACAGAAGTTTCACAGCAAGCAGGCAACGACAAGTGCCGGGGCCGGCGAAAGAAATGACGGGCCCCCAGGCGCAACAAGGATTGTATAGAAGACTGTATTAAATTAATACAGTGTATATAATGTATAGAAGACTGTATGTTCTTAATGTATAGAAGACTGTATTAAATAGATTGTTTTTTTATGTTAAAATAGTTTTTCTCTTTTGTTTTCTCCCATTTTCGGTATTTTTGCGGATTATCCGCGATTTTCGTTATCCGCGGTAGTCGCGCCACCCAATTCCGCGGATAACCGGGAGTTTACTGTATTTGAGGTAGGGATGATCGGTATTCATCGATGGTAGAAAAACATCGATGTTTAGGGGGAAAACATCGATGTAAAAACATCGATGTTATGTCCTCGACAACATCGACACATCGATGTTATGAGAATACTATCGAAACATCGATATTACTTTAAGCTATCCAGTAGTTAAAAAGTCCTGTAGCTGATTTAAAACAAGATCCATTACTTTTATGGCAAGTTCTAGGATCTACTTACCCAAACTTGAAAAAAAATTGCTATTAAATATTTGTGTTTCACAGCAACTTCAAGAGCTTCAGAGAGACTTTTTTCAAAAGCTGGGCAGCATTTTTATCAACAAAGGAACATATTAAAAGGGAAACTGCTAACAAAGTGACTTTTTTTGCAAAGTGTACCAAATAAATACTGACAATGTTAATTTTTAATAAATAAAATAACAGATTATAATGGTTGTTTATTTTGCTACATAAACATCGATGTCTTTCTTTCGATATATATCGTATATCGATACTTTTCAATCGATGTTAACATCGATGTTTTTCTAATATCGATCATCCCTAATGTGAGGGGGATTACTTTAAAGGGAACAACATGAATATTGATGAATAAATAAAAGGTTTTTGATAAAAATATAAAGTCACCTTACTTTTTGAACACACCTCGTACATGCATAACATATAAAAATAATGCATTTCATGGACAATGTCTTGATCAAGGACAACTGCTGCGGTGAGCTGTTGCGGTAATTGTATGATGTTGAATGTCAGTGTTAAATGCAAGTAAACATGTGAATTATGCAAAAAGAACTGGATGCGTTTTTTAATGTTGTTAGTGTATGTAATATGTACATAATACATACATATACATTATGTTATGTATAATATAATAGAAAGGTACTGTCGCATTGTACATAAAACATACATAATATATACATAAGCAGCAGCCGATAACATGTAGATATTAGCAATTTACTGTATAATGAGGAGAAATTTTCACTGTAATAATAAAACATAATTTTATTTTGAAATTGAGAATGAAGCCGCGAAAGGAAGCCGTCGACACACATTCAATGTAGATCACATTTAAAAAGAGTAGGTCAATTGTTGCTATAGTCGCTATGTATGTACGCGACGATGTGACTACGGTAACAACGTTAGAGCATCGAGCCAACGCTAGAGCCCGCTATAGCCGCTATAGCCGCTAGAACCATACCAGTCATACCAGTGAACGTTCGACAACGAGAAAGCAACCAACCATCAACCAATCCAACCATCAAAACTTAACGTTAACCATCAAGTTATGCTGTTATTATATTGTGTAAGGTTCCACTTTCCGCGCCTAACTATTCCAATTCAATGGATATCTGTGTTTCGACGTATGTACATAATATGTATTTGTGCATACACCATTACGCAGATTATCGTCATACTGGGCCATACCTTTAAACCCATACTGTTTTGTTTATATTTTAAAGTTTGCTTTTATTAAAATTTTATAACGAACGCCACGCACATCATTGGTTTTTATACGCTATTCAAAATATTTCCTTCAGGTATTGTTTACTTTTGTATGTTACGAATTAAATCGAACATCAAAATACACCTGTTGCAGCATCTTGCATACCATAGCGAATTTCTGTTTATAAAAATTGGTTTTTCTCGAAAACTAGTTTACATAGAACGATGGCTTAAAAACCATTTTATGTGATTTTTTTTCCTCTTTCTAATGGTGCAAAAAAATGTCGCAAAATGACGAAAAATGTCACGAAAATTGACCAAAAAACCATGTTCCAGGCATCGGACATGGCTGACTATCGAACTTATCCAACGGTTTAGAATTTCCAACATTTTCACCAAAGGATACAGTAGGATAAGTATAGGTGAATCGGCCCCGGACCGAACTATTTTAATAACTTTTATGTTACCGGTATGGTAAGGCTGTAAGTAATTGATATCTACAATTTTGGCGGCCAAAACTGAGTAGTTATGGAAATAGCTAAAAAAAATTTAAAAAATTACAAAAATTTTTTTCTTGGTAACTACTCAACTTAGGAAAATAATTCCAAATCCACATAAAGGCAAACACTCTCAAGAATATTAGACATATTTATTATAGTTTTCAAAGTCATTCTTTCCATTCTTACTGAAATTAGGCCCGTAGTGTCACTAGAACAAAAACTTCTGTTGAATTAGTCACATTTATAAAAGGACTTTGGTCATTTTGATTAAAAAAATGGTGAATTCCACCCAAATTACCCTAACTCAACCAATCACTCCTATTCAAATCACTTCAATATGGTTTCTTTTGAGAAAACGGGAATTTTTTAATTTATTGATGTAATTAAGGGTTACATGGTCTTTTTTTAGCAAAAAAGAAAAAAACACTATGTTTTCGATTTTCTTTTTGCAGTATAATAAAATATGATTTATACCAACTTTTGGAATATTATTATATATTATTTTGAGATACTGTAAAAAAATTTTCATGAAAAAAAGATGAAAATTAGACCACTGGCAGCTAGTTGTCGGAAATCGTTGATTTTTCACCGTAGGCAGAGTAGCTCGTAAAATCCTTATCCGAAATCAAAAAACAAAATTTTGTCTATTAGTATACGCTTATGGCTTGTACTTGAACGAAGGGTTTTAAAAAATAATGAAATTTTAATTTTTGTCAGCGTTATAAATAAAAAAATTTTGATTTTAGGTAAAAATTTTCCTGTTTTTCATTGATTTTCTACTTGTAGAATGAGATGTAATGAACGGAAATAGCAATCCTTGGTTCAAGTACAAGCCATAAGTAGAGATGTCGATTTTAAATCGATTAATCGAAAATCGATTAATCGAAGCTTAAAAAATCGATTATTTTTTTGATTTTTTTCATTTGAATCGATTCATGAATCGATTATGAAAGGTAAGAAACGATAACCGATTTTTTCCAAAAATAATTTCATTTTAATATTAATAGATTTGAGCGTTACTTTATGGTATTCCATATTTGTAAATAATAAACAAATACTTTACTTTGCAAAATACCACTTTTATTTTTGAAACTGTGACAATATTGTTTCAAAAATAAAAGTGGTATTTTGCAAAGTAAAGTATTTGTTTATTATTTACAATTTCATTTTAATTGTAATTCTACAAAGAAACATGTGTTAAAATGAAACATCAAAAACGTTATTGTTAATTGTCACTTTTTACTCGTTGTTATCAACGAGCCCCTCATATGGCCCTATATAACTACATACATATACGCATTATCTTGTCCAGTAGAAGACTATTAATACAAAAGGAAGGAAGACCACCTACCTGGCAAACGATCCCTTTCCCACAAAAGCGACTTATTTAGAAAACATTTTTTTGTCAGTTTGTTTGAAATTTTTAAATAAACTTGGTTCATTCCGTGGTATTCGTCCTACATATTCAATTGCCTTATTTCCTACAATTATAACTGAAAAGTTAACTCATCGCCTTTACAAATATAATGTAAGGCGTTTTTACACGATATTACCCATGTACTATCAATTAAATCCCTTAACAAAAATTATCAGTTAATTTTATTAAACTTTTCAAAATTTCGATTTTTAAATCGATCTCAAGAATCGATTTTTTTTAGCCTATTTTTTTTAAATCGATTTCTTAATTTCGATTTAAATCAATCCAAAAATCGGTCTTTTTTTTGGAGAATCGACATCTCTAGCCATAAGCATCTATTAATAGACAAAATTTTATTTTTTGATTTCGGAATAAGATTTCACGAGTTACTCTGCCTACCGCGAAAAATCAGCAATTTTCGACAACTAACTGCCAATGACCTGATTTTCATCTTTTTTTCATTAAAATTTTTTTACAATATCTCAAAATAATATATAATAATATTTCAAAAGTTGGAATAAATTATATTTTCTTATATTACAAAAAAAAAAAGTTCAAAACAATGTTTTTTTTTGCTAAAACAAAACCCATGTAACCCCTTAAGCTCACTAAAATTTTTCAGTACCTTTTCCAGTGATAAAACTGGAAGAGAATTATTTATTGGTTTTCAAAGTCATTCTTTCAACTTAGGTATACATTTTTTAAAAAATTTGCACAATCAAAAAAGTGTTATGAAACCTGTAAAAAAAATTTGACCCCTTCCTAATTTGAACGCTAGATTCACCCCTGCCGTCACTGTTTGACCCACTTATCTCCTGTGCTACCTTCAAATGACAACTAAATTGTATCTAAACAGAACATTATATAAGACGAGCCAGATATAGCCAAAAATAGGATACAACGAAATAAATAATAAACAATTCCATAAAAAAATTTATTTATTCAATTCTCGTTACACATTTGTGTAAACATGCTCCTGTTCCACGTGCCGTCAAAGTAATATTATACCTGTTGCGCTACTGCACATGGCAACACTTCGGTCTAGTGGGTGTCTTAAACGCACATAGGCGGTAAGTGTCACAAATGTCACAATCATGTGAAAATGTTATGTAAAAGAAATATCTAAAAAAAGAAAACGTCTACCTATAATTGTCCTGTAGTTTCATATTATAGTACAGGATTTACTTCCATACAATGGGGGCCACAACAAATTTTCAAAACAGAAAGAGTAAGAGCGCGTTTTTTTTTTTGGCTCGTCAACTTGTATTTTTCGGGAAAATTTCGGAAATTCTCCGACGAGGGAAGCTCCACAAAAGTACTCAGGGGCCTCCGTATGAAAAGTCTCTCGGGGCCTGCGCAGAGGTAAATCCGCCCATGAGGATAAGGTAGCGGTTACGTAGGATACGAATTCATCCGAAAATTCATTCGTACGAACTTATCCGAGTTAATACAAATTAAACAAATTCATACATTTAGATATGCGTGGTTACACTGCTTACGACTCTTTCGTACGAGCTCGTACGACTTTTTGATACGACCAAAATATTTTGTTTTTTGATGCAAATTCGTACGAAAAAAATGCAATGGATGTAGAAAAAATAATTATTTTTGTTGAACAAAGGCGGTCTTCAAGGGATCAAAAGCATAAATATTATCATAATAGAAAGTTAAATAAAAAATTGTGGAATAAGGTGGCAGAGGAAATGTTTAGATAATTTTTTAATTAAATATATTACAATATAATAAAGCTAACCTAACCTAACAAAAACATTTTAAGTATATGTAATGAAAAATTAATTAACTAAATATTGAAGCTGAAATTCAGTAGATTTTAAAATGTAATTGAATGTGACTTGCGACATGTTCAAATATTCTAAAAATTTCTGTTTGTCTTGAAAAATTTCCTCAAAGTAATTCCAGAACTCAGCTTTTTTTGCTCTACATGAATAATAAATAGTCGTTTACACAGAATTGTTTGTTTTCTATAATTAGGAATTTTGAAAACGGTGATTCTAATAAATAAGATTTGGTAACTGGATCCATTGTTTGATATCATGCAATATGTACTAACGGTTTTCAATTTAAATTTAAATACGAATTCGTATTACGATTCCGTATCCAATGTAACCACACAGTCGTACGAATGAATTTCGTACGAGCTCGTACGAATCAATTTTCGTACGAATTCGTATCCAATGTAACCGCAGCCTTAAGTTGAAAGTATTCCTTGTCCTTTGAATATATAGCCGAACATTTTTAGCGAATTTCCAGAATGGAATTCAGCTATTACAGCCACTGTCATGACGCGACTTGAGACCGAGACTATGGCAGAAATTTGTTTTGAGGTCCCTAGAAACCGAAAATAATATTCACTAAAATTTATATACATACATATATATATATATATATATATATATATATATATATATATATATATATATATATATATATATATATATACACATATATATATATATATATATATATATATATATATATATATATATATGTATATATGTATATATGTATATATGTATATATGTATTCGCACGATAACTCTCGAAGCACGATGTCCTAGGTTTACGAAATTTGGTGAAAATGTTGGAAATGTCAAACCGTTGGACAAGTTCGTTAGCCAGACACGTCGGATGCCAGGAACATGCTTTTTGTTCTTGCAAAAAATTAATTTTTTGGCAAAATTTCCACTTAATCAATAATTTTTGTGAAATTTTTTTACACCATTTAAAAGAGGAGAAAAAATTATATAAAAAAGGTCTTTAAACTATTGTTCTATGTCAACTAGTTTCCGAGAAAAACTAATTTTTGTAAACGGAAATTCGCTATGTTATGCAGGATGCTGCGACAGGGATATTTATATAATATAGCTGAGCGGTTTTTAAAAAAATGGCTATTGAAGTGCATAATGTAAATGAAAAGCAAGAGAAAGTAAGAGACCTAAACATTAATTATAATAATTTATTTTGATAAAATTACTTATTGATTAGTACAAGTTATTGCATCATTAAGTTTTTTAGAACTGCATAGTTCTAACAACGAAATCCTTATGAATTCGTGATTTCTGTCATCGCACGAGGTAGTCTATCCGCACTTGATCACTTTATAATAGTCAGAATCGGATCTTACGCAATTTAAGAGGCAATATCATTTTTTAAAAACTATTGTTAAAAATGTAGAAAGTAGGTTTAAATAATCATGTTATTAATTAAAGGCTAATTTTAATATAAAAATAAAAGGACGAAATATTTTTTCCCGATAATTGTAAAAACTCTAACTACTGAACTACGAAATTCTAACTTAATGTGTGTTAAACACGCACTTGCCGATTTTTTTTTATTACAGATATATTTATCACAATTTTCATAATATTATAAAAATGTGTTTGTATCTTGTTTAGAAAAGTAACTTCTTAGAAAAATTATGAGGTTTTGAGTATTTTGAGTATTTTGAGTTATGTAGTTTCTATGTAACTTTTTTTAGACGGTTCCGATCCACCGCATAAAAACAGTTGTTTTTATACAATTTGGAGCGAACTACTTTTCATGGCTATTTATGAAGTTTTTGAATATTTTTTTTTGTGCGATTTTTTTTAATGCGGTCCCTATACACTGCATAAAAAACAGTTCAGCTGCATTAATATTTTATATCCGTACGACCGTACTTATTGCCACTAGTGATGTCGGATGATTAATCGATTAATCGGTTTAATCGACTAGTTTTATTTGCATTTAGTCATTTTTTAGTCGAGTAATTTACCTTCGATTAAATGACTAAAATTGATTAAGCGACTAATTTCGTAATTGTTTTGTATTATTTATTGGACTTCAAAAAATGAAAACTAAAAAATGATCTACATATTTGTATGATTATTCACTTTAATGTGATTAACACATCATGATATCGCGCATACTCTTTCTCAACCTCGTATCTGAAAAGTCCCAATTTTTGGACACATAAAAAAACGTATTTAAATCTGTGTTTTCATTATTATATGAATTTAAGATTTATGCTAATTACACCCTTTAATGTCGGCTTCCTACATATATAAATATATATAGATAAGTATACATATAAATAAAATATTTAATGTTTTTTGTGTGTCCTAAAACATGCAGTTTTTGATATACGAGGTTGAGAAAGAGTATGCGCGATATGTCATATCTTTCGTTTACTTGAAAAATATATTAAAAATTCAAAAGAAAACATTGTTTTTAAAAGAGTTACATAGGTTACCTAACTCATGAGTTCGATTAAAAATTTAATCGATTAGTCGACTATTGTATGCTCTATATTTTCGACTAATGACTAATTTGGTCTGAAAAATAACTTTAGTCGATTAATCGACTCACTGCTTCTCGGATCAACATCACTAATAGTGATGTCGAATAAGTAATCGATTAATGGATTTAGTCGGCTAATTTTGTTTACATTTGGTTATTTTTTAGTCGACTATTTTACCTTCGATTAAATGGTTAATATGATAAATTTTTTTAAGCGACTAAAAACGACTAATTCATTAATTTTTCTGTGTTATTTATGGGATTTCAAAAAATTATCTGTTTGTATGATTTTTCACTTTCATGTGATTGACACATTGCGATACGTCATATCTTTCTTTATCTTAGAAAATATATTAAAACTCAATAATTAAATTCAAAAGAAAACATCGTTTGAAAAGAGTTACATATAGGTTACCTAACTCATGAGTTCGACTAAAAATTCAATCGATTAGTCGACTATTGTATGCTCTATATTTTCGAAAATCGACTAACTGCTTCTCGGATCGACATATAGTGATATCGGTTAATTAATCGATTAATCTGTTTAGTCGACTAATTTTGTTTAAATTTAGTCATATTTTAGTCGACTCTTTTACCCTCGATTAAATGATTAAAATGATTAATTTTTTTTTAATTGACTAAAAACATCTAATTTAATAACTTTATTCATCGGACTACAAAAAATGAAATCTAAAAAATTATCTATTTGTATCAAGTGACACTTTTATTTCTTAAAAAAAAAAATATTAAATGTCGTCAATTAAATTCAAAACAAAACGTCGTTTTCGGAAGAGTTACATGGATTACCGTATTTATAAATTCGATTAAAAATTTAGTCGATTAGTCGACTACTCTATGCTCGATATTTTCGACTAATGATTAATTTTGTCTGAAAAATAACTTTAGTCGATTAAGGGGGACCACTAGTGTGACCGCCTGAAAAAAGATGATTTTTGGGAATTTTTTTAAAGAAAACTACTACATGTAATGTTTTAATATTTTCAGGATATATTCATTGATATATAATAAATTCATGATAAAATTTTTGGACCAAAAAATTGAAAATTCAGTGAGTTATTCGAGGTCTCCCAAGGCTCCAAAAAAAAAAAAATTTCCCCCACTGCTGCAGTGATAGCGGCCTTCACACTGCCTGAAATCAAAAAAACCACAAAGCCTATTAAACTAGAAGGTATGGTCCGTACCGTGAACCTTAATCGAAAAAAAAGTTGAAATTTAACAAAATGGCGGCGTTTTTTAAAAAAAAGTTTCAAATTTTGCGCGAAAATTTGATGGTTTTTGGCTTGCGAAAATTACATCTTTTATTCGATCGGAAAACTGGAGGTTCATGGTACGAAAAAATATATATAAAAGAAGCTGCAATAAAAATCAAATCGATCGAATGATTTGTCTTCGAGTTATAACTGCAGCAAATTTGAAAAATGTAGTTTTTCGTAATTTTACCTTTTAGTTTTAATCACTGAGAATTTTTACTAAAATTATTTACGATGTACTCACTATAACGGTCATAGTAAAACTAGATGAGTCGCTTAAATGTGCCAGGGTCTATCGTCTCCACAACATGTGACAGGCAGCCACGTCCAGAAACTCCCAAACTATCAACCTTCATACATTTCTCAATACCTCAAAGTTGACAATGAAAATCAGAATCCACTGTTCGGATGGCTGTAACTCAAAAACTATTTGAGATATACACTTGAAATTTTAGTATGTTATTTTTAAAGGTATAGACTATCGAAACATGCAAAAAAAATATTTTCCAATTTTTTCAAAATGTCACACTAGTGGTCCCCCTTAATCGACCAACTTCTCCTTGGCTCGACATCACTAATCGCCACATGTAAATCTCAAACGAAATATCTATGTACATATATAATTTTATTGTAATCGTCAGTAACGGATCAAAACTGCTAGATAAAATAAAATGAGAATTTTGTTAGTAGAACAATTTAGTGAAATTTAATATGAAAAGTAAAGTCATAACACCAAATCATTAACCATTTTGCGTGCGCAAAAAGTGGGTCAAGTTAAAACAATTTCTTTCAATGGTAGCTCGTTTGTTCTGTTATAACAAGAGATAGATATTACATACATATAATATATACATACATACATGTAGTGTAAAAAGAAAGTACTGGTTGCCCGCTAATTGTATTTAAACAAATAGCAAATTTAATACCTCTCGTCCGAGTCGAAGATAAAATAACCGTCCCGCACGATCCTCTCCCCCGATTTGACCTTCTTTAGCTAACCAACAAACAGATTTCACAATCATTAATTTATTATATGTTAATTATGTCAATTATTATTACGTGTATTCAGTGTATTATTTCTTGCTTCTTTTTGTTACGCTGTATTTATTTAAACTTTCTTCCTTAATTCTGTTTCGTGTGCAAATTTTTTTTTACTGCATCTTACTGATTACCGCATTTTTTCCATATTTATATTAAAATAATATTAAATAAATAAAACAAATAGATCAAATAGGATGCATCACGAGAAATCTAACGTTTTCAATTTGTATTTCGAAAATAAAAACAATATTTTATAATAATAATATTTTATCTTAAAAAAAATAATAATAACAATTATCCCAAGGTTATGTAAATATCCTATATTAGTAAAGTTTTATTAAGTGTATTTACCCTTGGGATGTGACGACATCGATTCCAATACCGATTATCGGCCGATATACTGGTATCGCCGATTAGAATACAGCCGATATCATACAATTCGAAAAGCGAAAAATCGAAAAGTTTTCAACCGCAGGATTCATACAAAATGATTTGTGTAACAGATTATCTGTAAATAATTTGGAAAAACTTTTCATTCTTAACAAAAATTTGCCAAAAATAAATATTAATTACTGGCTTTATGTATCGGTTTTAGTGATGAGCAAAATTAGTCTTGGTCTTGCAGTTTTGTCTTGGTCTTGCATTTTTTTGCAAGACCAAGACGAAGACCAAGACTATGTAGACCAAGAGCAAGATCAAAACCAAGACTATAAGTATGGCTGCAAGACCAATACCAAGACTCAAGTGAGCAAAACCAAGATAATAGCATGAAAAAAGCAAGACTCTTGCTAAATTATTTAAATAGTTTAAAAGTATAATTAATACCGTAAAAAGAGAAAATTCTGATTTTAGAAGGAAAAAATTCGCTAATAAAAAAAATGCAAGAAAGTGCAAGATGCTTTAGCAATACCAAGATCAATACCAAGACTGTATTTTGCAAGACTAAGACCAAGACTCAAACTGCTCTAGCAAGACCAAGACCAAGATTCTTAATGCAAGAACAAGACCAAGACCAAGACTGCCAAGTCTCGGTCTTGGTCTTGCATTTGCTCATCACTAATCGGTTTATTACTTTGTGTAATAAATATATTCTTTGAATTTTAATTTGACATTTTTTTTTACACTTCCCATAAGGTCGAGTCCTTGTCAAATATAGGTAAGTTTTATGCATATTCATAAATGCCTGAAGTACATATAATTTGATTTATTACCTACTCAGGGCTAGTGATGTCGGATAATTAATCGATTTATCGGTTTAGTCGACTAATTTTGTTTACATTTAGTCATTTTTTAGTCGACTATTTTACTTTCGACTAAGTGACTAAAATGATTAATAATTTTTTAAATGACTAAAAACGACTAATTTAATATTTTTTCTGTATTATTTATTGGACTTCAAGAAATTAAAATTAGAAAATTATCTATTTGTATGATTTTTCATTTTTATGTGATTAACATATTGTAATGTCATATCTTTCTTTTTCAAAATTAAAAAATATATTAAAAATCAATAATTAAATTCAAAAGAAAACATGGTTTTTGAAAAAATTACATAGATTACCCTACTCATGAATTTGACTAAAAATTTAATCGATTAGTCGTCCACTATTGTATTGACTAATTTTGACAACTTTAATCGATTAATCAACTAACTGCTCCCCGGCTCGACATCACTACTCGGGGCGGCATTTTTACAATTGACAAGCAAAAAAAAGGTCACCGGTTGTTTAAAAAAAGAAAAAAGGGCGGTATTTTTGCAGCTGACGAGCAAAAAAAAAAAGGGTCGCCGGTTTCATACCGGGGCGGAATTTTTCTTTTTTGCCCGGGGCGGCGTAAATGCTAGAGCGGGCGCTGACCTACTGAGGCATCGATATCGGTATCGGTATCGGTATCGCCGATTAATTACTACAATAATCGGTATCGGTATCGTATCGGCAAAATTAAGTATCGTTACATCTCTAATTTACCCATTTATCTAGAAATTTCCAAGCCCGATGAGAGGCTGAGGTAGCCGGGGTTACAGCCTCGGATCCCGGGCTAGAATATGAGGCCTGTAGCGGTCGGTAGACATCCGGAAAATAGTAAGAAGAGTTTTTTTTTTTGTTCGTCACCAATTTTTTATAAAATGTACGTTGTTGCCGGGACCCACCATTTCTCTCTACGGCCCCGGGAAATTTTTAGATATTCTTCAAAAAACCGAAATCATTTTCAATAATAATTTCGAAAAATTGACAGTATTTTGTTGAAACTCTCGATAAAAAGTGCAGGTGGAACTTCGATTAACTGTCACTCGATCATCCATCAGTGCCTAATAAAAAAATTACTCCTGTCGCAGCATCCTGCATAATATTAGTTTTCCTCGAAAACTAGTTGACATAGAATAATTATTCAAAAACCTTTTTTATGTGATTTTTCCTTCTCTTTCCAATGGTGTAAAAAATATCGCAAAAACTTTTGAACTTTGAGAAAAAAAACTTTCTTTCACGAAAAATGCCCAAAAAACCATGTTTCGGGCATCGGACGTGTGTGGCTGAAGAACTCATCGAAGATTTTTGGATTTCCAACGTTTTCGCCAAATTTTGTAAAAATAGGATGTTTCGTTCAAGAGTTATCGCGTGAATACATAAATGCATAAATATATATATTTTAATAAATATCATTTTCGGGTTCTAGGGACCTCAAAACAAACTATCATAGTCCCAGGCGCAAGTCGCACCATGATAATGGCTGTAATAGCTGAATTTTCAGTTCGAAAATTCGCTAAAATGTAGTCTCTGATGTTAGGGATACAAACCTAGTTTTCAAACGCATACTTAAATCCCATAAAAAAAATAAATATTTTGTTAAAAATGAAAGTTTTTTTAAAAAATAGACTTCAAAAAGTAAAAAATAATTAATAGGACAAATTTTGAAGTCAGGTGGGGTGTCGTATAAAAAATTGCGATCGGATATTCATGAATTCTTCAAAATTCATTAATTCTATGCGCCCCGCCTGACTTCAAAATTCGTCCTATTAATTATTTTTTACTTTTTGAAGTCGGTTTTTTAAAAAAAACTCTTATTTCATACCTTTTAGTGAAACTGCTTATTAGCCCTTATAATAGCCAAACGGGATACTCTGTATAGGTACAAATGGATTATGAGACATGTCGTGGGCCGGCCTATCACTGTGTAAAACCACTTTCCTGGCAAGTGGCCTAACCTCGTTTTTTCACGTGGCCTATGGCAGAAGACGTACCGAGCGGCTTCAAACCTGTACATTGGGAGTATCCGAAGAGAAGTTTGGGAGTCCTGCCGGTGGCGATTTCTGGCAGACCCCTTGGTAGATTGCCGAACTAAAGTAGTCCGAAGTGCACCCTCCCGAAGAGGACTCTAATGCCCGCTGCAGGTCAACACACATCGTTTCCTTAAGAAATGGCCACGTGGAGAATGCAAAACCTACTGCACATCAGAACTTTTGAAGGCCAAGTTCTCCATACCTAAGATGTGTATATTTGTGACCTACTAGGAAGGGGCTTTCAGAAAATACATATCTCACCAGTGGGCGCTGAGGGGCAATTCTGCCCATTGTCCTTTCATACGTTTAGGTGGAATAGTTTCATTGTCCAAAAATCATAATTTTGGGACTTTGAAATTTGGAACAGAAATAGTGTTTAAATGAATACATAATTACTAGGAAAATAAAAATCACTGAAAATCAACCAATTTTTCCAGTCATTAAAGAATTTTTTTAAGTTAGATATTGTCAGAAAATTATTTTTAGAATAATTAGGATCAACATAAATTTAAAAATATGTTACTATAGTTTTAAAGAATTGCATAATTATTATACAAATTTTAAAATTGCCATAATTATTCATATTATTGAAGATGTTTAAAAAATTACTCAACCAACGGTAATAAAATTTTTATGGGACCACCAGGAGAGCCTTATCTATTAACCAAAAAAAGAATGGCGTAAATTGGCCCAGAAATGTGGGAAAAATCGGTGTACATACATTAAAAAAAAAAAACATACGGGTTGAACTGAGAACCTCCTCGTTTTTAAAGTCGGTTAAAAAGAATATGAAAATATTTTATATTGATAATGGTATGGGCTTTTGTAACCTTCAGTTTATATGAATATTTTCATTTTCGTCTCAAAGCTAGCAATACAATCAATTTATTAAGAAATTTCTGTTATCAGTCCCCGTCCCAACGGTGGCGATTAATCGAAGTTCTACTGTATTATAAATAATCCACATACATAAAAATGAAATCACCTAAATAATTTTTTACTTGAGATAAGCCTTCTTTTCATTCAATATGACTGTACGTATATGCATGTTAATTATAAATAGAATAGTTGCAACTTTTAACAAAGTCACGTTTTGGAAAAAATTTAATTGACTTGTGGAAGGCATTTACTGTAACAGTCTGGCAGATTTCAATGTCATCAACATTTGCAATAGTCACGGGCGCATCAGGGTCATTAGGATCATTAAAGACTTTATAATATTGCTACAATTCAGATCATCTTATACTTTTTTAATTGTTCTGTTTTGAATTTGAATCAAAAGAAAAAAACAAATGTGGGTTAGTGATTATATTGTGTAAAAGTAAAAGGGCAAAAACTAAGTCTGGCACGCTACTGGAACGCACAGTGTTTAGCAATGTTATTTCACGCGAATGACATCATTTAATACGATAGCGAATGATCTAATTTTACGTCGAATGTACCACGGATGGTACAATTCAACTTTCCATCATCTCATAACACCATAACATGGTAAACGCATACGGAGAAAACTAAATTTCCCACCATGTTCCAAAAAAAACGCATCATTCACCGGTGATTGGTGGAGCGGTGAAGCGAGAGTGTGAGATTCTCTAGCAATACATTATTTTTCATTATCTGTGTGGAGGCTGAATTCGCTGACGGAGCCCATCCAGTTTACTATAACGATTAGTCCACTTCTGTCTGTCACATTGAATACAAGTGAAAAAATAATAATACCAAAATAAGGCTGATAAGTTCAAGAAAAATTTAACCGGCGTAATTTTCAAACAACAACTAAAAACTAATTTTGTTTGTTTGTTTTTTTTTGTTATATATTATAGTGACCGCGTGTTGAGAGTGTGGCCCGTTTACTAGATGCATTTGTACATGCAAACTGAAGTAACTGAAGTAACTGACGGTCGCAAAATTATTTGAATTACTTCGTACTACCCGTACTACTGTTTAATACTGTTCATATCGTTCATATACAGCGACTGGGCGACTCACAGCATTACCACATTTACTCCGCTTACAATCTTTACAATGTTCACAACGCAGTAACAACACCAATTCAAAACAAACGCGAAACTAGCGCGCGATTTGTAAATTATATATAAAATAAATCCAATGTAGTAATAACATTTATTTAGCTATTGTTGTGTTTGTTTTTTTGTCGCCTCCGACACACTCAAAGTTACCAAAAAATAATCAAAACAATTCACATTGTGTGCCGTTGTTACCAAATAATGTATCAACATTTCAACAAAATTACTACCAATTTGACCAAGTGTTGTTCGAATTCACAGTGTCCAACAACAAACAATCAACCGAAAAATCAAAAAAAATCCACAAAACAAAAGTAGTGTTATCTGCCAAAAAAGTGTTTTCGTGCAACAATAATTACGAACAGTGACAATTAATCGATTTATTTAATTATTTATTTATTTATTTATATAAACAAAAAAAAAAAATTATCCAAAATTGAGCCAAAAGAGATAAATAACGTGAACAATCCAACGCATTGCGCGGCCGACTGGTTAAAAATTGTCAAATATATTTTTGATAATAAAAACATGGATAGTGGAACGTCACCATCGACCAACAATAATCCAACAACATTCCCATTTAGCACCGTACATCAAGGTAAATATCAAAAATTTTTCTAATCGTCATCGAAAATTTTCACAAATGCATTTTATAATACTGTACGTAACACGTACGACACGTACCATTGAAATTTTTCATAAATTTTTCCGTGTATATTTGAAAAATATATCGCATAAAGTCATTGGACTCATTGGTCTTTTTATTTTAACGATTAATCAAAAGTAGATAATTACAGAAACAAAATATCTATAAAAACAATAACAAAAAAAAAGATAAAAAAATTATTTATAACTATTATGAATAATCTACATACATAAGGTGCACATAATCACCTAAAATTGTCATGGGGAACGTTAATAATTTAATTGTAAACGCGCATGACATACTCAAGTAGATTGAATAACTGCGCATGCTTATATAAATGAAAGTTACTTAAGTACTTTCATGTAGTTTATTAAAAAACAAAAAATGGTTAATATTTTCATTATGTCAAGAAAATTTTGTTAAGGGGGTATTCTTGTCTAGAAGCTCGATTTTGAGGTGATTTTTTGGGTGTAATAAAAAAAAAACAGTAAACATATTGGCATCCATTTTTTTAAACAGTTTTTCATTGATATTTGAAAAGTATAAAAATGTATAAAAATTTTAATTTTGACGTGATTCCAACCCTCCTGGTGATCTAAAACATAAAATTTTAGTTAATTCTCAATAAACAAGGATGTAGAATTAGTTGGATGTAACCGATTTGAAAAATTGAATTTTTCCACAAAATCGTGTCCATTTAAAAAAAAAATCATTTCTTCGTCTCCTTTTTTCAATTTTTTAAAAATAGTAAAAAAAAACCCTACGTCCGACCAATTTTGATAGTATTAAGAAGATCTGTACCAAATTTCAAGTAAATCGGTGCATTAGAACTTGAGATATCATGTCAACCGTATCGACAAAAAGTAGTTTCGTGTAATTTATATTAAAAATTTGAATTTTAATACTGAAAATGTACACAGTACACAGGAAAAAATAACTATAACTCCAAAAATAATTCGAATTTCCGCAAATCCTTTTCAATGTTTATTCGTAAAGATCTAAACTTTGAAAATTTCGAATTTCTAGAACTAAAATACCTCCCTAAGTATACGACTAATTGCGACAATAATTTATTGTAACAAAATTCAAAAAAACAATAAAAAAAAAGCATTGCATTTCATATATACATATGTATAAAAGTTATCTAATAATTCAATAAAGTATTTTATATATAGTTTTAAATTTTCACGTCGTCACGTTTTTCACTTAAAAAGAAATAGAAGGAAAATCATGTTGGAAAACGTGAATGTGTTGTAGAATCGTGTTTATGATTAAAAAAATACACTCACACAACTCTCCCAACTCGCACACACATACAAAATTGCGCTCACATTTTCATTTATAAATATGTAATGTTGCTAATTATTTATTTATTTGTAATAATATTATTATTATTACTTTTACGTAATCGCGTATGTATATTTATATCAATTTATATATTCATGTATAAACCTACTAACTAATACGTATGTTCATTACATGTGTTTGGCGAACTTGGGATGTATGTAATTGTATTTACTGTGTGGTGGGTGTCGATTCCAAAAAAAAAATTATATTTATCTAGATAAATGTTTACTTGGACTGGATAAATATAACCAAGAAAAACCCCCCAAAAAAAAATTCGCCACGAATTTATTAATTAGGTTACGGTAATGTATTCAGTGCTCTCTGTAGACATTGACACTGGCATTGACTGGCGAACTATCACCGATCAAATTGTGCCATTAACAAAGAGAAAGTAGCCAGTGGATTTTGTTATGAACTGCAATTTTATTATATACTTGAATACGTGAATATTATTAGAGTGTTTGCTCGTCATAAAGAGCTGTTTTTCTAGAAACAATTCTCGAATTTACATATATTAATAATATACTACCGTAAATCGGAACGAATAGTCGCGAATTCAAACCTCACATCGTATTAGCGAATTTCCAGAATGGAATTCAGCTATTATAGCCACTATCATGACGCGACTTGAGCCCGGGACTATGGTAGAAATTTTTTTTGAGGTCCCTAGAAACCGAATAACTCTCGTACGAAGTATCCAATTTTTACGAAATTTGGTGAAAACATTGGAAGTCCCAAACCCTTGGATGAATTCTTCAGCCAGACACGTCGGATGCCAGGAACATGGTTTTTGTTCTTGGAAAAAATTAGTTTTTTGGCAAAATTTCCACTTATTCAAAAGTTTTTGCGAAATTTTTTTACACCATTTAAAAGAGGAAAAAAAATTACATAAAAAAGGTCTTTAAACTATTATTCTGTGTCGACTAGTTTCCGAGAAAAACTTATTTTTATAAACGGAAATTCGCTATGTTATGCAGGATGTTGCGACAGGGGTATTTTTTGTATATTTCTTTTACGAGTAACGTAAAAGCCCCTATACTCGAACACGATTCAATATTGAACATATTTATCGATTTTGTTCAGAAATAACTTCATTAATACAAAAAAATATCAAAACTGTTCGAGTATTGAATCGCGTTCGAGTATTTACGCGAGGATGGTCACTATTTGAAAGTATCCGTGGTTTTTTGAAAAAATAACAAAAATCATTTAAGTTAAGTTCTACTCTATAGTAAATTTGGGGTCAAAAGAGAAGATAATAGAGTGAATGGGACCGATCCGTAGGGCCAACCATAATTGAAACATAATTTCGAATGTTTTTGTATTTATACATCCGAAAAAGAAATGATATTTCGTGATTTTGTGTATAGAATTAAACGTAAAATCTAAATCCTTCATCCGTCCCTAGTCACCCCACATGTAATTTTTTATACTTGATACAGCGTTAGTCTTAACACATATCCGATCTCTATTCACCCTCTTTTCGCTTTTCTATTAACCTCCAACTTATCTCAAATGTTAGGTCCTCATTATTTTCTGTAAGGAAAAATAAAAACAACTAAAAGTTTGCAGGTTTTTTCTCATATAGGGTAAAAGCCCCTATACCGGTACGCGCTCATATATCGGAACAGTTTTGACATTTATATATTAATGAAGTTATTTCTGAAAGAAACCTCTGATAACAAAAATTATTATTAACAGAATGATTATTTTTCAATTTAAATTCACCTCACATTTAATGTTTCCTTACTTAATTAAAGAAATACATACATATATATATATATATATATATATATATATATATATATATATATATATATATATATATATATATATATATATATTAAACAATTTTTGTTGAATACAGTATTTTGATCCTTTATTTACGTCTGATACTTAAACCATGTTTCCTACTTTGACGTCTAGATGCCACTCTATGTATCATATTACTCATATTACACGTCTGTTTTGTATATCGGTTCCCAATTCCTAGTGTCATTAATATTTCTTTGTTTCAATATAGATGTCGACAGTTTGTAAAATAAAAACATTAATAAATAAAAATTTTTGGGTTGTATTTTTTTAAAAACATATTCATTGGATTAAAAAAACTTTCTTTCATGCTTATTAAGAAAAAAAAATGGGTGTTTAATTTATTTGTCAATTTTTATAAGCCAGTTTAATTACACACCTAAAAATAATGTTCCGGTATAGGGGCTTTTACGTTATATGTTTCAAAATTAAAAAAAAAATTCGATTAAACTTTATTAACTTATTTATAAGAACAAAGTTTTAACAAACAAAAAATAGCATTGTTTAAGGACGTCAATCTAAATTGATTTTTTAATATTTTACAATTAGTCACTATTGTTACCCAAAAGAATAATTATTCTACTATACACGTAGTTTAATAAAGATATCTGTTCGCATTTACGTCTTGTCTTTTTAAATCAAGTTCATGAATAACGTTTTTCATTGTGTCCCTATTCACCCGTCTATCCCAATTCATCTCAATTTACGGTATGCGGTTAATGGCTAATTAAATGAACTGAGCAGTGAAATTTCTTCAGTAATTAATTTTATCACTTGGTATACCTATTATTATTTAAGATTTTTTTTTTTAATTAACGAATAAAAGGTAACAAACACTGCAGTGCAATTAATGGCGTTAATTCGTGATAGCCGGTGCCTACATTAGATGCATTTCAAGCACTGATCGATTGCAGTCATAATTATTGCATATTGCATAGTACATTTATGTAATTACACACTGGGCAACGCTAACAGTTAATGAACACGTTATGGTTAAAGGTGCCACATAAGTAGCATTGGTGATCGGCGCCTACACCACCGAATTCATTAAGGCGTTTCATCGCAATGGGAGAAGAAATTTTTCCCTTTTAAATAAATGAATTTCCACAAAGTAAAGCTCACAACAATTAATTTTTGCCTTTTAGCGAATTTCCAGAATGGAATTCAGCTATTACAGCCACTTTCATGACGCGACTTGAATCCGGGACCATAACAGAAATTTGTTTTGAGGTCTCTAGAAACCGAAAATGATATATATATATATATATATATATATATATATATATATATATATATATATATATATATATATATATGTGTCCGCACGATAGCTCTCGAACGAAATGTCCTACTTTTACAAAATTTGGTGAAAATGTTGGAAGTCCCAAACTCTTGGATGAGTTCTTCAGCCAGACACGTCGGATGCCAGGAACATGGTTTTTGTTCTTGCAAAAGATTAGTTTTTTGCCAAAATTTTGACTTATAGAAAAATTTTTGCGAAATTTTTTTACACCATCTAAAAGAGGAGAAAAAATTACATAAAAAAAAGTCTTTAAACTATTCTTCTATGTCAACTAGTTTCCGAGAAAAATTAATTTTTATAAACGGAAATTCGCTATGTTATGCAGGATGCTGCGGCAGGGGTATTTTTATTCGCGTAAATCAGTGATTACCAAAGTGGGGGTCGCGACCCCCCAAGAGGGTCTCGAAATCTATTTGACGGGGTCGTAGAAATAATTGATTATAAATTACATATCCATTTTCGACAAATTTTAGAAATATTTTATTTTAATTTTATAATATTATGAAAATTTTGAAAAATACATCTGTAACAAAATTAAATGATGCAATAACTTATGTTCTTATGCAATGTATTTATTAAATGCTTAAAAGCCGTTAAAAAGTATTTTTATCAAAGGAAGTTATTATAATAATTATTTAAGTTTCTTACTGTCTCTTGATTTTGATTCACATTATGCATTTTAATGGCCATTTTTTACAAACCGCATAAAAAAAATCACACAAAAAAACCGCACAAAAAAGACCGCATAAAAAACAGTTCATCTGTATTTTGGAAAAGACGAAAGAACCCAAGTAAAGGATTTTAGAGGCAGTTAAAAATTATTTCAAATAATGAATAAAACTTTTCATAAAATAGCATATAAGTTCAAATATTGCCAAAACGGGACAAATGAGCGTCCCGAGAAGTTTGGTCGGGACACCGGGACCTGTCTCCGAAAAACGGGACGTCTGGTCACCTTACGTATAACACATTCTAAAAAGTTTTATACTGATTACGTTATAAAAGGACCGGTTAGACCAAGATGGTCATCTTGCGGGCTAAGTGGATATACATACAATTATATTGCACTACTTAACTTATACCCAAACATTCAAGTAGATAATAATTTCTGAACATAATTAAAGTCAAGTGGATTTAAATTTTGACAAAGGAAATGTAATACGTGTTTTGGTCGGTTTGTCACGTTTTAGCTCTTATGTCGCGTATGCAATATAATTTTTTAATTAACCTTTTTTTAGGGGAAGAAAACCCTTTTTTCTTTTTTTCTTTTTACTTTTTTTTTGATAAACGTAAGGCCTTAAAGTCCCAAGTTATCGAATTATTTTCAATATCTATACATAAAATAAAACTGTAACGAGACCATTTCTGTACATGGAATATTTTTTGAAAATTGTACTGATACTGTAAATAGTTATCGATGTAGATATTAAAACAGCGATTTTTCAAATTTTTGTCTATCTGTTCACGCATCACGCAAAAACTATTGGAGGAATTTCAATGAAATTTCGTGTGATAATAACTTATTACCTGGGTCAACATTTAGGATCCTTTTTAGTTCAGGAAAATGTCTCATTCCTACGGGAAAATAGAGAAACCATTCTGAGCATCTACACACATTACGCAAAAACTATTGGACGGATTTTGATGAAATTTGGTGTGGTGATAACTTATTACCTGGGTCAACATCTAAGATACTTTCTACTCCGGAAAAACGTCTCATTCCAACGGGAAAATAGAAAAACTATTTTCACCATGTGTACACATTACGCAAAAACTATTGAACAAATCTTTATGAAATTTGGTATGGTGATAGCTTATTACCTGCGTCAACACTTATGATACTTTTTATTACGGGAAAATGTCTTATTCCCACGGGAAAATAGAAAAGCCATTTTGAGTGTGTACATGCATTACAAAAAATGTATTGTTCTGTGCAAGTTCTGTATAATTATTACACTTATATACTTCTCGTTGAGTTTATAACAATGGGTCGCGCGAACGACGTCGCGGGTACAGTTAGTTATAAATACACGTTTGCTTCGCAATAAGGTTACTTCACAAACTGAATACAGAGAAAGAGATGGAACGTTATTTGTTTACCTTATCACAAGTTTTTTTTTGTTAAAATGTAGTGTATACAGTTGTTCCTTTAGATATTTTAATTCAAAATTTTTACTTACAAAAATGATATCATTATAATGCAACTTTTTAAATAAGAGAAATACGTACATAATTTCTGTATCCTCATGTAAGATATGTCATATGTATATTATGATTTATTTAAACATTAATTGATAGGCTTTTAGTCACATATGTACATATTATTTTCAAATCTTCAAATTGTCATTTGTTTATGTATTTTTTATACAAAATAATAAATTAATATATTAGATAATTAAATACGTATTTAGTTTTGAACAGAATATGTGCGTTTTTCACGATGTTTTTTGTCAGAAATGATATTATAACATGAATATTTAAAAAAAATTTTTAACTCTAAAAAAATGATATTTCTATATGTGCATTTACTATTACGGATTTGGTACCGTAAAACCGTCTAGACCCGGACACTTTGCACCAATCTTCAAAGTAAGTAGTTTCTACAATAACCTGCTACAATAAACATTTGTTCTTGACGTCATTAGAGAGAGAAAAACATCCTCTAAATAGCTGTACCAATAAAAACTACGGATTTCAACTTTTACTAACTCATTTTACAGGATTACTATTCTCCAGTTTTTCAAAGAAATAAAATGTGTGTCTAACTTACAGATGTAATTTTCATCATAATTGTCATATTGTTTTAATTTTGATATGTATGTGTTCAGAATTTTATCGCGCATCATTTAATGATGTTTGAAGTTATATTCGATGTATATATAAAAAAATACATGCTATATACATATATCCGTTTAGACCCGGACACATCAGTTTATTACACTATGGCCGCGATTCGCACTGGCTGTAACTTC
This sequence comes from Brachynemurus nebulosus, assembly GCA_035578155.1. Lineage (NCBI taxonomy): Eukaryota > Metazoa > Arthropoda > Insecta > Neuroptera > Myrmeleontidae > Brachynemurus > Brachynemurus nebulosus. The sequence goes on along the minus strand of JAPWDM010000007.1, from coordinate 18,778,011 downwards.
CACTATCCATACGTTAATATTCCCGCCAGAATTACGCGGTTTATGCCTCCTTCTAGTGTCATATCGCATGTTTACTTTATAGAGAGGGATATTGTGCATTGTCCCCTCTCCCTTCACACAAAATGTTTTGAAGCCTTTGACAGGTTCAAAGATATCAGACGATATAAAACACTGTCCTAACCCCGACGGTAGAGGTTAGTTTACATGTTATTACATTATTTAAGTAAGTGTCCGGGTCAAAACGGATTTGGGGTGTGGACCCGGACGCTTACTAATTATTTTTTATTTTTTTTATTTTTACTTATAATGAAACAAATGGGTCAGGGATATAACAAATAATATACGCTCTTTCTAATGGTAATACTTTTATTGGTGATATCTATGAAGGAAACATGTATAAACATAAAATTATGCCAAAAAATCTAAAAAAAGTATTGGGGTCTAGACGGTTTTACGGTAAGATAGAAAGAGACAAACCTTTCTTGGTGTTCCGTTTTGCGCGGCATTCGTGTATAGCACATGTAAAGATATGCGTTGTTAAACGTGTATGCGGTGTATGCAAAGAAAATTCGTTCTCTTCAGTTACCTTTAGTTACATAGTTGTGTTGTTAGTTAACATTCAATTTTCCAGCAAGGCCGCCAGTGTATACACGTCACGTGTATTCAGTTGATTCAAACTTCTAATGTTACATATATGTAATTATGTACATGTGTACAAGTGCACACTTTGCAAATGTACATTGTCCACATGTGCTATGTTCAATCACGTTACCACGTACCTAATCAGGTACATGGCCGACCGATGCGGTCGCATCGGTCGCATCGTACTGCACAACGCGATTATAATTTTTCCAAAAATTTCTTTTATTTCGATTATTACAAATTCAATTGTTCTCATAATTATAAATTATTTTGGCACGTGTACAGTATTGTACAAAACATTATTAACGGGTTTAAATTATAGTAGAGCTTCAGTTAAATTAACATCAGTTTTGTTAAATGACATCACTTTTTTCTCACTAAAGTTAAGAGGGTTTTATAGAAATAGAAAGAAACAATATTATTACATTATACATTTTTAAGACAAAGATATTATAAATTCTATAAGAGCTATATGCGTAGCAAAAAAAAACAATTACATATAGTATGATTTAAAGAAATTGGTTTGGATGTCATAAGAGTATTCAAATTTAAACTTTTCTCTGTTGAATTTTAGAACTACGTTTGTAACTTACAGTTCATAAATGTTACTAATTATGTATGTTTATTCAAAGTGAAAAATCGAACAATATAACAAAAACAAAGCGAAATAATATTAGTTACATATTTTTCATGACATAACTGAGATTGGTTATGAGCTGAACTACAAAGTCATAAATTATAAAGTCTTAAAACTTAAAAACGTAAACAAATCAGTGGTGTTTTTCAATAAAAATATTTCTCTATGCATTTATGCAAAAAGAATTTTAGAATGTTGAATTCTAGAATTTTTAAAATTTTTTTTCAAATATATACAAAGCGAGTGATCTGATTGAAGACTACTTACTCAATTCAGTTATTCACTTAATATAATAAATAAATTTAAATAATAAATACCAAAATACTTAAATACCAGGTACTTAATAACCAATTCGGAGAATTTGGTGAATCCAAAGCAAATCGTAGCTGCTTCTGTAGATTGAAAAATAGTACGGTATTTGTCAATTGTCCGTTCAAGGAAAAAAAAACAATTTCTGTAGCAGATATATCTATAATGATGAACTTTCTATAACAGCAATATTTTTAATGAAATTTATACATTAGTATAAAATCCAATTAATCCACTGGAATCCAAATTATTAAATAGTTTGCTCTTGTACGTCACCTATGACTTAAATTATTATTTAGTCCCGATCATGTATTAAATCAGGGGTCGGCAATCTTTTTTGGATGGCGGGCCATTTTAAAAAAAAAAAAAATTTTAGCGGGCCGCACAGTCAAATATTTTTCAGTGTAGTATGTGGTTTAAGTAGGTTTTTTTAACGAATTTTCGAATCAAAAATTCAGCTATTAGAATCACTGTCTTGATGCCACTTGAGCCCGGAACTATGATAGAAATAATTTATTTTGAAGTCTCTAGAAGCCAAAAATGATATTCACTAAAATTTATATAACTCTCGAACGAAAAATCCTGATTTTACGAAATTTGGTAAAAATATTGGAAGTCCAAAAAGTCATACACGTTCGATGTCCGGAATAGATTTTTAGGCATTTTTTCCTAAAAAAATTTTGTGGGAAAAGTGAGTTTTTTGCCCAAATTTGTTTTTGCCCTATTTCTCTTACATAAATGACCGCCACTGATCTCAAGCTGCTTCACTAAAGTTTACCAAATTTTTCTTAACTTTAGTGAAGCTCCACTGTACCTACGTTTCTCTCACCGACAATGAGTAAACAGCACATTTTGTAATAAATATTCATACATAATATGTTTACAAAATGTGTAGGGCGCGCGATATATTTTTAATTGATCAAATAATTAATATTGTGCAATTTTGTTGGAAATTAGCCAGTTGTCGTAATAATATTACGGTGTAATAAAATTTTCTCACTTTACCGCGTGTTCCAAATAACAGTGGATAATATAAAATTATCACCGTAACGTGTAGGGAGTAATTGGAGTCTAAGGCCCGCCACACACGTGCAGTTTCAACTGACAGTTTGAACTGAACAGTTTAAACTGTCAGGTGAATCTGTACACTGTAGAAGCACACACACGTACAGTTCAATTCTTCAGTTTTTACAATGGATTGGAAACAGCAGGACGATTTCACCTAGCAACATCTTTGGTTCCGCGGAAATTATATTGTTAAAAAAAAAAAAATCAATCGCACTTGCTCCTGACCACAGACCAAAGAACATATTCTGTATATCCTATAGACTCACTCTATCAATTTATAAATGAAGCAGCCAGATACGGCCAGTATACGACTTAATAGTATTCTGTAATGTAGTAATCAATGCGATAACCTGTGGTATTTGGAGTAGCGTTTTCAAATAATTATTGTCAAAATATAATATTGATAATAAAATTATACTTTCTTGAGAAAAAACTGCAAAATTTTGAAAGAAAAAGAGTGGTATTGGTTTTAATTATAGTTCCATTTGCGGAAAAGTGGACAATATATTATATTCCTTAAATCTCACCCGTCTCACCCCGTTTCCTGCCACAAGAAAAATGCCTACAAACTGACTTTACGATTTGTCTAGTTGTATAATAATAATAGTGATCATTGGTCTGTGCTCCTGACACAAATTGAACTGAGAACTGTACAGTTGAACCCCCACACACGCAACAATCAGTTGAACCTTTCAGTTTAAAAAATTGAAATTTCAATCGTCTAAGTTTAACTGTACAGTTGCGTTGAACTGAGACTGAAATACCCACACACGTAGAGTTTAAACTGTATAGCTGAACTGTTCAGTTCAAACTGTCAGTTGAAACTGTACGTGTGTGGCGGGCCAAAGGTAGCGATTACACTGGGTACGAATTCATCCGAAAATTCATTCGTACAAATTCGTACAAGTTTATCCGAGTTAATACGAATTAAACAAATGCATACATTTAGACATGCGTGGTTACACTGCTTACGACTCTTTCGTACGAGCTCGTACGACTTTTTGATACGACCAAAATATTTTGTTTTTTGATGCGAATTCGTACGAAAAAAATGATGGATATAGAAAAAATAATTATTTTTGTTGAACAAAAGCAATCTTTAAGGGATCAAACAAAAACGTAAATAGTATCATTATAGAAAGGTTAATAAAAAATTGTGGAATGAGATGGCAGAGGAAATGTTTAGATAATTTTTTTAATTAAATATATTATGATATAATAAAGCTAACCTAACCTAACAAAAACTATAGTTAAAGTATGTGTAGTGAAAAATTAATTAACTAAATATTGAAGCTGAAATTCAGTAGATTTTAAAATATAATTGAATGTGACTTGCGACATGTTCAAGTACTCTAAAAATTTCTGTTCGTCTTGAAAAATTTGTTCAAAGCAATTCCAGAACTCAGCTTTTTTTGCTCTACATGAATAATAAAGAATCGTTTACCCAGAATTGTTTGTTTTCTATAATAAGAAATTTTGAAAACGATGATTCTAATAAATAAGATTCGGTAGCTGAATCCATTGTTTGATATCATGCAATATGTACTAACGGTTTTCAGTTTAAATTTAAATACGAATTCGTATTACGATTCCGTATCCAATGTACGAATTCGTATCCAATGTAACCGCAGTCTAAGGCCCGATCCACGTACGGAACACGTTTAAATTGCATACTAGCGAATACAAGCATTAGAAGCGTGTTACTTTTGCACCGCTCCCATTGCCCGCTAGCCCTCATTACCCCTCGCTCCCCTACATTGTTTCAACTTGTTCCTCAAAATTATTTTTTTTCATTTGTTTATTTCACAAGAACCTTCATTTTTGAATTGCCTTATACAACTGTACATTGGTTTTATTAATTGACATTATTAAAAAGCTCGTGATTGGAAAAAATTCAATTTTTAACACTGTAGAGTCCGCAGAGGCGTAACTACAATGGAGCAGGTGGAGCAGCCGCTTCGGTGTGCATGATAAAAAGGGGCGAAACAGGGGAATTAAGAAATTTTGAAATTTAATAAACTAGTTGAAAGTGTTTTTCTGGGCGCAAGGCAAAGCTAACGACTTTCGGGACAAAGTGGACTCTTCTTAGGAGGCCGCTTGGCTTAAAATTGCTCCAGGGTGCAAAATTTGTAGTTACGCCTCTGATAATATACATACATACATATATATATTTATATATTATGTATGTATATATGTGTCCGCGCGATAACTTTCGAACGAAAGTTCCTATTTTTACGAAATTTGATGGAAACGTTGGAAATACAAAAATCTTGAATAAGTTCTTCAGCCAGACACGTCCGATGCCCGGAACATAGCTTTTTAGGCGTTTTTCGTAGAAAAAATTGTGTTTTGCTAAAATTTCCTAAAATTCGTAGGTTTTTGCGATATTTTTTCTTACCCCATTAGAAAAATGGAGAAAAAATCACATAAAAAGGTTTTGAACAATTATTCTATGTTAACTAGTTTTCGAGAAAAACTAATTGCACTATGTTATGCAGGATGCTGCGACAGGGGTATTTTCAATTACATTTACATAATAGTAAAAATATTGCTGATAAGTAGACTTGGGAAAACAGTGGCCCCCAAAACAGAATCGCCATATAAAATATTTTGAATTAGGGGGCTGTAAATTTTATTACAAGGCTTAGAATTTTCCTCTGGATTTGAATACTAGCCTAAGGAAACTTTTGAGAACACAAATCAGTAAAAATTAAAAATTACCTATTTTTAATAATTTAATATATAATTCTAACTTGAAAAATAATTTTAAAAAATTAGTGTTGAATAAATAAGTGGTCAAATTTAATAGAAATTAATTAAGTCGAATTGAAAATATTTATAATGTAAACATATCTCTATTTCCTTTGTGATTATTTAAATAACATGTATATCTCACCTTCTCTATACCTGCTTTTAATATAAACAAAATCGATTGATCAGTATATTGTATCACTCCAATCGCTCCTTCACATGTTTCAAGGAGTCTCCACAATCTCGCCGAGGTTGGACGAAACGAGAATGTAGAGGGTCATTTCGTTGTGTCTGGCGGTTGGTGTTTTAATGCTGTTCATATGGCTGAGCCAACCTCTGCGAGGAACTCGACGAGGAACCTCGTCCAACCTCGGCGAGAATGTGGAGACTCCTTCGACATGATTTAGTTTTCGCATTAGAAAAATATAAAGATATAAAGATATTCTGCTGATAAGCACCCAAACAGAGAAATGAAATAAAAAATGTGCTATCCTATATATTCAAGGGACCATACTAGTAACCAAATTACACTGTTCCACTTGTCGCCAGTGGGTGACGTAAAATTTCCCCACTCTTTTGGTGTAGATACACACTGTTTGCAGTGGTATTGGTTTAATGGTTGCGTCTGTGTGCGTATTTACAAACACTACTACAACACACGTATTACCAGAGAGAGAAATGTGTGCTGTTCAACTAACAATGTCTAACAATGTAATACAATGCACTGTGGGTTCGGTGACGGACAGCGACTGACTACATGAGTAAAGCTGTGACAGGCCTACAAAGAGCTCCAAGCAAGCTACACTTCGTTGATATTAGTTGGCTTCTAGTGTTATATGTATATATTTTTGTTTGTTACGTAATGCTTAATGAGAATGACAATCTGATTAGGTTAGGTCACTATTTAAACGTAATTGATACATACATGAGGCATTATATAATTGACGTATATGTACGTCCATCTTTTTAGTTAAGCAAAAAAATTACTGAATTTACAATATTAATCATTATCCATTTTAGATGACATTCACAATTTACAGACAGACTACATAATAGGTACAGTAGGGGTAAAAAACATTCGTACAGTTACACAATATGATAATTTGATAAATGTTACTACGACGTATATTAATAATAAAATATGTAAACAAACAAATTATTTAATCTCAATTTTGAATTTATGAGATTATGTGAATTGTTTGAAAAATTGTAATTAAAACTTTGCACCGCCGAGACGACCACCGGCCCAATCAAATGTCAAACATTAATATTGTTATTATTTTATTATTGTGTTTACAAAAATTTTTAAAAAACATGACCAATACCACAACGAATATAAAAATATATCATACAATTCATACATTTACAATACATAATATATGTATATACAAGGTGGTCCAGAATTATGTACCGTAATTGGTAGAGCTGGTAGTACGTTCAAAAATAATGGTACCTTTTCATGTACACTTTTTTTCAAAACTCAACAATAAGGGAGATACAACTCTGTAAAGGGGTGAAACGAAAACCATTATTTCTTAAATATTTTCCAAACGCTTTCAAATAACGGATTGATATTTTAGGGGTACTTATTTTGCGTTAGAAGGATTAAATTTATGTCAACACTTATTCCACCACTCATGACTAAGGGGAGGTTTGAGTGGTAGGTGTGAGTTATCACATCTTTTCTTTTTTAATTTGCAATTATTTAAACAAAATCCCTGATAATATAATTCCTGAGACAATTTCACACAAAAAAGGTATACTTGTTACATTTCAATAAATATTACCGTTTTCGAGTAATTTAAAGTAGAAATATCTATTTCCAAATTATCCCCTAATCGTAAGTGATCGAATAATCGATACCATAAATTTAATTACCTTAATGTTCATACGCGCCCCTAGAATATGAATCCAGTAATCAAAAGCGCCTAAAAAATTTAAAAAAAAAAAAGAAGTCAGTTTCGTTCCACCCCTCTACATTTGCTTTATCTCCTTTATCATTGAGTTTTGGAAAAAAGTGTAGATGAAAAGGTACCATTATTTTTGAACATACTATCAGCTCCAGCAATTACGATACACAATTCTGGACCACCCTGTATATATATATATATATATATATATATATATATATATATATATATATATATATATATATATATATATATATATAATATATATATATATATATATATATATATATATATATATATAATATATATATATATATATATATATATATATATATATATATATATATATGTATATATATATATATATATATATATAGGTGGTCCGGAATTATGTACCGTAATTGCTAGAGCTGATAGTACGTTAAAAAATATTAGTACCTTTTCATCTACACTTTTTTTCCAAAACTCAATAATCAGTGAGATAAAGTAGAGGGGTAAAATGTAGAGGGATGGAACGAAACTGACTTTTTTTTAATTTTTTAACTGCTATTGAATAAATGATTCATATTTTAGGGATGCATATGAACATCAGGATAATTAAATTTATGGTATGAATTATTCCATCACTTATGATTAGGGGATAATTTGGAAATAGATATTTCTACTTTAAATTACTCGAAAACGATATTATTTATCGAAATGCAACAAGTATACCTTTTTTGCGTGGAATTATCTGAGGAATCATATTGTTAAGAAATTTGTTTAAATAATTGCAAATTAAGAAAGAAAAGACGTGATAACTCACACCTGCTACCCAAAACCATCGGTTGATCATAAGTGGTCGAATAAACGTTAACATAATTTAATCGTTCTAATGCAAAATACGTTTCCCTAAAATATCAATTCGTTATTCAAAACCGTTTGGAAAATATTTAGGAAAAAATAGTTTTCGTTTCACCCCTTTACAGGGTTGTATCTCCTTTATTATTGAGTTTTGGAAAAAAGCGTACATGAAAAGGTACCATTATTTTTGAACGTACTATCAGCTGCAACAATTACGGTACATAATTCTGGACCACCCTGTATATACATATTCACAAATTTAAAACGCAATTTCACTTTAATCTCACCAAACAGAGACCATACGACGAACATTACCGCGCACACTAAGAACGCCAAGAACCGCGGAGATATTTAGGAGTATTTTTCATATTACGTCATTCGGATGTACCGGACTGGCTAACAATTCATCATCGGCCGCACAATTCAATGAGTCAATAACCTTATAATAATCTAAATATTTTTATACAAATTTTTCAACTTTTTATCAGCCAATAATAAACATATTTACATGTTGAATTGTGTTCCCTGACAGCCGTGTGCTTAACGTTTAGTTCCTTGCCCTCGTTTGTTAATGAAAAAACACAAAAAAAATTTAAATGATCCACACGAGCCAAAGGATCATCGCTCACCATCTTACAGTTTTAGAAACACAAAATACCCCTGTCGCAACATCTGCATAACGTAGCGAATTTCCAAATATTTGGCACTGGCGGATCTCATCTAAGGCCTGTTGTCCATTTAAAAAAATAGTTTAGCTTTCTAACAGTGAAAAAAATTATCAAAATCAGTCGAGTAGTTAATTTTTGGCGCTTTTGGGTCCTCAGGACGCTAGCGGATCTCATATAGTGTAGCATATATCCATTTAACAACATATTATTACATTACATAACTATAGTTTTCAATTCTTTTTCTAGGTATGCAAATATATATTATAAATTATATTTTCTCTCTAAAGGAGAACATCATACAAAAATTTCATTTCCGTAACGTACTCTTAAAAAATCTGGTTAATTTTAATTTAAAAAGATTAGACAGAGCTATTGTTATTATAACACATACATACATACATATTGAATAACTAACTAGCACTTGTTTTTTCTATATTTAATATCGTAAAGAAAGCATTAGCAATATAATAATAAAATAAAAAATGACAATTTTCTCGAGAGCTACTTAACATAGAAAGAAAATTATAAGGACATTTTCGTCATAATTTTTTTCTCTTTTCAACGATGTAAAAATCGAATTGTCGAATGATAGAATCGAATGATAAAAAATGGCCAAAAAACCTACTTCTGGGCATCCGACGTGACTGGCTAACGAACTTAGCCAAGACAATCCAGATTGCAGATCGCACACCAAATTTGATAAGCATTAAACGTTTCGTTCAAGAGTTATCGCGCACATATATATATATATATATATATATATATATATATATATATATATATATATATATATATATATATATATATATATATATATATATATATATATATATGGTCCATTTCACTTAAATTTAACCAGGCTTCGTCACTTTGAATTTAAATAATTTCCGTTTTCTTGGCTTTATCTCTTTCATTATTGCATTTACGTAAATTTTAAATTTGCCTATTGTTTTTAGAAAAGAATAAAAGATTGATTTGTGTCGAATATAAGAATTATCTAATTTTTTAACGAAAACTCATGATCAATTGGATCTGAAATGAGGTATATATGTATATATATATATATATATATATATATATATATATATATATATATATATATATATATATATATATATGTGTGTGTGTGTGTGTGTGTGTATATATGTAGATATATATAAATTTTAATGAAGTAGATTTTCGGGTTCAAGAGGCTATAGTCCCGGAAGAGTACATAGTCCCGGACTCAGGTCTTAGCGTAAAAGCTGCTGTAATAGCTGAATTTCCAGAATGGAAATTCGCTAAAAATAACATTAATAATAGCTCAGTATTATAACTGCAAGTGGTTATTTTGAGTTTAATGTTGTGTTGCAAGGTCGTGCTGATAATAAGTCAATAATATTCATTTTTTTCAGAAATTATAAAAATAAATATGATATAGTATTTATTTGGACAAATGATAAACAATTAATTTGAAGTTAATTATTAAAGAAAATTCGTTAAGTGCGTGTTTTTGACACGCACTAAGTAATGTCACCTCAGTGAAAGTGTTAATTTATGATTTTTTGTTAACTCTATAGTTGTCAACTCTACAGCCCTCTTGCGTTTATTCAATATGGATGTACAACTCTATAATAATGTTTCCCCCACTATGATCACACAACGATATTAATATGTCATCCTTCGATGACATAAAAATTAGTAAGAAACATAAATGACAAAAACATTATAATATGTATATTAGTTTCCTCTATTTCCGATCTCTTATGAAATCTAGCGCACACAGCGCACAGCGCATACTGGAGTCCTTTTAGTTGCGACCTTAAATTAAAACATGTTGCGTAATTGATTCAAGGTAGGTAGCTATTTGTAGCTATTTACCGACACAAACACTTCGTCCGGACAAGCGGACACACATTGACAGTCATCTTAAGTGTGGCCAATTATTCGTAGCCGACATACACAAATACACAAACAACACGCAAGGTAAGGTCACTGTTCATGACAAGACCTTACCTCAAAAATACAACAAATTAACTTCCGCACTTGCCACTTCTGAATCATTGCATTTATTATTTCATGGAAACATTATTACCTTTTAGTTTTAACCAAATATGTATAATATTATTTAATACTTTATTATTTCATTTATTCAGATTGAAAGTTGTACAGTCAAGTCTCCTATAACGCGATTCTCCATAGAACGCGGCTTTCGTACACGAAAATTTGACTTGAAAAAATTATCTATATAGCAGCACTTATTCGATGTGTTAAATTTTCGAAGTGCTTTTGAAGTCGGTCTAACTATCTAACATAAACTGTACCTGTTTTTTATTATGTTTGTTTATAAATAATACTTTTCGTTATCGAAAACTTTGATCATAAATACCTCCTAAACCGTATGTTGTAGCGAAAAAGTAACGGAATTTTTGAAAGCTTACGTGAAGCAAGTTGTAAGTATTTCAAACGTATAACGACTGTTAAAGCCTACTTTTCGTTATCGAAAATTATCGATAAGGGAAAATAACGATATTGTCAAAATTTAAATATGTAAAATTCTACATATTCGTTATCTTTTATATTATAAAATTCAATTAATTAACACCGTATTAATCACAACTTGATACTTTGACGATATAGTTTTTATATAGGTCTGATTTATCTACAATTTATTATTTTATTTTTGATATCCCATATAACGCGGTACGATTCATTTAATTTGTATTAATTCTCAATCTCCATATAACGCGGTATAAATTTATTTTTTTTTTTCTTATTTTTGTGATTTCTATAGAACGAATTACTAATGTCAATTAAACCAAGAATCATACGTACTCATCAAATTGACGACCAAACTTCTCTACCTGCCCCAATACTACAACTTGCAGTTGCCTGCCTGCTATCTAATTTATTTGTTATGATAACACAGAAGACGTATCAGTTTTGTTTATAGTTGCTATCGTTAAAATAGTGTGTATCAATTTGACGACGATGTATGATTAACATATGTTTTTTCTTTTTTTTTTATTAATAATGACTTTATTGATATATTATACATTTATCAAATTTTAATACATTTGTTTTCAATTATAATATTTACAAAATATAAGGTTGACAGTTCGTTAATCCAAACTTTGTCTTCTCGTTTCATTTCTTCTACTTAGTATTTCTAGACGTGTGATAACAAGTTTAAATTTTCTGAGTGTTTAGGTTTTTTCTTTTTAAAGATTTTGTACTTTACATATAAAAGTTTTCCTAATTTTTCTAAAATTTATTAAAGATATGGATGTTATAATTAACCTTAGAATCATACGTTGGTCTACGAGTCAAGTTAATCATACATCGGCGTCGTTTCGACGAATGGACTTTTTACGGGGAGTTTTAGAGTTTATTTGCAAAAAACATTTTTTTTACATAACAATACTACAAAAGCGAACAAAATATTTAAAAAAATTGGATTTGGAAAAATTTCTTAATGTAAATATTTATTAATTTTTTTAATCTTTTTATCAAAGCATATTTTCATTATAAAAATTAAAAAATATATAAATACATCAGTTGTAATAATTAATTTATGAACTATTATGAATCAGTGGACACGTGTGACTTTACAGAATGTGAAATTTCTCAGTCATAAATATTCCTATAGATATGTAGTTATTTCCCCATTAGGTACATTTGTAAATTTTCTAAAATTTGTTAGTAATTTTTCGAATAAGATCTCAAAAAATAATAAAAATTAAAATATTTTCCACGAAATAAATTGTTAATCTTTTATTAAGTCATTCGAAACGCATTCTTTAGTTTTCGATTCAGTATATTCAAACTTCAGTATTATGTCGTCTCTATAAGTCAAACAGCTGTAATCATCTTTCACATTATCATAATCATTGAATAAATTAATTATAACATCCATATCTTTAATAAATTTTAGAAAAATTAGGAAAACTTTTATATGCGGAGTACAAAATCTTTAAAAAGAAATATAGGTTAATCATACATCGTCGTCCTTTTGACGCACACTATTTCAGTATAAAAAAAAAGACAATAGCTATAAACAAAATTTATATGTCTTATGTGTTATAATAACAAATAAATTAGATAACAGAAGTTTCACAGCGAACAGGTACCGACAAGTCACAGTATTGGAGCAGGTAGAGAAATTCATTCGTCGTTTTGACGAGTACGTATGATTCCAGGGTTAATTTATTCAATGATAATAATAATGTGAAAGATGATTACAGCTGTTTGGCTTCTAGAGACGACATAATACTGAAGTTTTAATATATTGAATCGTAAACCAAAGAATGCGTTTCAAGTGATTTAATAAAAGATTAACAATTTATTTTGTTGAAAGTATTTTAATTTTTATTTTTTTTTGAGATCTTATTCGAAAAATTACTAACAAATTTTAGAAAATTTACAAATGTGCCTATTCAGGAAATAACTACATATCTACGGGACTATTTGTGACCGAGAAATTTCACATTCTGTAAAGTCACACATGTCCACTGACTCATAATAGTTCATAAATTAATTATTTGAAAGACATGTTTTATGATACAACTGATGTATTTATCTATTTTTTAATTTTTATAATGAAAATATGCTTTGATAAAAAGACAAAAAATTAATAAATATTTACATTAAAAAATTTTTACAAATGCAATTTTTTTAAATATTTTGTTCGCTTTTGTAGTATTGTTATGTAAAAAAAAATGTTTTTTGCAAATAAACTCTAAAATTCTCCGTAAAAATTCCATTCGTCAAATTGACGGCGATGTATGATTAACGTTTCTCGTAGACCAACGTATGATTCTACGGTTAATTCTGAGTCTCCTATAACGCGATACAAATTAACCGCGCTGTAGCAGACTTGACTGTAAATGGTTTATTTCGATCGTCCGTACATTATTAAATAAACTAATTAAATATTTACCGCGAAATTCCAACAAAAGTTTACGTAGACCCAAACAAAGAAGCTATGAGACAATGAGTCATAGACGGACAACACAAAGCAACGTGTAGTCTGAACATATTAAACAGATAAAAAATGATACACATAATATTATGACTGATACACACACTTTACATATAATACCGATTATGTATGACGGGACCAATTTAAATGGTATTAACTATAATTTTTATGTAAGTCGACTGGCATTATTATAAATTCAAAAACCGTAATATCAGTTAAATGATTACTTGGAAATCAAACATAAATATTTTTGGGGAAAATCACTTTGGGAAAATGTGACTAATACATATTATAAACAGATTAAAATATTGCATAACATATTACATAGTTAATTATTTTTATTAAAAATATTTTTTGTCGATTTTATCAACACGTGTACTGCTATGGTTAGTACATACATATATTATAGTTAATTACTGTTAAAAAGTAATTATTGATTCATTTTACTTGTTGAGAGGATATGTCCGCCTGGTGCTTTCGAACTCCCGGTCTACCAAACAAGACCGCAGCAACTAACCAGTAACCCAACGCGAGGTTAAAACAGATTAGGGACCTTACAAAAAAATGTAGAAAATGCATAACTCAAAACGCTCAAAATCTCACGATTTCCTTAAGGGCAGGGTAAGGTATTAAAATAATTTTTTTTTTGCATTTTTTTTTACTTTTTTAACTGAATTCATAATATCTCAAGAATATTGTCTCAAAATTTCAAGTTGATTGGAGCAAAATTGACGAAGTTATAAGCATTTTTGTTGTTACCTGGCAGATGTTTCGCTCTCTATATATCTCTATCTCCCAATTATAGAAATTTCAATGGAAGTACTAACGTGTTTATACCTGTACTGTATATTTTGTCAATGTAGGGTACAAAATTTAGTTTAGCAGTAAGCATTCTATATCAATTTTATACAAGAATTTTTAAGTGTTCAAAACTTTAAAGCGTTTTCCCCACAGCTCACGTTTTCAAAGTCGGTGCCCCTCATAACTTCAAAACTACAGCACCGATCCATTTGAAATTTTGAACACTATTTCTGTACATAATTTTGAACACTATTTCTGTTAATAATTTTTATTTTACAATAAAATTAGCCAATTTTTTTCGCAAAAATCGTGTTTTTCCGTTCTGAGTGTTCCAAAAAAGTGAAAAATTGAAATTTCGAAAAACCCTCCCAGCGTTACCTGAGGAAAACTATTATCTAACGAATGAACTTTAATTTTTTTATTTCGAATGATCCAGCACCAAGTTATGAGGGGAACCGCAATTCTACTTTTTTCCGGGACACGTTCGAATAATTGCTACCATTACTGTATTTTTTTTAATATTTCTTCGTGAAAATTTTATACAATATTCTTCGAATGTTATACTTTAATGTACCACTGGTTTTAATAAAGAGATTTTAACTGTGTCGTCACAAAAAATAACAAAAACATGCCTTTTTTTGTTCGAATTAACCTTACCCTCTCCTTAAAGGTTGCTTTTCTAAACAAGATAAAGCATTAATTTACACATGAGAATATTTTATTTCATTTTTATACTGTTATAAAAGTTGCGATAAATATATCTGTAAAAAAACTTAAAATGATACAATAACTTATATTCTTATGCAATGTACCGATCTGATTAAATGCTTAAACACAATCAGTAAGTTATTATATCAAAGAAAATTGTTATAATTAATGTTTAAATTTCTTACTTTCTCTTGCTTTTTATTCATATTATGAACTTTAATGGGTAGGTATTTTTCTAAAAGTCGTAGCATAAAAAAGGTTTTGCTGTATACTTAATAGAAGTGTCGATATTTTCTAACAGTTCAAAAAAAAAGAAATATTACTGTGGTAGAGCCGGGTAATATGATATAATAAACAATTTATTTTCTTCAACAATACATAACTATAATCAAAGTATTTTGACGAAATACTTTTACTTTATTTATTTACAATTCAGAATTTATGTAATCGCTCCGTAATAAAAATTATCACCGTAATGACGTCATCAACTATACCTACTATTTTTTTTTAAGTTCTCCTATTATTTACTGTATATGCATGGCTGTGACATGTTATTTTTTCAAAACCATTACAAGTGATGTGCTATAAACAAAAAACACTTTTTTGGAATTTTTTTGGGGGGAAACTATTTATCGTAATGTAAAAAAGCTTTTGTATATTAAAGTACATATAATTAAATGCATATTGAATATTTTTTCTTTTATTTTTGATCAACCGTCTGCCCTTGTAAGCCTGTTGAAGGTCACAGGCCCAAAACTATAAGTCCGATTGGATTAAAATTGGATGCATTTTCTTTATTATGGTGTTTCTTGTAAGACTATCTAGAATCAGTCCTTAATATAAAAAATTCGATTTTTTAGAACGCCTGAAACGTCAAAAAACAGAGCTATTTTTCTTACTTTTTTATTCAAAGTGGCACCAAAAAAAAGTATGAGGTGTGATGGGCTGATTGTAAGTAGTCTTATAGAAAACACCATAATAAAGAGAATGCATCAAATTTTAGTCCAATCGGACTTATAGTTTTAAATCACAAAATTTACATGTGACATTCAACAGGGCTACAAGAGCAGATGGAAGGCCAGACAAAAAGAAAAAAAATTCAAGATACACTTAATTATATGTACCTTATATGTATATCATGTAATGTCAGTATCATAAGTTTCATAACCAGCTTGAAAAATGTAGTTTCAAGAAAAATGCATGTAAAGTTTGGAAGTATAATACCCGGTACTGGAAGCTATCACATTAAAATGCCTTAATGAAATTTATAAATTAATTACATGGAGTAATTTTTAGGTGAATTATAAAAATTTTCAGATCCTAAAATTAGTTGGTTTTGCAAAAATACATAATTTATACATATAATAAAACTGTAACGAGACCGTTTCTGTACATGGAATATTTTTTGAAAATTGTACTGGTACTGTAAATAGTTATCGATTTAGATATCAAAACAGCGATTTTTAAAATTTTTGTCTGTCTGTCTATCTGTCTGTTCACGCATCACGCAAAAAGTACTAGACGGATTTTAATAAAATTTGGACCTTGAAACTTACTCCGGGAAAATTACTCATTCCCACGGGGAAAATAGAAAAATCATTTTAAGCATGTGTACACATTACGCAAAATCTATTAGACGGATTTTGATGAAATTTGGTGTGGTGATAACTTATTACCTGGGTCAACATCCAGGATACTCTTTACTCAGGGAAAATTTCTCATTCCCACGGGAAAATAGACAAACTATTTTGAGCATGTGCACACACTACGCAAAAACTATTGAACGGATTTTTATGAAATTTGGTGTGGTGATAGCTTATTACCTGCGTCAACACTTAGGATACTTTTTATTACGGTAAAATGTCTCTTTCCCTTGGGAAAATATGAATACCATTTTAAGCATGTGTATGCATTACGCAAAAACTATTGTTATATATAATTATTACACTTATATAGGGTAAACGGTATAGTTATTGGACAAGACACTCTCTTTTGAAGATTATAAGGCTTATAGACTAGTAAAGCAAACTTCGTGACTTTTTAGTTAAACAAAACCTTCTAGTATCTACAGAACTTGTGGATTGTGGAAATACACCAGAAATTAATAAATGAAATTTTTGTCCAATAACTGTATTTTTCTACACGCACAACTTTAATATTTTTTTTTTTAAAGACTTACCAATATGTAATATGAAAGTTTTTTACATTCAAATAGACAGGTCTTACTTTATGTATGAATTTTTTCCAAGGGACCAAACTAGAATGTCTATTAAACTGTTCCATTTGTAGCCAGTGGCTGACGTAAAATCTCCCCACTATGTTGTGTAGGTACACACTGTTTGCAATGGTGTTGGTTTGGTGTTTTGTAGTAGTGTGTGTGAATACGCACACTACTATGTAATATTTGCTCAGTAATATTTAATTTTGGTGTGTACATGAGTTATAGTATGCACTAAGATAATGTTCTTTTATTTGTATGTCTTTGTAGACGTTTTAATAAACAATGAGTAAACCGCTTCTTTTGTTATTATTCTTGTTTTTTACCGTTTCCCAAAAGTTGTGTTTTTCCCGACAAGGAAAATCATATCTCAAGTTCTAGAAAAGATAGAGACTTAATTTTTTTGAAATCTTGTTCATAAACTTATTGCGCATAAAGTGGAGTATGCTTTTTCCATTTGAACAGTTGCAACTATTTTTAAGCATTCTTTTTAAAAATAAAAATTGGTTTTTATATTTTTTAGAAGTTTGGGATTACAATTTTATAGTTAATTTTTAAAATTACCTGAAACCCATACTCAGCTTTATGGACAGGTCCTTTAGGAATAAAATAATGAAAAAATATTTAAAAAATATTCATTACTTTTTGAGATATGGCGTTCCGTGTACATGCTTAAAAACTTATGAAAAAGGGCTCCCTCCCCTCACAGGGAAGAGTAATGAATGTTTCAAAAACAAAATTTTCTATTTGAAACCCCCCTAATTTGAAAAAAAAATTTCTAAAAACAAAATAATCATAAATAAAAAAGTTGCTTTTTTATTTGAACTCCCTCCTTAAGCCGTGTCGGGCACACTCTGGGGTCACCACTAGTTACAATTTTCTACACGTACTTTTTTTGTACTTTGTTTTGAAAATTTTTCTTAACTGTCCAATAATTAGACCATTTACCCTACTTTCTCATTGATTTTATAACAGTGCATCGCGTGAACGACGTTGCGGATACAGCTAACAATCAGGAAAACAGGAATCTCACTGACTTTTTCGTTGTTGATAAAATTCCGAGCGTCTAAATTCATTACTGATCATGCAAGCGTAAAAATTGCACAACAAAATTGACCGCCATCCATAATATTAATACCATTATAAACAAAAAAACAGGTAATAGACGTATAAAATTTTTGAAAATGTATGAGCACATGTGCCGTAATCTATATTAATTTAACACGTGACATATAAAATGAAAATTCCACAATAAAAACTATTAATATTAATAGCTTGCCTGTATTGGTGTAACAAAAACTAAAATTTTATTATGATTATTACAACAAGCGCTGATTAATTTATCAGTTTTTTGTTTTTTTTTTTTGCAAATATCATTTACTATTATTAGCATGTACACGACCTTGCGATAAAATGCTACTCAAAATCAACATTAGTTCACGCGCGTTTGCGTAATCGGTCGAAATTTCGATTTTGAAACAACAAAAAGAAAAACACAATATTGACATAGGTCGGGAATTCGAAGATAGATACAAATAAGTGTATTAAGGGGTTACGGGTAGTCAACAATGTGAAAAAATTGAGTATTTTAAATATTTTGTTTTTATAGTAGTTTAAATTATTTTATAAAACAAGTAATAACTTTATTTTACAAATGTGTCGCCTCGTATCAAAATCTACTAAAACCACTTTTCGAATTTTTTGATTTTTTGGGGCCATTAATTTTTAAATGCAACAACGCATATGCCCCTTAACATTTTTTGTTGTAATTTTAACTGCTTACTAAAGAAATCTGCAACTGAAATATAACATAATTTTCAAATCCTGCTAAAATTACATTGAAAACTTTACAAATCCTGCTAAATTTTAGATTTTAACCGTTCAAATTTTAATTTTTTCACTGACATGCGGAACGTACGAAGTATAAAATTATGTTTTCACGTAAAATTTGTATTTTAGTATTTATCTAAAATTTTCAATAATGAAATCGTAGATTTAAATGAATTACTAAGTATAAGCACTTTGGTTTTAAGTGACAAAATGAAAATTCGTTAAGTGCGTGTTTTTGGCACGCACTAAGTCATGTCACCTCAGTGAAAGTGTTAATTTATGATTTTTTGTTAACTCTATAGTTGTTAACTCTACAGCCCTCTTGCGTTTATTCAATAGGATGTACAACTCTATAATTATTCAATATGGATATACAACTTTATAATAATGTTTCCCCCACTATGATCACATAACGATATTAATATGTCATCCTTCGATGGCATAAAAATAGTTTACAATATTACAAAATAAATGGTATCGTCTAACCCTGATACATCCAATATTGCTGAATCAAGTTTTTTTCAATAAATTTCCCTTATAATTTCTGTTTTAACACGCGCTTTATATTAATGTTACTATCAAAACCTACTAAATCCAAATAATTTTGATTAAAAAAAGGGGTAAAACGATAATTTTGTTTTTTGATAATAGTACTAATCATCTTTTTTACCTTGTTAGTTAATATAATTATGACTTTTTAATCGAAAAATTAATTTTGAACTGAGTTATGGTTTTTTGCGATTTCCCACAATCTTTGTAAAGTGGAATTAGTAGATTTTGATACTAGGCAACTCAAATATTAAAAGAAAAAAATATTTATTGCAAACCACGTTATTGTCATATTTGTTGGACCCCGTCCTGTTTTGCGCTGGCCATCACAACATTTTATTGCTTCATCTAGAATCAATTAAACAAACAAAATCATTAGTTTAATAGTTAATCTAGTGCCCGATCGAAGGATTTTTTTTTAAATCAAAATTTATATTTTTCTTATAAACAATAAACTAATGAAATTTTCCTTGAAAATCCAAAAATAAATTATCTGAGGCCGCCATTTTGTGTATTTTCACAAGAAACTAAAAAGCTTCGATCGGGTACTAGATTAACTATTAAAACTAACGATTTTTTTTTTGTTTGGCTGATTTTAGATGAACCAGTAAACTGTTATGATGGTCACCGCAAAACACGACTTGTGTGACATGATCCAACAAACATGGCGATAACGTGATTTACAGTAATTTTTTTTTTTAATTTTTGTCAAATAAAGTTAAAACATAATATAATAATTCTGTATTATTTATTTTACAGAATAAATTCAGCTACTGTCAAAAAAAAAAAAAAAAACTATTTAAAATACTCAATTTTTTACATTGCTGACTACCCGTAACCCCTTAAAAAGAGAAACAATACATACCCCTGTCGCAGCATCTGCATAACATAGCGAATTTCCAAATATTGGGCACTGGCGGATCGCATCTAAGACCTGTATCCATCTAAAATAGTTTAGCTTTCTAACAGTGAAACAATTTTCAAAATCAGTTCTGTAGTTAATTTTTGGTGCTTTTGGGTCCTCAGGACGCTAGCGGATCTCATATAGTGTAGCATATATCCATTTAACAATATATTATTAGATTACATAACTATAGTTTTCGATTTTTTTCTAAGTATGCAAATATATATAAATTATATTTTCTCTCTAAAGGAGGACATCATATAAAAATTTTCTTTCCATAACGTGTTCTTAAAAAATCTGGCTAATTTTAATTTAAAAAGATGAAACAGAGCTATTGTTATTATAACACATACATACATATTGAATAACTAACTAGCACTTGTTTTATCTAGAAAAGAATTGCTAAAACGATGAAGTATTTATTGTAAAAAAATTCAACAAATTTCCTAATTTTTCTCAAAAGTTAGTTCACTTAGAACAATGTTTTAAAAGCTTACCTTATGCAATTTTTTACGCTCTTTCCGATGGTGTAAAAAAAATTTTTGCATTCTGGTCAAATTTTGCAAAAAATCATTAAAAATGGCGAAAAATGGCGAAAAATGGCCGAAAAACCTACTCCTGGGCATCCGACGTGTCTGGCTAACGAACTTAGCCGAGCCAATCCGGATTCCAGCTCGCATACCAAATTTCATAAACATTAAACGTTTCGTTCGAGAGTTATCGTGCACAAACATAAATATATATATATATATATATATATATATATATATATATATATATATATATATATATATATATATATATATATATATATATATATATATATATATATATATATAAATTTTAGTGAAGTAGATTTTCGGGTTCTAGAGGCTCCAAAACAAATTTCTATCATAGTCCCGGAGTTAGGTCTTACCATAAAAGCTGCTGTAACAGCAGAATGGATATTCGCTAAAAGGTGGTGTGCTGGCCAGTACGCCATCCAACGTGATTAACGCTCTTAATTAATTTTTATTGACGATGATTCGTATTAGTGGTGTAATTTACGCCGACTTTATTATTTACATAGGTACATAATACCTATGCACTACCAATTCATTGCAGTGACTTGATCATTTTGCCCGAAAACAAAGAAACGTACATACGTAAACTAAGCATGAATTTTGTAACACGACTGAATTTGGCAAAATATTCCATAGAATTTTTCATTACATGTCATTGATTTTGAAAAATATTTTCGAATACTCATATAATCGAATAAATATAGAAAAACGCGTCATAATAGCAAATTTTCAAAAATTGATTTGTCATTGTTGATGAAAATGTTACAACCATAGCGAGGCCATTGACGATTTTCGTATATATATCAAAAGTACATGTACGCTCATATATATACATACATAACTTGTCGGTTGTCACTGAATGACTGAACAACTGAGTGAGCCCCGCCAACAAAACCGTCACGCCGGCCGTTCTAGTGGGACAGCGGTGGGGATCATCGCACATACATACATACATAGCATACATACATAATGGACTATTAACGCTATTACGTTAATATCGCGAGTGGTGGGGGCGTTCAATGTTGACATTGAGTGCTGAACACGGCCACACGTCGTTATATTATTATTTGTGCGATTTGTACGGTGTCCGTTTGTACGATTTTTCAATGTTAGTTTGAATTTTCCAATGTTACAAGCAACATCGTTTCATTCGTTTCATTCGCGCTATAACTCGTCAAGTCGTCACAGCGCGCACCACATGTGTTGTATAATAAACGTTACAACAATAATTATTATTTAAATTCAAAATTACGTCGTTCAACAACGAACATTCAATAAAAGTAAAAAAAAAAACTTTATTACATGATATTACAATTGTTGTGATTTTAAAAGTGATATTTTCGAATTAGACTGTGATAAAAGTGATTTCAAACTGTAAACCAATTTCAACAATCAACTAATATTTTCAAATTAGGTATGTTTTTTGTTGTTTTTTTTTTAAATTTGATTTTCATTGTTAAATGTGAGCACGTTTTTACAAAAAAAATTCGTAATTTCACATGCGCATATGTGTTGTGTGCGATATATGTATGCGGTGTACGTCTTTTACGATGATTCATTTAAATTTTATTGTTTCATTCATATATCGAATAGAACGTGTAATCCGGTTCGAATCAATTCGAAAATTCGATTATGAAATATCATTTTATTGATTATATGTATGTATATTATGTACAATTGTAAATTATTAGGTATATGTACACAATTGATATTGTGTACTTC
The DNA here is from genome assembly GCA_035578155.1 of Brachynemurus nebulosus. NCBI lineage: Eukaryota > Metazoa > Arthropoda > Insecta > Neuroptera > Myrmeleontidae > Brachynemurus > Brachynemurus nebulosus. The sequence continues at coordinate 18,754,928 of JAPWDM010000007.1, read as the reverse complement.
GAACCACAGTCTGTAATATGTACTAATAATAAATAAATATTGCGCGATCAAAAGAAAAAAATTTTTGATAATTCTGTTTGTTTTAGTAGTATTGTCACTTTTACGTATGTATTTTATTATAATTACTTAATTAGCAGTAATATTAATATGTATGTACCGCCGTATCGATCTTTTGTTTTGTTTTGAATGCCCGTTTCGACGCATTTGTCAAATTAATGTCCATCATCAGGTTCAAGTCTCTAATCATTGTATGTGTGTACTACAACAGACAACGTTTGTTACATTATTGTAATTTACTTAGTGTAATAACAGTTCTTTAGTTACATCATTTTTTTCGATGAATTTTTATAAATAGATTTCTTTGTTTAATTTGCATCAAGTCAGAATTACTAAATGTTTTTTTTCATTGCCCGATTCTTTATGATTAGTCATCATACGTAGTTTGGTCATAAGACTCATAACTATTACAGAAGTTTATGTGAACCGTACCTTAATTGACAGTCTGTAATCAATTACAACAAATTGTGCAAAATACAGTTTTTTTTTTCGGTTAGCCCGATGCGCTACATTAAATTTGTACTGGATTTTTTTTTATTTTTTTGGGGGGGCCGTTCAACGAAATAAATAGTAGCGTTCGTTAGCACAGTGTGTTTGCAAAAATTTTTGCGCCTCCTGTATTCGTGTATTTTTAGTTTTAAAATTTAAGGTCTGTTTCATTTGAACCAATTTATTTTATTGAGGTCAATTACGTAATACGACAAACAAAACGACAAAGACAGGGAATGTATATATTATAATTACACAGTAAAAACATCAATTATTCAAAAGTGCGCATCAAGAAAAAAAAAACGAATTGATTTTTTTTGTTTTTGTTTTTTGGAAAATATTTGGCTGGTGTCAATATTTTCCAAACAGTCCTTTGTGTTAAATGTCCATCGGATAATTATAAATAAATAAGAATTACGCATTATTATGAAAATTTTGTTATGAAAAACGATAATACGTTCTGCTTACTCGGTTTGTACACAAATTTTTTGCCAATTTCTTTTTTGTACATATTTATAGCCTATATAGCGTACATCGTGATACACAGTGTACATGTTTTTGCGTCACACAGAGAGTTGAATGAACATTGCAGCGCAACAGACCGGGGGCGACACAGTCGTTCGGGGAACGGCAAATTTTCTTTGTTAAATATGTTTATTATAATATTATGGTTGGATTTTCCAATGTTGTACTGGAACAGCTTCACTACACCCGCCACCACCTAGTGCCTATAACATGTACTTTTGTAAATTATTATCTGTTTATCATTTGTTTATCTAAAAATATTGCAACTGTTTTCAAATACCGAAATTTTCCATTCAACATAAGGAAAGTTAGTACATTCCACTGCAAAGTCTTTGTGTCTTAAATGATCGAATAGTCGACACTGTTCGATTAGTTTTTCACGACACGGTACATACTTTATACGTAAGATAAGTATGTTTTCACTATATTTTTATAACCAAATAACGTAAAAGCCCCCATTATGGAACGGTATCTAATACTGGAACAGTTTTGACATTTATTTCTGAAAGAAACGTCTGATAACAAAAATTATTATTAATAGAATAGTTGTTTTTCAATTTAAATTCACCTCGCATTTAATGTTTCCTTACTTAATTAAAGAAATAAATATGTAAATGTCAAAACTGTTCCAGTATTAGATACCGTTCCATAATGGGGGCTTTTACGTTGAACAAAGTTATCAAAAATAGAAACTTTTCAGATTTTTAATTATCAGAAAAACGATTTTATTTGTGCATCTATTAATAGAAATACCCCTGTCGCAGCATCCTGCATAATATAGCGAATTTCCGTTTATAAAAATTAGTTTTTCTCGGAAACCAGTTTACATAGAATACAAGTTCAAAAACCTTTTTTATGTACTTTTTTATCCTCTTTCTAATGGTGTAAAAAAATGTCACAAAAACTTTTGGATTTGGGAAAATTTTGGCAAAAGACTAATTTTTTCACGAATAATGCCCAAAAACACCATGTTCCGGGCATCGAACGTATCTGGTTGAAGAACTCATCCAGGATTTTCGGACATCCAATCTTTTCACCAAATTTCATAAAAATTGAATGTTTCTTTCGAGAGTTATCGTGCTGATACATAAATACATATATACATATATAAAAATTTTAGTGAATATCATTTTCGGTGTTTAGGGACCTGAAAACAAATTTCTGTCATAGTCCCGGACTGAAGTCGCGTCATGACAGTAGCTGTAATAGCTGAATTTTCGATTCGAAAATTCGCTAAAATGCAGACAGAAAACACGCAAAATCAATTTGATTTTATTTAACAATAAGTTTGTAATTCTATTGTCTGTTCATTGAAATAAAACATATTCAAAAACGCAAAGACCAAACGTTTCAATTCTTACATGAAATTGTTCTTTCTAAAATACAGAGTGCAGGGGCGATTTTAACGACGGGTAGTCTAGGTAGGCCTCCCGAATCTACCCAAAAATTCTAAAAAAAATGTAAAAAGAAAGATTTCAAGTATGATCTTAATTCAAATTTTATCTCTCACTTTTGTTCGTGGCATCTGTTAGTACAGTTTTTGCTGAACGGGACTCTAAAAATTCGAGCCTACCCAAAACAAAAATCCAAAAATCGCCTCTGACCGAGTGTGATTAAAAAAAAAAACAGCTATATACACGGATGCCGCGCAAAACGGTACACCAAGAAAGGTTTGTCTCTTTCTATGTTACTATAAGTGAAGCGTATATAGGATGTTCAAAATGTACACATATATAGATATACACATAAAGGCAATAAAGGTAACATAAGTGTGATAAAAATAAAAATAAAATAAAAAAAGTTTTGTACATACCAAACCCGTAATAATAAATACACATATAACAATATCATTTTTTTAGAGTTTAAAATATTTTTAAATATTCATGTTATGATATCGTTTCTGAGAGAAAACATCGTGAAAAACGCACATATTCTGTTCAAAACTAAATATGTATTTAATTATCTAATATACTAATTTATAATTTTGTATAAAAAATACATAAACATTTGACAATTTGAAGATTTGAAAATAATATGTACATATGTGCCTAAAAGCCTATCAATTAATGTTTAAATAAATCAGAATATACATATGATATATCTTACATGAGGATTCATAAATTATGTACGTTATTTCTTTTGTTTAAAAAGTTGCATTATAATGAATAATGATATCATTTTTGTAAGTAAAAATTTTGAATTAAAATATCTAAAGGAACAACTGTATACATTACATTTTAGCCAAGAAAAAACTTGTGATAAGGTAAACAAATAACGTTCCATCTCTTTCTCTGTATGCAGTTTGTGAAGTAACCTTATTGCGAAGCAAACGTGTAGGTAATTGGAAAGTTACATTACATTAATTACATCTATACAACATTCATGTTTACAGTTTACACTTGATCCGAAAACACAAATCAATCAGCACACAGATAAGTACATAAATATGTAAACACTCAATATTGTAGGTACTTTTATATACACGAATTATAATAACGCACATCATCGCGCACAATGTCATCTATTTCTAGAAATACATGCGGCGGAAATTTTTTTTTTTTTTGAGTACATTATTTTTTGTACACGTACTGTACCAATATACATACGTAATCAGTGTAATGTGTATAACTTTCCAGTTTCTAAATGGCCGCGTAATAATGAATGGTTTGTTGAATTCGAAAGTCTTTCTCTCATTCGCGTCATCTTCTGTTATTCAAACATTCTTTAACCTCTTTTTTTTTAAGGGGAGACACGCTAAAAAAAAATCGATTTTTTTTCTTCATAATTATGTTTCTTAAGGTGTTAGAAATATTCTCGTAAAATTTTATTTTAAAAAAATGAAAAATCAAAAAGTTGTGGGCATTTTAGTGCACGCACTTTACTATAATTCAATTTAAATAAAAAAACTTTAAATGCTTTTTTCTCGAAAGTACGTTTTTTCGACATGGTTCCCCATGTATCTCAAATCAAAGTGCATATTATTCCTCGATACCGTCATTTTGGCAGGAACTAGGATCTTTTGGTTCCGTAATATATCTTGAAAATGGCGGCTGTTTATAGTCGAGAAAAAGCGGTGATTTTTGAAAATTTATTTTCAAAATGCGATTTCTCGCTGGTTTTTTATTTTTTTTTTCTTAGATTCTAGTTAGTGCCATAACTGTATATGTATATTTTCAGAAAATTCTTGATTTTAACGCATTTCCAGAATGGAATTCAGCTATTACAGCCACTGTCATGATGCGACTTGAACCCGGGACTATGGCAGAAATTTGTTTTGAGGTCCCTAGAAACCGAAAATAATATTCACTATAATTTATATATATTATATTTATATTTAGTCCCACACCGTTGGACAAGTTCGTTAGCCAGCCATGGCGGATGCCTGGAACATGGTTTTTTTGGTCATTTTTCGTGAAAAAATTTAGTTTTTTACCAAAATTTTCTCAAGTTAAAAAATTTTTATTTACACCATTAGAAAGAGGAGGGAAAAATGACTTAAAGGGATGAAAAATCACAGAAAAACGAATTTTTATAAACGGAAATTCGCTATGTTATGCACGATGCTGTGACGGGTATTTTTATTTTGGTTTTTATTGGGATTTCAGAACGCAAGGAACCATCAAGGTAAAAAAATCTCGCAGTGTCGACTTCAAAGCCATTTTACACTCAGCTCATTTTTGAATTCTTTTTTAAAAAGTTGTTTTTGTAGTCTCAAGACATGTAGAAACAATGTTGTATATTTAGTTTTTTAATAAAATATTTGTATAAAATAAAATAATAATAGTAAAGGTCGATTTTTGATGTTTTTTTGGCGAATCTCTCCTTAATAAAATGAATTTTATTAATTATTATAAAATGTTGAATCGGTGCACCATCAGCAAGCACCATCATCGCCAAACAGCAGCGCCGCAATAGAAAGTTGTGCTAGTTTTTACAATTAAAACATACATACATGTAAAATTGCATTCTCTTTTGCGTTTAGTCGAATTCGTAGACTAATTTGAATTATTTTCTGAAGTATTTAAGTGTACATGTTGCAATATTATGAAGATTCCTCCCCCCCTGGAACTCCTCTGTCGCGATAATTGAGATCATATGAATTTGTTTGTATTTCAAAACCAAGGTTTATTATTATAAATTATTATAAAAATAAAAATATTACTAATAAATAATTAAAAAAATATTTTTATATTTGTGACCTATTTAAACGTATTTTTAACTGTACGATGAGTAATGTAGGACATTAAGTTTCCCTATTAAGTTGTACCTAAATCGAAAAAAATTGATTAGAAAATGATAATGACCCTGTACTGTTCTCGAAGTGGATTTTGTAACAGTGTAAATATATTTACAATTGCTACAAAGTTTACATTTTTAAAAGTAAATTGAAGAACACTGAATTAGATATATTTTTTTTTCTTATCTTAAATACTTCTTCTTGACCCAAATTTTTGACACAGTTTATTTTCAGTAATCTGTTTTTCTGTTATTTTTTTTAAAATTTGTGTTATATTGGATAATTTTTAGACCAATAAAACTGGCAGGAAATTTTAAATATCCGTTCAAAAAAAATTTTCACAAGAAATATTGCAAATTTTGTTCTATTTTTTTGTTTGTCTACAAGTACAGTACAGTTCAGAGAAATATAAACATAGTGTATCAAATTAAAAAGAAATATTAGTGTTACTTCTCGAAAATTACGTTTTAAAATTTCGTCAGATTTTTTTTTGGGGGGGAAATTGTATTCTTCGTATCATTCTGTGAATTTTAAATACATTTTAGTTAATGGCACAATTCCAAAAATATTATTTACCGATAAATAACATTCACAAATTCACCTAACAAAGGAAATAGCCGTAATAGTTAGTATTTCATAAAGGGGGCATTCCACGGGAAATGGGAAAATGAGTTATTTTTTTAAATTGCTATAATCAATACCAATTTATTCTTAACGAAATGTATATTAGTTAAATTTACATGGTCTGTAAAAATTGTTTCGAAATAAAATAGAGAAAGTACTTTTTTCACTATGACAAGTTGTTGTTTAGTTCCGAATAAGTTGTACGACTTTTTGCATCATGTTGGCAACACTGTTTTCGACTATTTTGCTGTAACATTTTCAAGCAAATGGAGTCGGAGAGTCTGAAGAGCATTTCTTAAATTTTAATTTGATATAAAAATACAATGAAAAAAGTAAGAATTTTCCTCTAAAACTCATAAATACAATGAACACATAGCATGTCCCGCCAGTCACACGAAAACATACAAAAGTTGTATTTCTAACTTCAAAATTGGTTGTATTAAAATGGAGCTTTTTGGAAAGTAAGAATTGGCTAATTGTTGTACTTTTTAGCATATTATTCTGGTGCAAGGTGTTAAGGGGTAGGTGAGAGGTGGTTTTCATTTTTGTCCCACCAGTCACAGTGACTGGTGGGACATTTTTTAAAACATGCTATAGACTGTTCTAAACATTTCTAACCTGTTTCTCACCCGATTCTATGCCTTTTTTATAAGTGTGATTGCTATTTCCGTTTTTAGATGAATTCTGCCGAGTGAAAAAGGAAATCTAGGGAAAAGTTGAAAAGTGATGAAACTAAGTGGAAGACTGCTCAAAAATTTTAATTTTGATAATTTGATAATTTTCTCAAAGATTTTAATAAAAATTATTAATTCGCTATAATATTGTCTTAATAATTAATCAATAATTCTAAATATGACATAAAAACGAGTTCATTTCTTAGCTGATTTCGTACTAGTCCCACCAGTCACAATTTCTACTGTATATATTTTCTTGTAGAAATTAAGCTCGGTGCTAATTTCCAGTTAATGTTGTAGTCTACTTAATTATTTAATAGCTTAAGCCGGTTCTACACGATGCTACGAACACCTTCCAACATTGGACGTTTGATGATTCGTGGCATCGTGTGGCCGTTGTTCGAACCCTCGAGCGTCGAACGTTCGCATATGGCCATGTTCCAGCCGATGTCGGTATTCTTGCACCGAGTCAAAGGGATGCTTCGAACGTTTGAAGGATAGTGTTCGTTGGTTCGACTCAGCGGCTACACGACTCGTTCATATGAAGAGACACAACATCAGTGCATAACATTAGAGATAATATCAGATAGATGACATCCTCGTCCACTGAATAAACGTTTGTACGTGGTACCAACACATCATCATTAAATTGGATCAAACATTTGATTCACCGTGTAGCAGCAACATTCGCAGCAACAACTATCGAAGTTACTTGCATCAAACGTTCGATCGAACGTTGGAAGAAACGTTCGTAGCATCGTGTAGAACCGGCTTTAGTCAAAGACATCTGACTGTGTATAGCGTTTGGGCTAAAATCTCGATTAACAGTGCAGCAGACGAAGGTGAGGTATTTTTGACTGTCCCACCAGTCACACTCCTTTCACCACTAAAATATTACCCAAATATGTGCGTAAATTATATTTTTCGGTATTAGTTTCATAAGTTGATTCATAATCTATTTTAAAATATCCATTTAATCTTAATATTAGCCTCCTCATTCCAAATAAAATTTTTTTTTTCAAATTTTTGATTTTTTTTTTTAAATTTGTGTTTATTACTATTAAAAGAAATCAAAAAACCACTTTTAAAATTTTTTTTTTACTGAAAAAACTTGATGTCGACTATAGTAGACATTTGGAATAACGCTTACTCAATTGACATCTAAAACAATGTTAATTTCTTAAGAATTTATGGAAATAGTTGGCTAAGAAAATACAATAGATGAATGGAAAACATGTGTAATAACTACAAAATAATTATTATAATGATAATGAACACATGAGGGTTTACACATTTATAAGAGGGTTCACTTTCCAAAATTTGGAAGCAGCCTTTTCCGCTGGAGCCACTTCATTGTCATAAACAACTTTTAAATTTCTCATGATAGCAAAAAATTGGTCTCTGGGCAAGATTGCAATGGAAGAAACCATTGTTTTGTATTGATAGTACATTATTGTTCTTGGAAGTCCCATTACAGACATTTTAATGGAGGCACCAAAAAGCCTTTTTGTTTGCTCATTATTTGAAATTAGCGGGCGCCCTTTTTTCAGTATAGCTACGATTGGTTTTTTCTGTAACCAGATTGAAAATATCTTCAGAAATGTACTTACTACATAAACATATTTTTTTAATTATTACATAGCCGCTTTCCAAATGTCGACTATAGTAGACATAAAAGTTTCTGGCGTTACTATGACAACCAAACTCATGAAACATTCTAAACAAATATCTTAGTTCCTTCTCTGGACATTCATAATAACATATTAACCCCCACATATTAAAAAATAATTTATTTAATGTACTAAAAAATTATTTACATTCACGAAGACGCTGGGAACTACCCTTTGTAGCGATGCCCTATTTTCAAACTGCTGTAGAATATCAACAATGAACGTGGACCCAACTGAAAAAAATTCTGTAATGTGCTGCTATCTGTGAGGAAGACAGTGGTACTCCTGTCAGTGCTGTCAACCCACTCTAAAGCGATAATAAGAATTCCCTACGAAATGACTACGGTCGACGGTTGGAACGAGGAGGTTAGATCAAAATAGAAAATTACAGGTCTAAACATTAGGAATTTTGGAGTCAACTCTCCCACCAATCACTATGGAATGTCCCAAAGGAGAAAATATGGCGTAATTCAGTTGAATTTGTTATGTTTATTGAAAACGTGATCTTTAACCCAAAGCGAAAAGAACAATGTAAATATCCACTTTGATAATATAAATCGGGATAAAAATAAATTGTATGAACACAAGAGGAAAGAGTGTTGACACAGTAGTGCCCCCGTTTGGCCCCGTTTGAGTGACTGACTGGCTTCACTGTATGTATTTATGTTTCAATTTGGGTTGAATGTCCCGTGGTAATGACATCCAAGGCCAGTTCGTTAACATAAACTATTTGTTCAACATATTAACAAAAAAAAAAAAAAAAAAAATAGGTACCTAGCCAGCTGATATACTCGGGGCGCGACGTGTCGCGCAGTCACTGTTGTCGAAATATTGCTAAAAATTTGTTAGAGCACGAACACGTCCGACGCGTTTGTTAAGTTAAGCTTCATGTTCGAAACCCTCCTCTCCAAGTTCAATAACTTTGGCCATCTCATTTTCAAATAAATTAATAAAATTTGCCAACGTACCGGTGGAGGTGCAGGATAATAAATTTTTAAGATTTAATTCTTAACAATTCAAAAAACAAAACAATGGAAACATAAAATTTGCAAGGTAACATAAAAAAGAAATTAAATTACATAAAAAAAAATTCTAAAATTGAGACACGTGATTCAAAAACACACTCCTCATATATTTGAGAATAAAATTATGCAAAGATAATACGAACGAGAAAAATAATTGCTAAAATATTACATAATATTTTTCGAATAAACAAGCAAAAAATTGTGTACATTTTAATAAATTAGCATTTTTTTGTATACTTCAGTAAACAAGTGATATACATACATATATATATGTAGGTACATATAAGGTGTCCCTGTACGAACTTCGTTCATCTATACATCTAATAAAAGTGTAACGAGACCGTTTCTGTACGTGGAATATTTTTTTTTGAAAATTGTACTGGTACTGTAAACAGGTATCGATGTAAATATCAAAACAGCGATTTTCAAAATTGTTGTCTATCTGTTCACGCATCACGCAAAAACTACTGGACGGATTTTGATGAAATTTGGTGTGATGATACCTTATTACCTGGGTCAACATCTAAGATACTTTTTACTCCGGGAAAATATCTCGTTCCCTCGGGAAAATAGAAAAACCATTTTAAGCATGTGCACACATTACGCAAAAACTATTGAACGGATTTTGATGAAATTTGGTCTGGTGATAACTTATTCCCTGGGTCAACGTCTAAGATACTTTTTACTCCGGGAAAATGTCTCGTTCCCTCGGGAAAATAGAAAAACCGTTTTAAGCATGTGCACACATTACGCAAAAACTATTGAACGGATTTTGGTGAAATTTGGTCTGGTGATAACTTATTACCTGGGTCAACATCTAAGATACTTTTTCCTCCGGGAAAATGTCTCATTCTCACGGGAAAAATAATAAAAAAACCATTTTAAGCATGTGCACACATTACGCAAAAACTATTGAACGGATTTCGATGAAATTTGGTCTGGTGTTAACTTATTATCTGGGTCAACATCTACGATACTTTTTACTTCGGGAGAATGTCTCATTCCTTCGGGAAAATAGAAAAACCATTTTAAGCATTAAAATTTTGAAATATCTTACGCTGAATGAAGTATCATCCACTAAAATTTGGTTTCATTACGTCCAATAGTTTTATAGAAATTCAATAATAAACATGACCTATTCCATGATGGGAAGTATATGTGAATTAAAACTTTCAAAACGCTTCTATTGTAAAATTATTAAAAAAAAATGTTACATAACACCTTCATCCACTCATGTCTTCCATTCATTTTGTCAAAACCATAATATTTAAGTCCTTATGTACGTAAAAACGTGCCCCAATCACCGGAATACAACATGACACGTGAATTATTGTAAACGACGCACGACCTCTAATTCGAACGTCATCGACGTCACAAGGTGTGCTGTTAGTCAGCTTATAATAGTTGTTAACTTCATCATATTATGTAACAGAACACAGCAAACATGCCATGTGTACCGTGTATTATTAGATTTAATTAAATTAATATTGCTGAGGGACAGTGGATAGTGTGGGCACCCCCTATCCCGTCCGAACCCCCACACAACAATACCTGCAATATCTGCAACAGTCACATTAATTGTCACACAAATGAAGTAATATTTGTTTATTGTGCAAGTGTTACAATTGTTTAAAGCTACTACAAAAACATGAATCACAGTTTAATAATTTGTAATAATTTTTTTTTTATGAAATTTTCATGAAATAATCAGCAATCAGTAATCAAAAATGGACCGATAAGATAAAAAATAATTATAGCTCGAGAAATATTAATAATTTTAAAAAAAAATGTATTGTTATTTGTTATACTACGAATGAAATCATTCAATGCATGTGATTCCTTCAACAATTACACAAAATTGTTATGTTCAATTCACGTGGTCAGTGGCGGTCCAACACAATGATCAAACTATTATATAATATTATTTATTAACAATGTTGATTTGTCCGTATAATAGAACTGAGCACGGATAAACAACACAATTTAAAATTAATTGTTGTTTCTTTTTCCATTTAAAAAAAAAATGCATATATTTAAATAAACATGTGCAAATGTGCATATTTTACATGTTACATGATGTATTTTTCATTTCTTTTCCTTTTTTTTATTGACCTCACGTTTTAATATTTAATGTCATAAAATAATCGAACAGTATCTAAATATGTACCGTACAGCTGAACCTGTTTTTATTCGGTGGATCGGGACCGCATAAAAAAATCGCACAAAAAAAATATCATAAATAGCTATAAAAAGTTTAGTTCGGTCCAGATTGTATTATAAAAAAAAAAAAAAACTTTTTTATGCGGTGGATCGGGACCGCATAAAAAAAGTTTCATCGAAAATACATAACTCAAAACGCTCAAAACCTCACAATTTTAATAGAAGTTGCTTTTCTAAACAAGATAAAGCATTAATTTACACGTGGGAACATTTTATTTCATTTTTATGATATTAATGAAAATTGTGAAAAGTACATCTGTAAAAAAAATAAATGATGCAATAACTTATATTCTTATACAATGTAACTTGCAAAAAGTATTTTTATCAAAGAAAGTTACTATAGTTAATGTTTGAGTTTCCTACTGTCTCTTGATTTTGATTCACATTATGCTTTTTAACGACCAATTTTTATGTCATCGAAGGATGACATATTAATATCGTTGTGTGATCATAGTGGGGGAAACATTATTATAGAGTTGTACATCCATATTGAATAAACGCAAGAGGGCTGTAGAGTTAAGAACTATAGAGTTAACAAAAAATCATAAATTAACACTTTCACTGAGGCGACATTACTTAGTGCGTGTCAAAAACACGCACTTAACGATTTTAAAAAAAAAAAAACGTATAAAAAATATCACACAAAAAAGGACCGCATAAAAAATGGTTCAGCTGTATAATTATAGAAAAAATTTATTATTCATTTAACTATATATAGGTATAGTTATTCATTATTATTAAAAATAAAATATGAAATTACGAATTGATTACATAACTAGCTATGTTTTTAATAACGGATACAATTAAAAACAATTAAAAAGTTTAATTTAGTAATAAACGTCGTATGTGGGTACTTATCGATTTATTTTCGTAAATATTACAAAAACAAAAACGGAACTGTCAAATGTGCCCCTAGTGGGGGTGAAAATATTCGATAACCGAACGAACGCGATTCAAGTCAAAAAAAGATAATCATTCGGAACGTGTTCAGTGACAGCCACGAGTTTGAAATCGCCACGAGAATGCGGTAAATACACGTGAATACGGTCACGTTGCAGCCGCGCTTGTCAATGTTAAACTGAACTGCTGGAGTATTTACATACGTTCATTGTATATATCTCACTCTGTCCGATGCGCGCCATTCTCACCGCTTCTATTATGGGCTATGCCAATATCATTATCATTAAAATGTTTATTAATACATACATATATGTACATATTACATACATGTGTGTTACATTACATAAAGTATTTACATATTATACACGTACTATAACATAGAGTTTTTAAATAATATTTAACCGTAGAATCATACGTACTCGTCAAATTGACGACCAAACTTCTCTACCTGCTCCAGTACTACAACTTGTCGTTGCTTGTCTGTTCTAAAATTTCTGGTATCTAATTTATTGGTTATAATAACACAGCAGACGTATCAATTTTGTTTATAGTTGCTGTCGTTTTGTTTATATTAAAATAGTGTGCGTCAATTTGACGACGATGTATGATTAACGTATGTTTTTTTTAAAGATTTTGTACTTTACATATAAAAGTTTCCCTAATTTTGTTATTTATTAAAGATGTGGATGTTATAATTAATTTATTTAATGATAATGTGACAGCTGTTTGACTTATAGAGACGACATAACACTGAAGTTTTAATATATTGAATCGAAAACCAAAGAATGCGTTTCAAGTGATTTAATACAAGATTAACAATTTATTTTGTGGAAAATATTTTAATTTTTATTATTTTTTGAGATCTTATTCGAAAAATTACTAACAAATTTTAGAAAATTTACCAATGTGCCCAATGAGGAAATAACTACATATCTACGGGAATATTTGTGACCGAGAAATTTCACATTCTGTAAAGTCACACATGTCCACCGACTCATAATAGTTCATAAATTAAATTATTCACTGTTGAGAGATTTACTTTGTGTCATTTTAAATATTGAAAATATTTAAAGTTTTAATTACTTTGTCAATTTCACGAAAATACTATTCTTTTTATTTAACACGTTTCAGCCTTTTCGGCCATCATCAGAGTAAATAAATGATTTATTTACTCTGATGATGGCCGAAAGGGTTGAAAACGCGTTAAGTAAAAGGAATAGTATTTTCGTGAAATTGACAAATTAATTAAAACTTTAAATATTTTCAATATTCATAAATTAATTATTTGAAGGACATGTCTTATGAATTATGATACAATTGATGTATTTATCTATTTTTTAATTTTTATAATGAAAATATGCTTGAATAAAAAGATTAAAAAAATTAATAAATGTTTATTTGAAAAAATTATTACAAATGCAATTTTTTTTAAATATTTTGTTCGCTTTTGTAGTATTGTTATTTAAAAAAAAAATAATTTTTTTTTGCAAATAAACTAAAATTCTCCGTAAAAAGTCCATTCGTCAAATTGACCACGATGTATGATTAACGTTTCTCGTAGACCAACGTATGATTCTAGGGTTAATAATCGACTAGAGGCACTTGTGCTGTGAATAGTGATGAGCAAATGCAAGACAAAGACCAAGACTTGGCAGTCTTGGTCTTGGTCTTGGTCTTGCTAGAGCAGTTTGAGTCTTGGTCTTGGTCTTGGTCTTGCAAAATGCAGTCTTGATCTGGGTCTTGGTCTCGGTATTGCTAAAAAATCTTGCACTTTCTTGCATTTTTTTATTAGCGAATTTTTTCCTTCTAAAATCAGAATTTTCTCTCTTTACGGTATTAATTATACTTTCAAATTATTTAAATAGTTTAGCAAGAGTGCTTTTTTCTTGCTTTTATCTTGGTCTTGCTCACTTGAGTCTTGGTACTGGTCTTGCAACCATACTTTTAGTCTTACAAAAAATGCAAGACCAGGGCCGTGGAGAGAAATGGCGGGCCCTTGGAATAAAGTACATCTCTTAATTTCTCCCCGAAAAAATAAGTGACAAAAAAAGAAAATTTTACTTTTTCCCGAGCCCCTACTGACCGCTGCGGGCCCCTTTTTTCAAGCCGGGCCCCAGGGCTACAACCTCGGCTACCCCACCCTCTCGTCGGGCCGATGCAAGACCCAGACAAGATTGCAAAACCAAGACTAATTTTGCTTATGACTAGCTGTGAATGAATTGTTCTAATCGAAGTATTATTTTTAATTGTTGCAGATGTTATAAGACAACGTATGATGGTGGCAGATTTGGTTGCCCGTCAACAGAGCAGCTCGCCCATTAACGGTGAGACACCCTCATTGAATTCAACAATGCCAAACAATCATAACAGTCTCGACCAGAGAGGTGATCGTGACCGTAACAGCACCGAAACAATGGCCGCAATGCATCATCCAAACAATACCGCCAACTTTCTGCCGTCGCACGAAATTGGACCAATGAGTCCACTTTCACCGAACCCGGAGAACATGAATGGATACGACATCAGTAGCCATTTGAAACGAAAAGAGCTATTCTCACAACGAAAGCAACGTGAATTCATCCCGGACAACAAAAAGGACGACAGCTATTGGGACCGGCGTCGTCGAAACAACGAGGCGGCAAAACGATCGCGTGAAAAGCGTCGATTTAACGATATGATTCTAGAGCAGCGTGTCGTTGAATTGACTAAAGAGAATCACGTATTGAAAGCGCAACTTGACGCGATCAAAGAAAAGTTTGGTATTTGCGGTGATACGATGATTAGTGTGGATCAAGTGATTGCAACGCTACCCACCAACGAGCAAGTCCTAAATATAACAAAACGACCAAAATTAACAAACAGCAACGGCCCACCGATGCTCTTTTCACAAAATTCAAATCCACTTCCCGCCGTTCATCCGAACTTAGCGCCATCGTTAAAATCACCGTCA
The DNA here is from genome assembly GCA_035578155.1 of Brachynemurus nebulosus. Classification (NCBI taxonomy): domain Eukaryota; kingdom Metazoa; phylum Arthropoda; class Insecta; order Neuroptera; family Myrmeleontidae; genus Brachynemurus; species Brachynemurus nebulosus. Next base: position 18,739,557 of record JAPWDM010000007.1, on the reverse strand, counting down.
CCAGTGTCCCATTTACATGGCGTATTCCCACCGGCCGTACCGCATCACGAGAGCCCGTATCAAAGTGAGGACGCACCACAACATTTTGGCTATCGTTATCCATTATTGCATTCGACCGCGCAATTCGACATGAACAGCAATAGTGCCTTAAATTTGTCCCGCACCCGATCACGATCTCGTTCACGTAGTCGAGCTCAGTCACCGTACGAAATCTCGAGCGGTTCCGGTGATGAATGTTCCGCGCCCGTTAATCTAGAAGCCAACAACAGTTTACCGTTAAAATTGCGACACAAATCACATTTGGGTGATAAAGATGCGGCGAATGCGTTACTCGCACTACAGAACATTAAACAGGAGCCAAATTCGAGGGCAAGCCCGCCGTGGGACGCGGAGGGATCAAGTGACGAACGTGATTCCGGCATTTCGTTAGGTGCCGAATGTATGCACCTACAAAAGAGACTAAACTCTGAAGAGAACGATCCGGAGAATAAAATGCATTTGGAGTCCGAATTGGCTCGATTAGCGTCCGAGGTGGCAACGTTAAAATCGCTGTTAATACAAAACAAAGCACAGAAAGCAATGAGCATGCTCAGTAATAGTGGTAATCAATAAATAGACTGTAGGAACTCGTGTGGCAAGTCCACGGATATTACTTTTTTTTTATATTTTGTTATCCGACTTGTGTGTGATATAAATGTTTAAATGTTTTTAGTTGAGTTGAGAGTTGCACTACGTTCGTGTAACTGTTGGGTACGCGATTTACGCGATTCATGCGATTCATTCATTGTTACTATCTAAAGTTACTAGACTAGACAAAGAGAGAGTTGCCATTAATTTCTTTTTGTTGATGAAAAGACTCCCAAAGTCTTGTTACCTAATTTAGAATGTACACAATTTTGTTCCATATTGTTATTTAATATTATAATTACTTTAAAAATTTAAAAAAAAGGAAATAATTGATTAAAAAATTATCTGCTATATTGGAAACTGTCAAATAGGCGTGGCTTAATAAAAATGGCCGACGAAAAAGTGCATTGACATTAATTTTATATGCAATAGCTGTGTGATATGAAGAAAAAATGTTAAATATTAAAACTATTAGTACATGAGTTGACAAGTTCGAAGCAAAAATGTTTTGTTGAAGTAGAGAGAATTTTGTATCTGAAAAGTAGTTAAAATGTGGTAAAAATATGAAAAAATGAGTGAATGAGTTAATGAATATTATAATTTACAGTATACAAATGTCAAATTTGAATGGTAAAATGTAATGAAATAACTGGAGAACTGTCAACGAATGGAAAAAACCAATCAATTGTATGTAAATGTAGATCTATAACGTTCAAATCATTAATGACATTTCAGCAAATGCACTTTAAGAATAGTCTGATTTTTAAACACCAGATGTCATACCCTCATTCGACAGATCCCAATACTGTGTATGTAAATGTTATTACAAATAACAGTCAGAATTTCAAAACGTCAAAAACTGTAAAGTACTACAATTGTTTTGTTTTGTTTTGTTTTTTTTTTTAACTATTGTTTACTAGTGTTTACAAAACCAACCGTTTACAATCCGTAATCCGAACAAGTTGTACAGAAAGTTATTTTCTCAGAGGCAGAATTATAGATTATTAACTAGTTGTAATATTAAATTGAATAAAAAAAAATCAAATAAAATATATATTTACAAAAGATGAGATATATTTTAGAATAATCTATTTATTTGTGATTGTGATCAATTTTTGTATATTACATGTGTAGTAGGAACGGCCACTTGAATAAGTGTGCGTGTCCTTAGATTTTAATTTTAATTTTTTATTGCTACACCATTTTAATTTTAAAATAATGTTAACAGATGTCATTGTAGTACATTTTATATTTTTACATACCTATTTTATTTTCATATTTCGTTCAAATAAATAATCGCCAATATTGGCGAGCCTAAGATGCTTTTAAAGGAAATGTATTTTTCAATAGTGATAAAACAGTGCACAGGTTTTTGTCGAAACAGAAATTTCTCGCATAATTTGATTTTATTATAGTTTCGTTAATCATAATTATTTAATTTTAAAAAATCGAAAAATCAAAAAAAAAAAAACTAACCAAATTTTATTTATTTATTTATTTATTTATTATTTATTTATTAATTTATTAGTTTAAACATTTGTTTTTTTTTTTTATCATACATCGTATGTTTACGCGGTTATCTGTGCACATTTACATCAACCACGCTGTAAATTTTTTTTTGTTTTTACAAAAAACAGTTTCAAGCAATATTTTTGCAAAAAGTACCTCGAACTTTTATAAACTTTGAACACCGTCTCTTCGTCTATTGTCTCCTTTGTATCTTATCGATAGAATAATTATACAAATAAAACTACATTATAAATATCGTAGTTAAAAATAAAAAAAAATTATTTTTTAAAAAATTTACACACTTCAAAAAAAAAAAAAACAAAGAAAAAAAGCAAAAAACAAAAAAAAAAAACGCTAAATCCATCTTAAAAGCTCTTCGGAAAATTTGTACGTTTCATTATATTTTATTTTTAGTTTTCATTGATTAATTAATTAATTAATTAATTATCTAAAGCAATTATTTTGCTATTTGTAAAATATTTTTAAAAAATATAAATAAAATATTATTTTATCTCAAATTTTTTGTTTTTTATTTCTCTACAAAATTGCTAATTTCCAGATTTTACACTCACTCGTAAGTATTTAACGTCTTCACTACTCAAGTACAATATATTGTAGCTACATCAAATTTAGGTTATGTTAACATGATTTTTTAATTGAGAAGTAATTAAAAACTTCTTAATATTAATTTAAAATTACTAAATTACGCTTATTTAAAGACGTAAAATTGAAAATTTTAATAAAAATAAACGCTTGTTTAAATTTTTGTCCAGTATGCTGGACAAAAGTAAACTCGTTGACGTAAAACAATTTTAAAAAGTCAGTAACAACGAGGTTAAACAAAAAAGGAAACTAATCAAGTGCGTGTCAAACCGCGCAAAATGACAAACATAACGAAACCATAAGTATTCCGCGATGATGACTACGAAACTCTAAAAACCACAGAATAATCAGAAACAAAGTTCGTATGTCTGTACTAGCTTTCTCAATGTGGACAAAAACTTACGTCATAAATGGCCTAATTTCCTCCTACTCCAAACGCACAACATGTAAGAAGAGGGGACTGCACTACATGTGTATAGTATTACAACTCTAAGAAAAAAGTAAACGTAATAAAATTTTACAAGTTGGATTTACACTATAGCAAAAAATGAAATAAATTATTTTCAGTACGAAACTGCCCTCTTGCAGCAACATTCATAAAAATATTACTTTTCAATTCAAAATAAAATATAGAAATACAAAATACAATTTAGAAATGTTAAATTATAATCTAAATCAATAGTTTTAAAAATTATATACATTCATTTAACTTTTTGAATTATGAAGTTTTTTTTAGCTATGTAAATCCGACTTAGTTTGTGACATTTTTGTGTGAGAGAGATAAGTAAATTAAACTGTCACTGTACAAGCTGTTTTTTTTATCCTTGTCATCTTTTTTAACCAATCATATTTCTTTCAAAATTTTATTACCTTTACTTTTTTCTTAGAGTTGTAATATAATATACCCACATGTATGCCAGTCACAGATGAGACAAATCAAGCCTACATACAAAAAAAAGTGTGATCCGAAAGTTGCAATAAGTAGCAATTTATACTGCTTACTGATTAGTCGTCCATCGGCTCTTCAAGCGTACACATTCATTGTTAAGTTGTGGCCACAGTGGTGGCTGTTCATTGTTACATCATTAGTAGCAGGTACATGCACACGGTTGTTCGAGATAACCACCACTACATACATACAGAGTATTACACACACAAACATCCACTACCTTACACATACCAACACAAGCTCTAAATACGTATATAACCTCCCACCTGTCTGCCAAATCTGATGACGTAAAATTCTGATTACAGTCAGAATGCTAACTATCATAATAGTAGTTTGGCCCCTTGATGCCAATGTTTCGGTACATGCATATTACTAGATTATGTATTTGCTTATTGTTGAAACTGGTTGATAACAATCGATCTGAACACGGCTATTGTTGTTGTGTGACTGACACACTTAAGCGGCATCGAACCACTCACAGGCACACTGCTATCCACAATTTTTTACACATACGCTTAGGATTTGCTAAAAACTATCTTCTAAACACGCAATAACAATGAGTATACAACCTAGATTCAGTGAAAAACTCGTGGATGATGCAGGTCTGTGGCGAATTTTTCCCCATTATTAATCATATTTCCTTGTAATATTTGCAACGAAGTTTAAAATTAATTTTTTAAACCATAATAAGAATAACACTATACATAAACGTTGATATAACGCCAAATTCACCAAATCATGTAAACATAATAATATGATTGTTTACAACGTGTACATCGAATCAGATCACATCACTCCACTGTTCCCCTGTCCTGTATCCTGTTTACAATTACGTAATAAGATTTTTAAGAAAAAAGTTGCAACATATTTTTTAATTCGATTTGAAAATTATTGATAAAAACAAAACATCGTTGGTATTAAAATTAAGTACCGTAAAGATACATAACTTTACCATAATTTTCGATTCATATTTGAATAAAATTAAGACGAAATTAATTTAGTTATATTTAACTGTTCTAATAAAAACAACTGACAAAAATCTTCGATTGGACTCATTAAATTTATTAATTTAATGAGTTTTTTTATGAGAATTTATTAATTTAATAAAATTTATTAATAAATTTTTCCAGAAACTTAAATTTCTAGTCAAAAATTTAAAAAAAATAAAAAAAAAAACAATAAGGGTGTCTACACAATCAATGAAATAAGGAATAAGAAGTATGCCATCTAGTGACGTTGAGTGGAACTTTAACGTAACTGCTCATAGATATAAATATGTAGGTACTTTTGTACGTCAAAATTCGTGATTTTTTTCACTTAAGTGACCAAAAAAGTCATCACGAACGTTATTTTTTCATGAATTTTGATGTACAAAAATACCTAAATACATATACCTATGCGTAGTTACGTTAAAATTCCATTCAACGTCACTAGATGGCATACTTCTTATTCCTTATTTCTTATTTCTTATTCCTTATTTCATTGATTGTGTATACAGCCTAATAGGTTAAGATGTCAACGAATTCGTAACTTTACCAGCCCATATCTTTCAGTGAAATATGAAAGATACTGTAAAATTGTTAAATATTCCACTATTGTTGACACTCTATTGTTAATTCTAAGTAATATCTAACAATGAAACGTAATAAATTCCAAATTTTTGATAGGTGCTTCAATTACTGTACATTAATGTCAAAAAGCAAATGTTTTTACTGTTTATGCTAGGCTCTAGGTGTCTATTGGTAATATTAGGAGTTGTTAAAGAATCCTAACTTTACCAGACCTATAGTAACCATTACTTAAACGAGTTGTTCGATAACGCGCGGATAAATAAATATGAAAATTATTTCTAAATACTTATGAAATTATGTAATTTTTCATATGACAAAATTACCTTGTATAGCTTCTGAAATATCAACTAAAAGTTTGCACACTTTTTGAAAACAGGAATGTATCTACCATATAAACTGAAAAAAAGTTAATGATTTAAAGAAATGGTGGCTGGTAATATCAGAAAAATTTATAGAACACTAACAGTTTGTTAGAAATAGCTGTCACAAAAAAAAGGCTATAGGTATTATAAACCATGAAATTTTAATTTTTTTTCTAACACGAAATGTAGTCTGGTAAAGTTAGGAATGTTTACAATACACAAATTAGAATTTTTTTTTAAAATAGAAATTCAAAGAAATTTAGAATATGTAAATTGGTCTGCGACACTAACAATAGTTATATGTATAAGGATGATAATATGATATTTGATTTATTACATACGTAGTGTTTTACTACTACATACTTTATAGCTGGTTCAATTTCGTTTCGGTGAAGTTTCATAGAAGTATTTAACTCTTTTGAACAAACCATATGGTAAAATTTTTTTGTCTCAAAATGCCGGACTTTTTACTGCCAAGTGATAAGTATAATAGATAACGCTACAAAAAAAGAAAAAGGAAAAAATCAAAGATCCAAACAATAAAAAAGTGAACCCTCGGAATTTACAAAAAAAAAATTATACTATAAACCAGTGTTTTTCAACCTGTGGGTCGCGAAGCCTTTCTACGAGGGTCACAGTACTTTAAAAATAAAACCACTCTAGTTCAATATATGATATTTAATAAAGAGAAGGTTAATTAATGGTTACATTAATATGAGAGTTTCATACTTTTGCGCGATAAAGTTTCAAAATTGCGACTTATTTTCAATAACAGTAAATCCGAATTTTAAATAATTGTCGTCACATAGACACTTTTTCTTTCGTTTTGCTTTATTACCCTCTTTGGAACTTGAAGTTGACGGTTGTGCATAATATGTTTCCAAAAACTTATCCATTTTCAGTAATTACAATGAGCATAGAATTTTAAATATTAGACAATAATAAGTGAGCAACTACTAAACAAGGCAATTCAATAAATTTAAACACTAGCGTGAGTTCACAATTCAAAGAATTCAAATGGATTACTCTCGGAAGTGTTAAACGGTGACGACCGTCGTGCGTGCGCATGTCACTTTTTACGCCACGTGCGCTTTCAGAAGCTACTATAAGTCGTCAATTTTGATGTCGATATAAAAATACGCCTGTTTCAAGTCCTTAATTACGTATTTAATCGATACCTAACTATGAAAATAATTAATAATGATGAACGGATTCGATATTTATAACATAAAAAAATGAAAGTTGGTAATAGCGGAGAGTAGGGGGTCGCGAAATATTTTTCCATACTAAGGAGGTCGCGCCATGGAAAAGATTGAAAAACATTGCTATAAACTATGTTGATAAAATTAAACATTATTTAGAATTATACCGTATTGTCACAGATGGCGGCACCTGTACCAGTGAATATATACATATGACAGCATTTTGAGCCGCCATATTGCAGGACGAATTAACTCGTCTTAATCATTTAAGGTAGCGGTTACACTGGATACGAATTCATCCGAAAATTCATTCGTACGAACTAATCCGAGTTAATACGAATTAAACAAATGCATACGTTTAAATATGCGTGGTTACACTGCTTACGACTCTTTCGTACGAGCTCGTACGACTTTTTGATACGACCAAAATATTTTGTTTTTTGATGCGAATTCGTACGAAAAAAATGCAATGGATATAGAAAAAATAATTATTTTTGTTGAACAAAGACGGTCTTCAAGGGATCAAAAGCATAAATATTATCATAATAGAAAGTTAAATAAAAAATTGTGGAATAAGGTGGCAGAGGAAATGTTTAGATAATTTTTTAATTAAATATATTACAATATAATAAAGCTAACCTAACCTAACAAAAACATTTTAAGTATATGTAATGAAAAATTAATTAACTAAATATTGAAGCTGAAATTCAGTAGATTTTAAAATCTAACTGAATGTGACTTGCGACATGGTCAAATATTCTAAAAATTTCTGTATGTCTTGAAAAATTTCCTCAAAGTAATTCCAGAACTCAGCTTTTTTTGCTCTACATGAATAATAAATAATCGTTTACACAGAATTGTTTAAAATTAAAAATCACAAAGTGATTGAAAAAATTATCCGGATCGGTCGGGAATCGAACCCAGGATCTCCTGGTAACTAGCCAGGTGTGCTAACCTCTACACCAACGATCCTATGCTCGGCAAGCGGCCGAGCCGGACACCCATTCAATCACCTATGTGTATTAGCAGTGAAGAGAGACGTATAATAGAAGTTTAATTCTTATGGGCCAATGTGGACGAAAATTTTAGTCAATTTTGTTTCTGTTAGATGGCAGAACGATCGAGATCCAGACGTTTTTAAGTTGTCAGGCGGAGGTTCAGTTTAACAGGAAGAGGTAGGGAACGTATATTTCAATTTGTATATTTCCATTTTTCTTCTATAAACAAATTTCTTGTTTCAAAAGTACAATTATCAAGACATAACAGTGCGTACTGCTTGCCTGCATAGCACTGCCATCTGTAGATGGGGTGCCAACATCGCGGTTTGGGGTGCTCTAAAACTGTCCAAAAATTTAACACAGGATTGAAGTTCTATATCTGTCTCTCTTCACTGGTATTAGTACCCTCTCTGATTCGAGAAACAGTTACAATTTTAATTTCAAATATTATCGAGTGCCTGTGAGACACTACTACGTATGACAAACTTTTGTTTGCATTTCAACAGACGCAGTATTGATATGTTCACTTATCGTTCAGCTAAACTGAAACTTTAAGCACTCGATCTCCTTGGCATAGTATGACCAAAAACCACATGTAAATTAAAAATCACAAAGTGATTGAAGGAGATCCTGGGTTCGATTCCCGGCCGATCCGGGTAATTTTTTCAATCACTATGTGAATTTTAATTTACATGTGGTTTTTGGTCATACTATACCAAGGAGATCGAGTGCTTAAAGTTTCAGTTTAGCTGAACGATAAGTGAACATATCAATACTGCGTGTGTTGAAATGCAAACAAAAGTTTGTTATACGTAGTAATGTCTCACAAGCACTCGATAATATTTGAAATTAAAACAGAATTGTTTGTTTTCTATAATTAGAAATTTTGAAAACGGCGATTCTAATAAATAAGATTTGGTAACTGGATCCATTGTTTGATATCATGCAATATGTACTAACGGTTTTCAATTTAAATTTAAATACGAATTCGTATTACGATTCCGTATCCAATGTAACCATACAGTCGTACGAATGAATTTCGTACGCGCTCGTACGAATCAATTTTCGTACGAATTCGTATCCAATGTAACCGCAGGCTAAAGAGTTAAGAAAGAATAGGTAAGAATAATTTTCACATATCACACCTCGGCAACAACAGAACCACATCTTATATAGAGTTGTATGTATAGATGTGGCCCTGTTAGTGCCGAGGTGCGATATGTATCATTAAAAAAAAACTGATTTTTATAGGATATTAAAAAAAAATATATTAACGATTTTATTTTGTAAAAATTAAAGATTTTAATATTTTGAAACATAATTCGGATATTATTGTTTGTTATTATTTAACTTTAGCACAAGCTACAGTTGTCTCTGTCTATTGCATTAAACTGGATCCGAAATATTCTGCTGAGCCGTAGTAATTTGTGTCAAATGTTAAATAATTCTATGCATTATCATTACATATGTCCAATTTTAATGATGAAACATAAAAAAATTTGATAACTATTTAGAAATTTTATTTTGAAAATCGCCATTTTTCAACAAATGTTCAAATTAGTGAAAACGCGCCATTTCTTGAATATGACGTAACATTTTGTAGCTAGATATGTCGATTTTGATAATTTTCATCGGTGAGGTGAAATTGTGTTTTCTTTTGAATATTTGAAAATTTCTATATATATAGTAATAATAATCGTCCAGAATTCTAATAAATACTTGTTTTTACTTTGACATTTTATTAATGTAATCAAAGTTTTGAGGTTATAAATATTGACATTGACGTTTAGTTGCTTCAAACTGTGACGTCACTATAGTGAGGTGTTTTTCCCGCCTTTTTCTCATTTAAAATTGTAGAGTTATTTTTTTGATGATTTTTTACAGAATCTGTCGAAAATAAAAAAATCATTTAACCGGTATGGAAAAACAATGCTTTTAGAATATTTTTATAACTTCAGTCAAGTACCCTATTCAGTTGCATAGAATCCACAAGCACGGGGATTGTTAGCTTGTAGTGATGATAGTGAAATTAATCTTTGGAATTTAGTGTGTTAAAATATTCCAAGGAAAAGTAGAAGTAGTAAAAAGGCTTTTACAGGCAATTTGGCGACCAAAGTTTTCCCATATCTCACATAACATAGGACCTACACGCGATATTACACATTAAATTTATAAAGACATGTTTATAATACAGTGGAGCTTCACTAAAGTTAAGAAAAATTTGATAAACTTTAGTGAAGCAGATTGAGATCAGTGGCGGTCATTTAATACATGATCGGGACTAAATAATAATTGAAGTCATAGGTGACGTACAAGAACAAATTATTTAATAATTTGGATTCCAGTGGATTTACTGGATTTTATACTAATGTATAAATTTCATTAAAAATATTGCTGTTATAGAAAGTTCTTCATTATAGATATATCTGCTATAGAAATTGTTTTTTTTCCCTTGAACGGACAATTGACAAGTGTCGTATCTATTTTTCAATCTATAGAAGCAGCTACGATTTGCTTTGGATTCACCAAATTCTCCGAATTAGTTATTAAGTACCTGGTATTCAAGTATTTTGGTATTTATTATTGAAGTTTATTTATTATATAACGTGAATAACTGAATTGAGTAACTAGTCTTCAATCAGATCACTCGCTTTGTATATATCTGAAAAGAATTTTAAAAATTCTAGAATTCATCATTCTAAAACTCTTTTTACATAGAGAAATATTTTTATTAAAAAACACCACTGATTTGTTTACGTTTTTATGTTTTAACACTATAATTTATGGCTATATAGTTCAGCTCATAACCAGTCTTAGTTATGTCATGAAAAATATGCAACTAATGTAATTTCCATTTGTTTTTGTAATATTGTTCGATTTTTCACTTTGAATAAACATAATTACTAACATTTACGAACTTTAAGTTACAAACGAATTCAACAGAGAAAAGTTTAAATTTGAATACTCTTATGACATCCAAACCAATTTCTTTAAATCATCCTATATGTAATTGTTTTTTTTAATAAACACATATAGCGATATAGCTTTTATAGAATTTATAATATCTTTGTCTTAAAAATGTATAATGTAATAATATTGTTTCTTTCTTTTTGTATAAAATCCTCTTAACTTTAGTAAGAAAAAAGTGACGTCACCTAACAAAACTGATGTTAACTTAACTGAAGCTCTACTGTAATATAATATTCATATGCACACTACTACAGATGTACTCATAAATATTTATACATTTAACAATAAGTAACTAATAAAGAAATTTTAATCTACAGAATAAAATAATAACAAGCATCTCTATAAGATTACGAAACATAAAGTCTACAATGTATCTCATAAATATCTTAAATATTCATCTAATAGTTTGTTGATAGGCATTATGTACGAATGTTTGCGAATACTACTGTATTATATTTGTAGGTATATACATAACGCGTGTGGATAAGTAAATGGTATTCAGATCAGTCAAAAATCTAAAAATAACACGTAAGTTCAGCGAACCTGATTTGTTCAATCACATACGATTTATTTTAAATATTTTCAGTAATGTATGCATTGGACAGATATAGTGAATACCGTGAATACTTACAGTGGATAGGCCGTGGAAGTCCACAAAAAGAAATCATTTTAAAATTTGGTCTTACGTATTTTAAACGTTTTTGCAACTGTATTCATAATATTTAACGCGCACACTGAAATTTTGAACAAAGAAAAAGACACACTAATATTACACCATTTTAAATATTATTAAGTAATCAATTCAAAAATAGCTTTATGTATGTTTACAATTTTATATATGTATGTATTATGTACTTAAAGCGCATTTAACAACTTTAACTGCGTAGATTGCTCGGTGTGCCCAATTTGCGCGCTTACTTTAAGCTTTTAACCTTTTCTCATAGCCTAGTTGGCAAGTTAGTGTTGCCCTATAAAAAATATAATCTGATTAGAATGTTTCTTTCCTTTGATTTCTTAAAAAGCATATTTTCTTCAAAACTTTCTTTAATAATTCTTTATTTAGATACGAATAAACATTTGTCGCAACTCGCTTTTCGCTGAAACGTTGAAAATTTGAAAATTCAGCTGCGCCAGATTCTTGTTTTTCCACGGTACAATATCAAAACCGCTGGACGCCTGGAGCGTGAGACGCCCTTTAGAAGTCGCAACTTGTTAGAAGATACCTTTCGGTAGGTTCCAGCTGGACTCCCGTAACTGATTCTGCTTGAAGAGTTGAATCTTGTTTGCCGGAGCAGTTTGGATTGCAGTATTCCTCTTCAGGAGCAGGAGAATTCCTCTGAATTCTTATGTTGTTGCTCTATCGGGGCGACGATCCGGAGGCTTGTGATTTCGATGATTAGTTTTCGGCGTTGTTTTTCTGTTTTCTTGATGATGATTAGTTTTCGGCGTTGTTTTTCTGTTTTCTTGATGATGATTAGTTTTCGGCGTTGTTCTTCTGTCTTTTTCGAAGTTCACTTTTACTTTATTACTTTTTTACTCGTAGGTATTTTATATTAACAACGAAGTTATTTTTAAGTTAAAATATATTTATTGAAGAATATTACTTACAAATAAAGTTTACAAAGCTTTCGCAAGACTATTATCACAAGACTAATGTTATGAATACTCTCACAAGACTAACTTTCTGAAAGAGAAATTAGCTATTTATATATTTTTTAATTATATGTGGGGATCCCTCGATGTACTTCCCGGTGCGGTGGTTCCCGGTGTTTCTGTTGACTCGGGGAATTCCATCGGTGATTCCCTTGTGGTATTTTTTGTTGTGTTTGCTGATTACAGCATACGACACTCCTCCTGGGGGAAGATCAAATTTCTTAAATTTGATTCCAGCTTTCTTCTCTGGAACTGGTTTCTAGGTTTCTTCGATACTGCACTCTGTTCCTTTGAATGGTGAGACACGGCTGCTTTGTTTCGAACGTAGTTGTTTCATCTTGGTCCTTGGTGTTGATTTTCACTCTTCCTTGTTTCCCGTAGAATATGTTGTATATGTTACAGGAACCATTTTCGTCGGTGATTGACTTACATTTGGCGAATGGTTTCTTGACGAGTAGTGTCCATAATAACTTGAACACCCCAAATTTGTAGCTGAAGTAGATGCCTGCTATTGATGCTAGCGTGATTGCTGCCCGTAGAGACCATGTGAGGATACTTGCTTCATATTTAATGATGAATGGTTTTTCCAGACTTGCGTTGACTTCTTGGTTGAGTTGATTTAACTGATGTCGTACCATATGTATTTCATCGAAGTTGATATTGTCGATTTTTAATGTTTTTAATGTAGGTGCTCTTGATAAAGTTTCTTCTTTGCATGGGACTGTGCAATCTTCTTTTGTGATGTCGAAATTCGGAATGTAAATATCGAAAGTGTGGTTTCTTCCATTTTCTTCTGGGTATAGTATTTGTGTTGACGTGAAGATTTTACAGGATGGGTTTGTTATGTGGATGATACCAATTTTCTTTATTTTGTGCACGATTCTTTTGTTTTCACAGACGGCGTCGATGTCCTTTTCCTCGTTAGTAATGTATAACCATTTGTTGTCCATTAGTTTGTAGTAGGTTTCGATAGATCCTAATATGCTTGTTGTCCTACAGCTCCTTGGTATGATTTCTGGATTGTTGACGAATATTTCAATTTCGCAAATTTCTTCTTTCTTCGTGAAGATTTGACGAATGTTAGTACAGATGTAGTATCCTTCGATTGTTGTACATTTTTCTTCTTTTTTATTGATTAAGACGATTTTTCTTAAATCGTTGGTCGCTATGAAGTATTTATAGTTGCTGGCGATGAATTTGATTGTTTGGTAGTAATCATTTGATGGTGTTGGCAGCGGCATAATTTCATATACGTTGAAATCTTCTTTTTGTGTGACTGGAATTTTCATTATGATTGTTAACACTCCTTCTTTGATGAATGCTTTTACTTGAATTAGTTTGTAGTAGTATTGAATATTTTCTTGATCCAGTGTGATGGGAAACTCGTGTTTTTCTTTAATTGATTGTAGTTCCATTAGTAAGTTTTCTGGATTGACCAAATCTTCTGTGACGATGTTGCTTCGTATTAACACCAAGTTTTCTTTAATCTTCATGATTTCATTGTTGATTCGATTTATTAGCGTTTGGAGAAGCAGTATTTGCTCGACGATTAGTTCTTCTATTACTAGAGCGTTGATTTTTTCATTTGATTCGCCCATGTATTTGTTGAAAAGTTTTGTATTTTCGTTGAATTTTTCTTGATATGTCCGTATCCCTTGTGCAGTTAGATTGATTTGTTGCAGCGTACTTGACATTATGTGGATTGAGTTTTGTAGCATGAGTTTTGTATTTTTGTTGTCTTCTATTATTGAATTGATGCTATTTTGGTAGAAATCGGCGTCTTCTGAGTCCGGATTTCCAAATAACCATTTGATTGCTTTTCCTCCCAGGTTGAAGGCTCCACGTTTTCCACGATGATAGCTCTTCAGTATTCTTATTTCTTTGTTGGCTTCTTTTAATTCTTTGTTTATTATGTTGAGTTGAGCGTTGCATATTATGTGGCTTCTTTTGATTGTTGCGTTTAGTTTGTTGCAGAAATAATGTGTCTTGGCGAATTCTTCGTTTATTTCTTCTAAGTTTTCATTTAACTTGGATATATTGTAGTAGTGTACTAGGCTAATTTTTTCTACGCTAATTTTTCCTATTCCTAATTTATTGTAGAATATTCCGCTATTCTTCTCTATTGGCATTATTTCAATGTTTTCACTGCTCGTCTTCTTGATGATTATGATCATCAGGATCGGTAGAATTTTCATCTTCATCTTCGTTTTTCTTCCTCTTCTCTTCTGGAACAAATATTTTTATTCTATTAGTGCTTATTCTTTGCTTCTTACTTCCAACTTTTATTTCCACTGTATTATTATTAAATATTTTAGTTATTGTGTATGGTCCTTTAAATTTTGTATTTAATCCTTGTTTAATATTTTTTATTAATATTTTTTGCCCTTCTTTAAATTCACTTTGTTTTAAATTTTCGTTTCTATTCTTCTTTTCTGCTTGTATTATTCTTGCCCTTTCTAAGTTTTCTTTTGCGCTTTGTCGTAGTTTTTGTATTTTTTCTACGATTTCGTTGTTGATGTCGAAGTATGTTTTTCTTCTTATTTCTGTTTGTATTGTTCTTGCTTTATTGCCGAAAACTAATTCATATGGTGTTGCTTTTGTGTGTTCGTTGATTTTTGTGTTGTAGGAAAATGAACATATGTAGAGGTAGCTGTCCCATTGTTCTTCTTTTTCCAAATAGTTTCTAAGGAATTTCTTGATTTCTTGATTTGCGCGTTCGATACTTCCATTTGCTCTTGGATTGTATGCGGTTGTTGTTTTATGTTTCACTTTTATTATCTTCATTAGTTCCTTGATTATTTCGTTAATAAATTCTTTTCCATTGTCGGACAATATCTCTTCTGGATATCCGAAAATGTGGATGTGTTTGTAGAGTGCGGCTGCTACTTGTTGTGCTGATTTTTCAGTGATGGCGTAGAGTTGTATGAATTTGGTTAGATCGTCTTGGATTGCGACTATGTATCGGTTGTTGTTTTCTGTTATGGCTAGCGGGCCTATTAAGTCGATGTTGAGTTTTTCATTGAAGTTTTCCGGAGTTTCTTTTACTAGGATCTTCTGTTTTTCTGTTCTTCCTTTATTTAATTGACATTGGGCACATTTATTGACGTAGTTTTTCACATCTGTTGTCATTCCATTCCATTTAATATTGTTGAGCTTCATATCTTCGATCATTTTTGAAATTCCTTGATGATTTTTCTCTATTGTGTTGTGATAGAGATGTAGGTAATTCCTGATTTCTTCTCGGGATAAACTTTTCTTTTCTTCATTATTTTCTTTTTCATTCTTCTTGTTTTCTTGGACTTCTTGTGACTTTTCTTTTGATGTATTTTCTTGAAATTTTTCGTTTTCTTCTAACGCCCTTGGTTTTTCTTGAGTTTCTTCTTCTGTTGGATTTCCTTTTTCTTTTTCTTGTGTAGTATTTTCTTTTTCTTTGCTTTGTAGTAATTGGTCGGCCATTTCTTCGGTAAATAAATCTATTTCTTCTAACGTTGTTGTATCGTAGTCTGGTAGTTCGTAGTATGAATGTTCGTCGTTTATGATGTACCAATTGTCTTCTTTTAATATGTATTGAATTGTATTGTAAAAATGTTGAGCTCTGATGTTGTTTCCAAACGAAAAATATTTATAGTTGGCGACGTTAAGTTCTGGTTTGTTTAAGTTTTTTAATTTGATTAATGTATTTGCGAATTCGAATAAGTTGCTTGGATCCTTTATGAAGATTATTACTTTTCCTTTTTCGGTGATGTGTTCGATGAATGTGAATTGTTCGATGTACTTTATTATTGTTCTTCGTAATTTTTCATCTCGGACTCTGTATTTGATTTGGTTGAAGGGTAGTACGATGTTGTTGTATGTGCGTAAGTGATCCCATTTGTAGCGTTTCGCGTTTACTTGTTTATTCGTGTTGACGTAGTTTCTTAATTCTTCTTCGTTGATTGCATTGATTGCGTTTATGGGTCTGGATAGGAAATCTGCGACTTTATTTGATTTTCCGTTGATGAATTGTATTTTGTATTGGTAGTTCATTAATTTTAATCTCCAACGTATTAGGCGACTGGTTGGATCTTTGACGTTGTGTAGCCATACTAGCGGTCGATGGTCTGATTTGACGATGAATTCTTTTCCATATAAGAAGTGGTGAAAATTTTTGATGGTTTTCAGAATTGCCAAACATTCTTTCTCGA
This sequence comes from Brachynemurus nebulosus, assembly GCA_035578155.1. Lineage (NCBI taxonomy): Eukaryota > Metazoa > Arthropoda > Insecta > Neuroptera > Myrmeleontidae > Brachynemurus > Brachynemurus nebulosus. Next base: position 18,722,929 of record JAPWDM010000007.1, on the reverse strand, counting down.
TAGTGCTGTAATTTCTTTCTGCGCTGTTGAGAGTTCTTGAAAAATATGCGATGGGCTTGTCTTTTCCATTTTCTTCTTGTGCTAGGACTCCTCCGATGGCGTCTTGGCTGGCATCGGTTATGATTATGAACGTTTTATTTTCGTCGGGATGGATCAGTACTGGGTTTGAAATTAATTTGTCGATTAATGTTCTGAAGGCTTTTTCTTGTTCTTCACCAAAATTGTACTTCACACTCTTCTTTAGTAGTTTTGTTAACGGTTTTGCGATGTCGGCGTAGTTTTTTATGAATTGTCGATAGTATCCAGTTAATCCTAAGAATGACTGAAGTTGTTTGACGTTTTTCGGTGGCTTGCATTCCTTGATTTTCGCTATTTTCTTCTCCTGTGGTTTTATTCCGTTGATATTTACTGTGTGACCCAAATATTCGATTTCTTTCATTAGATATTCGCACTTGTCCGTGTTGATTTTTAATCCATTGGTGTATAATTTTTTGAAGATGATTTCGATGTTTTTGAGATGATCCTCTAGGTTTTTTCCGAGAATTATGACGTCGTCAAGGTATACCAGACATATATTCTTCTTAATTTCTTCATTGAAGATTTCGTTCATCATTGTCTGGAACGTTGCTGGAGCGCTGACTAATCCGAACGGTAATCTTAGAAATTCGTAGTGTTGGCCATTGATGCTGAAGGCGGTTTTCGGAATATCTGTTTCTTTCACTGGGATTTGATGAAATCCAGAGGCTAAATCCAATGTAGTAAAATATTCGTTGTTTCCTAACTTTTGAAGAATTTCGTCGATCCTTGGAATGGGATAGTTGTTTGGGATTGTGATTTCGTTGAGTTTTCTGTAGTCTATTACCATACGAAATTTCTTTTTTCCGGAAGCATCTTGTTTCTTCTCTACGATCCATACTGGAGAGTTGTACGGTGATTTCGATTTTCTTATGATTCCATCTTCTAATAATTCTTGCACTTGTCTTTCGGCTTCTTCTTTTAAATTAATGGGCAAGGGATATATTTTGTTTTTTATTGGCGTGTTGTCCTTTAATATTATTTCGTGTTCTATTACGTTGGTTTTACCAGGTTTGTCGTTTTTTAATTTAATTATTTTATTGTATGTTTTTAGTAGATTTAATATTTTATTTTTTTCGTCGTTGTTTAAATGTTGAAGTCTTGTGTTCTCTTCAATTTCTTTGAATCGTTCCTCTTCTTTATTCTTTGTTTCTTCTCTTTTGAATTCTTCTTGTTTGAATTTTTCTTTCTTGAATTCTTCATTTTTCTTTATTTTTATATTATTTATTTCTTCTGTGTTTCTTGTAAATTGGACGATCGATTCCTTGTAGAGGATATTTACTTGGAAATATTCGAGGAAATCGTTCCCAATGATGCCATCGTATAGGAAGTTTCCACGATCAACCACTTGAAATTCGAAATTTATTTTCAAATTGTTCGACTCCTGGATCAATGGTAACGATAGTGTTCCTAACGTTTTTATACTTGGACCGTTGATACCAGTTAAGTATTTGGACTGATGGCTGTCGATTCCTTTTAATGATTTTAGCGATGATGCTTTAACCAGAGAAATCATTGCACCAGTGTCCAGAAGAAATTGGAGTTTTCCATTTCTTGATTTTTCGCTTTCAAATGTTATCTTCTTATCTTTGACTTCTTCTTGTGTTGCTGGTTTCCTTGTTGTGTAGGACCTGTTGTGTTGAAGGCATTGATCAATACGAATATTTGTTAGCTTGCTTGATTCGGAGTTATTTTCTTCTTTATAGTTTTCTCTCTTGGGATCCATTCTTCTAAATGGCGACGTGTTTGGTTTGTTTACCAGTTGCTGATTATTTCTTCTAGTTCGACATTCTTCGTAGAGATGTCCTTTTCTTTTGCAGTAGTTGCAGAATTTTTGTGATTGTTGATTCTTGAAACGGCAATCGTTTGTTGAATGATTTGTTCTTCTACAAATCTTGCATTGTTGTTTATTTGTATTGTTTGTTTTGATTGTTGACCGAATGAATGCTTCTTCTTCTCTTGCAATGGATAGTGCTTCCATCATTGTTTCGATGTCCTTATGTCGTAGTATATTCGATATTTCCCGTTTGCAGTAATGGGTAAATCTTCTTAGTGTGTTTTCGTTGAGAAGCGCCAGTTTTCCGTCAAGTAGTTGTGGTTTGGTATTTGATTCGATGATTTTTCTTGCTATTTTATTCGATAGCTGATCCAGACGATTGAAGTAATCGAGGATTGTTTCATTGTCTTTTTGTTTTTCATTTTCCAACTGTTGCTGAAGGAAAGCCAGTGATTCAGTCGTTTGGTATACTGATTGGAGTTTTATCTTCAGTTGTTCCCATGTTTGAATGTTCTGAATGGAAATTTTCGTCTTCACATCGGCGGACAATTTGGAAAATATGAATGGAGTTAAGGCGTATCGTTGCTCTTCTGTAGCGAGTTTCAGTGCATTCTGTGCGTTCTGGAGAAAATTTGATAGCTCTGACGGTCTTCCATCGAATGGTGTGATCATTTGCGTTAGAAATAGTATTGGAATTTTTTCGCTCGGTCTGTTTGTTGAAGTTTCTGGAGCTGGATCCGACTCTTCTGTAAGTGATTCTTCATAATTTGTTGCTTCATTTTCTTCGGTCATTTTTTAGATCCTGAATTTAACGGTAGATGAAAAGTAGTAAATACTTTTCGATCCTGAAGTTTGCGATAGATGAAAAGTAGTGAATACTTTTCGATCCTAAGGTTTGCAGTTCAAGAGGTTCGTCTCTTTTGATAAGACTTCGTATCTTCTTTTTTGATAGAAGCTGAAGACTTCGTGTCTTCTTTCTTGATAGAAGCTTATCCTACCGGCTGCGCCAATTTTATTATGTCGCAACTCGCTTTTCGCTGAAACGTTGAAAATTTGAAAATTCAGCTGCGCCAGATTCTTGTTTTTCCACGGTACAATATCAAAACCGCTGGACGCCTGGAGCGTGAGACGCCCTTTAGAAGTCGCAACTTGTTAGAAGATACCTTTCGGTAGGTTCCAGCTGGACTCCCGTAACTGATTCTGCTTGAAGAGTTGAATCTTGTTTGCCGGAGCAGTTTGGATTGCAGTATTCCTCTTCAGGAGCAGGAGAATTCCTCTGAATTCTTATGTTGTTGCTCTATCGGGGCGACGATCCGGAGGCTTGTGATTTCGATGATTAGTTTTCGGCGTTGTTTTTCTGTTTTCTTGATGATGATTAGTTTTCGGCGTTGTTTTTCTGTTTTCTTGATGATGATTAGTTTTCGGCGTTGTTCTTCTGTCTTTTTCGAAGTTCACTTTTACTTTATTACTTTTTTACTCGTAGGTATTTTATATTAACAACGAAGTTATTTTTAAGTTAAAATATATTTATTGAAGAATATTACTTACAAATAAAGTTTACAAAGCTTTCGCAAGACTATTATCACAAGACTAATGTTATGAATACTCTCACAAGACTAACTTTCTGAAAGAGAAATTAGCTATTTATATATTTTTTAATTATATGTGGGGATCCCTCGATGTACTTCCCGGTGCGGTGGTTCCCGGTGTTTCTGTTGACTCGGGGAATTCCATCGGTGATTCCCTTGTGGTATTTTTTGTTGTGTTTGCTGATTACAGCATACGACAATTTTACTCTTTAGGCAATTTGTTGAACATATCAATAATGTATATTGCCTATACTAACATTCATTACCGAATTCTGAATTATGCTTTTATGGCTTTTGCACAATCAATGAAATAAGCAGGTAGTGGGTTTTTTCGGACAGGTCAGGACCGCACTTATTGCAATAAAATTTTGCAACTAAATTACATGAAATTGTGCACATTTGAATGAATATAACTGGTCAAAAATTACATTTTTCACCATTTAGAATACTAACGGCAGTTTTTATTTGACGAAAGTAAGAAAATTCAAAAAATCGGAAAAAGTTTTTGTAAAATTTATTGAAAAGTTGTTGAATATTTAGACGGTCCACTATAATACCTAACACGTACGTATTTGCTAAGAGTTTTTATTACTGAAAAACAAATTTTTAATAAGCAACTATACTTCTATATCACAAACTTAAAAAACTATTAAAAAAATGAATTAATTTAATTTAAATGACATATCACATAAATCACATACATAATATAAACAAAAATACTTTTGATAGTCAATTAAAATTATAGTGGCACTTTTCAGTTGTGCAGGTAACAAATAAAAGAATTAAAAAGGATGTTTACATAAAATACGTATACATAATATTTTTATACACATATGTATGTATGTGTGTGTTGTGTAACTTGTGTACGTTGGTTTTATTAGAATATTTTGAACTTTCAATCACATTAAGTGCAATATGTATACCTGCATATACTAAACACGATACTGTCTGATCCGAAAGTAGTCCGATACCTGGAAAAGAAATAAACATTTTACTCTTTAGGCAATTTGTTAAACACATCAATAATGTATATTGCCTATGCTAACATTCATTACCGAATTCTGAATTATCTTTAGGTGTTTACACAATCAATGGGCCTATTCGTACCGCACCAAGTCAAAGTGTCTTGCTCTTACTTTTAAGAACATTATACTTGTTTTGAAGAACTTTTGTCTTACTTTGGAGATATTTGTATGTGCCTGTCTCACTTTCCGTGTTCTTGAGAGAAGGGTGAAGGATATGTACGATGTATACCGAACGCTATTACTGACTATAAACTATGTATGCTACAATCATCGTATCATAGAGATGTACACCATAGAACACTAGAAGCCAACTAACATCAAAAAAGTGTAATTCGCTTGGAGTCATTTGTAGGCCTGTCACAGCTAAGTCATGTAGTCAGTCGCTGTCCGTCACCGAACACACAGTCCATTATATTACATTGTTAGACATTGTTAGTTGAGCAGCACACATTTCTCTCTCTGGTAATATGTGTGGTGTAGTAGTATGTGTAAATACGCACACAGACGCAACCATTAAACCAATACCACTGCAAACAGTGTGTATCTACACCAACAGAGTGGGGAGATTTACGTCACAAACTCATTACAAGTGGAACAGAGAGATAGACAATCTAGTTTGACCCCTTGATGTACACGATATGATTTTACTCACAGAGTACTAATTTAAATACAAGAGTAATATTGTACTAGATTTTAGATAAAATTTCTTGTTAACACAATAATACGTGAAAGTTTTTAAAAAATGTGTTGTTAATTATTTAGAATTTAGCTAATTCACTTGAATGAATTTTTTTAATGAAAATAAGTTGCGTTTTTAATGACAATAGGAATATTCTTATTGGAACGAGAAAAAATTAAAAAATAAAATAACAGAAAATTCTCATATAATTTTTATTTGTATAAATTGAATTATATAATTCATTTTCTAAAACTAATATAAAACTAATCATTAAGAATCTGTATCAAGTAAAAATTTTTGTATACGTGTAATTGGCATTAGAATACCTATTATACAAATTATGGGCGGATTACTAGATTTTATATCCCCAATTAAACATTTATGCGTATATTTTAACTTGATACTAGTCCTAATTTTACCACCAGAGACACGAGAGAGAATCTTTACGTCGTCAATAATGTCTATTTTATTGGCCGATGAGATCAGACCGTGTGTAACCGGCTTTAATTAGGTATTTAAATCATGGGATACTTCGTATACATGTTTGATGTACTAAAAAATTCTTAATGAATAGTTTTAACCTTATATAAAGGCCAGGCCAATGACGAACAAAATTGTATTATTCATAATGCTAATTTCTTTATACCTATTAAAATTTTTGCCAGTTCAACATTTTACATTCAATTCTTATCAAAATTCTGTACAATTCTTATTATAATAAAAAAAATTAATAATAATAATAATAATAATAATAATAATAATAATAATAATAATAACGGGACGAACATATAGATCACAGCGCTGTAAAACAACACCTGATGCAGCAATACCTAACGCGTGTACGGAGATTGCTGAACACCCACCTTGATGGAAAAAAAACCATCAAAGCAATTAACACCTACGCAGTTCCGGTACTAACATACTCATTTGGGGTAATCAAATGGACGCCTACGGACTTGACAAACATCGAGATCAAGACCCGCGTCCTTATGACCAAATACAGAATTCATCATCCCAAAGCAGCGATAGAACGATTGACGCTGCCAAGAGCCGAAGGGGGTCGAGGTCTTATAGACATAAGGAACACGCATAATAAACAGGTTCATAACTTGCGAGAATACTTTTACACCAAAACACACACATCACACTTACACAATGCAATAATCCAAGCCGACAAGGCATACACACCATTAAACCTCTCACACACAGAAATACCAGATAGTTTTTGCCGTTTGGTCACGAAGGAGGACAAAATTCAGCAATGGATTCGGAAGCCTTTACATGGGAGACATCCACATGAACTTAATCAGAGTAACGTCGACAAAGCAGCGTCGCACGCCTGGTTGAGTCAAGGAAGTCTTTTCCCGGAGACTGAAGGATTCATGCTAGCTATACAAGATCAAGTAATTCATACAAAGAATTACTCAAAATACATACTTCGTGACTCGTCAATAACATCTGACTCATGCCGGAGATGCCATTCCAAACCTGAAACGATCCAACACATCACAGCTGCCTGTACTCAGCTCGCTCAGTCCGAATACAAACACCGTCACGACCAGGTTGGCAAAATCATATACCAGAAACTAGCGGTTAAGCACCACCTTATAACCGATAAAACACCTTACTACAAGCTCACACCAAAAGTAGTAGCGGAGAATGACTCCTGTAGACTTTACTGGGATCGGTCGATTATTACAGATAAGACCATAAATCATAATCGACCAGATATCACCTTCGTAATGAAAAACACTAAGACAACCTATCTGATCGATATTGCGGTTCCAAATACACACAACTTACAAAAAACACACGCAGTTAAATTGGATAAATACACTGACCTCGCAGCCGAAATAAAACAACAATGGCGAATGGAACATGTCCACATCGTTCCAATAGTGCTCAGTGCCACCGGGGTCATTCCACACACACTACATAATAGTTTGAGCCTCTTGGGTCTCCCAAAATACACATATGTCACTATGCAAAAGGCAGTGATCATAAACACGTGTCGTATAGTACGGAAGTTCCTCAGTAATACGAATCCGACTGCGATATGTGAAAGCACAAGACCTGCTTCTACTCCATCTGAGCCATCTACAGTGAGCGAACAATACACTGACACTCATCTTACAGACACACAACACACATACATAAACACACAATACACTAACACTGAAAGACAAACACTTAACACACATACAGATCCAGATCCGTCTGATGAAGAGGGGGGATCGAACAACTGCCGCACTGTCACTGTTACCGCTCTGGTGCACAATCCTCCCCAATTCAATAACACACAAGGTCCGTCAACCTCTGTACCATCTAAACGCGCAGTTCCAGGAACACCCGATCTTAATGAGCAATTTGATGAACCAGAAAACATCTACACCAAGAAACGTAAAATAGAAAGACACATCCACACACATACACAAACACACACACAAACACAAACAGTCCTTTCCCTTCCCTCTGTCCCTACTCCTACCTACCATCTGAGGACACGAAAGCGAACTAGGCATTCACAGCCGTCTGTCATTGAGCCAACATCTACGCTCCCACAAAAGTCTCGTCGTACGAACCAGTATACACCAAAATAGACGCATAACACCTCGTTTCAAGCAACAACAACAACAATATAAGGAGTGATGTGGCAAACCCGTCCGTGAATGTACTACGGTACTTTTACGGATTGGTTTGGCACATTACCCTTCCACAGAGCCTAATACCTTGCATAATGCCGGTATAGGTGAATGTTACCCAGTACTGTCCTACTGAGTAGTGAGCGCCAGGTTGGCGTAAAAGTCTATAATAATAATAATAATAATAATAATAAAACACGAAAACGAACTAGGCTTTCACAGCCCTCTGTCACTGAGCCAACATCTACGCTCCCACAAAAGTCTCGTCGTACGAACCAGTATACACCAAAATAGACGCATAACACCTCGTTTCAAGCAACAACAACAACAATATAAGGAGTGATGTGACAAACCCGTCCGTGAATGTACTACGGTACTTTTACGGATTGGTTTGGCACATTACCCTTCCACAGAGCCTAATACCTTGCATAATGCCGGTATAGGTGAATGTTACCCAGTACTGTCCTACTGAGTAGTGAGCGCCAGGTTGGCGTAAAAGTCCATAATAATAATAATAATAATAGTATAAATAAATAAAATGAATTATATAATTCAATTTATACAAATAAAAATTAGATGAGAATTTTCTGTTATTTTATTTTTTAATTTTTTCTCGTTCCAATAAGAATATTCCTATTGTCATTAAAAACGCAACTTATTTTCATTAAAAAAATTCATTCAAGTGAATTAGCTAAATTCTAAATAATTAACAACACATTTTTTAAAAACTTTCACGTATTATTGTATTAACAAGAAATTTTATCTAAAATCTAGTACAATATTATTCTTGTATTTAAATTAGTACTCTGTGAGTAAAATCATATCGTGTACATCTCTATGATACGATGATTGTAGCATACATAGTTTATAGTCAGTAATAGCGTTCGGTATACATCGTACATATCCTTCACCCTTCTCTCAAGAACACGGAAAGTGAGACAGGAACATACAAATATCTCCAAAGTAAGACAAAAGTTCTTCAAAACAAGTATAATGTTCTTAAAAGTAAGAGCAAGACACTTTGACTTGGTGCGGTACGAATAGGCCCAATGAAATAAGGAATAAGAAATAAGAAATAAGAAATAAGGAGTGTGCCATCTAGTGATCTTGAATGGAACTTTACCGTAACTGGCCATAGATATAAATATGTAGGTATTTTTTTACGTCAAAATTCGTGATTTTTTTCACTTACAATTAGTAACAAAAAAGTCATCACGAACTTTACTTTTTCATGAATTCTGATGTACAAAAATACCTAAATACATTTACCTATGAGCAGTTAAGTTAACAGTTTCATTCAACGTCACTAGATGGCATACTCCTTATTTCTTATTTCTTATTCCATATTTCATTAAAGTTCCATTCAACGTCACTAGATGACATACTTCTTATTGTAGTTCTTATTTCGTATTTCTTATTCCTTATTTCATTGATTGTGTAGACAGCCTTATGGCTCTCACACAATCAATGAAATAAGAAATCAGAAACACGACCACTTCGACCTCTCCCCACTATGTTGTGTAGATACACACTGTTTGTAGTCGTGTGGGTTTGATGTTTGCATGTGTGTGAATGGTCACACATACAACTACATAACACGTACATGCGGACAGAGATCGATGCAGTGGAACTAACAGCGATTTGAACAATACATAACAATTGTCGTGCATACGGTGACCGCCACAGAACGACTAAATGCCTTAAGCTGTGACAGACCAACAAATGACTTCAAGCGATCCACACTTTTTTAATTTTAGTTTGCTTCTAGTGCTCTATGAGATGAAACACAGAGTATATCTGAAACAAACTTCGTATCTCTATACTAGCTTTCTCAACGTAGACAAAAGTTGATATTACAATGACCTAAATTTCTCTCCCACCCCAAACGCACAAAATGTTACTACATAAATCTCGTATCTATGTATACGGGATGTACACTTGTCTGTGTGTCATACGTCACACCCAATCTGTGGAAAGTAGGAACTGCACTGTATGCGTACGGTGGTGGAAAATTCGCTTATTGTTGGAAAATGGTTGACAATAGTGACAAACAATCGATCTTCACACCGCTACAGCTGCTGCACGACTAGTCAGCTTAAGCGATATCTTACACACTCTGACACACTGCGATCCACAGTTTTTTATACATACGCTTAGGGCTTGAGATGAAATAAGGAGTGTCGCCATCTAGTGACGTTGAATGGAACTGTAACTTAACCGCTCATAGGTATGTGTAGGTATTTTTGTACATCAAAATTCCTGATTTTTTTGTCATTAACTCTTTCCAGTCTGACATACATCCATCTCACTTCGATACTAACATACCACCTATCCTTCAATATTGAAAATTATTAATTTGGAATTATTAAATCAATAAAATTATAAGTGCCATCTATTAAATATATCAAAATAAAATGTTTCTATTTTACAAAATTCTAAATACAGAAGAAATTGATTTGCATAAATATATTAATTATATAATTATTTAATCAAAATTTATATTTCTCATGTTTACACAAAAAAAATCATACGATTGTAATATAACGTGTGTACAACATGCAATCTAATGGCTAAACATGAAACTAACTCAAAATAGGTCGGTAATATAGATTCCAGGGAATAATAAAACTAATAAAGGAAAGAAAACAATCAAAACGAAGTTGGACGTGTTCCGACAAAGGATAGGAACGGAAAAAAGACAATGTCGGAAGACATCCGACACATGATTGGAAAGGTTAAGTGACAAAAAAAGTCATCACGAAACACGAACGTTACGTTCTCATGAATTTTGATTTACAAAAATACCTACACATATCTATGAGCAGTTAAGTTAAAGTTCCATTCAACGTCACCAGATGGCGTCTCCTTATTTCTTATTTCATTGATTGTGTGAAATCCATTACTCACTATGTATTGTGTGTACTTGCCATCTATGTACACGATGTACCGTAGGTAGCTGATGTAGTGATTAGTGATATGGTGCTGATAAGGGATAAAAATGATAAGAATTATATTTTTATAAATAATAACAAACTTAATAGTTTTTAACATTTAAAGTATACTTAACATAACAGAGAATGTTGAAATAAACTTCTAAAAATATTCGAGATTTCAAACGTTTTTAACGATGCGATTAAAACACTAATCGTAATGTCTTAAATATAAAATTTGAATGAAAATTATATAGAATAATATGCCGGGTAAAGTAAAAGTAAAAATCGTAGCTGGTCGAAATTTACCAGTTATGGACAGATCAAGTGACACGACAGACGCCTATGTCGAAATCAAGTTGGGTAACACGACATATAAAACAGATGTTTGTCGAAAATCATTAAATCCACAATGGAATTCGGAGTGGTATCGATTTGAGGTTAGATTTTCGAATAATACCATTGCTACACAAAAATTGCTTATGAACGTTTTTTTTTTGTTTTTTTAGGTGGACGACGCTGAATTACAGGATGAGCCGCTACAAATACGTTTAATGGATTACGACATGTATTCGGCAAATGATGCGATTGGCAAAGTTTATATTGATCTAAATCCACTGCTGTTACCAATGAGGGTCTGTTTGTGTTTTCTTAATGCCACTAGCAATTTTCGGGGATACTACGATTCGTACGGCGCCAAGATTTGATGACAGTTCCAGTGTAGAATTCGACAAAATAAAACGAAAAACAAGAATAAAATTTTTCGATATCTCGTTTCGTTTTCGAAATATTGGACGTTAAACTTGTCTTGAGATTCGGATATAGTGTATGAATAGTATGTGTAATATTTTAACAATACCAATGAATACCAATGAAATTTCAGTGATTTTTGTACTCAGCCAGGCCAGACACGTCGGATGCTAGGAACATGGTTTTTGTTCTTGCAAAAAATTAGTTTTTTGCCAAAATTTCCAGTTATTCAAAAATTTTTGCGAAATTTTTTTACACCATTTAAAAGAGGAGAAAAAATTACATAAAAAAGGTCTTCAAACTATTCTTCTATGACAACTAGTTTCCGAGAAAAACTAATTTTTATAAACGGAAATTCCCTATGTTATGCAGGATGCTGCGACAGGGGTATTTCGTTTTATTTTGTCAGGTTCTACAAGGAACTGTCATCAAATCTTGACGCCGCACAGTGGGGCCAAATACCATTAAAGGCGGCAAAAATACAAAAAATTAAATTATAAGCTACAATTTATATAACTCCTTAAATCAATAGCTAAAATATTCTAGCAATGACCTCTGTAATTATGTAAAATAGCGCGGGGGGTGCAAATATATCGACTATTATTTGTTATTTCTATAAATTGATTGCTTTTTAAACCATATCATTGTATGTAAAGTAGCGATTTGCGGGACCGTTATTTAAGTTATAAAAAAAAATTAAAATCGGTTATAATGGGCGATGTTCCTCATGGTATGTTATTTTTTTTATGTATCTTATTTGTTAAAATTAGTACTCGTATTGATACTATCAAGCTTTAATGAAACATGGTTGAATTATCTAGAAAAATTCTGTAAAAATTAATTTCTCAAAGCATTTTAGTTACGTATCCAATCGAATCCAACGGATATATTTGTGGCATTTGATAAAGCAATTAGTCTCTTTTGGTATTATGATTGCAGAGTTTGCACCAAATTGCACTTTTTTTTTTAAATTTTCTGATTTTATTTTCATTTTGTTTGAGCAAAAGTCATCAATAAGAAGCTTAGAAAATTCATATAAGCTCTCAGTGGTGCATAAAAATATCAGATAATTAAATAAAACACTCGAATTTATTAGATTTATGTAGGTACCGAATATTCCAGTTAAGTTATAGCTAAAATTAAGCGTATTATCGAAATTCGTTGTCAAAAATTCCATATTCCATTTAAAATTTATAAGTTGATGCCACGTGGCTAGAAACCAGTAACCGGAAATGAAATCGAGTTGTATGAAAAAAGTCTCAACCTAGGGTCAAACAAAATCTGCAAATTTCAAATTCATGCGACAAATGGTTTTTGATATATCATTTGACTAACCGTTATGGGACACCCTGTAGTTTATTAATAAATATCAAGTAAAAGTAAAATACATTGTTATATAACTATTCTGTAGTCAATAAAAGTACTAAATAATTTTTGCCATCTTTTACCTACTTTGATCCCACTGTGCGCCGTACGAATCGTAGTCTTGCCCAATTTTCAAATGAGTGTTATTATATGTATATAACAAAAAATGCAGTTTTAATTTTTTCTAATTAGAACCAGGTGGTTTCAATTCAAGCCTCTCCATGTCCTCAGACCGCTGACACGAACGCATTTTCGAATTCTGGCGGTTCGAACATTGTGTTGAGTGGTGCTTCATCGGCACTTTGTCCGGGATCGGTATTTTCTGGATGGGTTCCCGTTTATGATACAATGCACGGCATTCGTGGTGAAGTGAACATCACCGTAAAAGTGGAATTATTTAATGACTTCAATAAGTTTCGTCAGTCTTCCTGTGGCGTACAATTTTTTTATTGTAAGTTTCATTAACTTGCGCTTGATTCAAACACAAGGTAATGATGCATTAGTGGGACCGCACCTATTTTTGGCTCTAAAAGAAAAACTAATGATCCGATTTTAATAATTTTTTTTTTAAATGTTCGCCGCTACGGCGGATTAGTTAAAAAAAAATACTACAACTCGAGATCAGTACTGGAAATGCTGGGAAACTCGTTAAATTTGAAAAAAATTCAATTTTTTAGGTTTTATTTTAGTGAATTTCAATTCCGGAAATTCAGCTATTACAGTCAGCTCTTATGGTAAGACCTAAGTCCGGGACTATGGTAGAAATTTGTTTTGGAGCCTCTAGACTGGGAGATATATATTTATATATATATATATATATATATATATATATATATATATATATATATATATATATATATATATATATATTTATGTGTGTACGCGATAACTCTCGAACGAAACGTTTAATGCTTATGAAATTTTGTATGCGAGCTGGATGCGCTCGGCTAAGTTCGTTAGCCAAACACGTCGGATGCTCAGAAGTAGGTTTTTTGGCCATTTTTAGTGGTTTTTTGCAAAATTTGGCCAGAAGTCAAAAATTTTCTTAATTTGTTTTGTTTACATCTTTGGAAAGACCGTAAAAAATTGCATAAGACAAGCTTTTAAAACACTGTTCTAAGTGAACTAGCTTTTGAGAAATATTAAGCTGACTTTTTACAATAAATGTATAATCCTTTTAACAATTCTTTTCTAGATAAAACATACGCTAGTTAGTTATTCAATATGTATGTATGTGTTATAATAACAATAGCTCTGCCTCATCTTTTTAAATTAAAATTAGCCAGATTTTTTAAGAGTACGTTATGCAAAGGAAATTTTTGTATGATGTCCAGTACTGATATCGAGTTGTAGTATTTTTTTAACTAATCCCACGTAGCGGTGAACATTTAAAAAAGATCATTAAAATCGGATCATTAGTTTTTTTTTAGAGCCAAAAATAGATGGAGCCCCACTAATGCCCAAATACCAAACAGGTAATTTTTTACGGTAAAATCATTTCAGCACCCACAATTCCGTTTGGATATCATGCGCGCGTTGTTCATGGATTTGTTGAAGAGTTAGTAGTAAATGATGATCCAGAATATCATTGGATCGATAAAATTCGAACACCCCGCGCTTCGAATGAAGCTCGACAAACATTATTTTTTAAATTATCTGGCGAGGTTCAACGAAAAATCGGGATAAAAGCGATTGAAGTCGGTGCAAATTCTGTAATTGGATACCATCAGTGTTTCGATTTAGAGGGAGATTCGGGTATTGTGGCACGCGGTATTGGCACAGCCGTCACGCTTGTTCGAATACAGGACGCTTCGTTGCCGCCAGCCAATATCAGTGATCATGTTTTTACCGAAACGATTCCAAGTGGCTTGAAATATGAGTAAATAATATGTTGTTTGTGTTACAAATAACCAGTGCAAGGCAAGTTGGTTCCCGCTGTTCTTTACTATCTGTATGGTTGTAAAATTAACAGTAATTTGCTTCGAAATATTAAAATTTTTTCCCCTCCAAAATGAAAATTTTCACACACATTTTACGTTCTAGAGCTTCCTAAACAATTTTATTTTTGTGTCTATTGCACCAAGTGGCATAACTTCTGAACTATTCGATTGTTTTTAAATGAAATTTTCAGAAATCATTCAGTTTGGTCCTTAAATGATCCCTTACCAATTTCATCGCAATCGAAGTAACGCTAGCGATGCCGCTACCGTGACATTCTACTTAGATACTAGACCGCACCAAGTGCCGTAACTTTTGAATTATTCATCAAAAGTCATTCGCTGATGCAGTTATTTAGTTTAGCGAATTTTCAGATCGGAAATTCAGCTATTTTTATCTTTTTATGTCCGATTTTACCCATATGCATGACTGAATGTGATTTATATTGCAAATAAAGCACTGTCTCGATTCGCCCCACACATAGGGGCGAATCTAGACACTATATAACCAAAAAAAAAATGTTGCAGTACCAATTTTGATATTTTTATTACTGCCCCATGTGCTCGTAATATTAAAGCATTTAAATTATTTTTTTAGAATTTTTTAGATAAACTCTAAACAATTTATTGCCAAAAAACTGAAAAAATCGTCTACATTCATCCCAACTGACGGTATATGAAGATGAAGGTATTTTACTATCGCAGTATTATTGAAAGGCATTCTAAAAAACGTATTATTGAAAGGTATTCTAAAATAAGTATCAATATATATCGCACGTTTAATAATAAACCGAAATAAGTCAAAATTTCAGAATTCAAACTTCTTGTAATAAACCTAACTACCATAGCTCAAAGAATGGGTACAATCCGTTCGCCACGCAAAACAAAGCAATATTATAATATATTCTATTGCTTTTTCACGTGGCGATCGGCTTGTACACATTCTTTGAGCTATGGTAGTTCGGTTTATTACAAGAAGTTTGAATTCTGAAATTTTGACTTATTTCGGTTTATTATTAAGCGTGCGATATATTCAGACAACAGTGGATCTTTCCTACCATATTTACAAGTTTATATATATATATATATATATATATATATATATATATATATATATATATATATATATATATATATATAAACTTGTAAATATGGTAGGAATATATATGGTATATATATATATATATATATATATATATATATATATATATATATATATATATATATATGTGTGTGTATATATATATATATATATATATATATATATATATATATATATATATACCATATATATTCCTACCATATTTACAAGTTTATATATATATATATATATATATATATATATATATTTAATTTTACTGAGTACGGTCCTGGAATTGCAGACCACTGGGTATTTTAAAAATGCTGTGATTTACGCAACCTGTATATTTAGTAAACCTTGTATATTATTAACGTTACAGATAGAAAATTGACAGAGAGAACCGAAATGTCTTGCACTGTCAATCGCACAGTTGACTAATTTTACGTTGTTTTATCAGAAAACTAATAGAGGACGTCCAAAGCACAGTAAATAGCAGTTCAAACGCGTCAAACGCTTGTAAAGAGACAGTAATTGCGCATAATCAGCATAATCAGCACGGCCATTGTAGAACGGAATCGGTAGGGAGTAAAGGCACAAAATTAAATACCATTTCTTATATTCACAGACGCTCTTCTGACTCGGATCTCAGTATCACGCCTAAAGGTTTGTACTTTTCTTTTTTCTTTTTTTTAAACCGTATCGTTTTCAGAAGAAGTAAACTAGTAAGTTTGACGTAAATATTAGTGAAATAAAAAAAATGAATTGATTTGAAATTATTGAAATTTTCAAAACAATAAATGAAATTATTTCTGTTGCTAGAAAGCTGTAGAAAACGTAAGTACAATTATTAAAATCACGCAAGAAATATTGATGTGTCCGCATGGCCCAGCTGTCAGTGTCATTTTTTATTACAAATAAATAGCGTTTCCTACTATTTTTTGTTTTCAATGTTTACTTTTTAGAATATTTTCATTTTTTATTCTCAGCTTTTCTGGTCGCACGACTATGAGTCACTGATCCACTGATCTTATAATAAACTTATATCTGATAATAAAATAATATGTCGCTGACTTATGTCAGTGAAAAATTGCAATAATTAAACAGGAGATTTGTCATATTAGTTTTCAGTAACTTTTTTTCTTTTTTGTTTTAAATGTTCTGTTACTGATTCTGTAAATTTCAGTCTTAGCTTACAAATTAGACGTTAGCCCTTTTTTTCTAGTCAATTTAAATTGGATTTGTTAGTGGATTTTTTTATTAGCATGTCAGTTGTCAGTATTTTTCCAGTTATCTTGGTTTTCGTATCTTTTGTCTCCCGTGCGTGTTGCGTGTATCAGATTAAGGGGTTACGGGTAGTCAGCGGTGTGAAAAATTGAGTATTTTAAATAAATTTTTTTACGGTAGTTTAAGTCTTTTAAAGTGAATCTATGGAGATTAGACAAGGGGACGAAACTCAGTGTATTCAAAAAAGTGTCCAAATCAAAGATGGCACTCGTGTTCGACGGATACGAAAGCGGTACAGTACTTATTCTCAAATGGAAACGCGAGCTTCTATATGAGGCCGCGAGAACAAGAACGGCCTAAGTACAAATTACTTATATCGAGATAACGACAGTTAAAGTTATGTAAAAAAATATTTTTGTTTTTCCGCCAAAGTCTTAATAAAATTATTGATGTTTACTTATGTATTATATTTTTAATACAATGTCAAATGCATGTATGGGTAAAATTAGAAGGTCTAGCATCTTCTCGCTAATTTTTTTGTCATCGCTTAGGCCATTTTTACACTCGTGGTTAATGAGAAATTAGTTAAAATATATTAATTAGGTCATGTTGTCTTCAAAGATTTTTTGCTTTAAATTGAGAGAAAAAATGTGCTGTTGGAAAAAATGTATATTTTTATCCAACATAAGTAATGAAATTTTTGAAATTATACAAATAGAAAAAAAAGCCTTTGAATTATAAAAAAATTTGGTAAGGTACGTTAGGGTAATATTATGAAGATTAGACAAGGAGTCGAAACTAAGTGTATTCAAAAAAATGTTCAGATCAAAGATGGCACTCGTGTTCGTACGATACGAAAGCGGTACAGTACTTATTCTCAAATGGAAACTCAAGCTTCTATATTATCTTTGTTAGCTTTTGAATAGAATCTTCTGGAATCTTTTCCAGTGTTCAACTCAGTTATAAAGTGGGTTTTTCGATCGTTTTTAAAATAAACTTAACAATTTTTATTTTGCGTCGCGTCATTTATATTGTATATTATATAATTCGCTGACGTCACTATGTAAAATCGGAGTCAGTACCATTGGATATTCGCCGTATAAAGTAATTTAAACTATAAGAGTTTATTTCATACATATATAATTTCTATGTATTTCCTTATTATTAAATATCATCAACCGACATTGGTGATTCTCAAATGGAAACACTCACTTCCCCAGTCCCGGCGTGTTTCTATTTGAGAATAAGTACTGTAGTTACATTCTGTTTTATTCGTTTTATGTTACTATATTCGCTATATTCACATCAGTATTTTGAGATTATTAACGCCACGAGTGGTAAAAAAAGAAAGCCCTTATATTTACCATTTTCCTGACCAATTTTGTCAATTCCTCTCATATGAGTTAGATCTCCATCTTATAATACTCCATTATCGATCAGTACTGACAAATTTGTGACAAATGAATTACTAAGTCTATTTTTTTCTCTATAAATAAATATAATTTATGTGTAGAAAAATAAGTTAAATTTTATAATACATGTAACAGTATTAATATTTGATTATTGTTCAATCTTCTAATTTTAATAATTTAAAAGTAATCAGTTTGATTCTGGTAGCTGATGTGTACGAACACATAATAACTAACACGTACACCAATATATTATGGGTGCATTAGTATAAAATGACATTTTTATAGTTTTTTTTTCTATTTATTACAATAACTAAACGTCCAATATTAAAAAAAAATAGTTTTTTAATGATTCAAAAACATAAAAGAAAATAATTTTCAGTTTTTTAAATCTTAAAGTTGGTTTTTAACCCTTTTAAACAAACCATATGGTAAAATTTTTTTGTCTCAAAATGCCGGACTTTTTACTGCCAAGTGATAAGTACGATAGATAAGGCTACAAAAAAAGAAAAAGAAAAAAATCCAAGATCCCAACATTAAAAAAGTGAACCCTAGGAATTTACAAAAAATAAATTATACTAAACTATGTTGATAAAATTGAACATTATTTAGAATTATACCGTATTGTCACAGATGGCGGCACCTGTACCTGTGAATATATACATATGATAGCATTTTGGGCCGCCATATTGCAGGACGAGTTAACTCGTCTTAATGATTTAAAGAGTTAATGAGACAACTTACTTAAATACATACCATTGATTCATCTCTAATCATTCTTTGGCATTTACTCGTACGTTAAAAATTCTAACTTTGAAAATTTATTTCTTCTAAACTACACGTCAGAAATTATTCAAAATAGTGTCAGTGAATGCATCATATCTTTCTCTATAATATACTAAAATTCAAATTCTAAACTTAGAAAATTTCAAGTGATCGGTTCGCCTTAAACAAACCATATGGAAACATTTTTTTATCTCAAAATGCCGGAGTTTTTACTGCCAGTGATAAGTACAATAGATAAGCTTGCAAAAAAAGAAAAAGAAAAAAAGCAAAGATCCCAACATTAAAAAAGTGAACCCTAGGAATTTTTCAAAATATAAATTATACTAAACTATGTTGATAAAATTGAACATTATTTAGAATTATATCGTATTTCGGAAAATCTGTCACAGATGGCGGCACCTGTACCAGTGAATATATACATATCATAGCATTTTGAGCCGCCATATTCCAGGACGAGATAACTCGTCTTAATCATTTAAAGCGTTAATTTACTTGATAAAATAAATAATACAGAATTATTATATTATGTTCTAACTTTATTTGACAAAAATTTAAAAAAAAATTTATTGTAGACCAAGTTATCGCCATGTTTGTTGGACCCCGTCACACAAGTCGTGTTTTGTGGTGACCATCATAAGATTTTACTGGTTCATCTAAAATCAGTTAAACAAAAAAAAAAAAAAAATCCTTAGTTTAATAGTTAATCTAGTGCCCGATCGAAGCTTTTTAGTTTCTTGTGAAAATATACAAAATGGCGGCCTCTGATAATTTATTTTTGGATTTTCAAGGAAAAATTCATTAGTTTATTGTTTATAAAAAATACAAATTTTGATTTTAAAAAACAAATCCTTCGATCGGGCACTAGATTAACTATTAAACTAATGATTTGTTTTTGTTTGATTGATTTTAAATGAACCAGTAAAATGTTGTGATGGTCACCGGAAAAAAAAAGACGGTGTTCAACAAATATGATGATAACGTGGTTTACAATAAATATTTTTTTCTTTTAAGGGAGGAGTTCAAATAAAAAAGCAACTTTTTTATTTATGTTTATTTTGCTTGTTGAAATTTTTTTCAAATTAGGGATGGTTTCAAATAGAAAATTTTGTTCTTGAAACATTCATTACTCTTCCCTGTGGGGGAGGGGGTCCTTTTTCACAAGTTTTTAAGCGTTTACAAGGAACGCCATATCTCAAAAAATAATGAATATTTTTTAAATATTTTTTCATTATTTTATTCCTAAAGGACCTGTCCATAAAGCTGAGTATGGGTTTGAGGTAATTCTAAAAATTAACTGTAAAATTGTAATTCCAAAATTATAAAAATTATAAAACTCAATTTTTTATTGAAAAAAAAAAAAATGTTTAAAAATAGTTACAATTATTCAAATGGAAAAAGCATACTCCACTTTATGCGCAATATGTTTATGAATAAAATAAAAAAAAATTAAGTCTCTATCTTTTCTAGAACTTGAGATATGATTTTCCTTGTCGGGAAAAACACAAGTTTCGGGAAAGGGAAAAAAACAAAAATAATAACAAAAGAAGCGGTTTACTCACTGTTTATTAAAACGTCTACAAAGGCATACAAATAAAAGAACCATTATCTCAGTGCATACTATAACTCGTGTATACACCAAAACTAAATATTACTGATCAAATCGCGAGGGGGGACGAGCTTTGTCTGCAAAGAACCAGCAACTTGGCTGTGCAGCGGCTCACAAATAAATATTTTTCTACTTGAAAAAAAAAAAAAAAGTTTCTTTGGTCGTGTTTTATATATCACCGTGTTTGTAAAGAACCACAGAACGAAATAAAAACAAAAAACGAGATTCGAAAAAAAATTAGTTTATTGTTTCTGGCGTGAACTTCCCTCTTAAGTTACCATCACAGTGTAACCAGCCGAAAAATAGTCAATTTTCGCAATTTTTTTTCGGATGAATAGGATGGGGGAATGGGGATGAATTTTTTTTACGATTAATACCACTATTTAACAATATAAAAATATTTTTTTTATTCATTTTTATTTATTTTTTATAATTATTATAATTTTTTGAAAAAAGTGTCTATAAAAAAGGGCGGCTATTAGTGTCCACGATTGCGGCCGCAGTTTTCATCCGAGAAAAAAAAATCAAATAGATTATCAATCTGTAGGTAAACCGCTATGTTCCTATGGAGGCTTTTTCTTTTTTTTTTTTGAAATTTGAAAAAATGGTGACGATTTGAATCAAAACTACAAAATTTAGGCCTTTTTTTAAACAATTTTCCGTGTGAAAAAATAGGAAGGTTTAAAAAAAAAGCTTCCATAGGTACATAGAAAATGAAATAAATAATAATCTGTCAAAATTTCAAACTTATAGCTTGGAAACTTTCCCTCTGAGAGTGCGTACCGTTTTTAAAAAGAGCGTTTCGAGACATACGCGTTTAAAGTTTGTCTCAAAATTGTTTCAAAACATTGTTTCAACAACAATGTGATACTGTGGTGATAACAATTTATTGATCTTATACGTTCACTGGTTGTGGAAAGACTAAATGTAAAGTGGTATAACATCCCGCCAAAAGGCGCCAATCGATCCACAGTTTTTGTATTTAGACTAAATCCATTGATCCGTGGTCGTAGTGACCGTAATAATTCGAATTTCAATTTGAAATTTTCAGAAAGCATGCATAACTGTATGTACTTTAAGGTAAGACAAAAAAATTTTTTTTTCAAAATTCTACACTGTGATGGTACCTTAATATTCGCAAAATAAAGTTAAAATATAACATAATAAGCCTGCATTATTTGTTTTATAAAAAAATTTGGAGAGATAGGTCTACCCACACTGTCAACTTCCCATTGGATGCCCTTAAAGACGATTGCACATGACTAACTTTTTTTTAATTCAGGGGACTCCTCCCAATAGAGGCTTTGCCCCTTGCACCACACCGGGGGCTTCGTCTTCTGTATCTTAGGGTGGGGGTTCCACTCTTATTAAACAAATAATAACATCATTTGTTCTCAAGATACGCGAGACAAAAAATATTTCACAAAAAGTTTCTTATTTCGTCTTACCGTTGTTTTTTTTTTTTAATTTTATAATAAAATACTGGCGTTTTTAACATCAAGGAAGGTTCTTAGTCCATTATATAATAATGTTATGGTAAAAAATCCATATAATCTACGTTATGTTAATAAAGTTAATTCCGTTTTTTTACCACAAAAAACAAACCGCTAATGCGAATTTGCTGAAAACTTTATCCGGTCTTCATTTTTTGATTACACATTTAATGAAATTAGTCCGGAGTTGGTATCATAATTTGTTCTCGAGATATGCGAGACGAAAAAAATTCACGAACGAACTAATGAACGCACACGCAGACATCACGCTAAAAACGATGGATTCGGATTCTAGTGACCTTGAAACGTGGAGATACGTCAAAATTAGCGATTCGTAAAATTGGACCCATTACAATAACTTCCAATGGGAAGTTAATAATTTAAACTACTGTCAAAAAAAAATTATTTAAAATAACACAGGCCTGCGAAATTTGACTTTTTTTCCCCCTTCCAATAATTATATTTTTTTGAAATATCTAGGTATGTTAAAATACATCGCTGTTTTTTTTTCTAGCACATCGAGATTTGTTTTTATTGATGACGTGCATATTTTAAAATTTTTTAACAATTATTATGAAAATATAAAAATTAATGAATTTAAAATTAAATTTTTACTCAAAAAACCAACAGTATTAGTTGGAAAAAATGCTAAAGAAACTAAGTAAATTAAATACAGGGTGGCGATCGACCTGGGAAACCTGGAAAATTCAGGGAATTTCAAATTTCTGGAAAAGTCAGGGAATTTTACAGTTTTCGCCCCGGCGAGAGCGTCAATTGATAGTTTTTTTTTTTGTTGCTGTATTTTTGCCACTAACGAGCAAAAAAAAAGGTCGTCAAAAAACTTTATTTTTAGAAATTACTTTATTTTTAAACAATATTTTTTTCGGAGTAGGTCCTGGAATTTTATTCAGAGTCAGAGAGAAGTCAGGAAAAAGTCAGGGAATTATGAAATTGGATTTCAATCGCCACCCTGTAAAAAGACTAATAATATCTTTTTTTACTTTGTTCAAAACTCCTGTTCAAACTTCTTGTGCTTTCTGTCCGGTTCATCTCTCTTCAACATCCAGCGGTAGTCTGCCATCATGTTTGCGCCCCACCTTCCTTGGTATCTGCTCTCCATAACCCTTATATCTTGGTGGAAACGCTCACCTTGTTCTTCACCAAAATTCTCAGGAAAGAAGTCAATATGAGATTGCAGAAAATGTAACTTTACACTCATATTGCAACCCAGTTTATGGAAATTGTTGAGCATATTATTTGCTATATTTTTATAATCTGGGCTTTTTTGTTTCCTAAAAAATTTCTCACTACCTCTTTAAGGGCCCGTCCACACGCTCAAGCTTTACCACCGACTTACCTGCGCAAACCAGGTTTGTGCAAGTAAGTCGCTACGTTTTTTCCCGTCCATACGTACATGTTTACTTGCACAAACTGGTTTGCGCAAGTAAGTCGGTGGTAAAGCTTGTGTCGTGTGGACGGACCCTAAATGAATAGAAAAAAATAAATTACCCTCAATAATGAGCTCATTAGCGGATGATCTTAATATTCACCTTTTTTCCCAAAATAAAGATATGTCACTTAGTTAATTAGGTTTCATTTAATAAACCATTGATGAGATTGTGTTCCTAAAAGTCAATTACAACTATTTAATGACTTTTTATTAGATTGGAAATAAATAAAAATGCGTAATTTATTCTTGACTTGGTCGACCTAGGTAATTTTGGTCAAAAAGTTTAAGGATGTTTGGGAGGTACAATCGGAGATAAAAGTACATGAAATTAGAAATTTAGAATTTGAAAATAGAACTTTTTAACGGCTTAGTGAATCGGTTTGAAATTTTCACAGGGGCTTTAGTATTTAATGAGGAACATTCTACTAAATTTTCAATTGTCTCGTAGCATTTTGAAATTCTCCGAAAAATCCTCAGAATGTACTTAGCTCTTGTAGTCAGCTGAGAGCTATAGTTTAATGTATTGTACAATCAGTTGTAGTGATAGCTATTATTTAACAAAGATAACTATTTATTTACCCCATAGTTTGTTATACAACGCAATTATTCACGAATTTCTAATTTCATGTACTTTAATCTCCGATTGTACCTCCCAAACATCCTTAATACACCTAATATCTAAAAATTCTGACGCTGGAATTTTTTGAATATTTTTTTTTCGTAATCAGCGCCCTAAAATCTATCAGTCAGTTGTCAAATCTTAAAGGGGGAAACCATCGCAGGCCTGTGTAATCAGTTTTTTCACATTGCTAATTACCCGTAACCCCTTAAATAAAACAAAGAGTAAATACAACAAAAGAAAATTGTGTAAAAAAGTGTAAAAAGAAACCTTAAATAACAAAATAGCCAATTAACAGTTATTCTGTTTGTATCTCTTACAGGAAATAGTTTATCGAATGCGGAGAGGCCGGTGGTCAGTGGGAGTAGTGGCGGATGTACTATTTCTGGCGGTGTTTCTGGTGTTACTGGCGGCGTTTCAAGTGTGACGCGTTCGACAGTGAAACAGACCAATTGGGAAATGCTTGAGTTCCCGTTCATTACAATGTTTAAATTTCCGTTAGGCTTCATCCGTTATTTGGGTTAGTTTAATGAGTTTTATTGTCGTTTGTACGAGAACAAAAATTTTTTGGTTGGAATTGTCGTGCTTGCAGGTGGTACAGTTAGTGCACGTTCCGTGAAACTTTTAGAACGTATTAGCAACTTAGAGGAACCGGAAACACGAGATGCATGGTGGACTGAACTGCGTATGGAGATTCGATCGCATGCCCGCGCGTTAGCCTGTAACGTGGTTCTTGGCTATTCAGAACACACGAGTATATGGTTTGTATTTAATCGCTTTATTTTGTCTTAGCGAATTTCCATTCTGGAAATTCAGCGATTACGGCGGGTGTCATGAAAAGACCTGAGCCCGGGATTATGACAGAAATTTGTTTTGAGGCCTTGAGAAGCTGAAAATTACCTCCATTAAAATTTGAGACCTCCAGGACGCAACACGAGAAGTGAGAAATTTAAAAATTAAAAAAAAAACTAGATAAAAGTGCTTTTTTGGGCACAAGACGAGGCTCAAGACTTTTGGAAAAAAGTGGACTCTTCCTAGGATGGTGCTTGGCTTAAAGTCGCTCCAGGGAGCAAAATCTGTAGTTACGCCTCTGATAATATATATATATATATATATATATATATATATATATATATATATATATATATATATATATATATATATATATTTATGTACGTATGTATGTATATGTGTGTCTGCGCGATAACTCTCGAACGAAGCATCCAATTTTTACGAAATTTGGTGATAAAGTTAAAAGTCCTAAAAATTTCAGTCAAAAAAGTCAACCAGTTACGTTCGATTTTTAGAAGCCAAAATTTTGGCCATTTTTAGTCGTTATTTGCAAAAATTAGCCAGATTTCAAAAATTTTCGAAAAGAGCCGTAAAAAATTACATAATATAAGCTTTTAAAACTTTGTTTCAAGTGAACTAGTTTTTGAGAAAAATTAAGAAATTTGCTGAATTTTTTTACGATAAGTGCTTCATCGTTTTTGTCATTACAGTAGCAATATTTATGTTTCATTTAAAAAAAAAAATTAACTAACTTTTCAAGAACGCGTCATTAGTCTAGTGATGTCGGATAATTAATCGATTAATCGGTTTAATCGACTAATTTTGTTTAAGCTTAGACATTTTTCAATCGACTTTTTTACCCTCGATTAAATGACTAAAAATGATTAATTTAATATTTTTTCTCTGTTATTTATCAGACTGGAAAAATTAAAAGCTAAAAAATTATCCATTTCTACAATTTTTCACTTTTATGTTATTAACACAATGTAATGGTTATATATTTTTTTTTTAAAAAACATTAAAAATGTATAATTAAGTTAAAAAGAAAACATTGTTTTTGGAAGAGTCACATAGATTATTCTATTCATAAATTCGATTAAGAATTTGGTCAATTAATCGACTATTGTAGGTTCGATATTTTCGACTACTCACTTATTTTGTTTAAAAAAAAAAAACTTTAGTCGATTAATCGACTAACTGCTCCTCGACTCGACATCACTAAGTCTACCAATTTTGAAAATTTGTTCACTGTTAGAGTGCCAGACTACTTTAGATGCGTACATGTTATTATATAAGATCCCCGCCAGTACCCAATCTTTGGAAATTCGCTATGTCATGGAGATGCTGCGACAGGAGTATTTACAGGGTTCCCACAGACCTATACAAAACTATAAAAAGCGCGCGTTTTTTTTTTTATAGAAGTTAGAATGTTGTTGCAATATAATCTCTGAATTTTAGAAAACATTCAACATTTTGATTTTTAGTGTAATGTATTTTTGTAAGTTTTTTGTTACTTGTCATTACTTGAACTCACAATTTGAGCTCTATTAGTCCCTCTGATTTGGTCAACAATAGAATATTTTTTTAAAAATTACATTTCGTTACTTTTCGTAATTGTAAACTTTTGATCGTAAATATCTCGTAAACAGTGCATCGTAATTCAAAAATAACGAAATTTTTGAAGGCTTAAGTGAAGCAAGTTGTGGGTATTCCAAACGTATTGCGACTGTCAAAACCTACTTTTCGTTATCGAAAATTATCGATGTCGAAAATAACGATATTTTCAGAATTTATAGAAGTTAGAATGTTGTTGCGATATAATCTCTGAATTTTAGAAAACATTCAACATTTCGATTTTTAGTGTAATGTATTTTTGTAAGAGTTTTTTGTTACTTGTCATTACTTTTATACAGCTAAACCTTTTTTTATACCGTCTTTTTTGTGCGATTTTTTTAGGCAGTTTTTAAAAAAAATGGTCATTAAAATGCAAAATATGAATCAAAATCAAGAGACAGTAAGAAACTTAAACATTTACTATAATAACTTTCTTTGATAAAAATACTTTTTAACGGGTTTTAAGCATTTAATTAATACATTGCATAAGAACATAGTTATTGTATTATTTAATTTTTTTACAGATGTATTTTTCAAAATTTTCATAATATTATAAAAATAAAATAAAATGTTTCTACGTGTAAATTAAAGCTTTATCTTGTTTAGAAAAGCAACTTCTGTTGAAATTGTGAGGTTTTGAGCGTTTTGAGTTATGTATTTTCGATGAAACTTTTTTTATGCCGTCCCGATCCACCGCATAAAAAAGTTTTTTTTTTACAATCTGGACCGAACTAATCTTTTTATCGATAGCTTTTTATGATATTTTTGAATATATATTTTTTTTGTGCGATTTTTTTTATGCGGTCCCTATCCATCATCCAGATTCAGCTGTATAAGTCATATGTAAGTTAAGTTTTAGTAAGAACGGCTATGGGGACCATATTAAGGGGAGGTTTATTCGAGAGTCCTTAAAAATTATGTATTTTTCTAGAATTTTTTCCTCAAGAACGGAAGTAAATATCAATTTCAAATTTTGTGCACGTATTTATTAAGTATTAAACTACACAAAAAAAAAATTTTCAAGCAAAAATATAAAAAAGTGTCCATTTTATAGATAGTGCAGCGTGACGATCCGAAAATCCAATGCCTTGTTGGTGGACATCCTAACGCCGGTAATAAACCACCGAAATCCAAAAACAAAAAAGATTTATAAAATATATGAAGAGTACCGGCACCTCTACCTATAATCTCAATAAATTGCTGAAAGAAAAAAAAATGGCGGATGTGTGAACTTTTGATTACGATTTTTGTCTTATTTTTCGCTCTTTAAAGTAAATTTAAAATTAAAAAAAATATTGGAAGTGTATCGAACGTAGGTAGAGGTACCGAAGAATACGGTACTTGACTGTATTTAAAATTTGTGTCAAATGTTAAATAATTCTATGCATTATCATTACATATGTCCAATTTTAATGATGAAACATAAAAAAATTTGATAACTACTTATAAATTTTATTTTGAAAATCACCATTTTTCAACAAATATTCAAATTAGTGAAAACGCGCCATTTCTTGAAAATGACGTAACATTTTGTAGCTAGATAATTATGTCGATTTTGATATTTTTCATCGGTCAGGTGAAATTGTGTTTTCTTTTGAATATTTCTATTAGCTTATATATATAGTAATAATAATCGACCAGAATTCAAATAAATACTTGCTTTTACTTTGACATTTTATGAATATAATCAAAGTTTTGAGGTTATAAATATTGACATTGACATTTAGCTGCTTCAAAATGTGACGTCACTATAGTGAGTTGTTTTTCCCGCCTTTTTGTCATTTAAAACTGTAGGGTTATTTTTTTGATGATTTTTTACAGAATCTGTCAAAAATAAAAAAAAATCACTTAACTGATATGGAAAAACAGTGCTTTTAGAATATTTTTGTAACTTCAGTCAAGCACCCTATTGAATTATCTTTAAAATAAAAAATTTAAAAAAAGGATCCATCGAATAGTTTTTGAGTTCACCAGTTCCAAAAATGTAGTTCCGAGATATTATAAAATATATTTAAAGAAACGTATTTTCAAAATTTTATATTTAATACTGATTATTATGTGAACTACGTTTTTTGAATTTTTTTTTTATAGAAAACTGGATTCGGTTAATGTGCAAGAATCTTGTTTTTAAATTATTTTCAGTAAAATCACTTTGGGAACATACTCTACACATAATTTGCTATCAATTTCGGCAAAAAAAAATCGATTTTTTTATCAAATCTCAAGTAAACCTTCCCTTAAATTACTTTCAGCAAAATCACTTTGGGAACATATTCTACACATAATTAGCTAACAATTTCTGCAAAAAAAAAAATCGATTTTTTTTAAACGACTCTCAAGTAAACCTCCCCTTAAATAATAATAAAGTATTTTTCTTTCTACATACCATTATTCTTACACTTACTTGAAGGAAAGTCATAAGCATGAATTTATATATATCGATAATCAGGGAAAGTCAGGGAAATTGAAAATTAAATTTCTGTGGGAACCCTGATTTAACTTTGTAACTTATTAATATAATAATTATTTTTGTTAAAACAGTGACGATGTCTGTGTGCTGAGCGCATCTGGTACAGCGGCCGTTATCAATATGCAAAATATAGCACATAATACCGATTTGAACGATCTACCGGTATTTTTACCGCGAAGCACCATTCATAATCCACTGTACGAAGTCCTAGAAAAATTAAATTTACAAACGAAAGCGAATCCGGTATCAGATATTCGGCAAAATATCGATTCGACAACATTCTATTCAACAAGACAAGATGGCGGCACTCAACAAACATCCACAACCACCGAAGACATGAGCTGTCATCAAGATATAAATGATTCCGACAAATCCACCGGCGGTTCAACAAATTCAAGTGTGCCGACACTGTCGCTGTGTGCCCTGTGTCACGTGCCCTATTCAGAGACCAGTGTCCCCTATCCAATTGTGATGTTAAAGTGTGCCGTGTGTAAACACAGTCGCGTGCCGGACGTGCTGATCACAACCATCGACATGCCGGAGGAATGTATGACGGTGGGTCGCGGTTGTCTGATTCAGGCGCATGTGTGCCGTCCGAAACGCGATCTACGCGCCGAATCGAACGCAAAGGAAATATCGGACGGTCTGCCGTTTCTCGAATACGATTTACATCGATTACTGATCAATAAGCTAAAAGTGAAGGGGATGAATGCAATTTTTGGATTGCGCGTACAGATATCAATTGGTGAACGAATGCTGGTCGGAACAGCGTCCGGCACGTCCGTCTATTTGTTACCACTGCCGATGCCCTCATTACCAAAACTTATTACCGGCATTTCAACAACAAACAAGGAAAATTTGACGGAACTACAGAGAGGCTTATCCGATATCGCCAGAAAAAATAGGGAATTTTATCAAATTAAATATGTAAGTTATTATCTGTCAAAAAAAAAAAATGTTTTTAAAACACTAATGGCTTTCACACAATAAAATGACGTAAGGGATGCCACCATCTAGTGACTGTGAATTAGAGATGTCGATTTTAAATCGATTAATCGAAGCTTAAAAAATCGATTATTTTTTCGATTTTTTTTCATTTGAATCGATTTATGAATCGATTAACAAAAGTAAGAGATTGGCAACCGATTTTTTCCAAAAATAATTTCATCTTAATAAATTGTATTTTTACAAAGAAACATATGTTAAAATGAAATACCAAAAACGTTATTGTTTATTGTCACTTGTTACTTTTTACTCGTTGTTATCAAAGAACTCCCCATGTGGCTCGATATAACTACATATTATATATACGCACTACCTTGTCCAGTAGCCCCAACAGTATCCAATAGTGGCAATAGCCAATATGAGACATATTAAGTACTACTATGAAGACTATTAATACAAAAGAAAGGAAGACCACCCATCTGGCAAACAGTCCCTTTCGCACAAAAGCAACTTATTTAGAAAACATTTTTTTGTCAATTTGTTTGAAATTTTTGAATAAACTTGGTTCATTCCATATCATGGTATTCGTCCTACATATTCAATTATTGTGTTATTTGTTTATTTGCTATAATTATAATTGAAAAATTAACTCATCGCCTTGGCGTAAGGTGTTCTTACACGATACTCCCCATGTACTATCAGTTAAGTCATTTAACAAACTATCAGCTAATTTTATTAAACTTTTCAAAATTTCGATTTTTTAGATCAATCTTACAGAATCGATTTTTTTTAGCCGATTTTTTTGTGAATCGATTTTTTCAATTTCGATTTAAATCGATCCAAAAATGGATCTTTTTTTTTTGGAGAATCGACATCTCTACTTTGAATGAAGTTCATGTAGTGTTATAATTTAACCCATCGGTATTTTTAAATATCATTAACCTCTTCGCTACTGGCGTACAATATATTGTACATCAAATTTAGGTTATGTTAAAATTTTTTTTAGTTGAGAAATAATTGAAAACTTCTTAATATTATTTAAAATTGCTAAATTACGCTTATTTAAAGACGTAAGATTAAAAATTTTAATTAAAATAAACGCTTGTTTAAATCTTTGCCCAGTATGCTGGACAAATGTATACTCATTGACGTAGGAAGATTTTAAAACGTCAGTAGCGAAGAGGTTAAAAGGGTCTCCCCGGGTAAACATATGGGATTCTGACCCAGCGGCTTTTCCGGCTATTCTTTTTCATGAACGTTGCTTATGGTGAGTAATGTTCGAAAATATGGATATGAGACGTCTACCGCGTATATTGTCAGAAGGGGGTAACAACCCTTAACTTAAAAATTTTTTTTTCTTAAAAGCTATTGAAGATAATTAGATGAAATTAAGGTGAATCGATCAGTACTGACAAATTAATTACTAAGTCTATTTTTTTCTCTATAAATAAATATAATTTATGTGTAGAAAAATAAGTTAAATTTTACAATACATATAACAGTATTAGTATTTGATTATTGTTCAATCTTCTAATTTTAATAATTTTAAAAGTAATCAATTTGATTCTGGTAGTGACGTGTCCGCACACATAATAACTAACACGTACACAAATATATTATGGGTGTATTAGTATAAAATGACATTTTTAGTTGTTTTTTTTTTTTTTTTTATTTATTTATTATAATAACTAAACGTCCAATATTAAAAAAAAATAGTTTTTTAATGATTCAAAAACATAAAAGAAAATAATTTTCAGTTTTTTAAATCTTAAAGTTTGTTTTTAATAACACAACTTACTTAAATACATACCACTGATTCACCTCTAATCATTTTTTGGCATTTACTCATACGTTAAAATTTCTAACTTTGAAAATTTATTTCTTCTAAACTACACGTCAGAAATTATTCAAAATAGTGTTAGTGAATGCATCATATCTTTCTCTATAATATACTAAAATTTCAAATTCTAAACTTAGAAAATTTCAAGTGATCGATTCACCTTAACAAAGGATGTTTGAAAATGAAATAACGGTTCGAAATAATATTGTCACAGTTTCAAAAATAAAAGTGGTATTTTGCAAAGTAAAATATTTGTTTATTATTTACAAATATGGAATACCATAACAAATATGGAATATCATGCGTATTTGACAAATTAATTATTATTTGAACCGTTCATCATTTTGGAAAAGGAACAAAGCTTATGTGAAATCCATAATTTTTTTAAATTGCAGGAACTTGACGAATATCTTACGCAACAGACAACACTTTCCAGCGGTGAGGAAGATTCCGAAGACCCGCCCAAACTAGATCTCACCACTGGCAATAAGGATTCGTGTGTATTAGAGGTGGACGACGCGGAGGATGCTGACATTCTATCGCTATTAATGGAACAACCGACACCGAATGATATGTACGTGGTGAATATCGAACGAGTGCCCGGATTGGACGATTTCGAAGTGGTCACACACCTTCAAATGTTCACGCAAATATCTCGCGTCAAATTGCCAACCAGCCAATACTCGTTACGATTTGGTCGACTGTTTCAAAGACTTTTGCAAACGATTTGCTTTAAATTGCGACGCACCGCGTCCGTTCTCTGTCAAATCAAATTCCACGTGGATATTCCCGAGAGTGATGAGGTGCAACTGACCGCTTACGGTACAGCACTGGGTGTTGGAAAATTAAATCGTCGCGAACGACGAAAAATCACCCATTCGTTTAGTAAAGATGCGAAAAAAGGTACGCCTTGTGATCTGTCGTTAATTTTTCTTCGATAGTCTATAGTTTCGTAGAATTAGTAAAAACGTAGATTAAAAACTATTATAGATGATTGCGATGATATATTTACTTTAGAAGAAGATGACGAGCCGTCAGTATCGACGACAAATTCGTCAACGATTACAATCCAGGTGCAACAAAAAACTCCAGTATTATCGAAACCATTGTCTTCAGAATATCAGGTAAGATCACTGGTTACTAACAATAAATACAGCAATCCCCCGAAGAACACGATTAATCGGTTCCGTGTTCTTTGAAAGCGTGTTGTTCGAGACCATAAAAGACAGACATTCCATTTCAATTGTGAAAATAAAATACAGGATGAAGTCAAAGTTGGCAACGTCAAACATAGCATGTCGTACATAAATTTGATAGTATTAAAACATAAACAATATTTCATTGTGTGTGTGTGTCCGTGTGAGATACAATCCATTGGCGGTTTAATGATTTTTTTTCTGATTTTTTTTTTTTTTTTTTTGTAACTTTTTCTCCGGTAGTATACGTATTTAATTTGTTTACCAGTGGGTTCATGTTGTTTCTTTACAAAAGTATGTCATCAGTCATCACTCATGAAAGGTATCATCTGGGTATGACCACGATCAGACAGTTTCGTCTTTAGCATATGCGGGTATACATATTGCACTCAATGTGACTAAAAATTCAAAATATTTTCATAAAAACAACGTACACAAGTTACATACACACACATACATATGTGTATCAAAATATTATTTATACGTATTTTATCTAAACATCCTTTTTTTTCTTTTATTTATTACCTGCACAATTGAAAAGTGCCACTGTAATTTTAATTGACTATCAAAAGTATTTTTGTTTATATTATGTATGTGATTTATGTGACATGTCATTTAAATTAAATAAATTCATCTTTTTTTATTGTTTTCAATTTTGAGAGATAGAAGTATAGTTGCTTGTTAAAAATTTGTTTTCAATAATAAAAAATCTTAGTAAATACGTACGTCTTAGCTATTATAGTGGACCGTCTAAATATTCAACAACTTTTCAATATATTTTACAAAAATTTTTTCCGATTTTTTGAATTTTCTTACTTTCGTCAAATAAAAAATGCTGTTAGTATTCTAAATGGTGAAAAATGTAAATTTTGACCAATTATATTCATTCAAATGTGCATAATTTAATGTAATTTAGTTGCAAAATTTTATTGAAATAAGTACGGTCCTAATCTGTCCGAAGAAACCCGATACCTAATAATTAATAATGAAAAAATTTTTTAAAATTTTTCTTTTAATTTAATAATCTCTATAAAAAAATAGAGAATATTCACTTTTACTTTTTGATGTGACGTGATCGTCAAAGAAATGCCTGAATAATCTAAACAAGTGCATGGATTTGAAGTTAAATGTGTAATCAAACGCAACACAACGTTATTTAAATTAAAGTTTTCATTGCATAGATAAAACCATTTTTAGAAAAAAAAATTGAAGTGGTCTTAAATTTTCTGTCGGGGGTGTATGTATTTTATTCTTTTTTAAAAGAATTACTTAAAAATCGTGTTGTTTGAAACCGTGTAATTCGGGGGAATGTACCCGTGTTCTTCGGGGGTTACCTGTACATATAGCTTTTTAGTTCGCCTCTTACATGGAAAAGTTTTGAAGTGATAATTGCCGATTTTGATGAAACTTGGTACGTGTGTAGAACAAATAAAAGTAACAGTCACGCTATAAAAGCTATTATGAGTTCACGACACCGACATGCTAATGTTAACAGTATATCTGTAGCTATGAGTATGATGTGCCCACGTATATATACACCAACACATTGTATGATGTAATGTGATGTGCACGTTGGACGCTTTTTGGATGGGTAGAATCTTGTGAATTCGCATCACCGACATGCTGTAATAGTAATATATCTGTAACTATAAAGGTGACGTGTTGTGCGACATTAATGCTGTGTGTATGTGTTATTTCTAGAGTGAGGACATTGGTCCGCACAAACGTATTTCCATGGAATGACCAATTTTTTATAGTGGGTTCTATGTAGTACACACTACATCAGGGGTCGGCAACCTCCGGCCCTTTGCAAGCTTTCATGCGGCCCGCCAAGCAATATAACTTTTCGAACAATTTGCTCTGCCTATATGCAGAGTTGAGCATACTTTATACTTTTTTTTTCTCCAATGTTTTATAACATGTAAATAAAATTGTTACTAAAATTTTTCTTCATGTTGATTTTTAATAATATTTATATTAATTTGTGTTTCCACTACTACTGAGCCTTTCAAAATTATTGAAGTGCCAAGGTCATTGCTGAACACAAAACTTATTTCACGGTAACTATATAGTACATATTTTCTATAAAACTACATTCGCTTTTCCAAACAACATGCCGTTATACGTATACAAAGTAGATTGAGATAGGTATGCCGACGCGCAGATCTTGATGACGTAGATGGCGAATTATACAGTCAGCCACACTCGTATTCGTACAGCAGCATATTTTCTCATATGACGAAATTTAAACCAAGTGGATTCCCATAATTTCCCACAAATTTGAACTTTTTGTTTATAATATTAATATTTGGATCTTCTACTTCCTATATAAGCTAAAAAATTTCATTAATAGTTTTTAAAAAAAAATTCTCTAAGAAAAATGTTATGCATGCAATTTGTATCAACATGTCCAACGCCACATTCGTATTCGTACACCTTAAAATTTGATTAATATTTTTATATATGTTTCAAAAATGAATTACTTTATTTTCAAATTTAGAAGTATATTTACAGAGGTATGTACCTTTATTTTAAATAAACATAAAATTTAATAATGCTTAAGGTCAAATTTTTGATTAATTTG
The DNA here is from genome assembly GCA_035578155.1 of Brachynemurus nebulosus. Lineage (NCBI taxonomy): Eukaryota > Metazoa > Arthropoda > Insecta > Neuroptera > Myrmeleontidae > Brachynemurus > Brachynemurus nebulosus. The sequence goes on along the minus strand of JAPWDM010000007.1, from coordinate 18,687,051 downwards.
CCGAAAAAATAAAAAAAATTTTTAATAGAGTGCAAGAAATTGTTATTGATGTATGCTAATAAAATAAATTCCTACAGAAAGTCCTTAAACCTCTTAAATGATAAGTGAACAACTATTTCACATTTAATTTGTCATAAAGGATAACCAACAGGATAATAAATTAGAAAATAACTCTTGAAATATGGATAAAAAATATTACGTTTTACTCTAAATTGTCATTTTTTAATGAAAAAATTAACAAAAATCCATAAAAAAGTGATAGGATGGTCAGGATTAAGTGAAAGGATTACTTAGCAAAGTATTTTTGTCCTGGAAGAATTTCTCGCGTTATTGAAAGACGTGATATATACCGTGGGAATGTACGTGGTAAGTAACATAAATAAATAATAAAACTTATATTGCTCTAAAATGTAAGAAAATAAGGATTTAAGGACAAGGTCAATGATGAAAATCTTAATTTTACGTTTATCTGTGAATATTTTGTTACATCGAGATTCAGAATCCTTATTTACGTAGCTTCTGGAACAATCTATCTATCTTTGTTTATATATGTTATTTACATGCATTTTTTCCCACGGTATATATCACGTGTCTTAATAAAGCGAGGAATTCTTTCAGTGCGAAATTTCTTTGCTATGCAATCCTTTCACCTTATCCTGACCATTTTAGGGCTCTTTGGTGAATTTTTGTTAATTTATTCATTCAAAAATGACAGTTTAGAACAAGAGGTAGTATTTTTTATCCATATTTCAAGAGTTATTTTCTAATTTATTATCCTGTTTGTGGTCCTTTATGACATATTAAGTGTTAAATAGTCGCCTATTTACAATTTAAGCCCTTTCTGAAGAATTTATTTTGATAGCATAGATCAATAATCGATTTCTTGGATTCTATTGAAATTCCTTTAATTTTCCGGTAAATATATGGAAAAATTGACCTTGAGGATTATTCTATTTTATGTTTATTTAAAATAAATGTACATACCTACGTAAATATACTTCTAAATTTGAAAATAAAGTAATTCATTTTTGAAACATATATAAAAATATTAATCAAATTTTAAGGTGTACGAATACGAATGTGGCGTTAGACATGTTGATACAAATTGCATGCATAACATTTTTCTTAGAAATTTTTTTTTTTTTAAATCTGTTAATGAAATTTTTTTAACTTATATAGGAAGTAGAAGATCCAAATATTAATATTATAAACAAAAAAGTTCAAATTTGTGGGAAATTATGGGAATCCATTTGGTTAAATTTTGTCATATGAGTAAATATGTTGCTGTACGAATACGAGTGTGGCTGACTGTATATACATATAGACTGAGTTTTTTGAGAGTTGCCATTTTTACTACAGCCAAACCGTTGATTTAATTGAGAAATTGTTCAAATAAGAGTTGCAGATGATATCGACGGGGGCAACCGATTGCTATAGTCAGGATCTTTATAGCTCTTAGCTCTTATCAACGGTTTGGCTGTAATAAAAATGGTAACTCTCAAAAAACTCATACTGTATAAATATAATAATAAGTAATTGTAATGTTGTCTTTTTCTAAAAATTCAAATATGTGACGTATTGTGACGTAGATAGCGAAATGCGCAAAAAAGCTTATTTTGGTCCTGAATATAGAGTACCTATCTTAATCTACTTTGATACGAATACATAATTTTGATCATTTTTATGAAGAGCAGCAATATTTCTGTTTGTTCACATTTTTTGTGACCTTGGCACTTCAATCATTTTGAAAGGCTCTGTATATACATAGTTTAATCAGTTGCAAACCAAAGGCATAAATAAGTAATCAGTACAGTTTTTGCATTTACCTAATACTTGTGTGTATAATATTCACTGATTTGAGCGTTACTTTATGGTATTCCATATTTGTAAATAATAAGAATGTGAGAATTGTTGCAAACTTAATTGCTCATTTTCAAACAAAATCAAAATTATACCAACTACATGCTTTATATATAGTAACTAACTGTACCCGTAACGTCGTTCGCGCATAAATTCAATGAAAAGTATATAAGTACCGTCAAACGGAGCTATTGGGTAAAAATATTATCTATTTTTGCTTCTATCTTAATATATTTTAAAAAATTGGGTCAATCTATAGGAGCAATTCACATAATACATAATAATTATTAATTTAATCCTTATTTTGGATAATTTAATAAATACTAAATGATATTTTTTTCTTATTTTGTGGCCTTTCCAAATAGCCCCCGGGGTGGAGCTATTTGATATCGGATAAAAAAAGTTACCAAAAACAGGCTAAAAAAAGTTTTTTTTCAAAACAATTTTAAGGAACGTTTATGGTTAAGAAAGGGCTATTTCCTAGTAAAACAACGATTTCCTAGTAAAACAGCATTTAAGTATTCAATGTAAAACTTATCATTTTAGGAAAATAAAACAAAGTAGTTGCATATAAAAATTATTAAATTTATTATTTTTCAAACAGTTCAAATGGCTTTAATTTAACAATCTCACTTAAACGATAATAAAATATAATAATAAATTCAACTTTAAAATTAACAAAATTTTTAATTAATAGTGTATAATAATTAATTTTGAATTAATTCCAAATAGCCCCTTTTTGTATTCCAAATAGCCTGATCAACTGACACTTCATAAATGAAATGGAACAACTGAACAAGTTTGTACTGGTCAAAATACTACTACATTAACATCCCCTATTAAAGACGCATTAACGATATGAATACGTTCAGAAATCAAACAGATATAAGGGTTTTTTTTTAATTTTTTTTTTAATTTTTTAATTTTTTTTCAAATAGCCCCACCGATTTCAAATAGCTCCGTTTGACGGTATAATAATTATAAAGTATTTGCATAGAACAATAGTTTTGCGTAATGCATACACATGCTCAAAATGGTTTTTCTATTTTCTCGTGGGAATGAAACATTTTCCCGGAGTAAAAAGTATCTTAGATGTTGACCCAGGCAATAAATTACCACCACGCCAAATTTCATCAAAATCCGTTCAATAGTTTTTGCGTAATGTGTGTACATGCTCAAAATGGTTTTTCTATTTTCCCGTGGGAATGAGAAATTTTCCCGGAGTAAAAAGTATCTTAGATGTTGACCCAGGTAATAAGTTATCATCACACCGAATTTTATTAAAATCCGTCCAATAGTTTTTGCGTGATTCGTGAACAGACAGACAAAAATTTTAAAAATCGCTGTTTTCATATCTACATCGATAACTATTTACAGTATCAGTACAATTTTCAAAAAATAGTCCATGTATAGAAACAGTCTCGTTACAGTTTTATTAAATGTATACATAGATTACAGTAGTGGGGGATGACAAAAGTAGGTGATAGGCATAGTAGGCGAGTACAGAATTATGGGAAAACAAGTATGAAAACAGATTTCAAACACGTGACAAAATACATACAAAGTTGTGGATGCACGTGAAAAGGAAGTAGTGAGGGGACAAACAACATTTTTAGAATAACAAACTAGATCACTAAGTTTGCTATTTTTGTTTTTTTCTGCACATTTACCAAGTCTCATCAAAATCGGATCGAATTATCACTTCAAGACCTTTCCTTGTTAGAGCGATTTTAACCCTAGAATCATACGTTGGTCTACGAGATACGTTAATCATACATCGGCGTCATTTTGACGAATGGACTTTTTACGGAGAGTTTTAGAGTTTATTTGCAAAAAACATTTTTTTCACATAACAATACTACAAAAGTGAACAAAATATTTACAAAAATTGGATTTGGAAAAATTTTTTAATATAAATATTTATTAATTTTTTTAATTTTTTTATCAAAGCATATTTTCATTATAAAAATTAAAAAATAGGTAAATACATCAATTGTATCATAAGACATGTCTTTCAAATAATTAATTTATGAACTATTATGAGTCGGTGGACATGACGTATGACTTTACAGAATGTGAAATTTCTCAATCATAAATATTCCTGTAGATATGTAGTTATTTCCCCATTAGGCACATTTGAAAATTTTCTAAAATTTGTTAATAATTTTTCGAATAAGATCTCAAATAATAATAAAATTAAATTATTTTCCACAAAATAAATTGTTAATATTTTATTAAGTCACTTGAAACGCATTCTTTGGTTTTCGATTCAATATATTAAAACTTCAGTATTATGTCGTCTCTATAAGTCAAACAGCTGTAATCATAATCACCTTTCATATTATCATTATCATTGAATAATTTAACAAAAAAAAAAGACATCGGTTAATCATACATCGTCGTCCTTTTGACGCACACTATTTCAATACAAACAAAACGACAGCAACTATAAACAAAATTTATACATTTGCTGTGTTATAATAACAAATAAATTAGATAACAGAAGTTTCACAGCAAGCAGGCAATGACAAGTTGTAGTATTGGAGCAGGTAGAGAAGTTCGTTCGTCATTTTGACGAGTACGTATGATTCTAGGGTTAAGCTGTTTGAATAGCTAAAAGTATTTTTCTTTTTTCTTTGCAGACTAACAGACACGGTATTGATATAACTTCGTTATCATATATACCAGGCGGGCACATCATCCAATATTTGGGCAACATAAATTTCTTTTTCATCCGTGAATCGACATCAATCCGAGAGGTAACACGTTCTACAGCCAACCGTAAAATTAATTTCAAATCGAATATTTTGTTTGAAATAGGGTGTCGGTTTCCAGGGAAGCGGCTTAAGTGGCTTTGTACATAGTTTTGTCACGGAGGTGTTGGCCATTGTTCGTGCACATATTGCAGCATTGGGCGGCAATGCTATGGTCGCGTACTTCATGAATGAATGTGTTCTCTTTCGAAATCCGCATAAAAATCAGGTATACTTTCAGGCGAATTTCCATTTTGGAAAGTCACTTATTACAACGGATGCCATGGAAACATCTGAGCGTGGGACTATGATAGAAATTTGTTTTGAGGCCTCGAGAAACCTAAAATGACCTTTACTAAAATTTGTATATATATATATATATATATATATATATATATATATATATATATATATATATATATATATATATATATATGTCTGTCCGATAACTCTCGAACGAAGCATCCAATCTTTACGAAATTCGGTGAGAAGGTCAAAAGTCTGACTAGCTTGGATGAGTTCATTAGCCAGATACGTTCGATTTTTTAGAAGCTAAAATTTTGCCCATTTGTCGCCCTTTTTAGTGGTTTTTTTGCAAAATTTGGCCAGATTTTAAAATTGTTTTAAATTTTTTCACACCATCGGAAAGAGCGTAAAAAATTACATAAGATAAACTTTTAAAACATTGCTCTAAGTGAACTAGTTTTTGAGAAAAATTAAGAATACAGTAATAATATTTATATCTGTTTCACTTTTCAAAATAAAAATTTGTTCACCCATTTTGAAAATTTGTTCACTGTTAGAGAGCTAAACTATTTTAGATGAATATAAGTTATATTATATAAGGTCCACTAGGATGTGGGGGTTCCAAAAACGCCAAAAATAAACTACTCAACCGATTTTGAAAATTTTTTCACCTTTGATAAGTTAAACTTGTTTAAATACATATATGCTATACCAGTGTTTTTCAACCTTTTTCATGGCGCGACCCCCTTAGTATGGAAAAATATTTCGCGACCCCCTACCCTCCGCTATTATTAACTTTTTATTTATTTATTTATTTATTTATTTATTTATTTATTTATTTTGTTATAAATATCGAATCCGTTCATCATTATTGATTATTTTCATAGTTAGGTATCAATTAAATACGTAATTAAGGACTTGAAAAAGGCATATTTTCATGTCGACATCGAAGTTGACAACTTATAGCAACTACTGAACGCGCGCGTGACGTAAAAACTGAAACGCGCACGCATGACGGTCGTCGCCGTTTAACACTTCCGAGCGTAATCCATTTGAATTCGTTGAATTGTGAACTCGTGTTAGTATTTAAATTTATTGAATTGCCTTATTGTTTGTTTAGTAGTTGCTCACTGTCTTTTATTGTCTAATATTCAAAATTCGGTACTCATTGTAATTATTGAAAATAGATACGTTTCTGGAAACATATGCACAACCGTCAACTTCAAGTTCCAGTGAGAGTAATAAAACAAAATCGAAGAAAAAGTGTCTATATGACGACAATTATTTTTAAATTCGGATTTACTGTTTTTGAAAATAAGCCGCAATTTTGAATCTTTATCACATTAATGTAACCATTAATTAACCTTCTCTTTATTAAATATTATATATTGAACTAAAGGGGTTTTATTTTTATTAACCGCGACCCTCTCAAAAAGGCTTCGCGACCCACAGGTTGAAAAACACTGTGCTATACACCAACAGCTCGCTATAAAGAACACTTTGGAATGTGAGACAGAATTATACTTCTTACTCTTTTTAATCAATAAAATCTCATATACTTATATACCGGGTGGTTAGCGTAATTAATATCATATGATAAAAAACGTGAAATGTAACCTTTGCCTTAAAGTTAATAATAAAAAATAACTACAATTCTTTTTTCAGAATGTACCAATTTTATTTTTACTAAAAATTGATTAATCTATGTATGCTTATATTTCCCGTGTATTTTGTCGTAAGTCACAGTGAACAATCTGTATATTGTGGATTTATTACTTAAAAAGAATAAGAAGTATAATTCTATCTCACATTCAAAAGTGTTCTTTATAGCGAGCTGTTGGTGTACTATATGAGATCCACCAGGATCCTGGGCGACCCAAAAGCGCCAAAAATTAACTACCCAACCGATTTTGAAAATTTCTTCACTGTTAGAGAGCTAAACTATTTTAGATGGATACAGATTGTTATATGAGATTCCTAAGTGTTCAGTCTTTGAAAATTCGTTATGTGATGCAGGTGCTGCGATGGGGAAATTTTAAAATTTCGTAGTTCTGACAAAAACGAAATTCTTATGGTTTGGTTATGTGTTTGTCCGCTTTTGTAAAACTACACTAGCGGGGCATTTTTTTATTAATACCGAATTATTGATTTTATCAAAAAATTTTGATTACCAGGGGGGGGGAATCAATTGTATTATTCAGGAGCTTATTGCTCCCGTCATTACCGCGCTATAGGGCTTGATAATATTGTTCCATTGACCTTTTTATATTAACATATTTTTTTCATATTTTCTAGGGCCAGTGTTTAATACATGTCGGAGGTGATGTGGTATTCGTTTCATATCATTCAGATTCTCAAAAAATTCCTCAAAATTAGTATTATTATTTTATTTTTGTAGTTGATCTGCATTTATTAATAATAAAAAATCATCAGATGTTATATTTGAATCATTATTTTAATATTTAAACAAAAAAATGTACATATTTATTGCTCAAATTAAATATAAGATGAATTTCAAATAAAATTTAAATACTATTGTGTGCTATTTATTCAGTATTTATCACAAGTATATTGTTACTGTTTTACACGGTCTACTTTTTATACTTAGTATCCAAATCGTTAATTTCAGCTGATCCAATTACATATCAATGACAAAACACCAACCGATAATGGCTTCCACACAATCAATGAACTAAGAAATAAGGAGTGTCACCATCCAGTGACGTTGAATGGAATGTTAACTTAACTGCTCATAGGTATGTGTAAGTATTTTTATACATCAAAATTCATGTTTTTTTTTTGTCATAAGTAAAAAAAAAAAATCATCACGAACGTTATGTTCTCATGAATTTCGATGTACAAAAATACCTACATATACATATGAGCAGTTAAGTTAAAGTTTCATTCAACGTCACTAGATGGCGACACTCCTTATTTCCTATTTCTTATTTCTTATTTCATTGATTGTGTGAAAAGCCTAAACACTTTTACACAATAAAATTACGTAAAATGTAACGGGTGTCGCCATCTACTGACCCTGGATGAAGCTTTATGTAGGTTTCTAATTTAACAACTCATAAAATGTAGGTATTTTTGAATATCACTAAAATTTGCTAAAAACACAAAATTCGTTTTGATTTTGTTTTATTAGTAAGTTAAAATACCGTAAAACCGTCTAGACCCGGACAGGCGGTCTAAACCCGGACACATTGCACCAATCTTCAAAGTAAGTAGTTTCTACATTAAACTGCTACAATAAACATTTGTTCTTGACATCATTAGAGAGAGAAAAACATCCTCTAAACAGCTGTACCAATAAAAACTACGGATTTCAACTTTTACTATCTCATTTTACAGGATTACTATTCTCCAGTTTTTCAAAGAAATAAAATGTGTGTCTAACTTAGACATGTAATTTTCGTCATAATTGTTATATTGTTTTAGTTTTGATATGTATGTGTTCAGAATTTTATCGCGCATCATTTAATGATGTTTGAAGTTATATTCGATGTATATATAAAAAAATACATGCTACATACATATATCCGTTTAGACCCGGACACATCAGTTTATTACACTATGGCCGCGATTCGCACTGGCTGTAACTTCCACTATCCATACGTTATATTCCTGGCAGAATTACGCGCTTTATGCCTCCTAATGGTGTCATATCACATGTTTACTTCATAGAGAGGCATACTATGTATTGCCCCCTCTCCCTTCCCACAAAATGTTTTGAAGCCTTTGACAGGTTCAAAGACATTAGACGATATAAAACACTGTCCTGAACCTGACGGGAGAGGTTAGTTTGCATGTTATTACATTATTTAAATAAGTGTCCGGGTCAAGACGGATTTGGGGTGTAAACTCGGACACTTACTAATTATTTTTTATTTTTTTATTTTTACTTATAATGAAACAAATGAGTCAGGGATATAACAAATAATATACGCTCTTTCTAATGGTAATATTTTTATTGTTGATATCTATGAAGGAAACATGTATAAACATAAAATTATACCAAAAAATGTAAAAAAGTGTCCGGGTCTAGACGGTTTTACGGTAAGTCAAAACGGATGTTGTGTTTTAGCAATTTTTAGTGATATTCAAAAATACCTATACATATACTAAGTTGTTAAATTTGAAAACTACATAAAGCTTCATCCAGGGTCACTAGATGGTGACACCCCGTACGTCTTACGGCATTTTATTGAGTGAAAACCATAACGTTACTTTTTATGTGATGAGTGGAAGGTACTATTTTTTTTTAGTCAGTACCCTCTGGCTTGTAACGGTGTAAGTTACGTTTTTCTTTGGTGAACGCTTTATGCAGGACTTCCACGAGCAAGTATACTTGCATGCAAATATACTTTTAAGTAAAAATTAAGGCTACTTGCTGGTGTAAACATCATTTGCATGCAAGTGTACTGTTATATAAATTTACTTGCATAAGTAAAAATATTTCTACTTTTGCTGTTAAAAGTAACCCCCACTTAAATTAAAAATGGCGAAAACTGAATAAGGTGAGAAACTGTCAAATAAACTGTTTAATAATATCAAAACAATAAACAATAAAATTAACAAATTTATATGAAGAAAATGAAGATTTATGAAACGTTTGAAATAAAGAGTACTGAAATTATAAAAGAAAATACTTATAAGAAAATTGTACAAGAAATGAATTGAACCCCAGAGCAAATCAAAAAACAGATTGTATCATTCCGGAAAAAATTTTTTTTGTAAAAAAAAGGATCTAAACGGATTGAGATTGGGAACTGATATCGGGAATTTTTAAAATCTGTTGTGTTTAATTTTTCTGTTAATAAAGTATCTTCTACATTAAAAATATATTTATAAAGTTTCTTTTACCCAAAACTGTCTTTTTCCCGAGAATTTTTCTTTTTTTTTTTAGTTTGATATAGTTAACAGTACTAAAGCAAGGCATTTTTTTGATGTGATATTTTTATTATTTAATTAAAAAATCAAATTTTAAAAAGTATCGTGTTTTGGCGCGTACCTACTTTCATGCAAGTGTAATTTTACATGTTTTACATGTAACAGGTCTTGCAAGTATACTGTTATAAAAACTTGGCCACACCCCCTAAAAACATATGCAAGTGTACTTGCTCATGGAAGTGTAGCTTAAGTAATGTTCAATTTTACCAACATAGTTTAGTATAATTTATATTTTATAAATTCCTAGGGTATTTTTTGATGTTGGCATCACTGATTTTCTTTCTCTTTTGGAATCTTATCTATTGTACTTGTCACTGGCAGTAAAGGTTCGGTATTTTGAGACAAAAAAACATGTATTTTATAAATTCCTAGTGTATTTTTTGATGTTGGCATCACTAATTTTCTTTCTCTTTTGGAACCTTATCTATTGTACTTGTCACTGGCAGTAAAGATTCGGCATTTTGAGACAAAAAAATTTTCTCTATGGTTGAAATAAAAGATTTAAATAAAACATTTACAGTCCTCGTATCTATTCAGTAAATAAGTTATCACTCTACGCTGACAATGAGAGTGTGTTAGCTATGCCGTTGCTACATGTCCGCAGTAGCATCACACACATATTATGTGATCACAGGTCACGACTGGTTTCTACGGTTATCCTAGCCATGACACAGAGGCAATGTTATCCAATTGTAAGGTGTTAATGTGATACCGTAAACTGAGAAAAAATTTGAGGATGATTGAGAATAAAACCAATATTTCTTTTTTTACTGTAATTTTGTTTATAATTTGAAGATGATTGTATTTGAGTTTGTCGTAAATTACAGATGAATAATAGACTTCAAATTTTTGACAGATGTTCCAATTAACTACTATATATTAATGTTAACACTATGGTTGAAGCCCGAGCACTTTCACAATAAACTTCCCCGGAAGCCGGCAATATTTTTAAAGAAATTTTATGTAAACAAATTTACAAATACATAAAATGATTCCACAGAACACTAAATGATTCAACATGTATGTATTATGCAGGTAAGGTATATCCAAAAGATAAATACATAGTTATTATTTTGATAAAACAAACATATACATACAAGCATACAACACAAACATGTATACATATGTGTAAAAAATATTATTGTAAATAAAAGATGAAGCTAGATGTTTTGATGATAAAACGTATTATATTTATACCTACAAAAAATGAAAAGTGTCCGGTACGTAGTAATAAATTATTTTTATTAGAATAATATAAAATCTTTTTTATAAATATTTTTAAGTGTTTTGTTTATTCTAAATATTGATCGCGGTCGGCCTCTGCGGATGTTTTGTTGATTTCAGGTGTCGAAACTGTGAGACTAAAAGTGTTTAAATGCAAATGTTTTTACCGTTTGTACTAGGCGTCTGTTGGTCAGGGCCGGATTTACACTAGGGGACGAAGGGCACTGGCCCAGGGCGGCAAAATTTGGACCACACGTGATAATTTGTTTTTTGTTTTTTTTTTTTTTTATTTTGAAGGAATATAAGCAATGGGAGCTTTTTTTTTGCGCGTCACTTATTTTTTGATAGGAAAAGTGGGAAAGTACGTAAGAAATTTTCTTTAAATTTTGTCAGGGGCGGCATTTGTGCCCCGGGCGACATTTAGGGTACAATCGGCCTTGCTTATAGTAATCATTACTTAAACGAATTACTCAATACTTCACAAATAAATAAATGTGAAAATTAGTTCTAAATACTTATGTAATTTTTTATATTATAAAATTACCTACCCAAATTTTATAACTTCTGAAATATTAACAAAAGTTTGCACACTTGTTGAAAACATGAATGTATCATATAAACTGCAAGAAGCTAATGATTTGAAGAAATGGCGGCTGGTAATATCAAAAAAATTTATAAGAACACTATTAGTTAGAAATAGCTGTCGCTAAAAAATGCTATAGGAATTATAAGCCATGAAACTTCAATTTTTTTTACCCAAAGGGTGGTAATATAGTAAAGTTAGGCGTATTGACGGTACATGATACGTATGTACGTGTATGTACGTATTCAAGGCACATGGTACTATGTGCAACGTATTCGAGGCACCTGTTCAATATTCACCAACTGCGTGTTAAACATGCGTTAAGTCAGGATTTCGTTGTCAGTTGCTAGAATTTTTTACAATTCTTGGAATAAAATACATATATATTTCTTGCTTTTATTTAATATTAAAATTAGCCTTTTAATTTGTTAATAATAATATGATTATCTGGTCTAAAAAAATCAATAATAATTTTTTAAAAAAGATTAAATTGGACAAGGTCCGACACTAATTAGTGATTACTAATGATCGTAAGTTTACGGTGCTGACAGTACCGTATTTGTATTTTAAAAATTTAAAACGTTAGTAAATGTGTGTAAATACATTTAAAAAAAAATTATATTAATGTATTCTCTATTAACCATTAACGTAAAAGCCCCTATACCGGAACACTAGTTTTGGTGTGTAATTAAAGTGGCTTATAAAAATTGACAAATAAATTAAACACTCACTTTTTTTTCTTAATAAGCATGAAAGAAAGTTTTTTTAATCCAATGATATTGTTTTTAAAAAAATACAATCCAAAATTTTTTATTTATTAATGTTTTTCTTTTACAAAATGTCGACATCTATATCCAAACAGAAATGCAACAAAAATTGTTTAATATATATATATATATATATATATATATATATATATATATATATATATATATATATATATATCTTTAATTAAGTAAGGAAACATTAAATGCGAGGTGAATTTAAATTGAAAAATAATCATTCTATTAATAACAGTTTTTGTTATCAGAAGTTTCTTTCAGAAATAACTTCATTAATATATAAATATCCAAAACTGTTCGGACATAAGATCGCGTTCCGGTATAGGAGCTTTTACGTTAGCTCTTAATAAAAATTAGTTAAAAGTAACTAAAACGTTTTATTTGAACAAAAATACAAAAATTTTAACTTTTTTTTTTTAAAGCAGCTTCCACATTCTCGCCGAAGTTGGACGAAGTAGTTCCTCGCGAGGTTGACCGAGGCATAAGAATAGCATTGAAACACCAACCGCGAAGCACAACGAAATGACCCTCTACATTCTCGACTCGTCCAACCTCGGCGAGAATGTGGAAGCTGCTTTAAATTAAAATTGTTGAAAATTTGACTGACTGACTATACCTAACTTAAAACTTGAATAAAAAAATAAGTTATCATTTAAAAAAATATTTTTATGAAAACAAGACAATGTGTTGTCTCTCTCACGTTTTACTGGAAGAAAAAAGATAATTGATACACATAAATAATTTATTTTTAACATCAAAAATACCCACAATACATAGGTAGTCATTTAAACTAAAGTTATACAAACAAGTTTTAACAAAAAATGTATGGATACATATCTAAAATATATTCAAAATATACGGATATAAAATAGTGACCACATTTTTACTGAGACAGAGCGGGACAAATGGGATGAAAGGCACCGTGAAAAATGCCGCCCTTACTTTTTGCTTCAAAAGAAGAAAAAATTTCCTACTTTTTTTAAATTTTTCTTACTTTTTTTTCGAACTTCCTCTTAAAAAATAACTGACGAGCAGAAAAAAAAAACGTCAAATAAAATTTTACTAGCTTTTCCTTGAAAAAAAGAATAAATAATGAGCAAAAAAAAAAAATTATATTTAAAACATTTTAAATAAGAAATAAATACATAAAAGCAGGACATTTTTAAAAATCGGCAGGACACGGGACAGTCTTCCAAAAAGCGGGACTGTCCCGCCAAAATCGAAACGTGTGGTCACCTTAATATAAAAGGTACCGTATATTCATATATACATATGTATTGTTTATTTCTAAAATCGCATCAAAATGTTTTATCTAAAAAAAAAAAAATAAACAATTTTTAATACCTTAAAAAAATAATGACAAAACTGTCACCCCCGTGACTTTTATGATCAATACTGATTACTTAAAAATGGTTAAGTGTGAATAGACCACCAATGCGATGACAGACATGATGCATTTATAAGGATTTTGTCACTGTACTACGAAATCCTAAACGTCATCGACTTCAAAATTCATTTCCATGAGTTAATTATTTTCATTTTTTTGATTTTTGTTGTAATTTTTTAATTATATTGCCTATTTCTAGTCATTTAAATAAATAAATAGAAAAATGTATATAAAGTTAAAAATGTTTTTTCTGTTATTAGTGTCATTCGTATCATTTTTAGAAATAAAATCGGATGAAATTCTTGGTTGTGGTGGATTTATAAAAAGTGAAGTACCTCTCGATTTTTCACGGGTGCAAGTTAAATTGTAAATAATTTTTCGAATTCAGTTATATTTTCTTTTTTTAACCAAAAAATTGGTATATATTTTTTTTTTTTTTTAAATCAGATACACCAAAAAGGGCACCTTAAAAGATAGTACTGAATGTGCTCCAAATAATGGATACTTTTTCGTACCATTATACGATAAAGGGGAGTATATTTTGCAAGTGGAACCCCCGACCGGATGGAGTTTTGATCGTACACAAATTCATTTAAATGTGGATGGTAAAACTGATCTGTGCAGTTTGGGCAAAGATATTAATTTTTACTTCAGGGGATTTGGAATTACCGGAAAAGTAACTTGAATATTTTCCAGAAAAAAAAAATTCACTACTAGAATGTAAAACAATTGAAATTTTAGGTATTAAGTGCCAATAGTGATGAAGGTCCAGCCGGTGTGAAAATTTCCTACAACGAAAATGGAAAATATCGTGAAACAGTTACAACAACTGGGGGACATTTTCATTTTACCCCCGTCGTGCCGGGTCAATACACAATCCAAGCGTCACATCCAAAGTATATCCAAAATCGTTCAGTAAAAATTTTAAAAAAGACCAAAACGCTTACTTAAATATTTTAAAATGCTTTCAGATGGAAATTTTTAAAGAACACGGTGACCGTAGAAGTAAAAGTTGGAAATACGGAATTACCAAAGGACAGTTTTATTGTGGCTGGATACGATGTAAAAGGCAAGGTCCTAGCCAATAATGAGCCAATCGAAAATGTTATTTTTTTGTTAAAAAGTCCAAAACTTGTAAGTGAAATATTATATCGCTACGTTTCTGTCCCAACCTCGTATATGGTTTTTTTGGGCTGTTTTGAGTTAGAAAGTCATACATGCGCACATAATTCACTCCCCCATATGAGCCGTTTATTTTGAAAGTGGGGCAAGTCCATTTTTGAAAAAAATGAAGATAATGGAAGTTATAGATAAGACTTAGCATGATCTTTTTATCTGTCAACAATTTATAGTCAAAAAAATTCAGAAGCCTAATATTTGGAAGATTGAAGTTTTAGCTCTTAACAATATTGTAAATCTGTTTATTTTGATAGTGGTGCAAGTCCATCTTACAAGTAAAATATCCGAGACCGGACCTATTGATTTGGATGAAAATTAGATATGTTGTAGAACACTAAAAAATAAGTAACACGTATTTTTTTATCTGCGGAAAAGCGGTTTGAAAGGGTGAAATCGTCCTACAAAAATTGGGGTGAAAATTTAATTTTTCAAATATCTCGAAACGGTAAGAAATAGAGCAAAAGCTTAAATTGGCGATATTGCTCTTTTTTAAAAAGCTAATCATTGATATGTAATTTTTTTAAATTACACCAACAGGGGTAGTTCAGGGCTAAAATTTGGGGGTTAGTTTTGCGAAAAGGGGGTGAAAAATAAACAATATAAAAATTTTGTATAAAAATATAAAAAATAAAATATAATAAAGTTTTATTTACAGATTTCAAATGTACGTAAAAATATCTTATCGAGCTATTTTTACTCAATTTCTTAATATTAAATCCAGGGGTAGTTAACTACGGGGGTGACTGCGTTAACATAATCGTACTATTTGAGTAATTAAAAATTTCTTCAAGGAATATAGTTTAAAACAATTAGAATACATTTCCAAATTCATTTTAAGCAACACTGCAAAGAGGGTGAGTCGCCCTTTTAAAGTACATACTTATTTTCATACACCCATTTCTACTACTAAGGCACTGGCAGGGGGTAATAATGTCACAGTATATGCTTCTGAAGTTGAACTGTCGTATGAAAAGTTTTTATTATGTTTATTTTTAAATGATAAAACTCAAATATTATCCATTTAAATTAACGATTACAATAATTCATTAATTTTGAAAGTGAGGCAAGTCCATTTAGTTATAATAAAACCACTATTTTTTTTAGTCAGGACTATGAACACTATTGGATTATAAACTTACATTATCTAATACCACAAAATACAAAAAATATGTCTATTAACACTTACCAATATTTTTAAATTTATTGAAACGCAAACCCTTAGGTATCTCACAGTAAAAAAATATGGACTTGCCCCACTTTCAAAATAAACGGCTCATATGATGCACTAAGAAATATTGCAAAATAGTTAATGGAAAAATAATTAATAATTCAGTTAAATGTAATCTCGTATAACATAAACTAAATTTAGTTTTCTGATAAAACATAATACGAGTTTAAATAATTCACTGTTGAGAGATTTACTTTGTGAAACTCCATTTTAAATATTGAAAAATATTTAAAGTTCGATTACTTTGTCTATTTCACGAATTAAAAATTATTTTTATTTTTACTGAACGCGTTTTCAACCTTTCGGTCATCCTCAGAGTAGAAAGATGAAATAATTAATGGGAATTTATAGGTAAGAAAAATATATAGGAGGGGTGTAATATTATTGAATTGGGAAAACCCATAAAATTTTGTATCGAAGCAACTAACTATACGTGTAGAGAAGAAAGCAATTAAACCAGTTTGTAGGTACCGATATGAACAAATTTTTATTTTTACCTAATAATATGACTGTTCAGATAAATGATCTGTTTATGAAAACTAAAATAGGGGTGTCCAAAATTATTGAAAGACTGAAGTGATTATATTCGTTCAGAAATTTATTTTTAATAGAGGATAATTATTTAGATCATTTTGATCGTTTAAAACTTCTATTTGTGGGTCACTGTTTAATCTATTAATTTCTAGAGCCTCTAAAAGATTCAATTTTAAACCATTATGGCAAACATGTAGAACTTTTGGTTTATGGTCTGTTTTGGGAAAATGGCCTGTTTCCAAGATGTGTAGACCGAAGTTAGAGCTGTGTGTTTGTGAACCAATGTGTTCCTTATATCTTATGTCGAAACTTCGTCCTGTTCGTCCCACATATTTGGCATTACAATGGCAACAGTCTAGGCGGTAGACCCCACTCTTTTTTAGTGGATCATTTTTTTCTTTGGCATTGTAAAGGAAACGGCCAAGATTTCCAACAGAATGAAAAGCTGGTGATATATTTTGTAAACAGGTTACCAATTTTATGTGAGATGACACCTAAGAATGGAAGAGATACATAATGTTTTGGGTCTGGGTCAATTGTAAGGGGAGGACATATTTGTTCAATGGTGACTTTGTGCTGTTTTTTACGGATAAGTTCATCAATTAATTGGGTTGAAAAACCGTTGTTAAGGGCAATTTGCTTTATCGTGTTTAGTTCTGTCTTTCGATCTTTTGGTAGAAGGGGAATGGCGAAAGCTCTATGTATCATTGAACGGTATGCTGCTAATTTATGGGATCCGGGGTTAAAGGAGTCGGCAGGTATAGTTACATCCGAGAAAGATGGCTTGCGATAGATATTGTATGTAAATTTATTGGTGTCTCTATGGATGGTAATATCTAGAAAATTGATGCTGTTGTTTTCTTCTATTTCTTTGGTTAATTGAAAAGGAACAGATCGACAACTGGACAACTATCTAAAATACCTTAACAGCATCCACCCCAAAATTCAATTAACCAAAGAAACAGAAGAAAACAACAGCATCAATTCGTACGAGTTAATACGAATTAAACAAATGCATACATTTAGACATGCGTGGTTACACTGCTTACGACTCTTTCGTACGAGCTCGTACAACTTTTTGATACGACCAAAATATTTTGTTTTTTGATGCGAATTCGTACGAAAAAAATTATGGATTTAGAAAAAATAATTATTTTTGTTGAACAAAGGCGGTCGTTAAGGGATTAAAAACCTAAATATTATCATAATAGAAAGTTAAATAAAAAATTGTGGAATGAGGTGGCAGAGAAAATGTTTAGATAATTTTTTTAATTAAATATATTACGATATAATAAAACTAACCTAACCTAACAAAAACATTTTAAGTATGTGTAATGAAAAATTAATTAACTAAATATTGAAGCTAAAATTCAGTAGATTTTAAAATATAACTGAATGTGACTTATTCAAATACTCTAACTGTTCGTCTTGAAAAATTTCTTCAAAGCAATTCCAGAACTCAGATTTTTTGCTCTACATGAATAATAAATAATCGTTTACCCAGAATTGTTTGTTTTCTGTAATTAGAAATTTTGAAAACGATGTTTCTAATAAATAAGATTCGGTAGCTGAATCCATTGTTTGATTATCATGCAATATGTATTAACGATTTTCAGTTTAAATTTAAATACGAATTCGTATTACGATTCCATATCCAATGTAACCACACAGTCGTACAAATGAATTTCGTACGAGCTCGTACGAATCATTTTTCGTACGAATTCGTATCCAATGTAACCGCAGCCTTAGAGTTCGCCAGCGCTGTATGTTCATATACACCATTTTATTATGGACTGTATGTACTAGTGATGTCGAGCCGAAGAGTTGTTAGTCGATTAATTGACTAAAGTTGTTTTTTAGACAAATTTAATCATTAGTCGAAAATGTCGAGCATAGAATAGTCGACTAATCGACTAAATATTTAATCAAATTCATGAATAGGGCAACCACTATAACCCTTCCAAAAACGAGGTTTTCTTTCAAATTTAATTACTGAATTAATTAGTCGTTTAAAAAAAAAATAATCATTTTAATCATTTAGTCGAAGGTAAAATAGTCGTCAAAAAAATGACTACAAAAAACAATACAAAAAAATTTTAAATTAGTCGTTTAAGAAAAATTAATCATTTTAGTCATTTAATCGAAGGTAAAATAGTCGGCTAAAAAATGACATCACTAGTATGTACATAGCTCATTTGATCAAGATACAACTCTCGGACGCTAGAGTTCGCCAGCGCTGATTTATATCAAAGTCGGAAAAATCTATTTTATCAACCTTGGATTTAAATCATTGTGTATTTGTTTCATAACCTCGTATCTTGATAATAATTCTGTACAATTTTTTTGTTTTTGGTAAGGCGTTTGGCTAGCACCAAGAAATACAGGTTCGAGTCCTAGCCGATTCAGTTTGACAATTTTTCAAACACTATGTAAATTTTAATTAATTCTGTAGAAAAAAAAAGTGGATCGTAACCTCGTATTTACTAAAAACAACGGAAGCTTGTAATTGAAAATATTTAAATGTGTGCTTCATGTTCACATACGTAGCAAACATCAAAAAGTATAACATACATAAATCTTAAATTCATAGTGATCAAAATACACTATTTAACATTTTCAGTTCCACAGTTTCGGCATTCGAAAATAATCAAAACAACCGCAGAGGCCCGCATGATTAATTGATTACGCGCATTATGTATGTGTGCGATGTTACCACACCGATGTGTATATACTCAACTCATCCAAACACCAACACACACTATTTTTTTTTACCAGTTTGTTATCTAAACTTTCTGTAATTCTGTAATTGATTTGAATGTGTTTGAATGTCAAATATATGTATGTACGTATCGCATATATGTACATGTTGAATCATTTTATGTACCGTAAAACCGTCTAGACCCGGACACTTTGCACCAATCTTCAAAGTAAATAATTTCTACATTAACCTGCAATAATAAACATTTGTTCTTGACGTCATTAGAGAGAGAAAAACATCCTCTAAACAGCTGTACCAATAAAAACTACGGATTTCAACTTTTAATATCTCATTTTACAGGATTACTATTCTCCAGTTTTTCAAAGAAATAATTGTCATATTGTTTTAATTTTGATATGTATGTGTTCAGAATTTTATCGCCCATCATTTAATGATGTTTGAAGTTATATTCGATGTATACATATATAAAAAAATACATGCTATATACATATATCCGTTTAGACCCGGACACATCAGTTTATTACACTATGGCCGCGATTCGCACCAGTTGTAATTCCCACTGTCCATACGTTAATATTCCCCCCAGAATTACGCAGTTTATGCCTCCTTCTGGTGTCATATCGTATGTTTACTTTATAGAGAGGCATAGTATGCATTGCCCCCTCTCCCTTCCCATAAAATATTTTGAAGTCTTTGACAGGTTCAAAGACATCAGACGATATAAAACACTGTCCTAACCCCGACGGGAGAGATTAGTTTGCATGTTATTACATTTTTTAAGTAAGTGTCCGGGTCAAGACGGATTTGGGGTGTAGATCCGGACACTTACTAATTATTTTTTATTTTTTTTATTTTTACTTATAATGAAACAAATGGGTCAGGGATATAACAAATAATATACGCTCTTTCTAATGGTAATACTTTTATTGGTGATATCTATGAAGGAAACATGTATAAACATAAAATTATACCAAAAAATGTAAAAAAGTGTCCGGGTCTAGACAGTTTTACGGTATTTGTTTATATAAAGTTTCTTTAAAAATATTCTCGGCTTCCGGGTAAGTTTAATGTAAAAGTGCTCGGGCCTCATAATGTTAATATGTTTTCTGTGTTTCCTGAAAACTGTAATTTTTGAGATACGAGGTTAAGACAGAAACGTAGCGATATCGAATATTAACAATCATTGTGGTGAAAAATATTTAACTTTTCGTTTTCAGAAACAAATTCCAATGGGATGTTCCGTTCATCCTGTCACAGGAACTACATCGAATCCTTTCAAGGATGCTGTTTGCTACGTGAAATCTGATATTCAAGGCGTATTTGAATTTCCATCATTACCTTCAGGAACATACACCCTAGTACCATTTTATGAACAAAATAATGTGAAATTTGAAATACAACCGAATCAGTTAGAGTTCACCGTGGCCCACGATAGCTTAGAAATCGACACGATATTTCAAATAACCGGCATAACACTGTCTGGCCGAGTTCAATTTCCAACGGCAACAAAAGATGGCTCCGCGAAAGCTACAATCTTAATTAACGGGCAAGAAAAAGCAGTTACCGATAATAATGGCCATTATACGCTACATAATTTCAAATTTGATGTTTATAAAATATCTGCGCAAGCTCCGGACGTTACATTCCCCGAAATAAAAATCGAAATAACCCCGAAAAAGTATACAATTCCAACTTTAATCCCCAACGCGTATAAATGTTGTGGTCAAGTTTTAAGTGAAAACGAGTATACAGTGGCGTACGAAAATCAGGCCACCAACAAAGTGTACACGGCAAAGTCAAATGGTAGCTCAAACGGTGTGTACTGTATTTATTTGGAGCCGGGTAAATACGAGGCAAAAGTATTGCCGAATAAAGATGACTCGCCAAGTGTTCAGTAAGTAAAAACCTATTCTCAAGAGAGTTCATTAGCAGGTATCGGATTTCTTTCGGATCAGACAGTTTCGTCTTTAGCATATGCAGGTATACATATTGCACTCAATGTGACTAAAAGTTCAAAATATTTTCATAAAAACAACGTACACAAGTTACATACACACACACACATACATATGTGTATCAAAATACTATTTATACGTATTTTATGTAAACATACTTTTTTTTCTTTTATTTATTACCTGCACAATTGAAAAGTGCCACTGTAATTTTAATTAACTATCAAAAGTATTTTTGTTTATATTATGTACAGTGGCCATCCAGTGGTACGTACTCCGATTTTACGTAGTTACGTCAACGATTTAGTGGGGTTCTCCTCTCACAGATATGTTGTTGTTTGTTTGTGTTGGTGAAAATTTATGTACCAAGCCGGAGTCAGGGCCGTAGGTAATATTGTCTGAGGGTCTCGTAGCCTTTAAAAATTTTAAAATTTCACTGCAGATATATATGCACATATTCTGTATACGTAATATGCAAAATGCAAATGCAAAATGAGTAACGTAAAATTCTAGAATATTATAATCATCAATTAGCAGAGATATCAAAAAACAAACTTCACCGTTGAATTGGTCATTAAAAATGAGATTAAACAGTGTAGTTTGACAAAAATTCTAGAATGTTCTATTTGTCAACTAGCAAAGATATTGAAAAATCAATTGTACCATTTAATTGTCCATTTAAAAAGAGGTCAAATTACACATTTTGACAAATGTTCTGGAATATTCTATTCGTCAACTAGCAAAGATATTCAAAAATAGACATCGCCATTGAATTGGCTACCAAAAAAGAGACCGAATAACACATTTTGAGAAATGTTCTAGAATATTCTATTTGTCAACTAACAAAGATATTGGAAAATGTACTGCACCACTTAATTGTCCAACCGAAATTAAACTAATGTAAACTAAATGTCCGATTTTGACAAACAATTTTTGCTATTTGACGAATAGAATATTCTAGAACATTTATCAAAATGTGCTATTTCGTCTTTTATTCGATGACCAATTAAATGGTGCAATCGATTTTTCGATATCTTTGTTAGTTGACGAATAGAACATTCTAGAATTTTTGTAAAAATGCGCTGCTTAATCTAATTTTTAGTGCCCAATTCAATAGTGAAGTTTGTTTTTTGGTATCTTTGCTAGTTCACGAGTAGAATATCCTATAGAATTGTTGTCAGCTTCCGCTATTTGGCGTCTTTTACACTGATGAATGCGATAGTGAAGCTGATTTTTCGACAGTTTTCTAAAAGTCGTCACTCATATTCATTAGTATAACATTCGATTTCCTTTGTCTACACAACCCAATTTTGAGTGTAAATTGTCTCTTAAGATAATATTGTTTTAAAAAAAATTCAGATAATAATATTTACCAACCCCCGAAACAAAAGTTTACCGACGCCCCTTAAATTTGCACCGACCACTACGTAAAATTGGATTTGTGGTGTATTGCACTCAATGTGACTAAAAGTTCAAAATATTTTCATAAAAACAACGTACACAAGTTACATACACACACATACATATGTGTATCAAAATATTATTTATACGTATTTTATGTAAACATCCTTTTTTTTCTTTTATTTATTACCTGCACAATTGAAAAGTGCCACTGTAATTTTAATTGACTATCAAAAGTATTTTTGTTTATATTATGTATGTGATTTATGTGACATGTCATTTAAATTAAATAAATTCATCTTTTTTTATTGTTTTCAATTTTGAGAGATAGAAGTATAGTTGCTTGTTAAAAATTTGTTTTTCAGTAATAAAAAATCTTAGTAAATACGTACGTCTTAGCTATTATAGTGGACCGTCTAAATATTCAACAACTTTTCAATATATTTTACAAAAAATTTTTCCGATTTTTTGAATTTTCTTACTTTCGTCAAATAAAAAATGCTGTTAGTATTCTAAATGGTGAAAAATGTAATTTTTGACCAATTATATTCATTCAAATGTGCATAATTTAATGTAATTTAGTTGCAAAATTTCATTGAAATAAGTACGGCCCTGACCTGTCCGAAGAAACCCGATACCTATTCATTAGCGAACTCAAATAAAATTATTAATTTGTTCCGTATCCGTAGGTTTTATCCGTTGAGTCACGTGATTGAAATCACAAATCAAATACCGCCAAACATTGTTTTTTCCCAATTGAAAGCAGTTGTCACAGGCACCGTACAGTGCTTCACCAAATCCGAATGTGAATCGTTACAAGTGGAATTACGTTCTATGACCAGTGGTAGTTCGCAAAGTTTTAAAGAAACTGTAGTCGGTAAGATTTAAATTTCGAATTTTTATAATATACATAAATACTGTACAATTATGGTGAGCATCCGTCTTTTTAAGTGAATTTCCAGAATGAAAATTCACTTATTACAGCGGGTGTCGCACAGTGGAGCCAAACTAGGTAAAAGATGGCAAAAATTATTTAGTTCTTTTATTGACTACAAAATAGTTATATAACAATATAATTTACTTTTACTTGATATTTATTAACAAAATACTGGATGTACTATACAGGGTGTCCCGTAACGGTTAGTCAAATGCTATATCAAAAACCATTCGTCGGATGAATTTGAAATTTGCAGATCTTATTTGACCCTAGTTTTCTAGCCACATGGTAGCAACTTATAAATTTTAAATGGAATATGAATGGACAACGAATTTCGATGATACGCTTAATTTTAGCTTTAACTTAACTGGAATATTCGGTACTTACATAAATCTAATAAATTTGAGTGTTTTATTTAATTATTTGATATTCTTATGCACCACTGAGAGCTTATATGAACTTTCTAAGCTTCTTATTGATGATTTTTTCTCAAACAAAGGAAAATAAAATCAGCAAATTTTGAAAAAGGTGCAATTTGGTGCAAACTCTGCAATCATAATACCAAAATAGACTAATTGCTTTATCAAATGCCACAAATATATCCGTTGGATTCGATTGGATACGTAACTAAAATTCTTTGAGAAATAAATTTTTACAGAATTTTTCTAGACAATTCAACCATGTTTCATTAAATCTTGATAGTATCAATACGAGTACTGATTTTAACAAACAAGATACATAAAAAAAATAACATACCATGGGGAACATCGCCCATTATAACCGATGTTAATTTATTTTTTTTATAACTTAAATAACCGTTCCGCAAATCACTACTTTACATACAATGATATGGTTTAAAAAGCAATCAATTTATAGAAATAACAAATAATAGTCGATATATTTGTACCCCCGCGCTATTTTACGTAAGTTAATTACAGAGGTCGTTGCTAGAATATTTTAGCTATTGATTTAAGGGGCCATATAAATTGTAGCTTATAATTTAATTTTTTGTGTTTTTGCCACCTTTAATGGTATTTGGCCCCACTGTGTGTCGTGAGAAGACCTGAGCTCGAGACTATGACAGAAAGTACCCCTCCGGATAAGATAGGTGAATCTGCCTAAGGCCCAATCTGGGTCGGGAGTGTCATGGTAGCGTTCGCCCTTGCACATGTATTCCGTAGCTGCAATATCAGATCAAGGTAGCTTTGCGTTTTCGAGTTATACCAAAATGTTGAATTTTGGACTTTTCCCGATTTTCCACTTTCCTTCCTCCCAAGTGCATGAGTATTATATATATGCATGTAGGGTTCTAAGAGCTCCATAAGACAGTGCATGCACCTCTCGAAACCACGGTGTTTAGGGGAAGATATTTGCAAAAATTTCTAAATGACCTATAAAAACACACAAAACGCGACCTTGGACCAAAATGAGACATAGATTTTTGAAATTTACGCCTTTGAATTAGTAAATATATGCCTAAAAATGTTTCGTAAAATTGGGCCAAGTAAGGCTAATTTAAGGATTTAAATACAAGGGGTATAGACTGTCTTAGGGAGCTCTTAGAACCCTACATGCATATAAGGTAAAAGACCCGGTAATTGACCCTGGCCCAGTTTCTGAACTTTTCAACTTTGTTATAAATTAATAAAAAAAACTATATTTTAAATAAGAAAAAAAAATAAATTCTTAATTTAAAGTAATCTATTCTGTGTCTAATGAACAGCAATTTAAAAAGTTTAGAATATATTAACTAAATAAAAAAAATTTTTAAGTTTAAAATGTGTGTAAAAACTATTTTTTTGGTAGTTTCCTAACAGTTTATGTTACAAAGTACTCATTTTGATCTGTGCACTATTCATCATGTAAGTATGAAAACTTAATTAAGAATATATGAGCAGGTTAATATTTGTTTAAAATTTGTTTTAAAATATTTATAAAATACCTTAGAATGATTTTTATTATTGAAATATGAGGGTCAATTACTAGGCTCACTTCTAAAGTGGTATGGCCCAATTAAATTCTAACCAGTTTTTGTTGGTTATTTTGTTATTTATAGTTATCTTCGATTAGTTTTTGTTATTTTTCATAACGTATATAACATTAAACATTCATTTTTATCAATAAAAATTATTTATAAATTAAATTTTAAAAAACTGTATTTTTAAATTTAAGAATCAGAAATTAGGCCACTGTCAGGGTCAAAAACTGTCACATGAGAAATTTTGAAGGTCAGAAACTGGGTCCTTTTTGTCAATTTTTAAAACATTAATTTAAATTATTAATTCAATTCAAATAATTATTTTACTTGTATGACTTTATTTTGAAAGCCATAAACTAGTTGATAAAATTATTAATTGTCTCTTAAGTTTAAACTTATATTTATTACTGTCGTTTAACCTCAGCCGTCACTCTTAAAAGGTCAGAAACTAGGCCCGTTACCTTATATAATACTTATGACTTGGGGGGGGGGGGTAAGGAAAGTGGAAAATAGGGAAAAGTCCAAAATTGGACATTGGACTCGAAAACGCCTCGAGAAACCGAAAATGACCTTTATTGATAAAAAAATTATGGCATCTAGTTAAAACATATAAAGTGTACTTTCATCACGTCGCTATTACGCGTCGAGTAAGTATTATGACTTTTTTCTTTGGAATTTTCCCACAGAAATACAATATTTTTCCCGGGTAAAAAATTGACTATAACATTCCTTTAACAACATGCCAAGTTCAAATGAAATCAATGATTCTTTTTCATACTATTTTAAATATATATTTTCCCACGGGAATAAGACTTTCCACGGGAGTTAGCTATTTTCCCGGGATAGAAAGTGGTCTGTGTCCTTTCTCATCGTCTCTGTAAACAATATGCAGAGTTTGAAATCAATCATACTTTTTTTTTTATAGCCAGTTGTTATTTTATTGTTTCGTTTTAAATACATTTTCCCTCGGAAATGAGATCTTTTATCGGGATAAAAAATAACCTATGTTTATCGCTGTACATCGTCATACTTGGCTATCATCATTTTTTGTTTCATTTAAAATATATTTTTCCACAGGAATGAAATTTCCCACGGGAAATTTCCCGGATTATAAAGTAGTTTGTGTCCTTTCTCATCCCTTCTGTTAGCCAAGATGTCCACATTCTGGAAAGTCAGGGAAAAGTCAGGGAAGCTCTTAGGCGTCAGGGAAAATCAGGGATTTCACAAAATGTTCTGGAAAGTCAGGGAAAATAGGTGATATTTCCCAATCATTGTAAATGAAGAAAACTGTTTATGTTCACAATTATGTTCACGAAAATATATCACGTAAATTATCAGACTCACGGATATTTTGATTTTCTTTGAATTAATTCAATAGTAACATAAAATTGTATTTTAATTTTTAATTGTTTATTTGAACGTGAAAACAAACACTAGGCTTCATTTTTGTGACGTCATTTTTTTTTACGTCAACTTCAACGCCCTCTGTACTAGTGAAAAATAATTATAATTAAAAGGAAAATTTTTTTTTTATAAAATATAGATCCTAAGTTACCATATGAAAAAAAAAATTTCCCTAAAAATAAATTTTTCATTAAAAAAAAAATTATTTAAAAAGAGTCTTTTTTTAACTTCACTCGCTAATTAATAGTACCTTAAATAATTTTGCAATTTGTTTTTGATAGTGTCAACTACCGCATTAGGGGCCAATACGTAAATAATAATTTTGTTTAAATAGTTTTTTATGTAGTTAATTTAGCTTTACCCAATCCCTTAATTTCAGTCTTACACGTATCTATTCGATAAAATAAAAAATTATGTACCTATATGTATATTAAAATTTATGTAGGTATTAAAATTTAAATATATGTAAAAATCGTGTCTGGACACTTATATTTCTAACCATTAATGGGAAACAAAAAAGTAATGGTCAGGGAAAATCGAATCTAAAGTCATGGAAAGTCAGGGAAAAGTCAGGGATTTTTTTTTATGATGGGCTGTGGACACCCTGGTTAGCAATATACAACGTTTGAAATCATTCATCCGTTTTTTAATAGTCAGGTGTTGTAATTTAATGCATATTTCCTCGGGAATGAAATATTTTCCCGAAATAAAAAGTAGCCTATAACCGTCTCTGGCCCGCAAGCAACGTCTGTGCAAAGTTTCAAGTTGATTGGTTAAGCTGTTGAGGCGTGAAAGCCAGTCAAACAAACAAACAAACTCACTTTCGTATTTATAATATTAGTAAGGATGTATGTATCTGCACGATAATTCTCGAAACTCTGAAGCCTCCAGTTGTTACGAAATTTGGGGTGTAGATCAAAAGTCTCAAAAGCTTGGATAAGTTCGTCAGCCAGATACGTCCGATTTTTGGAAGCCAAGATGTTGGTCAGTTTTCGCTTAGTGGTTTTTTGCAAAATTTGACAAATAAGACAAGCTTTTAACACATTGTTCTAAGTGAACTAGCTTTTGAGAAACATTAAAAAATTTGCTGAATTTCTTTACAATAAATGCTTCATCGTTTTTGTCATTACAATATAACAATATTTATGTCTGTTTCATTTTTTAAAATAAAAATTAACTAACTTTTTAAGAACGCGTCATCACCGATTTTGAAAATTTGTTCACTGTTAGAGAGCTAAAATATTTTAGATGGATATAAGTTATGTTATAATGAGGTCTGCCATGGTTCTGGGGTCGCAAAAGTGTCAAAAATAAACTACCCAACCGATTTTGAATATTTTTTCACCTTTAAAAAGTTAAACTCGCTTAAATGCACATATGCTGTACTATATGAGATCGGCCAGGGTCCTGGGGACCCAAAAGCACCAAAAATTAACTACAACAGACAAATGCAACACATGAAGCAAAATCTAACGATCTAGTTTTCTGTTTTCCTTCCTTTTTGTTATTTTTATATTAGAATAACTATAGTAACTTAAATTTGTACGTCTGATTTCGCTTCATTTATTAATGACATCAAACCAATATGTGAATCGATTTTATTGTTATTTAGATGGAAAATACAAATTTTCAAACATTCCACCCGGACGATACGAAACATCGATTATTGACAGCGGATACTGTTGGGAACATCAACGCTATTACGTAGCCATTAATTCAGCGGAAGCGTCCATTTCGCCGTTCAAACAGACTGGTTATCGTATTTCATTTCGTAGCACATTCCAAACACAGGTTTGTTCAAACAATTGATGTAAATCATGGTGGCCACATTACTGAAAAACCTGGAAATGTCAGGGAATTTTTACTTTCTGGAAAAGTCAGGGAATTTTACCAGAAGACTGGAAAAAATTGATTTTTATCTTTAGGGATAAAACTTCAATCAATTTTTCACTTGTTTTGAGATCGGATAAAAATTACCGCGTATTTCTTTTTTTTTTTTTATCGAATTTCCATTCTGGAAATTCAGCTATTATAACAGCTCTTATGGTAAGACCTAAGTCCGGGACTATTGTAGAAATGTGTTTTGGAGCCTCTAGAACCCGAAAATCTACTTCACTAATATATATATATATATATATATATATATATATATATATATATATATATATATATATATATATATATATATATGTATGTATGTATGTATGTATGTATGTATGTATGTATGTATGTATATGTATTATTGTGTGTACACGATAACTCTCGAACAAAACGTTTAATGCTTATGAAATTTGGTATGCGAGCTGGAATCCGGACTGGCTCGGCTAAGTTCGTTAGCCAGACACGTCGGATGCCCAGAAGTAGGTTTTTTGGCCATTTTTAGTGGTTTTTTTGCAAAATTTTGCTAGAATTCAAAAAATTTTTTTATTTTTTTGACACTATCAAAAAGGGCGAAAAAAATTACCCCAAAGAAGTTAGCGCCGAAAGTTGGAAAATCTTTTTGTTTTTTATATGGCTAAATTACTCCCAAATTGCTCCTTTGGGATCAGTAATTGCTCCACCTGAAACTTAATTATTTAATTAGTTATTTACAAACAAAAAAACTTTTTTGTTTCACTATTTCTATTATCAAAATCTTGTCAAATAATTCATTTTTATATAATTTCTTTACATCAAAAAATTGCTCCCAATTTGCTCCATCTAATTTGAAAGTTAGATATTAATTTTTCTGAATAATAATTAAAATATATTAAAATAAAAAATATTTACAATTAGGTTATGTACTATTAAAACGTATAGGCAATCCAACATACCTTTAAATCGTTTGCATATATTTAAGGATAATTGAATTTTGACAATTAAATAACATTATAAAAAAACAAAATATTTTAATAATTATTCAAAAAAATTAATATTTGGCTTTTAAATTAAATAGAGCAAATTGGGAGCAATTTATTGACGTAAAGAAATTATATAAAAAAATATCATTTTGGGAGATTTTGATAACTTGAATAACGGAAAAATTTTTTTTCTTTATTAATAATTAATTAAATAATTAAGTTTCAGGTGGAGCAACTACTGATTTCAAAGGAGCAATTTGAGAGCAATTTAATCATATAAAAAACAAAAAGATTTTTCAACTTTCGGCGCCTACTTCTTTCCGGTTAAAAAATTGCATAAGATAAGCTTTTAAAACATTGTACTAAGTGAACTAGCTTTTAAGAAAAATTAAGAAATTTGCTGAATTTTTTTACAATAAATGCTTCATCGTTTTAGCAATTCTTTTCTAGATAAAACAAGTGCTAGTTAGTTATTCAATATGTATGTATGTGTTATAATAACAATAGCTCTGTCTCATCAAAATTAGTCAGATTTTTTAAGAGTACGTTATGGAAAGGAAATTTTTGTATGATGTCCTCCTTTAGAGAGAAAATATTATTTATATATATTTGCATACCTAGCAAAAAAATCGAAAACTATAGTTATGTAATCTAATAATATTTTGTTAAATGGATATAGGCTACACTACCGGTTAGAGTCCTGAGGACCCAAAGGCGCCAAAAATTGACTACTGAACTGATTTTGAAAATTGTTTCACTGTTAGAATGCTAAACTATTTTAAATGGATACAGGTCTTAGATGAGATTCGCCAGTGCCCCATATTTGGAAATTCGCTGTGTTATGCAGATTCTGTGACAGGGGTATTTTTTTTTTTTTGCTCGTCATTTACTTTTTTACGTCAGAAATTTTTTTAAACTTTTTTGAGATAAAGTAGGGGTGGCATTTTTCACAAAATAGTCAGGGATTTTTTAATAAAATTTCTAGAAAACCTGGAAAAGTCAGGGAATATGATCTTCAAAAATCTGTGGTCACCATGTAAATTTTTTCTCCTTAAAATTTCACCGGTCTAATTTCGTATTTACAGGTTCAGTATGAACTGTTAAGTGAACAGAACACAGTCGTGGACAAAGGATACCTAAACAATCCGCCAGGAACAAACACTCACTGCTTACAAACACCGGGACGGTACCGGTTCACGGCAATTGGATGTCACGGTTATGAACCGAAAACGGTACAGTGGAGCACCAGTTCTCGATCGAATATGGCGCAGACACCGATAGTGTTTAACGCGGTCAGTCACAGTCACACGATTCGAATTACGTCCAACGAAAAAGATGACAAAATCAAAATGATCGTTCGCAATGCAGAGAATGAATTACTGTATACGGTGGAGCCGACACGCATGGTGCCCCAGACAACTAATAAAATAATATACGAGTTCGATTTACAAGTGGCCAGCCAGGAGATGCTGCTCATTGAACCCAAGTCGGAAACGTTGTTGTTCAAACCAAACATTTTGAAATTATTTGGCGGTTCAGATTGCGTCCCGTTAGCCGGCGAGATTACTGCGTTTAAGGGGAAATTGATATCAGGAAGAGTAATACCACCACTGGCCGGTAAGGCTCTTTGTTTTTTGGGTTCCGTAAATAAAGTAAAAGATACCCTTATGGTGAGACTTGAAGGCAGTATTTCCATGTGACGATTCAAAATTTTGTTGCTTTTCTAAACAAAATAAAGCATTAATTTACACGCGGGAACTATGAAAATTGTGAAAAATACATCTGTAAAAAAAAATAAATGATGCAATAACTTATGTTCTTATGCAGTATTGCAGTGTACTGATTAAATGCTTAAAAAGTAAAAACCATTAAAAAGTATTTTTATCAAAGAAAGTTATTATAGTTAACGTTTAAGTTTCTTACTTTCTCTGGATTTTGATTCACATTATGCATTTTAATGACCATTTTTTTCAAAAACACATTTTTTTGAGGTTCCTGGCATCGGACCTGTTTGACTGAAGAACTCATCCAAGATTTTTAGACTTTTAGACTAAGTTTTCATCAAATGTTGTAAAAATATTTTTATATTTCGTTCGCGAGTTATCGTGCGGTCACACACATACACACATATATATATATATACATATATATATATATATATATATATATATATATATATATATATATATATATATATATATATATATATATATATACATAGGAAACTCCCATTACGCAATCCACTGGGACCAGATTGCTAAATGAGAAAGTCAAAGATCACGGGCGTCAATGTTTCTGATTTATATATTTGTATGATGTGCTGTTACAAACTATTACTTAGACACTAACACATTCAAACATATTTGCTTTAAAACACGGAGGGGTACCGTTATACACATCTTGTGTGCGACGAAATTGTTAAATGGGGGCGTGCGATATGGGAGTTTGCTATGTATATATATATATATATATATATATATATATATATATATATATATATATATATATATATATATATATATATGTGTGTGTGTGTGTGTGTGTGTGTGTGTGTGTGTGTGTGTGTGTGTGTGTGTGTGTGTGTGTGTCCCATATGAGATACTCCTTCTTACCTCTACCCTCCATAATCCTAACAGTTTTTTCCGTGTGTTAAAATTTGTATGTTCTTGCTTCTCTGAAACATACTGTTAAAATATAGAATATACAGCTGAACCGGTCCTTTTTTGTGTGATATTTTTATGCGGTTTTTAAAAGGCATGATGTGAATCAAAATCAAGAAAAAGTAGGAAACTTAAACATTAAATATAGTAACTCTATTTGATAAAAATACTTTTTAATGGTTTTTAAGCATTTAATTAGTACATTGTATACGAATATAAGTTATTGCATTAATTTTTTTACAGATGTATTTTTCACAATTTTCATAATATCATAAAAATGAAATAAAATGTTCCCATGTCTAAATTAATGCTTTATCTTGTTTAGAAAAGCAATTTCTAAGGAAATCGTGAGGGGTTGAGCGTTTTGAGTTACGTATTTCCGATGAAACTTTTTTTATGCGGTCCCGATCCACCGCATAAAAAAGTTTTTTTTACAGTCTGGACTGAACTAAACTTTTTATAACTATTTATGATATTTTTGAATATATTTTTTTTTGTGCGATTTTTTTTATGCGGTCCATATCCACCGCATAAAAAAAGGTTCAGCTGTATGTACCCAGATGTAAAATGTAATACAGATATTTTACGGAACCCTCAGTGCGCGAGTTAGACTCGCACTTACCAAACTTTAATTTTTGTTTTTGATTGAAGGTGTTGTGATATCCGTCATTGCTAACGGCCAACAATTACTAACCATGGAAACGAAAGACGATGGTAAATTTCATTTTGGACCGTTACAGGATTCTGTGGAGTATATTGTGAAAGCGCAAAAGGACAATTACTTTATTGAAGGGCCAGACGTGTCTGGAAATTTTGTTGCACATAAAATGGCTGATATTTTTATTGAAGCAGTGGATCAAAAAGACCAATCGCCGTTGAGTGTAAGTTAATATATTATATCGTTTGTACAGGATCTTTCAAAAGTCATGTCTAGATGTCAGCAATAGTGAATAATTTTTGAATGCTACTCTTTTTTTAATGTCATTTTTAACAAAGAGTATAGGATAGAGGAGAAGCAGCCCATAAGAGCTAATGTAAAATCGTGGTGTACGAGTTTCAGCGCCTCTACCGAGTAAGACTTTCACGAAAATCCGAAATCAGCCACATACGGCAATTTCACCCATTTAGCGCGACAAAAATAATTTTTTTTTAGTATGAAAAAAACTAAATGTTTTTCTTACTAATTATTATAAAATAACATACTTTAAATCATTATTGTGATATTTTGCCCTAATTTATTTAATTGCTAAGTTTTCGGGTTCAATGAGGGTAAAAAAAAAAGACAAAAAATAGATAATTAAAGCTTAAGGCTGTATACACAATCTAAGAAATAAGGAATAAGAAATAGGGAATAAGAAATAAGGAATAAGAAATAAGGAGTACGCCATCTAGTGACGTTGAATGAAACTTTAACTTAACTGCTTATAGGTAAATGTATTTAGGTATTTTTGTACATCAGAATTCATGAAAAAGTAACGTTCGTGATGACTTTTTTGTCAGTAAGTGAAAAAAATCACGAATTTTGACGTAAAAAAAACCTACATATTTATATCTATAACCAGTTACGTTAAAGTTCCATTCAACATCACTAGATGGCATACTCCTTATTTCTTATTTCTTATTCCTTATTTCTTATTTCATTAAAGTTCCATTCAACGTCACTAGATGGCATACTTCTGATTCCTTATTTCTTATTCCTTATTTCATTGATTGTGTATACAGCCTAATAAAACAAAATGTACAGATGTAATAAAGTAAGGTATCAGTAAATGTTTTATTAGTCTTCATCACCACGTAATTGGTGTTCGGTATCAGTGTCTTCTGAAAATTTAATTAAATCCTCTCCTCACAATAGTCCTCGTGGTTGAATTTAGATCATCGCGAGTTCCTCTAAATAAAAGGTCATAATTTAAAAAAGGATTATTTAGGATAGCTATTATTTGGGATTTGTTTTATAGTTTACTAGAATACTAAAAAAAGAAGTAAAATATCAAACAAAACGGTACTCGATGGAACTTTTTTTAAAACTCTATGCAAAGTTGTATTATATGGAAAAAAATTTAAAAAAAAATCATATTGGTCGATTCTGTAACTATTAACAGTCTGTAAAACCTCTGTTAGACTGTTAAATTACAGAATGTTAAAAAATGGTATTCTGTACGCAATTTTTAACAGAAATCTTAGTTAACATTCTGTTATTTCTCTGTAAACTTTACAGCACTCAAAACACTCGCCATAAACTTGACAGAGCTGTTAAATAGACTAATTACTATGGATATTATTAAATATTGATAATTTTGATTTTTGCGTTTTTTATAAATTCAATATTTTGACGTTTTAACTTGTCATTTTTTGAATTATTTGATATCCGTAAGTATGTAATCATGAAGTATTTTTTGTAGTAAGAAGACTGTTGAGAAAATAGTGCAGTGTTCTTAAATCGGACAGGATGTAATTTCAAATAAAATAAATTTATTGTGAATTATATTTTTTTTTTATAAACAGTGAATGTTTTCGGGACAAAATCGCACTGACACAATTTGTCCACATGAAGCGTTTTACCTTTTCTCGACAGTGCTTCAGTTATTTAATGTATTTCATCAAGTATTCTTATTTATAGTATTGTCAATTCTTATTTTGTTGTCTACGTATTTAATACGCAATGCATTGTCTTTTGATAGTGAATAAGCGCTCCTTACTTCACTTGTTTGCACAATTTTTTTAAAAAAATTATTACCCATAAAAGTGTCAATAATTTATGAAAAATTTTCCCCAGAGACTTAGTGGGCTTAAAGTATTTCTAAAACTATCGGTAATGATATCTATGGGAAGCTCCGATGTGTGTAAATTAGATATCGAAATTATAACATTATAGGTACATATGCCTATTTTACCATTTGACAAATGGCGTGAAATATTTATACCATTATAAGGATTAGAAGGAACTGGTTGTCTAGAGAATTCCTGAATATCTAATTTAGAAATAGCTTAAACCCATAATCATGATAATTTTACGTGAGTTTAATATACATGGGTAATACACATAATTTACCTCCCCATTTAACATAAATTGCTGTAAAAGAATTAATTTTTTACATTTTGTATACACAAATCCATGGTAATTTAACATAAATAGTTGAACAACAGTAGAATATATAAAATGTAATTGGCATCTTAACATAGTGTCTTACAGAATGCCAAATTTTTAACATTCTGTTAAAAATAATTTTACAGAGCTCTGTACTGCAAAATAACAGTCTGTAATAATGAATTGACCCAATAATTTTATTTTTTAATGTAATATAGGCTCAAAATATAAAGGACATTAAAAATAATACTATTAATTTGTAGCACGTACCTGAAGCTACAACATCCATTATCAAAATTCAAATAATATTTGGTACAATTCTCAAAAAAAATCACTGCTAAATCTGTTTTAAATTTCGGTATCAATTAACCCCTTTGCACTCGAACCATTTTTTAATATGGGTACTCAGCTACTCGACAGTAGTTTTAAAACGTTGCAAACACTATTGTATTGGGAGAACATAATATCCATAATACAATATATCTATTAGTTAATTTTAGTAGTATGTATCACAATGTATTGTAGCAAGACGTCGCGTCGTTGTGTTGTATCATATTTTCCTAATATAATAATTTTCAAATAAATGAAGAAGGCTGAGAAACGGAGCGAAGTGGAATCAAAAACGTGTTCACTATCATCGATATAGGGTCTGATATCGCTCCGATAAAATATTATCTCAGTGGTATTGGTATTGGAGCGGTATTGAAACGAGAGCGAACCATGACTGATATCGGACCGATATCAGAGCGATGATGTGAATACACTCATTATTTATTATGTAAGAATATTTTATCGAACCGGGAGCGGAGTGATATCGTACTGAGAGCGGAGCGTTAATGTAAATCGGGCCTTAGCTCCCCTAGCGTGTTGTAAATAATAAAATACGTACCTATTGTTTATGGCGCCGCTGCGGCGCCTAATGAGTGGAATTAATATTTATTGTGTCGCCGTGGCGGCGCCCATCGAGTGCAAAGGGTTAAACACACCAGCTGAAACAGAAAAACTTCTACTTACGGAGCCTTTTTGTTATTGTATTAGCTTCAAACAATAGATTTATGGGTCAGGGGTTACGTGTAAGGGTTATTAGAGAATGTGAATTCATAGTTATTTGTGTTAAAATACGAAAATGATTTTTCGATTTTTGTCGCGTTAAATACACGAAATTGCCGTATGTGCAGAGCCACAATTCAATTTAAAAAATATTCAAATGAAACGGAAAGTGGTTAAAAAAATTGAAGACATCATTAATTTAGATAATGTTTATTTATTGTATCTCTGAAATCAAACATTCTACTATCTCGTCGCCCCCGCAAAGGCCCGAAACTTAATAGTTGGTTGCCACAGAGTCCAGATGTCACTAACAATTATATTTTTGCTTTTCCTCTATCCATACTCTTTGATTTTTAACAATTATGAAGTAGACACGGGTAGGGCAGGTGGGGCAATTACCTGGGGCCCGGGTCTAAAAGGAGGCTCGCAGGCGCGATTACGGGCCCGGAGAAAATGAGACGAGGTTTTTTTTTATTTTTGTTCTCCAATTGTATTATCTTTGGTGGGAAATTTTTGGCCTAAATAGGTCAGTGCTATTTTTGGGAAGAAATGTCGGACCTAAAAGGAGGCCCGCAAGTTGGACAAGGGGCCCGGGAAACGTTAGATAAGGTTTTTTTCGCTCGCCAATTGTATTTTTGAGGAAACTGTTTAAAAAATTCTCTTTTTTGTGCTCGGGGGCCCGTAATTTTTTCCAATGTTTAACAATGTAACAACCGTGTCATATGAGTCAGTGAAAACACTGAGTTATTGAGATCTAATTGGTAAGTTTTTAGATTGAGTCATTTCACGTCTTTGTAACATAAATTGGCCACTTAGATCGTGTGTCTTAATCCTATCAGATTACTTTTTTTAAAAAAGAAGCAAGTAGGCGCGTATACAAAGGGGTGGGCTCAAGGGGTCATAACCCCCACCCCACCCCAACTAAAAGTATACACTAGATATTATTTAATTTTGGGCACCACCCATTTTTTTTGCTCATCAAGTGAAATTTAAGGAGACATCGATAATTTCTGGTGTAGGTGTCCCCCTCAAGAAAATATTTTTTATCAGTTGAATTATTTTTGGTTTTTTTTTCATTGGAAAAACTCGTAACAAAAATTCTCTCTTTTTCTCTCCGCATGACCAACAACTCCCTCCTCTCCAGGATCTTGGCTGTATACTCCCCTGAACGCAAGGTTTATATGGATAAGCTCAGCAATAATTTCACACCTAAAAAACCTGATTTGTGAGAAAGTCATTGAAAATTGTGATATTCGAATACAGCAAAGATTATTTTTATAATACACCCGGATCAGACAGAGATGCAATTATATTTCTAACTCTTTTTAAATACAAATTCAGAATATACAGGCTGATAACTATGACTTGCGATTTCGATGTGTATAGAATACAAATGTATATGATCAGGGCCGTACTCAGACCGGTTTTTCCGGACAATTTTACCGGGGCCCGGGCCCCAAGAGGGCCCGGGCCGGGCCGAGCCCCGCCTGATGAAGGGGCCCGGCCTGATATCTTTACCAGGGCCCGCCAAAGCTGGGTACGGCCCTGTATATGATAATTGTTTGTAATACATTTTAGTGCAAAATATTTAGTAATCAGTCAAAAACTTATACTATTATAAAAAATAAATGTATTTCGTATTAAAAATGCATTTCATATTTAATACATGAAACGTCCTGTATACAAATTATATAGGGTAACTTCAAAAATGTAAACTTTACCGCATCGATGCAGGATCATGACTTTTCTGATGCGTCTAATACTACATGATGCGCTGTTGATGCTCTCTTGATATTTGGTGCACATTAGATGTTTTTGAACGGAATATTGGCATCATTTAGCCTCTGATTTGGCTATAGATAAGACAGATAATGTAGCATGATAGACTGTAGATAATATAGCAATACAGTCCTCGTATAAGTATATTATCTTTGAATTTCAACTTGAACTTACTTGAAATTGAAAATATTTAAATTATTTGAATAAAAAATATTACATACCTATTTTGAGTGCAAGATATATTCAAATAGTTTAAGCAATTTTAATGAAAGGTAAATACATTAATCTTTTTCAACAATTTGTTTTTCGGAATTATTCCTGTTGGTGTTAATACCTACATAATTTGGCAAGTAGTTATAATTTTACATTATACACATGACATGCATCTTAGACACGCATCACCAAATTTTTTGATGCATTGTTTTGACGCATCAAATGCAAAAATGAATTTTTGATTTTTCGTTGTGATGCGTCTGATGCGTTTTTGAACTTTTGACTCTGCCTCATGCAAACAGTGATGCATTTTTGAAGTTAGCCATATTTGTAGTATATTCTTTCTTTCTTTCTTAAAAAGATTACGAAATATGTTTCTTTCTTTCTCGCACGTGTATTATAAAAAGAATCCTTGGTGTATTTGTGTAGAGTCCTGTAGACGTGCTCTTGGTGGACACAGAGCCGGATTTACATAAGGGCACTTGGAGCACAAAATAGGAGTAAAATAGAACAGATAAGCGCTTTTTCGTTTTTTCTTTTCTTTTACTCGTCAACTCTGTTTGTAGTAAAAATTTGAAAAATTTTGGAAAGATTGCCTCGTCTCAGGAGCCACCATTTTAGAAGTGAGCCGAGGCGTTCACAGAGGTAAATTCGGCCCTGGGTGGATATTTGAATGATATAATTTCTTGCATGTAACGGTTATCGATCATAGTTTTTATCAAAAAAAAAAAAATCTAACAATTTATTTGTTTTATTTTAAGGAAAGATTCGCTAAAAACATCAAAAAAAGACTTTTTTTTATTTTATTTTTTTTATACAAATAAGTATATGTAAAGCTTTTTTTCAAAACGCTGTATATGCAAAAAAAATTTTTCAATAAGAGAGGTCTCCACATACTTGAATTAAATTTCTATAGTTTGGTAAAGTAATATTAAGCAAAACGTTGTATTTCACATTTATTTTCTTTAAATATATTTGCTGTTTTTTTTTTTTTTTTCAAAATGCTGTATGTTAATGCTTATATTTTTTTCAAATTGGCGTATATAGATTTTATTCAAATTTAAAATTATATACGTTAAATTTAACAGCTAATTTTTTAGTTCTTTAATTTTCCGCGTGAACCCCCTCGCCCCACCTCCAAACCAAGAGAAGCTCGACTGTATACGCCCCTGCCTATCTTCTGATCTAATATTTACTTGTATCCATTAGTTTTCAGAACGCTGTAAGGATTATTATTTAACCATATTTTTTTCAAAATGCTGCAAATTCACAGTTTTTTTTTTTCAAAATGCTATAACTAAGTTATTTTTTTAATATAAAATATTGAAGTGAAAAATAATTTTTAATTTTGGAAAATAATTTTATATGGTTTCAACTGCCTACAGAACCATCTAGGATAATAAAACTTCCTAAAAGTTTTATAGTTTTCTAGAAATTTGTTTTTTCGATTTTATGAACTTTTTGTCTTATTGTAGATACAGCGTTTTGAAAAAAAGCTCCACATATATTTTGTTAAAAAACTAAATATACAACATTATTTCTACATATCTTGAGACTACAGAATTTTTTTTCCTTTTTTTAATTAAAAAATGAGCTGAGTACAAATGACGTTGAGGTCGACATTGTAAAATTTTTCCACCTTGATGATTCCGCTCGTTCTGAAATCCCCAGTGAACTAAAATTAAAAAATCGAGATTTTTCTGAAAATATACATATACAGTTATGGCACTAACTAGCTAAGAAAAAAAAAAAACTAGCGAAAAATCGCATTTTGAAAATAAATTGTCAAAAACTACCGGTTTTTCGCGACTATAAACAGCCGCTATTTTGAAAATATATTACAGAACCAAAAGATCCTAGTTCCTGTCAAAATGACGATATCGAGGAATAATATGCACTTTGATTTATGTCGATACCTCAAATACTTTTTGAGATACACGTGGATCCATGTCAAAAAAGGTAGTTTCTAGAAAAAAGCATTTAAAATTTTATAACGTCAATGAATTATAGTAAATTGCGCGCACTAAAATGCCCATAACTTTTTGATTTCTCATTTTTTAAAATAAAATTTTAGGGGAATATTTCTAACATCTTAAAAAACATAATTATGAAAAGAAAAAAAATCGATCCGTTTTTTTTTGGCGAATCTCCCCTTAAAAAAAAAATGTTGAAAACGGGGGTACTTAGCCTTTTCTGTAGGGATTAAATTAGATATTATCGGTAGCGATGAAAACCCCACAGAAAGGCTGGGGTTCGAACTCCAGATCACTACGGTCGAGTTGCGGGAATTTAAGGGTCTACACTGTCCACTCAATAAAATAATGGAGTTCAACTTAACAATTTTATTAACAGAACCAATAAATTAATAGTAGATACGAGAAACAAAATAGGAGCATGAATGAAAGTTATAAAACAAAATAGGAACCGCTTCCCCAAATAAACAAACAGATAAACTTATATAAATGAAAGATAGAAATGGAAAGGATTAGGACTTACCTAGACACACGATTTCTTTTTACTTGGCCACAAATTTTCACTACTGGCCACCAAAATAAACTTCCCAATTTGACCATGAATATGTTAAATAATCCTTAGTAGCCCATTTCCCACTGCTAGTTACTACTTACTAGCCACCCCTTGCTAGCAACTAGCTACCGGCTCTAATGACTACTCTCCCGACTATCGTTTTTTACGATTCTTTTATATTATTACTAGCTGTTACCCGCGGCTTCGCTCGCTTGGCTTTTGAAATTATGGCATCTAGTTAAAACATATAAAGTGTACTTTCATCACGTCGCTATTACGCGTCGAGTAGGTATTATTACTTTTTTCTTTGGAATTTTCCCACAGAAATACAATATTTTCCCCGGGCAAAAAATTGACTATAACATTCCTTTAACAACATGCCAAGTTCAAATGAAATCAAGGTTTCTTTTTTATACTGTTTTAAATATATATTTTCCCACGGGAATAAAACTTTCCACGGGAGTTAGATACTTTCCCGGGATAGAAAGTAGTCTGTGTCCTTTCTCATCGTCTCTGTAAACAATATGCAAAGTTTGAAATCAATCATGCTTTTTTTTAATAGTCAGTTATTATTTCATTGTTCCGTTTTAAATACATTATCCCTCGGGAATGAGATATTTTATCGGGATAAAAAATAACCTATGTTTATCGCTGTATATCGTCATATTTGTCTATCATTATTTTTTGTTTCATTTAAAATATATTTTTCCACAGGAATGAAATTTCCCACGGGAAATTTCCCGGGATATAGTTTGTGTCCTTTCTCATCCTTTCTGTTAGCAATATACAAAGTTTGAAATGATTTATCCGTTTTTTAATAGTCAGCTGTTGTAATTTAATGCATTTTCCCTCGGGAATGAAATATTTTCCCGAAATAAAAAGTAGCCTATAACCGTCTCTGGGCCCCAAGCAACGTCTTTGCAAAGTTCCAAGTTGATTGGTTAAGCTGTTGAGGCGTGAAAGCCAGTCAAACAAACAAACAAACAAACTCACTTTCGTATTTATAATATTAGTAAGGATTAGTAAGGATTTCACCCACATAACTACGTCATTTTTACCAGAGTCAGCAGAAAGTATAGATTAGTAAATTGTCGATATTTTTTTGGTTGTTTGTTTTGGTTTACTGGCCTCGTTAACCAGGGCTGGGAATTATTTAAAATGATTTCATTTTAAATATATATTTAAAATACAAAATGCCATTTTGCATTTTCTATTTTAAATAAGTTCGGTCAAACCATTTTCCATTTTGTATTTAAAATGTAAATTTGAATCCATTTTTAAAATGAAAATGCATGTATAATCAAATTTATAAATATACAATATTAATTACAGAACTTGAACTGAACGACTTGAAGTCTAACAAATTTTAAGTTAAATGTAAGTTGATTTAATTGACTCAATTTTTTCATAACTCGAGTTGCAATGTCACTTGAATTACATTTGTTACTAGAGTTGCAGTTCTGCTAAGGTACCATCACAGTGTAGAATTTTGAAAAAATTAATTTTTTTTTGGTCTTGTCTTAAAGTACATACAGTTATGCATGTTCTCTCAAAATTTCAAATTGAAATTCGAATTATTACGGTCGCTACGACCACGGATCAATGGATTCAGTCTAAATACAAAACTCTGTGAATCGATTGGCGCCTTTTGGCGGGATATTATACCAATTTACGTTCAGCCTTTCCACAACCAGTGAACGTATAAGATCAATTGCTATCAACACAGTATCACATTTTTGTTGTTGAAACAATGATTTGAAACAATTTTGAGACAAACTTTAAACGCGTATGTCTCGAAATGCCCTTTTTAAAAACGGTACCCACTCTCAGAGGGAAAGTTTCCAAGCTATAAGTTTGAAATTTTGACAGAATATTCTTGTGTGATGATTTTCATCATTTTATTTAGAAGTTGCAGTCGTAGCGTAGTTTGAATATGTCAAGGCCGAATTAAATTTTACAATATTTTTAAGTTACAATTAGTGATGAGCAAATGCAACACCAAGACCAAGACTTGGCAGTCTTGGTCTTGGTCTTGTTCTTGCATTAAGAATCTTGGTCTTGGTCTTGCTAAAGCAGTTTGAGTCTTGGTCTTGGTCTTGCAAAATGCAGTCTTGGTCTTGGTCTTGGTCTTGGTATTGCTAGAGAATCTTGCACTTTCTTGCATTTTTTTATTAGCGAATTTTTTCCTTCTAAAATCAGAATTTTCTCTCTTTACGGTATTAATTATACTTTTAAACTATTTAAAGAATTTAGCTTTTTTAAAGAGTCTTGCTTTTTTCTTGCTATAGTCTTGGTTTTGCTCACTTGAGTCTTGGTATTGGTCTTGCAGCCATACTTATAGTCTTGGTCTTGGTCTCGGTTTTGCAAAATGCAGTCTTGGTCTTGGTCTTGCTCTTGCAAAAATTGCAAGACCAAGACAAGACTGCAAGACCAAGACTAATTTTGCTCATCACTAGTTACAATATTTGAAGAGTTAAGTTTCGTTTTCATTCCATGCTTTCCAACTTTACAAAATTTTCTCAAAAGACTGCCTTTTCAGTACGTTTGATATTTTCTTAACTTTTTTTTTTTAAATTAATATAAATAATGATAAAAAATTTATAGAATAAATTTAAAGTGAAAAAAGCATTTTGCATTTTATAATCCATTTTAAATAACTATTTTCCATTTTCAATTTTAAATACAGTGTAAACTCCATATAACGAAATTGAAGGGACCGGGTATTTTATTACGTTATAAAGAGTTTTCGTTATATGGAGAGTAAAAGAAAGCAATATAATTTTACGAATAAAACTTACGAATTTAGTAAGTGGTTTTAATTTTGACTGAATTAAATGAAACTTTTTCGTCAATGCACAAACTC
Source organism: Brachynemurus nebulosus (assembly GCA_035578155.1). Taxonomy (NCBI): domain Eukaryota; kingdom Metazoa; phylum Arthropoda; class Insecta; order Neuroptera; family Myrmeleontidae; genus Brachynemurus; species Brachynemurus nebulosus. The sequence continues at coordinate 18,642,909 of JAPWDM010000007.1, read as the reverse complement.
TTTCTTTTACTCGCCATGTTTACAGTTAAAAAGTTTGAAAGCAACTAAGAATATGATAACGTAAAGACAGCAATAAGACAATAGTACGGAAGTACAGTAGGCACAGTACAACAAACAAATAAACGGATTTCTAAGAATCCCTTTCTGCGTACGAAATATTTACGACTCTGTATCACTATTGTGTTTGAAAGTCAATGAAATAAATTTTTTTTTTTTGGTTTAAATAATGACGTATTTTTCGTTATTGAGAGTGGCTGTTACGTTATAAAGAGTGTTTCAATATACGGATGATAATGTAAACCAAACAAACCTTAGCAATTTCTACGTTTTAAGGAGTTTTTCGTTAAATAGAAGTTCGCTATATAGAGTTTACACTGTATGTTCAGCAAAACTATTTTCCATTTTGTATTTTAAATGTATTTTTGAAAACCATTTTCTATTTTAAATGGTTTCTATGAACCATTTTTCCCAGCCCTGTTGTTAACAACTTGTGTCTAAACGAATGGCTACCGATTGCAACACAAACATCCAGACGTGACTTTTGAAAGACCCTATATATATAATAATTATAAAATTATATTGCAACAATAAAATCTCTATGATTCAGGGTGTACTGATCTCCGTCTCGGGCGGTGAAAGTTACCGGAAAAATTTACAAACCGGCGCCAACGGAATGATTCAATTCACATCACTTTCACCGGGTGAATATTTTATGCGTCCAGTCATGAAAGAGTACCGTTTCGAACCGAGCTCAAAAATGATAACCGTCAAGGAGGGCGAAAGTTTCCACTTGAAAATTTTCGGTAGACGTGTGGCGTTTAGCGCATACGGCACCGTGCAATCACTAGGTGGCGTTGGAGAGGCTGGCGCATTGGTCGAAGCTCGGGCAGTCCCGTCGGGCGGTTCAAACACAAACTGTGAAGGCCACGTGGAAGAAGCCACAACCGATATTAACGGCTCATTTCGAATTCGCGGTCTATTGCCCGGATGCTCGTACTATTTACAACTGAAACAACAATCCGCGACCACGGACAACAGTTCACCACCGGTGTTCACACTGGACAACATTCAGGGCGATGTGGACAACATAAATTTGATCTATTTACAGCCGCCATCGTACACGGATATCACGGTCCACGTATACACACCAAAACCGGAAGACTATCGCCTGTTACGGGTCAAACTGGGATACGGTGATCAACTGACCAACCCAATACAATCGGTACGATTGGATCAACAGATTGTGGCGCAACGAAAAGTGCCAATTCCGGAACCGGGGGTGCTTGTGGTGATGAATAGTGTGCCGTACGATAATAAACAGTACTACGTTCAATTGGATTCGAGTCTTTCCTCCGCCTCGCACACGTACGATTTGACACCGGTGTTTTTCAACGCCAACAGTTCGTTCAAACACATCTACTTGCGATTTGAGCCAAAATCGAAAGTGTCCGAGTACGATATCAATCAAACATCCATGCTTGCCCTGCCGTTACTGATTTTAGTCGGACTGTTAGCATATAATTCGGATCGAGTGTCTGATATTGGTAAAAATTTACTGACTAAAGGTGTCGCCAATATTCACAATTTACTGAATTCAAACGGGCACGTGAGTGGTGGCGGTAGTGGTGGTGGCGGCGGTGGCAGTGGTGGCAATCGACAGTATAGTAGTAGTGCGGAATTCACACAATCGGATTATGCGGAAATCGAACAGATTGTTCAGAATATTAATGCGACAAAACAGAAATCGAAAAAGCGTGCAATGTTGATTAATTAACGAATTTTGTAAATTTGGTCCGGGTGACATTCTATTTAAAATCAACCAAAAATAAATACACACACCGGCATAATTAGCGGAACATACAAAAAATCTGTAAAAATCAAACAAACCATTTAATTTCAAGAAAATATTAATCTTATTTAATTATTCACTTAAAATTACATGTTCACAAGTCGATATACGTTTATTTTCGGTAGCAAAACAAGTAACCATATAAAATGGCAAATTTTTGGACTCTTATGTCGTCTAAGAATAATTTAAGTTAAAGATTTTTTAATCCCGCCTGGTTCCTTCCGTACTCTTATCAAAGCTTCCATTCGTTTTTCTATACTCGGAATGATGTTATCTATAGTTTCCTGGGACAGTTTTTGCCATTCTTCAATTATGGCAGTTTGGAGCTCGACCACATTGAGAAGAAACGGCATTTAAATTCGAAAGTGACAGACCTCTTAAAAAGAATTGCATCAATAATAAATAAAAACAATTCTATGGAAAGTCAATTGATTCGTTACTTCAATATTATTTAAAGTAAAAATGAAAAAGAAACCGTCAATTTTGTTCAATAAATAGGTTTTTATATTTTTTTTATGTTCCGCTAATTATGCCGGTATGTGTAGTTTTCAACTTGACTATCCCAGATTTCTTTGAAACTTTGGTTAACTGTACTCTTTAACATTCTGAATTCAGATATGATTTTTAAAAAATTCTAAGTCTAACGGCCGGTTTTACATTCATAATTTTAAAGGTTCTTTAACTAAAGCTACTTTTAATTTAAAGTCGACTTTATTTTTAGCATTGTTTTACAATGATCAGGTCTGCTTACTTTTGTTAAAGAACTTTTAAGTGTTGCATGGATAAAACGAACTATGAATGATCGTAGCCAATCTTACATTTAAAAAAAATAACTATAGAAACGAAAATACCAACATGATTAAATTTAAAAAAATACGCATTTCACTCATTTCGTTGCTGCTAGTGAGATTGGAATAGAAAACTACATTATTTCTTTTTAAAAGAAATTTATTATAAATAGGTACAATGAATCATAAAAGAAATTGTTCAAACAGTTTAACCCAAAAGGAATGTTTTATATTAATCCAAGACGTAAAAATAATCAAAAATACTATTGAAAATAAGCAAACAAATAAAATTTTTATTTTATTTATTTAAAGTACGAATATTTTATAGAAAATTATGCTTATAAACAAAATTCAATGATAATAATCAGCAATAACAAATATGTTAAAGCCAACTTTAAGCAGTAAAAGTCGGAATAATTCTTACTTTAGTTTAAAGTCGACTTTTACACTAACGGGGCTTTAAATTTGATTGTAAAACAGTACCAAAAATAAAATCAGTTTTAAAGTTGGCTTTAGTGTTAAAGTCGGCTTTAAATGTGAATGTAAAACCGGCCGTTATAGTTTTTGCGATATATAATAATGGACTATTATAAGATGGACATGTTACTTATATGGGAGGAATTGACAAAATTGGTCACGAAAATGGCATATATAAGACTTTCTTTTTTTACCACTCGCGGCGTTAATATTCTCAAAATACTGATGTGAATATAGCGAATATAGTAACATAAAACAGATGAAACAGAATGTAAATCACCAATGTCGGTTGATGATATTTAACTTCTTCGCTACGAATTTTTAAAAATTTTTAAACGTCAATGAGCATACTTTTGTTCAGAATACTGGACAAAGATTTAAACAAGCGTTTATTTTAATTAAAAATTTTAATCTTACGTCTTTAAACAAGCGTAATTTAGTAATTTTAAATAATATTAAGAAGTTTTTAATTATTTCTCAATGAAAAAATAACGTTAACATAACCTAAATTTGATGTACAATATATTGTACATCGGTAGCGACGAGGTTAATAATAAGCAAATACATAGAAATTACATATGTATGAAATAAACTCTTATAGTTTAAATTACTTTATACGGTGAATATCCAATGGTACTGACTCCGATTTTACATAGTGACGTCAGCGAATTATATACAATGTAAATGATGCAACTCAAAATAAAAATTGTTAAGTTTATTTCAAAAACGATCGAAAAATCCACTTTATATCTGAGTTGAACATTGAAAAAGATTCCAGAAGATTCTATTCAAAAGCTAATAAAGATAATATAGAAACTCGCGTTTCCATTTGAGAATAAGTACTGTACCGCTTTCGTATCTAAGTCACACGAATGCCCTCTTTCATTTAGACACTTTTTTAAATACATTGAGTTACATCACCTTGTCTAATCACCATATATATAATCTTGAAAATCGCAAAATACCAATTTTTTTTTACAGCATTACAAAATGTTCCAATTTCAGTTCTGTATATCCTAGAGAGTTGATTGATAGCTCATTTTAAACAGAATTTAATGAGCTTTAATTTGATACCAATATTGAACATTTTATGAAAAAAAAATTCTTTTGGGGGGGGGAATCTTAAAAATTGTTTTTGAACATTTTTTTGAATAGTGCTTTTTGAAAATTATGAAAATAATATATATTTATAATGGAGACTTGGGGAATGCACCATAAAAATTTCAAAGTGGGACCATGATGGGATCAGCAGTTATGATAAAAAATGCATTTTAGTATATAGTATTTTAACGCATTCTGACATAAGAGCTTGTTCCACAGAAGATTTCATTCGGGACACGTTAAAATACTATACACTAAAATGCATTTTTTTATTATAACTGCTAATTCCATCGTGGTCCCACTTTGAAATTTTTATGGTGCATTCCTAGAGTCACCATTATAAATATATATTATTTTTATAATTTTCAAAAAACACTACCTCAAAAAAATTTTGAAAAACAATTTTTGAGATTTCCCCAAAAAAATTTCTTTTTCAAAAAATGTTTAAGATTGGTATCAAATTAAAGCTCATTAAATTCTCTTTAAAATGAGCTATCAAGCAAAACTCCCTAGGATATATAGAACTGAAATTAGAACATTTTGTAATGCTGAGTGCGAGTAACAAAAAGTGGTACAGTTGACTCTCGTTAATTCAAACCTCTATAATTCAGTTATCACGAGTTCCCTACAAAATCTCTTTATATTTCGAACTAAAACAATACATTTTTATACACTTGGTAATTCAAACGAAAAAATCATTGCTACGTAACAAAACGACGCGTTAATTCGAACTCATCGGCGTCAAACATTCGACAATTCAAAGTTGCAGAGAGAAAGAGACAGAAAGATTGTAAGTACATTTTGATTGATTTTGAACCATTTGATATTTCAAAAACTCGATAATTCGTAATATTTTAAGAGTCCCTCGAGTTTCGAATTAACGAGAGTCGACTGTATTTTGCGATTTTCAAGATTATATATCTCGAAAACTATAAAAGTTTAAATTATTTAAAAATCATATTTAAATTCAGGATGTTAAAGAGGTTAACCAAAGTTTCAAAAAAATCTGGGATAGTCAAGTTGAGTGTCTTGTTGGTTTTATATGGACTGACCCTCCGATGGGTGGATTAGTTATACCCGAGTGATTGAGTGATCGCGTGATACTTATTTTATAAGAGACATGTTCCAACATTTTGTTAAACTTTTTTAAATAAAGTAATTTATGTTGAATATTTGGTATATCATGACTTTTTTTCTAAACGCAACATTTTGAGCGACCAGCAGAGTGGAATTTACCTGAGGATACTTTAGGCATGTGCCTCAGTGTCTCCACAAAATCTCAAAATAGAGGTTTTTTTGTTCACCTCCAAATTTTTCGGAAAAATTTAGAAAACTCTCCAGGAGGCCCCCACATGTGAAGTACTCAGAAGTCACCACATGAGACGGAGTAGATAAAATCGCTTCTAAATCCTTCAGTAGTACCCCGATGATTTTTATTGCCTATGTAAACTCGCAGCAGTTCAAAAATATTGGAACTCTCTAGACAAAAAATAAGGCTTATATATTTGCGCGAAAAATATTTTCTTGCTAATGTTTAATTTATTGGTTTATCAAATTTTCTTTAAAAACTAAGTGGTGAGGTTAGTTAAGGTTAGGTTAGTTTAGTTAGTTTTGACAATATATTTCGACTTTGATATAAAAACTAGGTGGTGAGGTTAATTTAGTTAGTTTTGACAATATACTTTGATATAAAAACTAGGTGGTGAAGTTAGTTAAAGTTAGGTTATTTTAGTTAGTTTTGACAATATACTTCGACTTTGATATTAAAACTAGGTGGTGAAGTTAGTTAAGGTTAGGTTAGTTTAGTTAGTTTTGACAATATACTTCGACTTTAATATAAAAAGTAGGTGGTGAGGTTAATTAAGGTTACGATAGTTTAGTTAGTAGTGACCACGTCCCTGCCACTTGTTTTCAAGGACGAACTTTTAATGTCACAGTTCGCTACGTGGCGCTAGTGGTATTGGAGCATACTAAATAGAGTTGAGACATGTGAGCATTTTTCATCAAATTGATGTCAAAATTAATTATCATATGATTGAGTACAAAAGTATCGTCACCAAGTTATATCTTAACGAAGAATTAAAATTTTTAAATTTAATCAATCTTCCTAGGTTGAATTAAAGTATTTTTTTTAAATATTTACAGTCGGACTCATGTATTTTCAACTCATGTATTTTCAACACCATCTATTTTCAACTGATTTTACTCACGTATTTTCAAGTTTTTGGTCCCCACTTCTCACGCAATACTTTAATACAGAAAAATAACTGTCAGATTAATCGATTGACCACTGGTGGCTTTATCCTACAATATATGGTTTTATTTCATTTGCAATTGTTTAAAAAATAATTTTATTACAAGTTTATTACACTTTTTTCATGTTTCACTTTTTTGTTTATCATATGTTACTTGACAATTTGTCATTTTAAGGTTATTCACTGGGGAAGTACACGTGGCTACCGTGTAAAGATTTGCGCGGACTTTCTGTGATTGGTTCTATGTCTGTCACGTGGCTCTATGATTGCCATGGAGTGAGGATAAAGGAGAAGTTGAAAATACATGAGCGGATTAGTCCCGACAGGTTGAAAATACATGAGTTCGACTGTATTTCCAATTTATTTTAGATGAATCTTTGATGAAAAATAGCGAACTATCAAAACTCATGTCCCAACTCTATTTTATTCAAGTATCATCAACGCCATCTGGTATATTAGTTACAGCGGCGTCAGTAAACGGTCCATTTTTTTATAATGGACTATATGGAGAGTGGCAGGGACATGGTAGTGACAATATACTTCCACTTTGATATAAAAAATAAGTGATGAGGTTAGTTAAGGTTAGGTTAGTTTAGTTAGTTTTGACAATATATGTATGTATAATATCTAAATTAAATTATTATTCATAGTTGTGATGTTCATGGATTTTTATAGAGTAGTGTATATATTATATTACATATCAATAGAAAAAACATGTGTTAACCTCCTGCAGAGTAGGAAGTGAGTTTACCTTCGTCCACATAAGAAGTGCCCTGGGATTTCCACAGAGGTAAATCCGGCCCTGGTGGTCAGTTTTAACCATAATCCTCATACAATCATTAGCAAGATACATAACCAGCGGAGTGGCCGAGCGTGCTTAGGCACTGGCACGCTGACTGGTAAGTCGAGGGTTCGAATCTCGTGGCCGGCTATGCTCGTGAAAGTTTTCTGCAATTTCCCTTCACAAATCCAGATGAAATATCGGCATAGTTCCTTAAGAAGACGGCTGCAGACGCATACCTACCAAATTCTAGCCTACACACTACTTCCCTTGTCCTCCACTCACATCTTAATGAGTTGTAATGATGTGGGTAGCGTTTGTTATAGATTGTTGTCTGAAAAACGGACGTTCAACCCCATTATTATTATATAATATACTTTACGTATATTTGAAGAAAAAAATTAAAAAGTGGTACCATTTTTAGGATTTCGTAGTTCTAACAACGAAATCCTTATGAATTCATGATTTCTGTCATTGCATGCGGTAGTCTACCCGCACTTGATCGCTTGTAATAGTGTCGGATCTTAGGCAATTAAAAAGACAGTGTCGTTTCTTAAAAATTATAGTTGAAATTTTAAAACTTATTAGAAAAGGTTTCGATAATCATATTATTAACAAATTAAAGACTAATTTTAATAGTACCTAAATAAAAGCAAGAAATATTTTATGCCGAGAATTGTGAAAAACTGTAGTTATTGAACCACAAAATCCTGACTTAATGCGTGTTTAACAGGCATTTGCCGTATTTTTTTGTAATTTTTTTTAAGTGAATTTTTTTCATCGGAAGTCGAGAATAAGTAGTAAGTCGAAGTGGTCGCAACTTAAGAAGTGATTATATAAGTAGTTTTATGACATGTACCGTATGTATGTACCATAGATGTATGTATACTGTTATTGAACGTTATCCCATGAAAAAAGATATTTGAATTAAGGGGAGATTCGCCAAAAAAACAAAAAATCGACCTTTTTTTATTATTTTTTTTTTTATACAAATAAATATTTTATTAAGGACGTTCGTGCGTCAAACCTAATAGTAGATAAAAATTTTAATTTTAGAGAATTGACAAGTTCAATTACATAGTTATCTTCTCTCAAAGATTTTAATACCTTCATAGATCATTTCTTAAAGTAACTGACGATTAAAAATCAAATTTTTAACACAGAGCCATTGGAAAAAACATTCTAAACAGCATTTTTTCATTTTAAAAATTATAGTATGTATATTATAAGAGTAGATACCATAATAAAAAATGTTTAAAAATATTCTTTGAAATATGCAGTTTATATAATTGAACAAAAAACATCGTGTTGACGAACGTTAAAATGAAATATTAGTTATTGAAATTAATATTCGGGTAGATTTTGATGTGTACACGACATACAAGGTCAAATCAGACTACTAAATTTCAATCAACAACTGTGTATGCATTGATGTCATAGATCAGTACATAGGTGGTACGTATACCAATCACCCATATACACGACACGATATGACACATGAACAAGCACAAGCTCTGTATGCATAACATACAGGTATAGTGTTTTATGGTAGCTACATAACATTATTCTGTAGTGTTTTGTGGACGCGCTCGAACATCTTCAAAAAGCTAAATATACATTATTTCTACATGTCTTGAGATTATATTTTTTTTTTTTTTTAATTTAAAGATGAGTTATTCATAAATGGCTTTGAAGTCGACATTGCGAGATTTTTGCAACTTGATGATTTCTCGCGTTCTGAAATCCTCGGTGAACCAAAACCAAAAAATCAAGAATTTTCTGAAAATATACATATACAGTTATGACATTAACTAGGATCTAAGAAAAAGAAATAAAAAAAACAGCGAGAAATCGCATTTTGAAAATAAAGTTTCAAAAATCACCGCTTTTTCTCGACTATAAACCATAAGCCGCCATTTTGAAAACATATTACAGAACCAAAAGATTCTGGGGCTGGTCGTCCATTGGTTGCGGACAACTGCGATATTTGATTCAGACGATTTCGTTTGTCCGAAATGATATGTCTATTGGCCGTCCACTAGCCTAGGGATGATCGATATTAGAAAAACATCGATGTTAACATCGATTCAAGAGTATCGATATACGTTATAATATGTATATGGAAAGAAAAACATCGATGTTCAAAAACATCGATGTTTATGTAGCAAAATAAACAACCATTATAATATATTATTTTATTTATTAAAAATTAACATTGCCATTATTTATTTGGTACTGTCGTGTCGAGCGATTGGAGGTGATGAACCAGTGATCCTTTGATCCCTTGATGTCGTCTTGAACAATTACGGAAAGTGGACCAATGATCTTCGATGCTTCCAGTTAGCAACTACGTTGACAATTTATTGGGCAGCTTGATATGCAGTTGCTGTCACCAGTTAATCAATTATTTTATTTGAGGATTAACACTCAAAGATGTATTATTTTTAAGTATAATCTTTTGATATAGTTTATCTTCGATTTTACTATTTTTCACTTTGATTCGAATTTATCAAATAACAACAATTAAATTTAAGTAATAATTAAATTTATTATTTCAAAAACCAAAAATTACAATATCCGGGCTTACTTTTGATGATACAAAAAATGAACAATATTGATTAGTTACATTGTCTTATATATACAAAATATTTATTTAATTAAGTGACGTATGAGGGTTGGAAAGTTGTTTTTCATGGTCAAAGGACAAGTAATCGAATGTTTAGGAATTTGGTGAAAGCGTAGCACCATAATCCTCCCTTTTAAGATGAGACTATAGACGGAATGGGCTGATTTTTCTTCTATGCCGGGAAGAGCTTCTGGTAGAACTTCTTCGTGGTTCTTCATATGGTTTTGGTACTGCCGGAAATTCTTTCTGGTTTTCAATGAGTGGGGCTGATGCGAAGTGGACAACAGGTTCATGTAGAGTTTCTTGACGCCTTTGGTCGTAGCAGTTATTGAATATGTTGATACACGGTGATCCCTCCTTGGTTATTGTTTTGGTGAACCATTTGAATAGTTGGAATATATTCAATTTCCATAACAGCCAGAAGATGAACGAGGAAATTAGTACGCAGCTAATGATTTTAATTGTAAACCAGTTACTTGCGGTATAAGTTTGTCCAAGGAAATGTATTTGATCGTTTACTTCTCTTGAAAATTTGTTGTCTAGTTCCTGGAGATGATGGTAGTTTTGAGTTAGCTTTTCCAGTGTCCTATATTGCAAATGTATAGGAGTTATGTCGGCAAAATGTTTGATTGTTTCGTTCTTGCATTCTTCTTCGGGTATTTTTATGTCAGGAACGAAGTCTTGAAATTCTTTGGTGTAAGCGACAAAGGTGGGTAACAGTGAAGTTGTTTTTGTAAACCCTTTACATTGACCGTTGATTTTGATGATGTTGGTATCTTGAATCTCCACTTGTTGTTTAGTATTTGGACATATGATTGTTAAAGCCGTTTTTTGACTGATTGAGCAAATCCATTCGTTTGGGTGGATCATTTCCCATATTTCCTGTTCGGCTTTGTAGGTGAGCTGCTCGCATTCACGTGGGATGTCGTGAGTGGTTATTTCGAAGAGTAGTGTTTCGCATTCTCTTGCTTGCGTCGCTTTCAATGTATTTTCTTTGCACAGGTATGATGACTTTTGGTATTCGATGCAGTTATCCATGGTGGTATCTAATAAATGATTCAATCTCGTCTTTGAGGTGAATAGGAAAGGTTTATTGACTTTAATGGTTTTATAAAGGTTATCATGGTATGGAATTTTTCTTGGGAGTGAAAAAATTTTATATACATCGTAGTCGTCGATAGTAGTTATAGGAATTTTTATTTCGATAACTATGGTTGTTTTGATGTTAATTATGTTTACTTCTGAAATTTTGTAATATTTATCTAGATTGTCATTATTGACCGGAAATGGTAAATTGACTTTATTAAATTGTGATAATTCTTTAATTAGGATTCTCGGTGGTAGTATGTTGAAATCAATAATTTTATGTTTTGCTAATATTATAGCAGTTTCAAATTGACTAATTTGTCTATTAATAATTGAAATTAGTTCTTTGATAAATAATGTTTGACTGTTTACCTCAATAATACGAGAGTTTGTATCTAAATTCTGACTTAAATTATTATGTTTTACAACAATTTCATTTAGTTTAGCTTCTATTAATTCAACTTGTTGTTGAGTATGATTAATGGAATTAATACTATCAGTAATTATTCTAATTTGATTTTGTATAATATTATTAATATCTTTTTGTTGCCTAACTAATTTATTTATATTGTCCGTAAAGAATTGTCCGTCATTTGCGTCAGGACTTCCACTAATTTTATGCCATATACTACCTATAGCGTCTAGCCATCCGTGTTCGTAAGAAATTTCTCTTTTGTCACGTTTGTGTGTGGTGTATATACTTTTAAGATCGTTATATTTAATTTGTAATTTTTCGTATTCATTTCTAATTAGTTTTAATGTTGTTTCACAATGTGTATCCATTGGCAATTTCTTACATAAATTATAATTATTTCCTAAGTGAAAAGGTATTGAGTTAAAAATTTTTTCTACATAACTAATATTAAATATATGAATTAAACTAATATAATTAGAAACTAATTTTGCTTCTCCTATGTGATTATAATAAATGCCAGGATTCTTGTCTACTTTCTTAATTACTAGCTGTGCTTGTACTAGGCTGGTCGTAGTCTGGAGCATTAATAGTATTAGTGTCATTAGCATGGTTTTGTCCATCTGAAACAAACAATTTCAAATGTTTGTAATGGAACCATTGTGTTTTCTTTCTTTTATTAGTGGGTGTGTCTAGACAAGCTACCTGTTTTTCAGGCCAAATCTTAATGATAGTAAAAGGCCCTTTGTATTGTGGTTTGAGTTTATTATCTTTGTCGTGAATATGACTTTTATTGTCGTATAATAATACTTGATCTCCTATTGAAAAGGTTTTGCTTTTAGTTTTCTTATCGTAACTTTCTTTAGCAATATTTTTATTAATGGTCAAATTTGTTTTTGCGCTTTCACGTATATTTTTAATTTTGTTATTAATGTCGTTCGCGAGGTTATCGTACGTGGGAAGATGGGGTTTATAATTTATTTCTTTGGCTCGTGTTCCGTATACTAACTCGTATGGCGTATAACCTGTATGTCGATTTTTTGTAGTGTTATAAGTATAACATGCGAGATTAGTATAAATATCCCAGTCATTTTGGTTTTCATTAACGTAATTGCGTAAATAATTTTTTATTTCCGCATGACTACGTTCAATCGAACCATTCGATTGTGGATTGTATGGGGTGGTTTGTTTATGTTTTATATTTAAAAGTTTATTTAATTCTTTAATTGTGGAATTAATAAAATTATTTCCGTTATCGGTCAAAATAGATGTAGGGAATCCATATTTTGTGCAATGTTCTAGTAACTTAATAGCAGTATATTCCGCATTGTTACGAGGTATCGCGTAAGCATTTAAGAATTTTGTTAATTGGTCTTGCAAAGTTAATATATACTTATTTTCATTTTCGGTTTCTTTAAATGGTCCTAATATATCAAGTGAAATTAATTCGTTAAAAGAAGTAGATGTTTCGGTAATAACCATTGGGGTTTTTGATAATTTTTGTTTTTTATTCTTTTGGCACTGTTCGCATTTTTTTATATATTCTTCGACGTCTTTATTTATTGATTTCCAAAAATAACGTTTTCTAATTTTGTCTATTGTGTTTTTAATTCCTTTATGACCGCTAAGAAGATCATCGTGAGCTTCTTTTATTATTTTTTGCCTATCCGTAAGATCTCTAACTATTTCTGTTGAAACGCGTAAAATATTTATTGTTGTTATATTGTCAACATTAAAATATGCGAGTAAGGATTTAAAATCTAAATCTGTTATATTAAGACTTAATTGGGGTATATCGTATACGTATATTTCTTCTACCTGTATGATTTCTAAATATTGAAATAAAGTATATAGAGAGCTAAACAGGTTTTCTAATGTAATGTGTTCATGGGCGGTTTCTTTACATATTAATAAATATAATGATTTATTATCATAACTAATGAGTTCAGTTTGATTTAAAAGGAAACTTTGTTTATTTTGAATTTTTGGTAAAATAAAACTTGAAAATCTATTATTTTCAGATTTATCGCATGAAAAAGGTAATACAACGTTATCTAAATTTTCTAACGGAAGGTTAACTATATTAAAATTGATTTCTTCGGTTTGGAGTTCCTGCCATTTTTTAAAATTTGCGTACGTTTTTTCAAGTGTGTAATCGCGTGCTATTTGCATAATGGGACGCGAGAGTGTGTCTGCATTTGTATTGGTTGATCCTTTTTTGTACTGAATATCATAGGAGTATTCCTCGAGTTTCAGTCTCCATCTAACAAGTTTGCTGGCTGGATCCTTACAATTAAACAGCCATTGTAACGGTTTGTGATCTGTCCTTATGGTGAATTTAACACCATACAGATAAGGCCTAAAATGTTTTACAGATTCAACAATGCCTAATAATTCTTTTTCCGTTGTGGAATAGTTTTGTTCTGTTTTATTTAATGTCCGTGAAAAATATGCAATTGGTAAATCGGTTTTATTATCGTCAGACATTTGCGATAATATGCCACCTATCCCTAAATTTGATGCGTCAGTAGTTAAAATAAATTTTTTGTTAAAATCAGGATACTTTAATATTGGTAAAGTTACTAATGAGTTTTTTAAGGTATTAAATGAATTTTGACATTCAGTTGTCCAGTCAAATTTTTTGTCTTTTTGTAATAATGTTGTTAATGGTTTGGCTTTATCGGAAAAGTTTTCTATAAATTTTCTGTAATAGCCTACAAGACCAAGGAATGACTGAATATCTTTTTGATTGCGCGGATTTTTAAGTTTAGTTATTGCATCTACTTTTTTTGGATTTGGTTTTATTCCTGTAGGAGTTAAGACGTGCCCTAAGTATTCTACTTCGTTTTTGACAAATTCGCATTTATCAGGCTGTATCTTAAGATTTGCTTTTTGAAGAGCATTAAATACATCATTTAAATTTTTGTTATGTTCTTCTATCGAACTACCGTAAACAATTATGTCGTCAATGTAGACGAAACATTGACTATTAAGTAATTTTTGAAGAGCTAGATTGACTAGGCGTTGAAAAGTTGCAGGAGCATTTCGTAACCCGAAAGGCATTCGATTATATTCGAAGTGACCCCCTGGAACTGTAAACGCTGTTTTATACTTATCTTCCTCTCGTATCTCTATCTGATGGAAACCAGAAGCGAGATCGAGTGTTGTAAAATATTTTGCGTTGCCTAATTTGCTTAAAATATCCTCAATGTTAGGGAGAGGATATTTGTCCTCTATTGTAACTTGATTTAGTCGCCTATAATCTGTTACAATACGCCATTTTTGTTTACCAGATGCGTCTAATTTTTTTGGCACTACCCAGATGGGAGCACTAAAGGGTGATTCACTAGGACGTATTATACCTTCTTTAAGCATTTTATTAATTTGTGTTTTTACTTCTGTTTCATGGATTTTAGGAAATCTATAATTTTTTACGAATATTGGAGTTGGATCAGATAATTTAATTTCATGTTTTAGAATATTATTAACGGTAAGTTGATCATCTTCAAGTTGAAATATATTTTGATTATTTAAACAGACATTTGTTATTGTTTCTTTTATTTCACCATTTAGATGGTCAAGTCTTAAGTTTTCTTTAATTTTATTTAATCGTTCATTGTTAATATTATTTATTTTTTGTGGTATTAGTGTTACTAAATGATTAGTTATATCAATTTTTGCGTTAAAAGTTTTTAAAAAGTCAATTCCAATTACACCATCTACTGGGGTTGAAAATTTTTCGTCAATAACTTGAAATACGAAAGGATATTTATTATTCCCTATTTGTAATTCTATTGGTGTTGATCCTAATGTATATTGAATATTATGTTCAATTCCACTTATGGGTATAGATTCTTTGTTATCAATGTGAGAATTTTTAAGGACGTTATTTTTAACTACCGAAATTGAAGCCCCTGTGTCTATAAGTAGATTTAATTTGTTCGAATTGCTTTGAGGACATGTAAATTGCATTTTATGTAGGTTATTTAGGGAATTATTGGAATAGCTGGATATGTAAAATCTTCCAATGTTATTGATTGTTGAGGGTTGGTTGATGTGATGGTTGGGTCTTGATGGGTTAGATCCATATCCACGACCCCTGGATTGGATGTGTTGGAGTTTAAATGATTTTCGATTTGTCTAATGGATTGGGGAAGAGGGGTTCTGTGATTTTCATTAAATCTTTTCTTACGACACTCTTCAATCACATGACCTCTATTTTTACAATAACTACAAAATTTAGATTCGTAAGTTTTTAACTGTTGGTTACTTGTATTATTATTACTATTGTTATTTAAATTAAAATTATTATTATTTGAATTAGGGTGGTTATTTTTCCTCCTACAATCCCGTGTGTTGTGAGTTTTTGTTTTACAATTCCTACAATATTTTTCTAACTGGCTATTAGAATTAGAATTTTTATTGAAAGTATTTAATTCTTGTAATTTATTTTCATATTGTAACGCGTAAGGGAAAATATCATCTATACTGGCAAATTCATATTGTGGATTCATAAGATGAATAGAAATTTGAGGGTTACATCCGACTAAAAATCTATTAGCAATACTTTTTTCCACAAATATTTTATTTTGCATGAATTGAGTGATATGTGATTCAGATCGAAGAATATTCAGTAGTTCATTTCTCAATGAATTTACTTTTGAAAAGTATGACTGAATATTTTCTCCGTGTGATTGCTTTAATTTTGCAATATCGTTTTCAACTAAAAATTGAGTGCGCGTGGTTTGATATTTTTGTTTGATGACTCGTTTAATTTCATTATAATTTATTTCAGATACATTCTCTTGTATAGAAAGAGGTAATTTATTATACGTGTAAGCCAAAATTTCGTCATGTAAGTAATCTGGAGCGAATTTCAACGTATTACCGACCTGAGTTAAAAAGTGTAAAGCACCTTCTGCGGTTGGGTTAAAATTGTCAATCCAATGTATATAATTAAAATTGGGCCTACGATTTGTGTGAATAGAGCTAGATGTGCCCGGTTCACTTTGTGTATCATCGTTAGTAAGGTTTGTTGTGTCCGGAATAGTATTGTCGAGGTTCATTTTGTTTAAATTGTTATAAATAGATTCTTGTGAAAGGGTTAAATATAAGGTTGGAGAATGTGAAACGGGAAGACGAGAATAACTTGAATCACTTACTTGTGAAATTGTGCTACTGCTGCCTTCTTCTAACGTTTCCGATTCTCTCCACGATGATGTTGTCGAAAGGATGTGTTCCTTGGTTGATCCAGTTGGGGTTGTATTCATGAAGTATTCACGGGTCTCGGTGCAGGTATCCCTGGGAGATGATTCCGTGTGCCTTTGATGATACAACGGTAGACAGCTGGATCCCACCGCTGTCACCAATTTTTGTCGTGTCGAGCGATTGGAGGTGATGAACCAGTGATCCTTTGATCCCTTGATGTCGTCTTGAACAATTACGGAAAGTGGACCAATGATCTTCGATGCTTCCAGTTAGCAACTACGTTGACAATTTATTGGGCAGCTTGATATGCAGTTGCTGTCACCAGTTAATCAATTATTTTATTTGAGGATTAACACTCAAAGATGTATTATTTTTAAGTATAATCTTTTGATATAGTTTATCTTCGATTTTACTATTTTTCACTTTGATTCGAATTTATCAAATAACAACAATTAAATTTAAGTAATAATTAAATTTATTATTTCAAAAACCAAAAATTACAATATCCGGGCTTACTTTTGATGATACAAAAAATGAACAATATTGATTAGTTACATTGTCTTATATATACAAAATATTTATTTAATTAAGTGACGTATGAGGGTTGGAAAGTTGTTTTTCATGGTCAAAGGACAAGTAATCGAATGTTTAGGAATTTGGTGAAAGCGTAGCACCATAGTACACTTTGCAAAATAAGTAACTTTGTTAGAAGTTTCCCTTTTAATCTGTTCCTTTGTTGATACAAATGCTGCCCAGCTTTTGAAAAAAGTTTCTCTGAAGCTGTTGAAGTTGTTGTGAAACAAATATTTAATGGCAATTTTTTTCAAGTTTGGATAAGTGGATTCTAGAACTTGCTACAAAAGTAATGGATCTTGTTTTAAATCAGCTACAGGACTTTGTAAGTACTGGATAGCTTAGAGTAATATCGATGTTTCGATATTATTCTCGTAGGTAACATCGATGTGTCGATGTTATCGAGGACATAACATCGATGTTTTTACATCGATGTTTTCCGGCTAAACATCGATGTTTTTCTACCATCGATGAATATCGATCATCCCTACACTAGCCCAATATTCGTCAGTATTTTTCTTTTTAATTTTTTTTTTCTCAAGCTATAGATGCTATAAAAATACGTAAGAAACAATTTATGGCACTTTGCATTTAATATGCAAAGGTACACAGTTATAATTGTAATTTACCTTCAGTTTCATTTCAATAAAAATAAAAATCTCATGAAACGAACTTCTTCGCGTGAAAAATTCAAACAAAATTGGATTTGTTCGCACGGAAATGGACGAACGAGACGCTTTCAATGGACGAGGATGTATAGCTTCACAGCCTAATCCTGCCAAAATGACGAATGACGAATTATGAGGAATAATATGCACTTTATACTTTAATTTGAATGGTTTTGTCAATATCTCAAATACTTTTTGAGATACATGAGGAACCATGTCAAAAAACGTACTTTCGAGAAAATAGCATTTCAAGTTTTTTTTTAAATTGAATTATAGTAAAGTGTGTGCACTAAAACGCCCATAACTTTTTGATTTTTAATTTTTTTAAAATAAAATTTTAGGAGAATATTTCTAACATCTTAAGGAACATAATTATGAAGAAAAAAATCGATTTTTTTTTAGCGGATCTCCCCTTAATCCAAATTAAGTTTTATTTTCAATGAGAATGGTGAGGATATTGTTCATATTCACATTAGGAATTGACCTTATTGGGCCTATTGATATCAGAATACGTATGTACCATATAATAGATGGAGTACACTATTCTGTGGAGTACACATTATCTTTTTTGAAGCAAATCGCCACATTGGTAAACACCACGTTAACACCTTTCATAACCTATAAACTGTCAGTGGTAATAAATATTTTTTAATTTGTATACGCTTATTGTTGTAATTTGAGACAATTAATTAATAAATATTCTAACAATATTTATAAAAACAAATATAAATTCATTAAATATAAAAAAATGTTAAATCCAATTTTGTTTAACCGCCATATTGGTCAATACTTTAACCCTTTTTTGGCTTCATTTTCATATACATACATACATTGAATACATTATAATGCTAGCAATTTGCATTTTTGGTCGCAAACATTAGGGTGCAGACGATATCACTCTCTTTCTATTTAGTGTACCTATTTTCATTGTCCGCATGCGCTGGCAATTTCAAAAATGCCTCCATTTTAGCCACTTAGGTTTTCATTATCAAGTACGAGTATAAATTACAAAGTAAATTTTAATAAGCGATAAATGTGTTTATTTATTATTTAAGTAAATAAAATTGTCATTCGTGAGTTAAAAATTCAAACAATAAAATATTAAAAATATGAATGAGTTTATTTATTATTTTTCATGTGAACCGCTAGACATGCGCAGAACAAAAATGGTACACTATTTTTGTATTGTCTGTCTCTCTTTGTTGGCGACTAATTCCTCTCATAGGCTAGATACGTTGCTAACAATATATTGAATATATACCTGTGCTCCCTCTATCTATTCAATACTCAGAGATTGAACCTAATTGAGAACCAATATCGACAGGCCTCTTCGGCCTCTTATATCGAAATATGTATCTAAATTGTACCTTACATATTATACCACTGTAGCATTTAAATATTTAAAAAAAATAAAATTTAGACATAGTTACGCGAACTGACAGTTAAAAAATAATTAGTACAAATTGGCTAAATGGGCAAGTTCGTGCTACGTTCGCAATTGATATGAAATTATTTAAGTGATATCAATCAGTGGGCACTTCAAAACACGCTGAGACACGCTGTAGGTAGCGACTTCATTTTGAATGTTTTTTGTTTTTAGTGTAGATTAGAACCATCGTTAAAATGTTATCTGTGGTTCAACGCAGTAGGTAAATTCTTCACACCTGTGCTTCACATGCAACAGGTGCATCACAATTAGCGCCACTGATTGTAACCCAAAATATCAATAGAATTACATACATACAAAAAGAATAAATAGTGTAAAATGTACAAAAAGAATTTGTAGAGTTTGTCGATTACATACTTTTTCCTTAATTGTATACCGTGAAATGGGATAAAACTGAACAGTTTTATATATCTAATATACAATATTGCTAGCAGTATGTATTTTTGGTCGCAAACATTAAAGTGCAAACAATTTCATTCTCTCTTTTTTATTTAGTGTACCTATTTTCATTGTCCACATGTGCTGGCAATTTCAAAAATGCCTCAATTTCAGCCACTTAGGTTGCCATTATCAAGTACGAATATAAATTACAATGTAAATTTTATTTAATAAGCAATAAATTTATTTATTTATTAATTGGATAAATAAAATTGTCATTCATGAGTTAAAATTCAAACAATAAAATACTTAAAATACGAATGAGTTTGTTTAATACTTTTCAAGTGAACTGCTAGACATGCGCAGAACAGAAATGGTACACTATTTTTGTATTGTCTGTCTCTCTTTGGTTGCGACCAATTCCTCGATACCTTGCTAGCAATATAATATTATATTATACTACATAATTATATGAACAGTTTTGAACATTACATTCATTTTTCATTCTCTTTTATAGGGGCGGATGCAGCTCTTAAACTAGGACCGGGTCACATTTTTTTAAAAAAATTTAACGGTTTTTAAAGCACTGAAAAATTTTAGTAAACTTGATGACGTCACCAAATTAAAAATTGCATTTTTTTTTAAAACAAGTTTTATGGGAGTGGTTTAAGATAGGGTGACTGATTGAATATGGGAAATTCTTGTATGAGCTTTTAACTTTTACTATAAAAATGATCCAATTCTTTTCATAAATGTGACTGATCCAACAGTAAACTATTTTCACGTGGTCCTATTTGCCTAATTTTGATAAAAATAAAAAGCAAAAACCTATAATTCGCTTCCAATTTCATCATTCTATTAGATGATACAGAATATGTAAACTTTTGCTTCCGGTAACTTATTTTTGATTTTTACCATTTTAAAAATCTGTTTTCTCTTTTATTTAGATAGAAATTTTTAAGACAGTTCTACTCACTCCGCACTTAGAGGTGAATAGGAACGAATGTGGGGTAAATAAGAAATAGCAATATAACTGTCAAGTTTGTTGACTAAACAGTATTATTAGTTGATAAATCAATTTTTTGGTAGCGAAATGTAAACTAAAAAAAAAAGTAAAATATCACTAACTTAAAAAGAAACATTATCCTTGAAGTAAATGAGAACAAAAAAATATAAAAGTATACAGTTCGAACAATAATGACTATTTTTAAAGCTTTGGTTAACCCTGGTACGTCACTTTTAATTGTTTCCATTCAGGCTATTCCGTACGTATCGACCTCATAGGCGATCCTATTAATAGTGTCTGCATTTAATTTAACCCCTGTTTTCATTCCCACTGATCTCTAATTTCGGTCTTTTTACTAGTAATATCTATAAAAAATTAACATAATTTTATATATACATTTTCAATAAATAAAGGAATTAGTTCTTTAATTTACCATCCTTCTGAACAAAGATACAGGTTAAATAAATTAGGAAACAACTTTTGATAACCTAATTCGTAAACATTTCACTACTGATTTCTGCAATTTAATTTTTTTAATAATCTTACTAGTTTTTTAACATTAAATAAATTAATTTACATTATTTTTAATTGTAATTTATGAATAACTCAAATACAACTGTCTTCAAGCTATAAACTAGCAATTACAGTAAACAAAAAATTATTGGTTTTATTCGCAGTTACCTCTGAATTCCTATAGTTTCCATTTTACGGTAATTGGTAAAATGGGTAAAATAAATAAATAACAATTGTATGTATGCGCTTGTGTATGTGTACATATTGGCTGAAAAATAACAAGGATAGAGATATTTTCCTATATGTATACCATAATATGATTCAATCGGGACTTACGGATCAACTAGTACATATCGAATAACGTTATCCATGAATTTTATTTAACTCTGTAAATGATTAAGACAAGTTAAATCGTCCTGCAATATGACGGTTTAAAATGCTGTAATATGTATATATTCACTGGTACAGGTGCCGCCATTTGTGACAGATTTTCCGAAATACGGTATAATAAATTCTAAATAATGTTCAATTTTATCAACATAGTTTAGTATAATTATATTTTGTAAATTCCTAGGGTTCACTTTTTTGATATTGGGATCTATGATTTTTTTTTATCTTTTTTTGTAACCTTATCTATTGTACTTATCACTGGTAGTAAAAAGTCCGGCATATTGAGACAAAAAAAAATTTTCATATCGTTTGTTTAAAAGCGTTAAAAATACTAAACTATAGGAGAATAATCATTATTTTGAGTAGCAATAATGACAGCCTGAAATTGGATTAAAAAGTATTAAAATAGCAATTTAAATTAACACGATCAGTGTCATTTTGTGTTTCTTAAAACTTTATCTAAAAACAATTGATTTTAGTGTTCTATGAATAAACTGTTGTTTAATCGAATTTTTATTCATTTTGAAACAATTATATAAGAAAAAAAACTACAATTGTTATTTGTATTTATTTTTTTAAGACAAACTCATGACGACTTGAAATTTAAATTAACTCGGAGGTTATTAGGGTTGGAAGGATGTATTTGAACATAAAACAACACTGTCAAAGTTGTTTTGTTATTTAATCCTTAGTGGACCAAAGATATTTCGCATACCTTGTGTCCTGTGTGCTAAATATTTTTAAATGCGTTTTTTTTTTTTTTTTAGATAACTCATTTATATTTATGTACAACAAAGGTGTAATTTCCTCTAATATCCCTACTTATCGCCCCTGTTCACCCTATTATCGTCTTTTTGACCCCGATTTACTATAGAGTAAGAATTACATAATTTTAATTATTTTTCAACAATTAGAAATCTTTTTCAATGGGCCTATTCGTACCGCACCAAGTCAAAGTGTCTTGCTCTTACTTTTAAGAACATTATACTTGTTTTGAAGAACTTTTGTCTTACTTTGGAGATATTTGTATGTTCCTGTCTCACTTTCCGTGTTCTTGAGAGAAGGGTGAAGGATATGTACGATGTATACCGAACGCTATTACTGACTATAAACTATGTATGCTACAATCATCGTATCATAGAGATGTACACGATATGATTTTACTCACAGAGTACTAATTTAAATACAAGAGTAATATTGTACTAGATTTTAGATAAAATTTCTTGTTAATACAATAATACGTGAAAGTTTTTAAAAAATATGTTGTTAATTATTTAGAATTTAGCTAATTCACTTGAATGAATTTTTTTAATGAAAATAAGTTGCGTTTTTAATGACAAAAATTCTTAATGAATAGTTTTAACCTTATATAAAGGCCAGGCCAATGACGAACAAAATTGTATTATTCATAATGCTAATTTCTTTATACCTATTAAAATTTTTGCCAGTTCAACATTTTACATTCAATTCTTATTAAAATTCTGTACAATTATTCTTATAATAAAAAAAATTAATAATAATAATAATAATAATAATAATAGTATAAATAAATAAAATGAATTATATAATTCAATTTATACAAATAAAAATTATATGAGAATTTTCTGTTATTTTATTTTTTAATTTTTTCTCGTTCCAATAAGAATATTCCTATTGTCATTAAAAACGCAACTTATTTTCATTAAAATAATTCATTCAAGTGAATTAGCTAAATTCTAAATAATTAACAATACATTTTTTAAAAACTTTCACGTATTATTGTATTAACAAGAAATTTTATCTAAAATCTAGTACAATATTACTCTTGTATTTAAATTAGTACTCTGTGAGTAAAATCATATCGTGTACATCTCTATGATACGATGATTGTAGCATATGTACATAGTTTATAGTCAGTAATAGCGTTCGGTATACATCGTACATAGCTTCACCCTTCCCTCAAGAACACGGAAAGTGAGACAGGAACATACAAATATCTCCAAAGTAAGACAAAAGTTCTTCAATACAAGTATAATGTTCTTAAAAGTAAGAGCAAGACACTTTGACTTGGTGCGGTACGAATAGGCCCAATAATTTTTGATTATTATAATAAGGTAACTTTATAGTTATAAACTTTGAATAACACGTTGACAAGGAACCTATGACGGACAAAACGCTCAACTGTACTCTATGTTGACATCTAATACACTTAATACGGAACTTTTGACGCGGTATAGCGTTGTGTCGCTCTTAGGGCTATTAGTCAGGTTTCACTTGACATTATACAACGTTCATGGTTATCAATGTGTTAAAGAATTATAGGTATCCGTAAAAAAAGTATAAAAATACAATGATCGTATTCCATTAGAAAAAATATTACACAATGCACGACACTGTGTTACACTGTGTCTATTTTTTTCACTAATGGAACATCAACTTTTATTGCGTTTCTGCAGAGAGCAGCATAGACAAAGTTACTAGATTTAAAAAAAAAATAGATTCAATCTGCTTAGTATACTTTCTATGATTCCCAATTACATGTATAATTTAATTAAAAGCAGATAAAAGGTTAGTTTTGAAAAAAGGAAGTACAAAAATCACGAAAATTTGGTTGGCATTATTTTTCCCCTATGCACTGTGTCACACAGTGTCGTTTGTCTTTTGCTAATGGAACACGATCAAAGTAAAATTTAAATTTGTGCCGCTTGGGATCTTTTTACGGTAGATAATAATAAGCTAAATATAAGTACATATGTATGTACGGTTTGTACTTTGTGAATAATGAAATTAGCTGACATGTTTATGCAGGCTACGAGTGTTACGAGGCGTTACGAAAGTTACGAGTATATGAATCGTCTAATTTCAAAACCCGCTACCTAACATTTACCACTAACTATTACCACTGAATTTATATACAAATTAATTCAAAATACGTTTTAAAGTACAAAAATATCGATTTAAACTTTAATGTTAATTTAAAAACCCACTATCTTCAATTACAATAAATTTTGAGTTCCCACCATGCAGTATAAACCAATTTTAAATCGTCGTGTCTTCGAAATCGTTATGAAATAGGGAAACTTTTAATCACAAAACGTAAACTTACTGATCGGTAAAAACAATGTTTATTAGAGAAATGAGTGGTTCAAATAAAAACCTCAAAATAATGTGTTATAAATATGTAAGAAAGCGATTGCGGCAACTACAGAATTGAATTCGAGAAGTAAACAAGACGAAAAGATTTTGCTCTAAAAGTTTTTGAATCAGGGTAGTATTTGTATACTTTACCATATTTTGGTAATATTTATTTTACATTATTTGGTAATACATACAATTTTTTAAATTAAATTTACATACAATCGTAAAATTTAATTTACATTTACACTTTTTAAATCAAATTTATTTTTTACACTACTTGCAATTAATTTATCTATATTTAAAATAAACATGTAACTAATACAACCGCAGAGTACAGAGACAACATATCTATCTCTATACTACTGAAACCAGTGTAACCAGTAAAGGATAGAAAATACGTTGTATACGTGCACTGGGGTTAGTTTGTATTTATGCGGTGATCTGTCTTTGTGTGAGTGATCGAAGGTGTGTTGGCTGTCGGGTCGCATACATATGTATGATACTGCAACGCGTGTATATGGCTCCGTATGGGGGTTCTAATAATGTCAACAACAATCAATACAATTGACTTCTGATTGACCTACACTCATCCACTTCTACGGAGTGAGTGACTACTAAGTAGCCTAACTTGTACAGAACTATACACGGTAGATTACACGAAGTGAAATATGCCAAAGGGAAATACTAACTGTTAAAAACAATAAAAATTGAATTAAAAATAAAAACAATAAAAATTGAATTAAATATAACAATTAAAACTGTTAAGTACAGTGGCGCCATCTTAATTTCATCCACTTTTGGGGCCACTTTTTATACTTGAAGATACTTCTCCTTACCTCTAATCTCCATAGAGGATACCTAACTCAAAGGGAAAAATTGACAAAATTGGTCAGGAAAATGGCAGTTATTAGGTTTTCTTTTTTTACCACTCGTGGCGTCAATATTCCTCATCAACTTAATCTTAACCCCAGTTTTTGACAATTTATAAATGATTTCAAAAATCTTATAAAATTGTTTTTGTAAATAAATACGAAGAATTTATTCAGCTTAATTTTAAATTAATAATATCAAAATGGGCAGGGTGTGTGGTGTTAAAAATTTTTCTAGTGGCAGTGTAATTGATATAAAGCGACTCAAGGAATTAAATTTGAAAAATCCTGCATTTTTCAAGTACTCACAAGGAAAATCACGTAAACTAAATAAATTTTATTTTATTAATATTGCAATTTGTTCTTTATTATATAACAATAAAACTATTTCAAGCAATATTTAAACTATCGCTTTGGTACAGAAGGAACACTAATGCCCTCTTATTTTTAGACACCTTTTTGAATGAATTGATTTTGATCACCTTCTTATAGTCACCATGCTATTCAGTTAGTTTTAGTATCCGCTATAATTACCTATATTGGAAACAAAACCCACTATATCATAAAGTCAGTTTCAAAACCCGCTATACATATATGTATTTAATTTATTTAAAATATATAACTAGGGTAAAAGCCCCTATACCGGAACGCGATCCAATACTGAAACAGTTTTGACATTGCTGGTGTTCCAGACGAAAATTTTGTTAGCCTAACGTTATCTAACGGAGCTTTCACCGTTGCAAACCAGAGGGCACGCATTCAAAAAATTCACATACATTATATCTTAAAACAACAATTTCTGACTTAGTGACTGATTATTTTTATTCCATAATTTTTAAATGTGGCTGTACTTCAGAAATTAAGTATTTATACCGTGAAAAACCATGAAAAATAATTAACATGCATTAATTTTTTGAATCAGAGCCCTCTGGTTTGTAACAGTGAAGCTTCGTTAGCTAACGTTAGGCTAACAAATTTTTCGTCTCGAACGCCAGCATTTATATATTAATGAAGTTATTTCTGAAAGAAACCTCGGATAACAAAAATTATTATTAATAGAATGATTAATTTTCAATTTAAATGCACCTCGCATTTAATGTTTCCTTACTTAATTAAAGAAATACATATATATATATATATATATATATATATATATATATATATATATATATATATATATATATATGTATATATATATATATATATATATATATATATATATATATATATATATATATATATATATATATATATATATATATATATATATATATATATATATATATATATATTAAACAATTTTTGTTGAATACAGCATTTTGATCCTTTATTTATGTCTGATACTTAAACCATTCTATATTTCCTACATTGACGTCTAAATGTCATTCTATGTGTCATATTACTTATATTACACGTCTGTTTGTATATCGGTTCCCAACTCCTAGTGTCATTAATATTTCTTTGTTTGGATATAGATGTCGACATTTTGTAAAAGAAAAACATTAATAAATAAAAAATTTTGGGTTGTATTTTTTTATAAACATATTCATTGGATTCTTCTTCTTCCAACGGCCGGCGGGGGGGGGGGGTTCCTGTCAGTCCATGCACTGATTCCTATTGGAATATTGTGCAGTAAAATTCATTGGATTAAAAAAAAAAACTTTGTTTCATGCTTATTAAAAAAAAAAAAATGGGTGTATAATTTATTTGTCCATTTTTATAAACCAGTTTAATTACACACCTAAAAATAGTGTTCCGGTATAGGGGCTTTTACGTTACTCTTAGTCAAAACTGAGCAACTTTAATTATTGCAATGTAATTTTTAACCAGGGCTGGGAAAAATGGTTCATAGAAATCATTTAAAATAGAAAATGGAAAATGGTTTCTAAAAATGCATTTAAAATACAAAATGGAAAATGGTTTTGCTGAACATATTTAAAATTGAAAATGGAAAATAGTTATTTAAAATGGATTATAAAATGCAAAATGAAAACTTTACTTTAAATTTTAAATTAATTTAAATTTAATCTATAAATTTTTTATTATTATTTATATTAGTTTAAAAAAAAAAAAAAGTGAAGAAAATATCAAACGTACTGAAATTAAATAAAGGCAGTTTTTTGAGAAAATTTTGTAAAGTTTTCATGATATGAAAACGAAACTTAACTCTTCAAATATTGTTACTTAAAGATATTGTAAAATTTAATTCAGCTTTGACATATTCAAACCTTGATACGCTACGACTGCAACTTCTAAATAAAATTATGAAAATCATTTACTCAAAATACAAAAATATTTCTTATCGACGTGTCTTAAAGATAGATACTTTGCGTCAGAAAAGTTTGATTTAAGAGAACTGCAACTCTAATAACAAATTTAACTCAAGTGACATTGCAACTCGAGTTACAAAAAATTTGAGTCAATTAAATCA
Source organism: Brachynemurus nebulosus (assembly GCA_035578155.1). Taxonomy (NCBI): domain Eukaryota; kingdom Metazoa; phylum Arthropoda; class Insecta; order Neuroptera; family Myrmeleontidae; genus Brachynemurus; species Brachynemurus nebulosus. The sequence goes on along the minus strand of JAPWDM010000007.1, from coordinate 18,614,934 downwards.
ACTTATATTTAACTTACAATTTGTTAGACTTCAAGTCGTTCAATTCAAGTTTTATAATTAACGTTGTATACACATAAATTTGAGTGTACATGCATTTTCATTTTAAATGCAAAATGGATTCATTCTCCCATTTTAAATACAAAATGGAAAATGGTTTGACCGAAGTTATTTAAAATAGAAAATGCAAAATGTCATTTTGTATTTTAAATACATATTTAAAATGAAATCATTTTAAATAGTTCCCAGCCCTGTTTTTAACAATAAAATTATTTTTATAAAATTTAAAAATAAATATATTATTATGCATTCATTCAAAATTTAAATTACACTTTGTCTTTTCCTGGAAAATGACTGAACGTAGATAGAGGGTTTTGAAATTAGGCGATTCATATTATAATGATGTAAAGCCATAGAATCGTAGAAGCAATAAACGCAGTAAGCAGCCGGAATGGTTGGAGTTGGTGCCGTACGAGCAGTCTATCTCATTTTGTCTATCTGTTTGCGTGTCGGGCGAGGCCAGAGTCCTCTATAGTACATTACACTTACTAAAGTATGTACTTGCGATTATAGTGTACATATGCAGTGTATAAGTGTATTTGTGGAAAAAACAAAGATAGATTCAATTGGCCACATGAAAAATTGAACAAGGACAAATGAAAAGTATGACGGTGCGGGGTGATAGATTTTGTGTTTTGTGTGTTGAGTAGTGTTTGGTGTATTTTGTGTGTTTTGTGCTGCCTCTTTAACTTATGTTGTGTGACGAAATTGAACATTCAATCGCGGAGTATTGAGGACTGAGGTGATTATAGTACTGGAGCAGCACATATTGTGGCTCGTTGGTGAGGTGCAGTGTTTTGTTGGGAAGGTCTGTGTTTGTGTTGGGTCAGATGTGATTATTAATAAATCATTGGTTGCGTTTGAACGTTCACATTGATCTATCCCACTAAATCGAATCACTAAATTTAACTAATCATGGCACTAAATAATAATTCAGATGCGGATCAGTTAAAGCCTGCCAAACTCGTCGTACGTGTGGATCAGGACAGTGACTCGGACTTGCAAGCCTTATTTGACAGTGTATTGAAGCCAGACGCAAAGAGACCATTACAGGTACCATTTCGTATGCGAAAGTTGCCAAATTCGTTTTTTAATCCGCCATCGTCCGGCTCCAAATCACCATCCGTGTCGCATTCACGTGAAAACAGTGCTGATTCAGCATTCGGATCAGCTGGAGGCGGCATCACAAACATTGGAAATAGTGCGAACTCGGCAACATCCACGTCCAGTGGCGTAGGGGCGCTACAAGTGACACATGCCAGAGCACATAGCTCACCTGCATCACTACAACAGACGTACGCCGTTGGCCAAGGAACAAGTCAACAGCCTCAAGTGAATACCGCACACCATATCAAACAACGTTCGTACGACGTAATCAGTTCAGTTGCCGAAGAATTGGGACCGTTGCCGCCTGGATGGGAACAGGCTCGCACTCAAACAGGACAAATTTACTATCTCAAGTAAGTTTTCTAGTCTATTTTAAACCATATTGTCAGATTGGTGGCGTTACGGGCATCACAGGCGTCACAGGAAACTTGTCAACCTGTTTACTCTTTGTTTTAAAAAATATTAAGGTTAATTTATCTTATCACAAAATACGTTCTAATCTCCGTATATCTTTCTCTCTCTGCGTGTGTATGTGTCACCCTCACTCTCTTTCAGTTTTTCTTATGTAGATATGTACATACATGTGTATTCTGTATTCTGTATTTTGTATTCTCTACATAAGTATATTAGGCTAAGGTCACATTGGAAACGGGTACGTACGACTTAATTTGTCTGATGTAGTCGTGAGACTATTGTCGTCAGATAAAGTGATCACACTGTTAGCGTATACTTACGTAAATTTATTTTAAGAGATTATTTGGACAAATTTGTAGTATGCGCCAGAAACGAGATCTTCGAAATTTGTACGAAAATTGTACGTATTGGGAAAGTTAAATCTGGGAAACACTTTTTTTTTAAATCACTTTACTTTGTCAGTATTCACAATATATGTTGATACTGAATGACACTGTATATTGACATTTTTAAAAATAGGTAATGGTATTATTTATTGGTGGGATATAAAAAAAACTGAGTTGAGTGTAAAAATTCGAAAAAAAGCCCTATAACCGTAACTAGTTTTTATATCAAAGTTGAAGTATATTGTTTAAAAAAAAAAAAAACTAACCTAACCTTAACTAACTTTACCACCTAGTTTTTATATCATTTACTATTTGATCGATCAAAATAATATGTTTCCCAGGCTTAACATTTTAGATGCAATAGTTTTCACCCATTTATGTTCGTTTTTAAATTCAATAGTTTAAATGCCAGCGTCTGGCACGTACTACAATTTAGCCATTATTTGTTTCTCGATAATAATATAATTAATTATTATTTGATGAAAAATGCGAATCGAAATTTTTGGGTTTATGAATTATACAATAGAAGATCTACTGGTGGTAAATTTAGGAAATTATTTCCAGATTTGAAAATAGACAAAAACAAGTTTTCTCAATATTTTCGTATGAATGAAGGAACATTTAATGCTTCCGCAACCTCTAACCAATGTTTTCTACAAATTTCTCTGTTATAGTAGGTATTCTTTTTTTTTGTTCCCTTTAATAATAAGTTTTATAAAATTGTAGTTTGGTACTACAAAAATTGTAACAAATGAAAATATCCCTTAAAATTCAAATAACATTCGTAAATTGTAATACTGCTGGTGTTCGGGACGAAAATTTTATTAGCCTAACGAGCGTAACGTTATCTAACGGAACTTTTACCGTTACAAACCAGAGGGCTCTGATTCAAAAAATTAATGCACGTTAAATATGATTTTTCACGGTATAAATACTTAATTTCTGAAGTACAGCCACATTTAAAAATTATGGAATAAAAATAATCAATCACCATGTTAGAAATTGTTGTTTTAAGATATAATGTATGTGAATTTTTTGAATGCGTGCCCTCTGGTTTGTAACGGTGAAAGCTCCGTTAGCTAACGTTACGCTAACAAAATTTTCGTCTCGAACGGCCAGCACTTTTACTTAAGTTGCGTATCTCTTTATCTTCTACACATACGACTAGTGCGAAAAAAAACAAACTTTTTTGTTTCAATTTTTAACACTGGCGACTACGTAAGTGCGCGCAAGAATGAAGGTTCATTCATATTTACAGACACTGAACGTCACAGACACGTATCGTGGCAGACACGACAAATAATGTTTAATGTTTTTCTTATGGGTGTATTCATATTATAGCGTAACGTAAGCGCACAAACACGTACAGTGACAGACAGTGTCCGCACAGTATTCTCGAGAAGAATATTTTGTTTGTGCTGGAACGTGTCTGTTGACTTTGCGCGGCTAATATGAATGTTTCGAGACGTGCAAACAAAATTCCTAAAATTTGTTTATAAATTTCCATTGTATTCGTTTTATGAAGTACAAACAACGAAAAATTAATCGAATTTGTTAGAAAATAAACATTTTCTGTTAATTATATAAGATCTGAATAACAAACATTTAATCGAATTTATTAGATTATGTACATTTCTCCACAATCAAACTGACAAGAAATTTGGCGATCACACTAATAGGAAATTTTTCCTCTTCCAATAATAACGCAATTTCGGAAAAATTTTCAGTATAAAAATCACATAACGTTGTCAGATCTGCTGCAATTTAATTTTTGTAATTCACTGATACATACTGTACTGTCTGCTAATTGTCTGTATATATGAATACTTTTGAAAATGTTGTGTCTGCCACGATACGTGTCTGTGACGTTCAGTGTCTGTAGATATGAATGGACCTTAACTCGTATCTACTGTGACCATCTTCGTTCATTTGCATTATTTATTTCAATCTGACGTGTACGTACAAGTACGCGCGAGTGATTTGTCGTACGTACCCGTTTCCAGTGTGACTCTAGCCTTACCGTATACAAATATGATAAAAGTATGTAAAGTACACACGATACATACATACATTTTACTGATGTCTACATAATATTATTGTGTATTTTATATTCAGAATTCTCTGTATTATATGTAATATGTACTTAACTATTTACAGTACTTTTCTTACCGTATTTAACTACTCTTATTTATACATATATAAAATATTTATTGTCTGTCAGACTTATTATGTAGATATGCAATATGACGTACGTCCTATATCAGTCATATCAGTTGTCATGTGGTCATGCATGTCTCATGTTTACCTGTTAAACTGTAAAACCCCCTAACTTATGTGCCAACTGTACCTGCTTAACCTGTCGTGGTTACACAAACTGATACAAACCAGATGTTCTAACCTGACAATGAGTTTCACATGTTACGTTATCAATAATTATCAACATTCACCTAGCCTAAACGCAAACATTTTTATTAGGGTTTGCAATCTCTGGTCAAACAATCGTCGAATCGTCTTACAAAAGATCGATCTGACGAAAATCGATTCAATTTTTGTACTTACTTTTGAACTGCTGAATTTAAAATATCAATAAAAAATGGTTTCCAGTTTGCTCTAATTAAAAGTGTCACATGAATCCAAAATTTTATTCAATTTTCTATAAATGAATCATAAAAGTGGTAAAATTATTTGATAACATAAATAGCTAAAATATATTCTACAATAATTTTGAAAAAAATATCATATTTTTACTAAAAATATTCTAATTTAAATTCGAAAAGATCGATCTCCGATCCCGTAAGTTTTTCACAATCTCTGTATCGATTTGATCTCCAAAGAATCGATTCGAAAAATCGAAGATCGGCTCTCCAAAAATCGATTTTCGATAAAATCGAATGGAGACCGAAAACCCTAATTTTTATGCATAAAAATAATTATTCAATATTTCTTACTACAAGAAATGCTTTGAAAATTAATTTTTTTCAAGCAAAAAAAAAAAACATTCTATATTGGAAAAAATCCTGTGTGTTGTCAAATCTTGTCCATTGTCATTCAAAATACTCGACAATTCCCCTCCCGATTCATAAAAATACTGTATTCTTTTTTTTTTTTGCACCTGACAAACGATCAAACATCGTCATTGTGATAGAGTATAGTGTATACGTATTATTATGTATACAGGATGTACTAAAAATAGCAAACCAATTAAAAAAAAAAAATATTTATAAAAACTAATTAAAATGTCTACTGAGCGAATTCTTTAGTTTAGTGGTTAGATGCGCAACAGTTGAGGTTATTTGTATCGTTTAGTATAGTACTATTGGGTTTGCGGTTGGTGTGATGCTTATTAATCCTAGAATCATACGTAGGTCAACGAGAAACGTTAATCATACATCGTCGTCAATTCGACGAATGGATTTTTTACGGAGAATTTTAGAGTTTATTTGCAAAAAACATTTTTTTTACATAACAATACTACAAAAGCGAACAAAATATTTAAAAAAATTGCATTTGAAAAAATTTTTTAATATAGGGTAAAAGACCCCATTGTCGATCGGGTTATAAGTCCGATCAGTTTTGACATTTATATCTTAATGAAGTTATTTCTGAAAGAAACCTTTGATAAAAAAAATTATTATTAATAGAATGATTATTTTTCAATTTAAATTCACCTCACATTTAATGCCTCCTCACTTAATTTAAGAAATACATATATATATCGAAAAATTTTTGTTGAATTCGTGAATTTTTAGTATGATGGATGATCATTATTCAAAACACATGAGTTATAAATTGTAACATTTTTCACCGAATTTTTAAAGTTATTAGCATAATAAAAGTATACAAATAATTGTTATCAGTCCACTTAAGAGATTAGGATAGCTAAATTAAATTTTATATGCGTTAAATATTATTTGTATGACTGATTCTTCTTGGGATCTGAGTTTTACAGTTAGGTACCGCATTTTGAGAATTATATATTGCATACCTATTTTATAAACATTTTTAATTAATTTTTGGGTTTAAAACACTTAACTAACCGTTTTTATAATTTTACTTTAATATTTTATTTATTTCAGAACGTAAAATCAATTGAAAAATAATTAATATTGAATTGAAACTTCCAAATTGTTATTTATATAGGTATTTTCAAATAAAAACGTCAAACATAATATGTATGATATGTATGTATTACATCTGAAACGACACATACAGATACAATATAAACTAAATTTAACTGTTTAAAAATTCACAATGGTTAACAGCTAAGTCAGATCTTACACAATGTTTTTTTAAAAGATCAGCAGAGAGCGAAACGAAATTGTGATTTTAATGGTTTATTTTATCGAATATTTAAACCGTTCTTGGCTTTTGCTTTGACGTTCTATTTTTCACTAGATGTCACTCTATGATAATACTCTATGACATATAGCCTCACCTAGTAGTGGATAGAGTGTCAAAGTGGCTGGAAGAGAATGGTTCAAATATTCAATAGTAGAAGGTACTTCATGTACATTAATGCGCGATTTTTCATAGGGGTCAGTGTATTGATCTTTCAAAGGAGGTTAATATTTTCTGTCCGCTTTTTCATAGACGTCAACAAATTATAAAACAAAAACATTAATAAATCAAAATTTTTGGGTTATATTTTCTTAAAAACATATCCATTGGATTAAAAAAACTTGGTTTCATACTTATTAAGAAAAAAAAAATGGGTGTTTTGTTTATTTTTTAATTTTTTTAAGCTAATTTAATGATACAGCTAAAAATAGTGATCGGTCATCGGGTCTCTTATCCTAAATATTTAGTAATTTTTTAATCTTTTTATCAAAGCATATTTTCATTATAAAAATTAAAAAATAGATAAATACATCAGTTGTCTCATAAGACATGTCTTTCAAATAGTTAATTTATGAACTATTATGAGTCGGTGGACATGTGTGACTTTACAGAATGTGAAATTTCTCGGTCACAAATATTCCCGTAGATATGTAGTTATTTCCTCATTAGACACATTTATAAATTTTATAAAATTTGTTAGTAATTTTTCGAATAAGATCTCAAAAAATAATAAAAATTAAAATATTTTCCACAAAATAAATTACTAATCTTTTATTAAATCACTTGAAACGCATTCTTTGGTTTTCGATTCAATATATTAAAACTTCAGTATTATGTCGTCTCTATAAGTCAAACAGCTGTAATGATATTTCACGTTATCATTGTCATTGAATAAATTAATTATAACATTCATATCTTTAATAAATTTTAGAAAAGTTACGAAAACTTTTATATGTAAAGTACAAAATCTTAAAAAAAAAACATACGTTAATCATATATAGTCGTCAAATTGACGGACACTGTTTTATTATAAATAAAACAACAGTAACTATAAACAAAATTGATACGTCTTCTGTGTTATAACAAATAAATTAGATAACAGAAGTTTCAGAGCAGGCAGGCAACTGCAAGTTGTAGTACTGGAGCAGGTAGAGAAGTTTGGTCGTCAATTTGATTAGTACATAATATGATTCTAGGGTTAATAATTAAATTAATGATGACGTATGTACCCCGGCTGGTTTCGAATTCACGATCTATCAAACAAGATCGGAGCTACTACCATTAAAAACCAACTCGGTCGGGGTACCTACTTAGTAAATTGATTATTTTAACATTCAGTTAAGGGGTCTTTTACAAATGATGTGCTAAGAAAACACTTTTTTTGGAATTTTTTTTTTTTTGGAAAAACTATTTATTATAATGAAAAAAAAGTTTTGTATATTAAAGTACATATAATTAAGTGTATCTTGAATTTTTTCTTTCTTGTTTGCGTTGCCAATTTTTATAAAATTATATTTTTCTAATGACTTCTTCTTCACACAAATGCAATCAATTTCTATGAAATTTACGGTTGTTCTTTGGAATATAGCTTCGTCGCCAAATGATATATGACGACACAAAGATACAGTTAGTACCGTAAAACCGTCTAGACCCGGACACTTTTTTACATTTTTTGGTTAATTTTATGTTTATACATGTTTCCTTCATAGATATCACCAATAAAAGTATTACCACTAGAAAGAGTGTATATTATTTGTTATATCCTTGACCCATTTGTTTCATTATAAGTAAAAATAAAAAAAATAAAAAATAATTAGTAAGTGTCCGGGTCTACACCCCAAATCCGTCTTGACCCTGATACTTAAATAATGTAATAACGTGCAAACTAACCTCTCCCGTCGGGTTTAGGACAGTGTTTTATATCGTGTGATGTCTTTGAACCTGTCAAAGACTTCACAATATTTTGTGGGAAGGGAGAGGGGGCAATGCATAGTATGCCTCTCTATGAAGTAAACATACGATATTACACCAGAAGGAGGCATAAACCGCGTAATTCTGACGGGAATATTAACGTATGGATAGTGGGAGTTACAACTGGTGTGAATCGCGGCCATAATGTAAAAAACTGATGTGTCCGAGTCTAAACGGACATACATACATAGCATGTATTTTTTTATATATACATCGAATATAACTTCAAACATCATTAAATGATGCGCGATAAAATTCTGGACACATACATATCAAAACTAAAACAATAGGACAATTATGACAAAAATTACATGTCTAAGGTAGACACACATTTTATTTCTTTGAAAAACTGTAGGATAGTAATCCTGTAAAATGAGGTAGTAAATGTTGAAATCCGTAGTTTTATTGGTACGGCCATGAAGGTTAGAGAGAAGGAGAACGATCGCTGTAGAAAACAGTGTCCCAGAAATATGGACAAAATAAGTGAGGCGCTGCGATCGCTAAGTTATCTCAATAAAAGCGGGCTGTTGTGCGCTAATTTGAAATGATCTGTCAACGTTTAATATAAGTGTATATAATATCATACAAACAAAAAAAAGAAAATAACGAAATTATTATTAATTATTATTATTATTTATTAATAAATAAATTATAAATTATTTATTTATCAATTATTATTTATTTATTATTATTATAACAGCTAACTTCGCAGATACTACTTACAGACGGCAGCGCGGCTGGTGGCTGAAAAATGAATTATAAATTCTAAAAATTTTCAGGGACAGGTGGGCTAATGCTTCAGCACGTAGCGATCGTTCTCCTTCTCTCTAACCTCCATAGGTACGGCTGTTTAGAGGATGTTTTTCTCTCTCTAATGACGTCAAGAACAAATGTTTATTGTTGCAGGTTAATGTAGAAATTATTTACTTTGAAGATTGGTTCAAAGTGTCCGAGTCTAGACGGTTTTACGATATCTGTTTTGTTTATAAACGAAACTATTACGTCATATTTGCCGGTAAAACAGTTAAAAAACTGAAAGGTTGTACTTAAGTAACAGTGAAAAATGAACCTAATATCTACTCGAAAAAATTAAGTGCATACATTTTATGACACAGCATCGGATTTAGTTTTTAGTGAACATCTTTACATATAATAAAACTGTAACGAGACCATTTCTGTACATGGAATATTTTTTGAAAATTGTAGGTACTGGTACTGTAGTTAGTTATCGATGTAGATATCAAAACAGCGATTTTTAACATTTTTGTCTGTCCGTCTGTCTGTCTGTTCACGCATCACGCAAAAACTACCGGGGATGGATTTTAATGAAATTTGGTGTGATGATAACTTATTACCTGGGTCAACATCTAAGATACTTTTTACACCGGGAAAATGTCTCATTCTCACGGGGGAAAATAGAAAAGCCATTTTGAGCATGTCCACACATTACGTAAAAACTATTGAACGGATTTTGATGAAATTTGGTCTGGTAATAACTTATTACCTGCGTCAAGACTCAGGATACTTTTTATTACGGGAAAATGTTTCCTTCCCTTGGGGAAAATACGAAAACCATTTTGAGCATGTGCGATGTGCATGTATTACGCAAAACTATTGTTCTATGCAAATGCTTTATAATTATTATACTTCTCATTGATTTTATGTGCGAACGACGTCGCGGGTACGGCTAGTTAAAGATAAATTAATTTGAGTCCCATTTTAAAAGATACGTAATAAATTTAATTTTTTCGGAACCCTTTCCAGAAACAAGTAGAAATTTTAAAAAATTTTCTTTAGCGAATTTCCAGAATGGAAAATAGCCAGTATCATGACGCAATATTACAGCCAGTGTCATGACGCGACGCGATGATATATATATATATATATATATATATATATATATATATATATATATATATATATATATTATATATATATATATATATATATATGTATATATATATGTGTGTGTGTGTGTGTGTCCGCGCGATAACTCTCGAACGAAGTATCCAATATTTACGAAATTTGGTGAAAACATTGGATGGTTTTTGTTCCTGCAAAAAATTAAGTTTTTGCCAAAATTTCCACTTATTCAAAGATTTTTGCGAAATTTTTTTACACCGTTTAAAAGAAAGGAAAAAATTACATAAAAAGGTCTTTAAACTATTATTCTGTGTCAACTAGTTTCCGAGGAAAACTAATTTTTATAAACGGAAATTCGTTATGTTATACAGGATGCTACGACAGGGGTATTTTTTCTGTTCTGAATTTGGATCTTGTCGAATTACTGGCGTGACATTTGTCTTTTTTGTCTATGGTTAATCCGGTCCTGGTTATGGGAAGTTGAAAGTTTTTTTTTTCTATTAAATGACTATGTGACGATTGATGGTAACCAGTTGAGATTATTTAGAAATTTTAAAGGATAAGTGGGTAAAAAAATGTTTCTCGAAACATTGTTAAAATTTTAATCATTGCTTAAAATTTTCAACGACGATAGTCTAGACAAGAGATATAAGTTGGTATCTATTTAATCTGAACTTCGAGGAATTTTTCTTGACGGAATTTTACAGGGTTATGTGGGTTTCGAAGCCAAAAAAGCATATTTTCGGTATTTTTTTTTTTTTTTTTTTTTTTGTTAAATATAATAAGTAACGTAAAAACCCCCATTATGGAACGGTATCTAATACTGGAACAGTTTTGACATTTACATATTAACCCTAGAATCATACGTTGGTCTACGAGTCAAGTTAATCATACATCGGCGTCGTTTCGACGAATGGACTTTTTATGGGGACTTTTAGAGTTTATTTGCAAAAAATATTTTTTTTACATAACAATACTACAAAAGCGAACAAAATATTTAAAAAAAATTGGATTTGGAAAAATTTCTTAATATAAATATTTATTAATTTTTTTAATCTTTTTATCAAAGCATATTTTCACTATAAAAATTAAAAAATAGACAAATGCATCAATTGTATCATAAAACATGTCTTTCAAATAATTAATTTATGAACTATTATGAGTCAGTGCACATGTGTGACTTTACAGAATGTGAAACTTCTCAGTCATAAATATTCCTATAGATATGTAGTTATTATTTCCCCATTAGGCACATTTGTAAATTTTCTAAAATTTTTTAGTAATTTTTAGAATAAGATCTCAAAAAATAATAAAAATTAAAATATTTTCCACAAAATAAATTGTTAACCTTTTATTAAGTCACTTGAAACGCATTCTTTAGTTTTCGATTCAATATATTAAAACTTCAGTATTATGTCGTCTCTAAAGTCAAACAGCTGTAATCATCTTTCACATTATCATAATCATTGAATAAATTAATTATAACATCCATATCTTTAATAAATTTTAGAAAAATTAGGAAAACTTTTATATGTGAAGTACAGAATCTTCAAAAAAAAAAATATAGGTTAAGCATACATCGTCGTTCTTTTGACGCACACTGTTTCAGTATAAGAAAAACGACAATAGCTATAAACAAAATTTATACGTCTTATGTGTTATAATAACAAATAAATTAGATAACAGAAGTTTCACAGCAAGCAAGCACCGGCAAGTTGTAGTATTGGAGCATGTAGAGAAGTTCGTTCGTCGTTTTGACGAGTACGTATGATTCTAGGGTTAATGAAGTTATTTCTGAAAGAAACGTCTGATAACAAAAAATTATTATTAATAGAATGATTGTTTTTCAATTTAATTTCACCTCGCATTTAATGTTCCCTTAATTAAAGAAATAAATATGTAAATGTCAAAACTGTTCCAGGATTAGATACCGTTCCATAATGGGGGCTTTTACGTTCCATATGTAAATTATTTTATTCAAAATGTTAAGCACATAAACGGGCAGCATTTCAACTGTATTTAAAAAAAAATTCATCTAAAAATTTGGGAAATTTGGCCGGTGGGACCTGGTTTTTGGAGACTCCTCAAAAAAGTGTCCTCACAATGATCACGATAACTCATGATAGCTTTATAGGAAACTAAAAAAACAAGTTTTTTGTTAGTAGATAAGTACAGATAGTGACTAAAAACGAAGGATTTAAAAAGAAAATGAAATTTGAATTTTTGACAAAATAGTTCAATTTTTGGTATAATCGTAGATACCTATATAAGATACCAATTGCCTATTTCATAGCTTCCGTGACCGCTGTCGCTAGTAAATGACGTCACAGCGTTACCCCTACCAAACGATTATGATACATACATACATACAACGCGTTACCACTCGAACACATTATTTGTATATACGCAAACAGGTGAATGTGTTTGTGCAATATGGTGTATGTATGACTGGGGACTTTGCATATATATAGTATATACTGTCATGACCGTCCTATGTGACTAACAACCAACAATTAAAAATAAATTTAGTTAAGAAAAGTATCCCTTTATTCAATAGAATTTTTACACTTAAATACGACACACTTCATATTTTTCTCCTGTTTAAATTTCACGAGTTGATTAAAAATACAATGACACTAAGAACGATGTGACTCTTACGACGAACAGTAACCGATTAAATCAGAAGCAGTGTAAATTGCACAACATTGCACCTTATGAACGATAGATTTTTATATGTACGAGTACTCGTAATCTAGTATATCTGTGGGTACAATTTTCATTACGTATAGCCTTGTAAAATTAGTTGTAATCGAAAGAAAAAAACTTTCGTTCAATCAATAGATAGTCAATGCTATTTTGAAGAAGTGTTGCAAAATTTCAGTAAGATCGGTACATTATTAATTTTTGAGAAATCGTATCCATCGACTTCAAAAATAGTGTTTTGAGAAAAATGTGTTCCCCACGAGAGAAATTCCCAAAGGCTCTCTCTCCTACACTGTTATTCCGATTGACTTAAAACTTTGGAAGAATATTCTAGACATACTGTACTATTATAAATTATTATTTTTATTTTTTTGAAATTTTCAAACCCACGTAAACCCCAAGGTACAATAGGTACATACATATATGTATGTATATAAATTGAAGTCTTATTTAACCGATTTGATTCAGGTCATAAAAATACGGTAAATTATGCATACAGAAGTAAGTAGTTGCATATTATATTAGCAGGAAAGGCTACTATGCTTAAGTCAGTTTTTAATTATTATATAAAAATTAGAAAGTACATATATGTATATGTATTGTGTTACACTATCCTCCAGCAACATTCTTCACATTGTACGTTTAACAGGGTTCCACTGTTCAAGCCGTGTTAGCTGTGATGTTAGCAAATTGTGTGTTTCTCCTTTGTTTTATAATTTTATTATGCAAATACAGCTAAACCTTTTTTATGCGGTTTTTGAAAAAATTTTCATTAAAGTGCATAATGTAAATCAAAAGCAAGAGAAAGTACGAAAATTAAACATTAACTATAATAACTTTCTTTGAAAAAATTAATTTTTAACTCTAGAATCATACGTACTCGTCAAAACGACGAACGAACTTCTCCGCCTGCTCCAATACTACAACTTGTCGGTGCCCGCTTGCTGTGAAACTTTTGTTATCTAATTTATTTGTTATTATAACACGTAAGACGTATAAATTTTGTTTATAGCTATTGTCGTTTTTTTTATACTGAAATAGTGTGCGTCAAAAGGACGACGATGTATGATTAACCCATATTTTTTTTTAAAGATTTTGTACTCCACATATAAAAGTTTTCCTAATTGTTCTAAAATTTATTAAAGATATGGATGTTATAATTAATTTATTCAATGATTATGATAATGTGAAAGATGATTACAGCTGTTTGACTTATAGAGACGACATAATACTGAAGTTTTAATATATTCAATCGAAAACTAAAGAATGCGTTTCAGAGTGACTTAATAAAAGGTTAACAATTTATTTTATGGAAAATATTTTAATTTTTATAATTTTTTGAGGACTTATTCTAAAAATTACTAACAAATTTTAGAAAATTTACAAATGTGCCTAATGGGGAAATAACTACATATCTATAGGAATATTTATGGCTGAGAAATTTCACATTCTGTAAAGTCACACATGTCCACTGACTCATAATAGTTTATAAATTAATTATTTGAAACACATGTTTTATGATACAATTGATGTATTTATCTATTTTTAATCTTTACAGTGAAAATATGCTTTGATAAAAAGATTAAAAAAATTAATAAATATTTATATTAAGAAATTTTTCCAAATCCAATTTTTTTAAAATATTTTGCTCGCTTTTGTAGTATTGTTATGTAAAAAAAAAATGTTTTTTGCAAATAAACTCTAAAACTCTCCGTAAAAAGTCCATTCGTCGAAACGACGCCGATGTATGATTAACTTGACTCGTAGACCAACGTATGATTCTAGGGTTAATGGTTCTTAAGCATTTAATCGGTACATTGCATAAGAATATAAGTTATTGCATCATTAAATTTTTTTACAGATATATTTTTCAGAATTTTCGGGTGCATACTAGTTCGCTTCCGCGGTCAGATTTTAATCTTATCTTGAAAAAGGGTCATAGGTTAGTTCGCTCCCGACTTATTATTTACTGACAGGTAAAATTAATTACCTAAATGACGGTGGGGGTATTCCATATAGTAAGATGAAAAGCAAATATTCTCTCATTAGTTATTATTTGTGGTAAATCAGTTGAAGATAAAACTAATTTAACAACCAATCTGTATAATTTTGTCATCGATATGGAAGTGTGCGAAATGGTAAGTAAAAAAGTCAAATCCATGTTAACTGTAAATAATATTATAAATGTAATTTTCATAAGAACATAAAAACATTTAAATAAAGCCACAAAAAAGTGTATCGCAAGGTAGTTAATTTTTGTAAGGAATTTGTAGAAGCAAAAATATCATTATTGAAACAAAATATAATAAGTAGATTCGATTTTGTAAAATTATGTAATATAAATTTACACCAAATTTATAATGTATTTAAATATTAAGTGATAAAACAAATAAAAAGATTCTTATTTTGCTGTTCAATTTGTGTAATTTCTCTATCTTTGGGTTCTTAGAATGAACTCGCATTAGCATTTAGTCACGGGAGCGAACTAGCATACGACCCTTCAGGGTTTTCTGACCGCGGGAGCGAACTAGTGTGCGCCGGAATTTTCATAATATTATAAAAGTGAAATGAACGTTCTCATATGTAAATTAATACTTTATCTTGTTTAGAAAAGCAACTTCTAAGCAAATCGTGAGGTTTTGAGCGTTCCGAGTTATGTATTTTCGTTGAACTTTTTTTTAATGCGGTCCCGATCCACCACATAAAAAGTTTTTTTTTTACAATCTGGACCGAACTACAGTTGATCCTTTCTTTGTGCGGTAGAGGGGACCGCATAAAAAAAATCGCACAAAAAAAATATATTTAAAAACATCATAAATAGCTATAAAAAGTATAGTTCGATCCAGATTGTACAAAAAAAATTTTTTGTGCGGTTGGTCGGGACCGCATAAAAAAAGTTTCATCGAAAAAACATCACTTAAAACGCTAAAAACTTAGAAATTTTCTTAGAAGTTGCTTCTATAAACAAGATAAAGCATTAATTTACACGTAAAAACACTTTATTTCAATTTTATAATATTATGAAAATTTTGAAAAATACATCTATAAAAAATTAAATTGATGCAATAACTTATGTTCTTATGCAATGTATTGATTAAATGCTTAAAAGCCGTTAAAAAGTATTTTTATCAAAAAAAGTTATTATAGTAATTGTTTAAGTTTCTTACTGTCTCGTGATTTTGATTCACATTATGTATTTTAATGGCCATTTTTTACAAACCGCATAAAAAAAATCGCACAAAAAAAACCGCACAAAAAAGACCGCATAAAAAAAAGTTCAACTGTATAACTTTTTATAGCTGTTTATGAAGTTTTTGAAAATATTTTTTTTTGTGCAATTTTTTTATGTGGTCCCTATTCATCGCACAAAAAAAGGTTTAGCTGTACGCACGTGTACCTTTACAGGGTGGCGATAAACCTGGAAAAGTCAAGGAATTTCGAATTTCTGGAATAGTCAGGGAATTTCAGTCGTAGTCAGGGATTTTCTTCAGTTTTCGCCCTGGCGAGAGCGTCGACTGACAGTTTTTCTAAAAAGTTTTTTGACGATCTTTTTTTTTTTGCTCTTCAGTTGTATTTTTTGCCACTGATGAGCAAAAGAAAAAAAGGTCATCAAAAAACTTTATTTTTAGAAATAACGTAAAAGCCCCCAATCTGGAACGGTATCTAATACTGGAAGGGCAATTCCATGGAAAAGGCTCCATAATTGAAAAAAATAAATAATTGTTGTTGGTAGTAAAAATACGTTAATATGATGGCAACACTATAGTACTTTAAGTTCCCAAAATTTCAATGAAAGTTTGTTTTTAGTTTTTTAGAAATAGTGTAATTTTCAATGTTTTGTCGTAAGTATAAGCTAATAGTGTATTTTATAGTGGTGTTTTAATTAATTTTTCACGGCAAGTATTTAGAATGATTGTAATCCTAATTGAATCCTTAACGGGAATAGAATTTATTATAAATTTACAGATTTTGAAAAATCTTAAGAAATTTTGTATTTTAGGTAATAAATAATAAAAATAAGTACATTTTTGTACCTTTAAAATTATTTTAGAGTTCCTATTTTATGTCCTATAGTGTCAGTTTCTAGGATTTCATTTAAAAATACTACTTTTTGCAATTCAAAGTGATGGTAGTGTCAGT
The DNA here is from genome assembly GCA_035578155.1 of Brachynemurus nebulosus. NCBI lineage: Eukaryota > Metazoa > Arthropoda > Insecta > Neuroptera > Myrmeleontidae > Brachynemurus > Brachynemurus nebulosus. The sequence goes on along the minus strand of JAPWDM010000007.1, from coordinate 18,597,955 downwards.
CACGTTTTGATCTGTAGTGTCAGTCACGAATTATTTTTCGAATAACTACTTTTCTAAAAAAAGTAAAGTCTTTCATTTTATCATTTTCCAATAATTTGTTTCATATACTTCGGTTAAGAAATTATAACGTCTGTACAGAGGAAGATTTTCGAAGTTTAAAAACACTCTCGAAAGCGACTTCCTTTTGCATGTAGTGTCAGTCACATTTACATTTTATTAAATAAATCATATTTCACAACTTTATTTGTGCACACTTTTTATTACAGAGGGATAATTGGCGTATCAACTATAAAACCATGCTAAAATTGAAACTGTAAACATAGTGATATTCGTAATATAAGGCAAAATAAAACGTAAATTGTGTCAAATGTAGAGTCAGTCACATATGGAATTGCCCGGAACAGTTTTGACATTTACATATTAATGAAGTTATTTCTGAAAGAAACGTCTGATAACAAAAATTATTATTAATGGAATGATTGTTTTTCATTTTAAATTCACCTCGCATTTAATGTTTCCTTACTTAATTAAAGAAATAAATATGTAAATGTCAAAACTGTTCCAGTATTAGATACCGTTCCATAATGGGGACTTTTATGTTAATTAACATTTAAACAATATTTTTTTCGAAGTAAGCCCTGAAATTTTATTCAGAGTCAGGGAACTTTGAATTTGGTTTTCAATTGCCACCCTGCTTTAGTATTTGCAATATTATTATTTTAGCAAATTTTCTATTAGTAAATTACCGTATTGGGTATAAGTATGTGTACAGATGTTAGGAATATAGTGACATTTCGTTTTAGTATCAACCATTTTGTGTAGCTTTTTTTTCGCTACTATGGCCACCATTACACCATTACGACAAAATTTTTACATCCGGGAAATGAATTTATAGCGTTAGGTTTCCTGTTATATTCTCATATGAGCATATACCGGGTGTGAATTTAAAAACAAGCTGGTCTCATATTTTTGGAACCGCAAAAAAGATAATTAAAATTTCTTAAAACCGTTTCTATAACATGGAGGGGGAACCATTATGACCTACATGGGAATCCTCTACAATCAATCCCATAAGGCTCCAGCCATCCCAACCCTATTTTCTTAAATTGTAATTATGTTTGGTATTAAGGGGGGAGAGTCCTTCAAACAACAGGTCTTTTAATAATTTTTTTTAAGAAACTGGATACATTTATTGTATCAAATGAAGTTACATAGTATAGTACATGTTATGGTGTATTCACTCATAAATTTTTATGCAAAAAAAAAGAAAAAATGGCGGCGCTGTAGCTGTTCCAAGTTGACTCTTTTAATTTGCGCCGTGGAATGCCCAGCCTCTTGTAATCAACTGAATTCAATCGGACAAAAAAATTTTATTAAAATAAATCGTTACGCTTTGCATAAACCTATTTCTGATGAGAAAATTTTTTTTTCACAATTTAAAATCAAAAAGAAAAAAATTTCACTTTAATTTTTATAAACAAATTGTTATAAACAATATTTATAGTAATAATTTATGCAAAATTTTAGGTATATGCAAAGGCCAATATCTTAAAGAATATCTGTACAAAATTTCAAGTTAATACCTTAATAACTTTTTAAGTTTTGTTCCACGCCGCGGAAAAAAATCTGTTTTGGGAAAAACGCTATCAAAAAGTTTTCGTTATTGAAAAGGAGAGTTAAAAGCAGTTTATCGCCATCTAAGATAATCTTTCTGTTGGGATTAAAACATTAGAAATATATGCCTTAAAGTTCAAATGAATTTTTAAAGGAAAACAAAAAATGAAAAATTTGAAAGTTCTGGAGGACCCTACCCCTTAATGAACACCATTTTTAAAGAGCTTTCCAATGATGTACCTAGTGATGTGAGTCTGGTAATGTTACTAAATTACTGTAATTTACTCGACAAAACTTACCGCAGGTAATTTTGATCTTTATGACATCTATTATCTGAAATATTAATTACAGACATAATGTGAAAGATAGTAAAGAAGCGTTAAAAACAGTATTTCGTGTTTTGCTCCCTAGCAAATGTTATTGTGCTACGATTTTTATGATTTTTACACTTATTTAATTTAATTTATTCTTATTATTTAATTTAAATTAAACAACGATTCAAATTATTGAAAATGCGCCATTATTTCAAAATGAAGTTGCAATTTATAAACAAACATGTCGGTAGTAATAATTTTTATCGATGAATTGCAATTGTGTTTTATTTTCAATATTTCTGTTAGCTTGAATACACAATAATAATATTAACCCTAGAATCATACGTTGGTCTACGAGAAACGTTAATCATACATCGACGTCGTTTTGACGGATGGATTTTTTACGGAGAGTTTTAGAGTTTATTTGCAAAAAACATTTTTTTTACATAACAATACTACAAAAGCGAACAAAATATTTAAAAAAATTGGATTTGGAAAAATTTCTTAATGTAAATATTTATTAATTTTTTTAATCTAATTATTAAAGCATATTTTCATTATAAAAGTTAAAAAATAGATAAATACATCAATTGTAATAATTAATTTATGAACTATGATGAGTCAGTGGACATGTGTGACTTTACAGAATGTGAAATTTCTCAGTCATAAATATTCCTATAGATATGTAGTTATTTCTCCATTAGGCACATTTGTAAATTTTCTAAAATTTGTTAGTAATTTTTCGAATAAGATCTCAAAAAATAATAAAAATTAAAATATTTTCCACAAAATAAATTGTTAATCTTTTATTAAGTCATTCGAAATGCATTCTTTAGTTTTCGATTCAATATATTAAAACTTCAGTATTATGTCGTCTCTATAAGTCAAACAGCTGTAATCATCTTTCACATTATCATAATCATTGAATAAATTAATTATAACATCCATATCTTTAATAAATTTAAAAAAAAAAAAATAGGAAAACTTTTATATGTAGTGTACAAAATCTTCAAAAAAAACATACGTTAATCATACATCGACGTCCTTTTGACGGACACTATTTCAATACAAACAAAACGACAATGACTATAAACAAAATAAATATATGTGGTGTGTTATAATAACAAATAAATTAGATAACAGAAATCTCACAGCAAACAAGTAACAACAAGTCGTAGTATTGGAGCAGGCAGAGAAGTTCGTACGTTGTTTTCACGTGTACGTATGATTCTAGGGTTAATAATCGACCAGAATTATAATAAATACCCTTTTGACTTACTGTTTGTCTTCAAATTGTGATGTCATTGTAGTGTACTGTTTTTACTCTGTAGCGGCAATTTTTTTATTTAAAATTGTACAATTTATTTTTGATGAGTTTTACAAAAATAACCAAAAATTAAAGGAAGTTACTTAACTGATACACACCCCCTCCCGTTTTATTAACAAAAAAAAAGAAAAAAAAACTAAAAAATCAAATTAATGTACTTCTAATTCATATAAAATGTGAATATACCAATATTACCGAATTTTACCGCAAATTACCGTAATATTACCAGTGGTAACGTAATTTTCAAAATTACCGGTAATTTAACACCTCTAGATATACCACAAGTGAGGTTTTACAATTTAAAAAAATAGGGTGGCTGGAGTCTTAGGGGTTGGTTATAGAGGATTCCCATGTAGGTCATAAAGGGTTCCCTTCCCATCTTATAGAAACGATTTTGGGAAATTTTAATTATCTTTTACAGTTCCAAAGACATGAGACCTGGCTTGTTTTTAAATTGACACCCGGTATACATTCTGTTGTTTGTTACATCTATTTACGAATACAATATTCTGATAAAGAAGATACCTATATGTGTAAGCATAATAATATGTTGCTTCATGGTTCGTCCTTGTGATTCTTGACTCGTGCTGTAAATAAACATCTAAAATTTGGTACCTCAGTCACCTGAAACGCCTCAAACTTTGTAAGAATATAAACAGCAATTTTTGTTTGAAATAAAAAAAAAAAATTGACACCTAACGTTAAAGCCTCTATACCGGAACACTATTTTTAGGTGAGTAATTAAACTGGCTTATAAAAATTGACAAATAAATTAAACACCTATTTTTTTTCTTAATAAGCATGAAAGAAAGTTTTTTTGGATAGTGTAAAAATTATGGATCCATGTTTAAATGCACGTTCAAGTTGTTCAAGTGTATATAATTTGATTTGATTTTTGAGTTCTGTACGGAGCTAATTGTATCTTTATTGAAAATATAAATATTACTAGGTAAATGATTATAAAATAAAGATGAATAATTAAATGGTATATTTCTACATAATATTTATAATTTTCATCTAATATATGTATATATAGGGTAAAAGCCCCGATTGTGGAACACTATTTTTAGGTATTTCATCAAACTTGCTTACAAAAATTAATAAATGAATTAAACACCCATTTTTTTTTTTCTTAATAAGCATGAAACCAAGTTTTTTTAATCCAATGAATATGTTTTTAAGAAAATATAACCCAAAAATTTTGATTTATTAATGTTTTGTTTTATAATTTGTTGACATCTATAAAAAAACGGACAGAAAATATTAACACCCTTTAAAAAATCAGCACATTGACACCTAAAAAAGAACACGTATGTACGAACATGAGATACATCAGATACATCTTTTGCCATCTTTTCACTCTATGACATAGAGTGACATCTAGTAGTAAATAGAATGTCAAATTAAAAAATATAGAATGGTTTAAATATTCGATAAAATAAACGACCAAAATCACAGAATATACCAAAATACCACAGAAAAATACTATATTTTGTTTCGCCATCTATGTATTTTGGTAAAGTTCTAATCAATTCTAAACCTTCTAAACTAACTTATCAAAATAGCGACAATTTTTCATTATTAATAAAATTTTGCAACTTTAAATCAATATTTTTTTTATTTATCAATTGACGATACGCTCCGAAATAAAAAAAAATATTAAAAATTTTACGATTTTAAAGCAGTAAGTAAATATTTTAGACTCAAAAAGAAATTAAAACTATTTATAATATAAATTTTTAGTTATTTTACGTACATGATTTTAGTTAAATACACAGGTTATATGTGTACTCAAAGAAATACACATATATATATAAATTACATTTAAACCGAATAAAAAGATGATTTAGCTCTTATAATCTCTTAACTGGACTAATAAAAATTATTTGTATAGTTTTATTGCGCTAACTTCGAAAATTAACTGGAAAATGTTGAAATTTATAAGGCATGTGTTTCTATAAATAAGCATTGATCAAACGCAAAAGAGACACATTTAGCAAAAACTGTTTAATTTATATATGTATTTCTTTAATTAAGTAAAGAAACATTAAATGTGAGATGAATTTAAATTGAAAAACAATCATTCTATTAATAATAATTTTTGTTATCAGACGTTTCTTTCAGAAATAACTTCATTAAGATATAAATGTCAAAACTGTTTTTCTATTGGATCGCGTTCCACAAACGGGGCTTTTACCCTATTTAAGAATATATTTAAATGTAGATACTGTAACTAAATTTCTTCTTCATTTTTTTCAAATTTTAATCGAAAACTATGGTAAAGTTACATGTCTGTACAATACTTGTAATATGGCACCAGTTTCCTAGTAATGATAAACAATTTTTCTGTCAAACACAAAAATCCCTTTTCGACACTGACATATATGAAGATACAGTTAGCTCCGTATAGAATTCAAAAATCAAATCAAGTTATATACATTTGAACCACTTGAACGTGTATTTGAATATTGACTCATAATTTTTACACTAACCTTTTTAACCGATTTTTTTTTTAATCCAATGAATTTGTTTTTAAAAAAATACAACTCAAAAATTTTTATTTATTAATGTTTTTCTTTTACAAAATGTCGACATCTATATCAAAACAAAAAATTATTAATGACACTAGGAGTTGGGAACCGAAATACAAACAGACGTGTAATATAAGTAATATGACACATAAAGTGACATCTAGACGTCAAAGTAGGAAACATAGAATGGTTTAAGTAATAGTCGTAAATAAAGGATCAAAATACTGTATTCAACAAAAATTGTTTAATATATGTATGTATTTCTTTAATTAAGTAAGGAAACATTAAATTCGAGGTGAATTTAAATTGAAAAATAATCATTCTATTAATAATAATTTTTGTTATCAGAGATTTCTTTCAGAAATAACTTCATTAAATATATAAATATCAGAACTGTTCGGACATTTGATCGCGTTCCGGTATAGGGGCTTTTACGTTAGCAGTATTTTAATCTTATAACAATAAAAGGATTAATAAAAATATTTAACGAATTTCCAGAATGGAAAATTCAGCTATTACAGCCACTGTCAGCTAAAGACATGAACTAAAATCAAAAAATCAAGAAGTTTCTGAAAATATATACATACAGTTATGGCACTAACTAGGATCTAAGAAAAAAAAAATAAGAAACCAGCGAGAAATCGCATTTTGAAAATAAATTTTCAAAAATCACCCTTTTTTCTCAACTATAAACAGACGCTATTTTGAAAATATATTACGGAACCAAAAGATGCTAGTTCCTGCCAAAATAACGGTATCGAGGAATAATATGCACTTTGAATTATGTCGATACCTCAAATACTTTTTGAGATACACGCGGAGGAACCATGTCAAAAACATACTTTCAAAAAAAAGCATTTAAATTTTTTTTTTTTTAGTTGAATTTATATTAAAGTGCGCGCACTAAAATGCCCATAACTTTTTTATTTTTCATTTTTTATATAAGGGCCCCAAGAGAATACAAGAAATTCCAAATTTCTAAATTTATTGGCAAATTTTAAGGGCGATATTTCTGTAAAATTAGGCAGCAAATTTTTTTGCTGGGGGGCGGAATTTCTGTAAAATTAGGGCGGCAAACGACTGACTTATAAAGAAAAAAGGTCGCCGCTTTTTTTTTGCCAGGAGGCGGAATTTTTTGTTTTTGGCCGGGGCGGCGTAGGGACCCCTAAAGACCTAGTTACGGCCTTGCACAAATAGTTCAGTTCCATCCAAGGTTGCTAACTTTTCAATTTTTGACGATCAAACATCAAAATTTGTTGTAGAGATAGAGCTGTACGAATGAAAAATTTTTCCTCACGCACCCCATCGAGTAAAGTACCGTTAGAGAAGCTTCTAAAAATGAAACGGGAATTCTTTTTATTATTTTATTTTTTTTTGCGTTGTTGGCACTTCTTGGCTATTATTGATGAAAAGCGTCTATTTTGTCTCCCGCTTTCCTTTTGAAAAGCAATTACAAATAGTTAGCTTTGACATAATTAAAATCTTAATGTCTATTTATTACCTTTGATTTTAAAATAGGGTTCTTGACTGAAGTTACGAAAATATTCTAAAAGCATTGTTTTTCCATGTCAGTTAAGTGATTTTTTTATTTTCGACAGATTCTGTAAAAAGTCATCAAAAAAAGTAACCCTACAATTTGAAATGAGAAAATGGCGGGAAAGACACCTCGCTATAGTGACGTCACAGTTTGAAGCAACTAAACGTCAATGTCAATATTTATAACCTCAAAACTTTGACTATATTCATAAAAAGTCAAAGTAAAAGCAAGTATTTATTAGAATTCTAGTCGATTATTATTACTATATATATAAGCTAATGGAAATATTCAAAAGAAAACACAATTTTATCTCATCGATGAAAATTATCAAAATCGACATATCTAGCTATAAAATGTTACGTCATTTTCAAGAAATGGCGCGTTTTTACTAATTTGAATATTTGTTGAAAAATGGCGATTTTCAAAATAAAATTTCTAAATAGTTATCAAATCTTTTTATGTTTCGTCATTAAAATTGGACATATGTAATGATAATGCATAGAATTATTTAACATTTGACACAAATTTTAAATACAGTCAAGTACCGTATTCTACTGATATATTCTTTGATATTACTTTTGTTTAAGGGGTCTTTTACAAGTAATGTGCTAAAAGAAACATTTTTTTTTGAAATTTTTTTTTTTTTGGAGAAACTATTTATTGTAATGAAAAAAAAAGTTTTGTACCTTAAAGTACATATAATTAAGTGTATCTTGATTTTTTTTTTCTTTTTGTCCGGCCTTCCGTCTGCTCTTGTAGGCCTGTTGAATGTCACATGTAAATTTTGTAATTCGAAACGGTGCCAACGATTCAAAAGAAACTATGAGTCCGGTTGGACTAAAATTGAATGCATTCTCTTTATTATGATGTTTTCTGTAAGACTATCTAGAATCAGCCCCTCAAACCTCATACTTTTTTTTTGGCGTCATTTTGAATAAAAAGTAAGAAAAATTGCTCCGTTTTTTGACCTTTCAGGCGTTAAAAAAAATCGAATTTTATTAAGGACTAATTCTAGATAGTTTTATAAAAAACACCGTAATAAAGATAATGCATCCAATTTTAGTCCAATCAGACTTATAGTTTTTTTTTCTTTTTTTTAGGCCTGGACCTTCAACAGGCTTACAAGGGCAGACAGCTGATCAAAAATAAAAGAAAAAATATTCCAAGATACACTTAATTATAATATGTACTTTAATGGACAAATTTTTTTTTTTTCGTCAATTCTTCAAGTGCGTGTTTTTGACACGCATTAAGTAATGTCACCTCAGTGAAAGTGTTAATTTATAATTTTTTGGCTCGTTTTTTTAAGTACAGTGAGAATGACAGCCCTCTTGCGTTTATTCAATATATGCATGTACAACTCTATAATACAGTAAGAATACAGCCCTCTTGCGTTTATTCAATATATGCATGTACAACTCTATAATTATTGTATTATATATTATTATTATTAATTTTTCCCCCACTATAATCACACGAGATTAATATGTCATCCTTCGGTGACATAAAAAGTGCTTTTTTTAATAGCACAATATAGCGGGTTTACATTTGCAATGATTTGCTGGCGCCACTTTTAAGTTTACATGTCTGTAAAGTTTACACTACTTGCACGTCCGTTTACACATGATTTACATGATATATAATTTGGTAAGTACTGCGCAAGTCACAAATGGCTAAATTGGATAAATAACTGTCATATATAGCTTTCATTTGTATCTAAATGTAAAGCAAACAATGAATTAGAAGAGAAAAAACATAATAGACACCTAAAAATGATACTCAAAACCTGAATAAACGCGTAAAAATGACATTCAATTATTTTTAAAATAACACTGGCGCCAATATAAGTTTACATTTGCGTGTTTTAATTTTAGTGGCGCATGAATCATTACTGGCGGCAAAAAAGTTAGAAGGTTGCTAAGTTTTTCCATCCGTGCATGCACTGATCTACCTTGCACGCCAGTAGATGTTTACACATTCATTTTGTTTTTACTGGCGGCCACTTTGTGTTGGCGCCAGCAGATCATTGTAAATGTAAACTCCGTATCACTTATAAATGCTAGCGCGGGCAGACAAAAGGACTTAAGTCCAAAACATCAACTTTACAGTAGAGAGTAAAAACTAAAATTAAATGTATGCAACATCAGTTTATTTGAATTATCTTCAAGATTACATGACATTTTGTTCATTTTTTTAAATTAAATTACTTTCTTAACATGTAACACAGTAAATCATAAAAAAAATTGATTTTAAGCCTTAAACTAAATTTTTTTAAAACATTTTTATGGACTTAACATATAAAAAACAATACATTTCATTGTTAAAACCATTTGCGGACTTAATCCGTTTTAGCCGGTAGTTGTTGCCATAAAAATACATTTCCAATTTAACCCTTTGCGCTTATAAGACATGTACAGCATGACAAGGTGGTTTGTCCATTAACTCTACCATATTTAAAGGTGTTTTGTCTGTTGGATCATAAGACATGTACCACATGACACACTGAATGTTGAACTGTAATGACTGCTCATACTTCACATTACATGAATATTTTATTTAATAACTGCAAACACATTCATTTATTAGAAAAATAGTAAATAAAATAATACAAAATCACGTTGAATTATCTTTTTAAAATTAAAAACTAATAAAAACAGCATTGAGGACGTATTTAGCGCATTTAGTATTCAACTTTGGGGAAACAAGGTTAGAACGTCAAAAGAGTCCGTCAAAAAAAGAACGTCGGTCGTTGTCATGTGCTACATGTCTTACCAGCCTATTTACAACTCACTTTTTTTTTTGCTTGAGTGCAAAGAGTTAATTAAACTATGTATTTATTTATTATTTTATTAAGAATTTTAAGAACTTCTTTTGTTAGTTTCTGAAAAGAATTTTTTTTTATAACAAGTGCATAAAAAATTATATTAGGGGTGGAATTGACTTTTGTCCTTTTGGAAATATATGAGATAGACTCTCGTGGTTCTTATTATAAAATAAAAAAAAGTCAAAAATGGACTTAAGTCCTTTTGTCTGCCGGCGCTAGAAAGATCCTTACCAATAAATGAAATATCAGATTTTTAAGCGGTTTGGGGTTTCTTAATCAAATTACATTGTTTCTTAAAGAAATTCGTCAGTCCAAAATATCGAATAAGCAATAATCGAAAAATCGAGTAAATTTTTAATTTTTCAGTATTTAAAATAGTTAACAATGGGGTGAGCAAAGTAAAAGAAAATTCAAGCACGGAAGAGTGGTATTTCTACAATACCAATTCAATTATTGCAGGGTACGGAATGTACAGAGATAATGTTGATTTGAAAATACTCGGAAATAAAGAAACAATTGCAATTCTCGGAAGTAAAGGAGTAAAAAAAACTTCTTTTTCTAAGAAAAAATATTTTTTATTTCTTAAAAATGTTTTCATTTATTCTTTATTGTTATTTAAGATGTTATAGCTCATAATATCAAAAGGAATTACAGCTGAACCTTTTTTTATGCGGTCCTTTTTTGTGCGATTTTTTTAATGCGATTTTTAAAAAAATGATCATTGAAACGCATAATGTGAATCAAAATCAAAAGAAAATAGGAAACTTAAACATTAACTATAGTAACTTTCTTTGATAAAAATATTTTTTAATAGGTTTTAAGCATTTAATCAGTACATTGCATAAGAATATAAGTTATTGCATCATTTTTTTTTACAGATGTATTTTTCAAAATTTTCATAATATAAAATTGAAATAAAATGTTCCCACGTGTAAATTAATGCTTTATGTTGTTTAGAAAAGCAACTTCAAAGGAAATCGTGAGGTTTTGAACGTTTTGAATTATGTATTTTCGATGAAACTTTTTTTATAATTTGGACCGAACTAAACTTTTTATAGCTATTTATGATATTTTTGAATATATTTTTTTTTGTACCATTTTTTTATGCGGTCCTTATTCGCCGCATAAAAAAAGGTTCAGCTGTATTGCGGATACTATATGGATATCACAATTTTAACATTTTTGTCTTTTATAAATTCAATATTTGGATGTTTTAAAATGTTATTTTTTGAATTATCGAAGATTCATAAATATATAATAAAAGAATTACTTTTTTAACGCTTTAAATGATTAAGACGAGTTAACTAGCCCTGCAATATGGCGGCTCAAAATGCTCTGATATGTATATATTCACTAGTACAGGTGCCGCCATCTATGACAGATTTTCCGAAATACGATGTAATTCTAAATAATGTTTAATTTTATCAACATAGTTTAGTATGTATAGTTAATATTTTGTCTAGGGTTCACTTTTTTGATGTTGGGATCTTTGATTTTTTTTCTTTTTTTTTGTAACCTTATCTATTGTACTTTTCAGTGGCAGTAAAAAGTATGACATTTTGAGACAAAAAAATTTTCCCATATGGTTTGTTTAAAAGCGTTAACGAAAATATTAATTCTATCGTAATTTAACATAAATAAATAAAAAAAATATTGTGTAAGACTATAAGATACTCAGTGTTCAGCTATGCGGATATTTGAAGTCACACGCGAATTATAAATCAATTATTCCCTCTTAAACGTTGTTCTTCTATTTCTCTATTATGTATTGACACATTTCAAAAATTTTTGAAATGTACTGACGCTTGCCGACTGGTAGGTCAAGGGTCCCAATCCCACGGCCGGCTATGCTTGTGAAGGTTTTCTGCAGTTTCCCTTCACAATTCCAGATAAATATCGACATAGCTCCTTTGGGTGTACTTTAAGGGGGGAGGGTCCTCCAGACAACAGATTTTTTAATAATTTTTTTTTAAGAAACTGGATACATTTATTGGATCAAATGAAGTTACATAGTATAGTACATGTTATGGTGTATTCACTCATAAATTTTTATGCAAAAAAAAAGAAAAAATGGCGGCGTTACAACAGTTCCAAGTTGACCCTTTGAATTTGCGCCGTGGAGTGCCCAGCCTCTTGTAGTCAACCGAATTCAATCGGACAAAAAAATTTTATTAAAATAAGTCAACGCTTTGCATATACCTATTTCTGATGAGAAATTTTTTTTTCACAATTGAAAATCAAAAAGAAAAAAATTCACTTTTTTTTTTTATAAACAAATTGTTATAAACAATATTTATAGTAATAATTTATGCAAAATTTTATGTATGTGCAAAGGCCAATATCTTAAAGAATATCTGTACAAAATTTTAAGGTAATACCTTAATAACTTTTTAAGTTATGTTCCACGGCGCGGAAAAAAACCTGTTTTGAGAAAAACGCTATTAAAAAGTTTTCGTTCTTGAAAAGTAGAGTTAAAAGCATTTTATCGTTATCTAAGATAATCTTTCTGTTGGGATTAAAACATTAGAAATATATTCCTTAAGGTTCAAATGAACTTTTAAAGTAAAACAAAAAATGAAAATTTTGAAAGTTCTGGAGGACCCTCCCCCTTTAAGGCAATAAAAACAAATTTGGAAAATACTTTTTTTTTTCTGACAAATACTTTATTTTTTCTTATTCAAAAGATTAGATACTTTATTTTTCTCAAAAAAAGTTGACAACCCTACCTTTATGCATATGTACATGGAGTTCGTACACCTTGTATAGTCACCATGGATGGCAAGTTCAAATTTCGCTTAGTGTGCGCTGCCACTGAAACGCTCTGTATGTGTAAAACTGCTTGGCTTCCTTGTAACTTTCTATTGTAGACTCGTGTGAGAGGACTTACATTCATTAGTTATTAAAACAAAATAAAAAAAAATAAACAAGGTCGCCTAGCAAATCGAATGCATACATAATAAAGTAACATAGTACGTGGTATAGGCAAGCATATAACTAAAACCATCGTACTATAAAAATAAAAAAAAATTTCATTAGGGTAAAAGCCCCCCTTTGTGGAACGGTATCTAATACTGGAACAGTTTTGACATTTACATATTTATTTCTTTAATTAAGTAAGGAAACTTTAAATGCGAGGTGAATTTAAATTGAAAAACAATCATTCTATTAATAATAATATTTGTTATCAGACGTTTCTTTCAGAAATAACTTCATTAATATGTAAATGTTCATAATTAGATACCGTTCCACAAAGGGGGCTTTTACCCTACATGATTATACCCATATCTTACTTACATACATAGTTATGTAGTCACTAGTCAGTTAATCATACATGATACTGTGCAATGTCTATTAGTGATGTCGAGCCGAGGAACAGTTAGTCGGTTAATCGACTAAAATTGTTTTTCAGACAAAATTAGTCATTAGTCAAAAATATCGAACATAGAATAATCGATTGATCGACTACATTTTTAGTCGAATTCATGAATGGAGTAACCTACGTAATTCTTTCAAAAACGAGATGTTCTTTTCAATTTAATTACTGACTTTTAATATGTTTCTTTAAAAAAGAAAAAAAAACAGATATGAGATGCCACAATGTGTTCATCACATAAAAGCAAAAAATCATACAAATAGATAATTTTTTAATTTTCATTTTTTGACGTCCAAATAATACAGAAAAATTGTTAAATTAATCATTTTTAGTCATTTAAAAAAAAAAAATTAATCGTTTTAGTCATTTAGTCGAGGATAAAATAGTCAATAGTGATGTCGAGCTGACGAGCAGTTAGTCGATTAATCGACTAAACTTGCTTTTCAGACAAAATTAGTCATTAGTCGAAAATATCGTGAATACTAATAGTCAACTAATCGATTAAATTTTTAGTCGAATTTTCTAAATAATGTAACGTTTGCAACTCTTTCAAAAACGATGCTTTCTTTTGAATTTAATTATCGACTTTTATATATTTTAAAAAAAAACATATGAATGACGTATTACAATATGTATTACGTATTACAATAAGAGAAAAAATTACATATAAAAGGTCTTTAAACTATTGTTCTATGTCAACTAGTTTTCGAGAAAAACTAATTTTTATAAACGGAAATTCGCTATGTTATGCAGGATGCTGCGACAGGGGTGTTATTAGTATAGATTGTGACCGTCATAGTGTCAACGGTATTTCGGAATTTTGACTACGGAACCTTAAAAGCGTGTATTTATGTGCAATTGATGTTTGTGTTTATTTAACGTTAGTACGTTCAAAAGTATAGAAAGTCTTCAAATTGCAAATAATATTATGTACATACTGTTAATATAAAATATGTATAGATACCCCCCCTGTCGCAGCATCTGCATAACATAGCGAATTTCCAAAGATTGGACGGATCTTGTATAATAACCTGTATCTCCATTTAAAATAGTTGAGCTCTGTAACAGTGAAAAAATTTTCAAAGTCGGTTGAGTAATTAATTTTTGACACTTTAGGACCCCAGAACCCTGACGGATCTGATATAACATAACCTATATCAATCTAAAATAGTTTAACGCTCTAATAGTAAACAAATTTTCAAATTCGGTGATGTCGCGTCCTTGAAAAGTTAGTTTATTTTGAAAAATGAAACATATAAATTTAATATCAGTATTGTTATTGTAATGACAAAAACGATGAAGTATTTTTATTGTAAAGAAATTCTATAAATTTCTTAATTTTTCTCAAAAACTAGTTCACTTAGAACAATGGATCAAAAGCTTGTCTTATGTAATTTTTTACGCTCTTTTCGATGGTGCAAAAATTATCACGCAGACATATTAATGTAATGACAAAAACGATTATAATATGTCTGCGTGATAACTCTCGAAAAGTCCCAAACCTCTGGTTGAGTTCGTCAGCCAGACACATCCGACTTTTAGAAGCCAAAATTTTGGCCATTTTTCACCATTCTGGTGGTTTCCTACAAAGATTGGCCAGAAATAAAAAAAAAAGTTAATTTTTTTACACCATCGAAAAGAGCGTAAAAAATTACATAAGACAAGTTTTTGATTCATTGTTCTAAGTGAACTAGTTTTTGAGAAAAATTAAGAAATTTATAGAATTTCTTTACGATAAAAATACTTCATCGTTTTTGTCATTACATAATATGTAATGATAAAAACATATATATATATATATATATATATATATATATATATATATATATATATATATATATATATATATATATATATATATATATATATATATATATATATACCAGGTGAGTTTTTTGAGAGTTGCCATTTTTATTACAACCAAATTTGTATGATAGAAATGGTACTGGAAAAGGTTCTTTTCTTGTATGTAATAGAAATGTAACCAAAAAGAGCTTTCATTTTTTGAAGTCCAATAAATAATATAGAAAAATTTCTTAAATTAGTCATTTTTAGTCATTTAAAAAAATTTAATCATTTTAGTCATTTAATCGAGGATAGAATAGTCGACTAAAAAATGACTAAATGTAAACAAAATTTGTCGACTAAACCGATTAATCGATTAATTATCCGACATCACTACACTGTGGTCTGTGACACATGTTGTGTCCCGTGTCCATTCATTTGAACCTAAACTGAACCTGTTTAATGTGGTATACGTCTGGGTCACTCTATATATAAATTAGTTCCATTAGAACCAAGGTGAATGAAAATAATTGAAAATTGTATACAAACAAAAAATCAAAGGCAAACGCCTGTCGGTGTGGCGACTTTTGCCTTCAATACAAGGCAAAATTTGTTTCATCAAATCATCACAAATACACCACAGTACATATATAAATTATTTAAACGTCTTCTATTAATAATTTGAATTTTTTTTCTTAAATTTTAAGTGGGTGATTTTATATTTAATTATAAATTAATTACAGAATTTTTAATTGGTACTCATAAAATTTGAAAACAAACGTCATCGTGTATGTGGCTAGTACCCGATATGTGGCTAGTACTCCGGTAATTGCAAACATTATTGGCAATTTGACGCAAAAAACCATATCAGTATTAAATATGTAGGTATTAGCCATTCCCATTAGGTAAATAGTACATATATGTGTATACTTAATAAAATAAAATGTTAAATAAGTAAATAAATAATGTATTGTACAATTGTACATATTTGATACATATAGCAACGTTGCATATCGATAAAATAATCAACTAAAAACAATAACAGATTCAATTACATAATAAACTATTTAATTAAATTAAATTTATTGTTTAGACTATATGTAAACAATTTACACACTATACACAGTGTACATAATGTACACTGTTTATACAGATAAGCTCGAAAATTTGTCCGTCATCAAACCGAAACACCATAGATATACTAGATACTAGTGGTGGAGAACTATCGATAACTATCGATAGTTTTGACTATCGAAAACTATCGATATTTTTTTTTTACTATCGATAGTTTTCGATACTTTTTTTCAGTCATTTCGTTTACTTATAAATACTAAAGATAATAAAAATTTCGTAGAAATTATAGCCAGAGATATAAAAACAACCATTTTAAGGGAATTTCCGGGCAAAAAGGAATAATTCCGCCCCAGCGTAAAACCGGCGACCTATTTTCTTTCTTTTTTTTTTTTGCTCGCCGGCTATCTAAATGCCGCCCAACTTGGGTATCAAAAACTATCGATAAACTATCGATAACTATCGATAGTTTCACGACTATCGTAACTATCGATAGTCGGGACTATCGATAGTTCTCCATCACTACTAGATACTGTATTACAACTCTAAGAAAAAAGGTAATAAAATTTTGAAAGAAATATAATTGGTTAAAGAAGATGACAAGGATAAAAAAACAGCTTGTACAGTGACAGTTTAATTTACTTATCTCTCTCACATAAAAATGTGACAAACCAAGTTCGATTTACATAGCTAAACAAAACTTCATAATTTAAAAAATTAAATAATCTAAATCAATAGTTTTAAAAATTATATAAAATGTGACAAACCAAGTTGGATTTACATAACTAAAAAAAACTTCATAATTCAAAAAATTAAAGGAATGTATATAATTTTTAAAACTATTGATTTAGATTATAATTTAACATTTCTAAATCGTATTTTGTATTGCCATATTCTATTTTGAATTGAAAAGTAATATTTTTATGAATATTACTGCAAGAGGGCAGTTTCGTACTGAAAATAATTTATTTCATTTTTTGCTATAGTGTAAATCCAACTTGTAAAATTTTATTACGTTTACTTTTTTCTTAAAGTTGTAGGATAGTATACTCTTTCGCTCATAAGGTGCAGTGTTGTGCAATTTACACCGCTTCTGATTTAGTCTGTTACTGTTCGTTATAAAGGTCACATCGTTCTATTAGTGTCATTGTTTTTTTTTTTAATCAACTCGTGAAATTTAAACAAAAAAAAATTGAAGTGTGCCATTTAAGTGTAAAAATACTATTGAACAAAAAAATTCTCAAATTAAACGGATATCTTTCTTAAAATAAATAAATTTATTTTTAATTGTTGGTTGTTAGTAACATAGGTCGGCCATGACAGTATATACTATATACAGGCTGGTCCAAAATTATGTACCGTAATTGCTGGAGCTGATAGTACTTTCAAAAATAATGGTACCTTTTCATCTACACTTTTTTCCAAAACTCAATAATACGGGAGATACATCCCTCTAAAAGGGTGAAACGAAAACCATTTTTTCCTAAATATTTTTCAAACGCTTTTGAATAATGGATTGATATTTTAGGGGTACGTATTTTGCATTAGGAGGATTAAGTTTATATTAACACTTATACCACCACTTAAGATCAAGCGCTGGTTTTGGGTGGTAGGTGTTAGTTATCACGTCTTTTCTTTTTTAATTTGCAGTTATTTAAACAAATTTCTTAACAATATAATTCCTCAGACAATTCCACGCAAAAAAGGTATACTTGTTACATTTCGATAAATAATACCGTTTTCGAGTAATTTTAAGTAGAAGTATCTATTTCCAAATTATCCCCTAATCATAAGTGATGGAATAACTGGTACCATAAATTTAATTATCCTGATGTTCATACGCACGCCTAATATATGAATCCATTATACAAAAGCGCTTAAGGGGGGGGGGTAAGGTTTTTAAACTTTTTTTTTGCATTTTTTTTTTAAATTTTTTTTCTGAATGTACAACATGTCGAGCGTGTTGTGTCAAAATTTCAAGTAAATCCGAGCAAAACTAATGAAGATACAGCGTTTCAAGCGACTGGCCCTCATGCTCGTTTTTTATACCTGCCTGGTAGCTGCGCGACGCGCCTACCTGTTAAGTATAAAATTTACTTTAATTTTATACTTACAAATCTTATACAAAACAAATACTTACTATAATTACCCGCGTAAGTATAGTTACTTACTATAATTACCCGCGTAACTTAGTTTTTTGTTTTTGAGTATAAAAAACTTTAAATCCATTTTCTCGCAAACAACATTTTTGAAGTTCGTGAACATCATAAACTCAAAATCTACTTCACCAATTTTGTTGAAATTTTGTACACTGTTTCTACACATAAATCAACAGGTAATCAGGTCGTTTTTTTTTTACTATTTTTTTCCAGTTTATAATAACAAATTAACCGAAATTTTTAGCAAAAATTGCGTTTTTCACTTCAAAATGTTGCCAAAAATAAAAAAATCGAAAAAATACAAAAAACTCTACCTGACTCCTTAGGGAAACATATCGCCTTTTAAACGCATTTCGATTTTTTTGTCTCGAATGATCCGGTACCAAGTTATGATGTTCACCGCAAAACAACTTTTTTTCGAGGCGCCTCCGGAAATTCGCTGTCACGGACTTATTTATCGATATTTGTAATTGATAATTTTTTCAAAGATACTTCAAATGTTATACTATAAAGTGTATATGAAATAAATAAGCCAACATTATTCATATCTCTAAAAAATAATCATGAAAATATGCCTTTTTTTCGCTTTTAAAACCTTGCCCCCCCCTTAAAAAAATTTAAAAAAAAAATGAAGTCAGTTTCGTTCCACCCCTCTACATTTTACCCCTCCACTTATCTCCCTGATTATTGAGTTTTGGAAAAATGTGTAGATTATTTTTGGACGTACTATCAACTAGGGTTTCCGATCTCTGGTCAAGAAATCGATCTTGCGGATCGATTCGAATCGTCAAACCAAAAATCGATGCAGGAAAAAATCGGCTTATAAAAGATCGATCCGATGAAAATCGATTCAATTTTTGACCTTACCGAAAATAAAAGATATGTAAAAGTTTTAATGAAGTCTCTTATTAGATCATTACAAATCAGTTTCAAAAAAATTTCAGTTTCCTTTGAAGGTGAATTGCTAAATTTAATATGAATAAAATGGTTTCTAGTTTGCGTTAAAAGAGTCACATGAATCCAAAATTTGACTCAATTTTCTATAAATGAATCATAAAAGTGGTAAAATTATTTGACAACATGAATAGTTAAAATATATTTTACAATAATTTTGAAAAAATACCATATTTTTACTAAAAATATTCTAATTAAAATTCGGAAAGATCGATCTCCGATTCCGTAAATTTTTCACGATGTCTGTATCGATTTGGTCTCCAAAGAATCGATTCGAAAAATCGAAGATCGGCTCTGCAAAAATCGATTTTCGATAAAATCGAATCGAGATCGGAAACCCTACTATCAACATTAGTAATTACACTGACTTCTCTTTAACCGGACGACAATACACAAACGTCGTCTCCTTAGACAATTCATATATAGGATGTTTCTTTACACAATTTATTTTTATATAAAAGTTAAAGTAGTTTTGTTAAAATAACTTTCTAAAGAATATTATCTAGCTACATAATATTTACCTGTAATCGTAAGCTTGGAAATTATACATTCATATGTGTATTAATAATTTTTATTATTGTTATTATCATATACTTATGTTAACTTCCAAAATAATCGCCTGTATATGTTAAATTTACAAGATTTGTTTACATAAGATAGTGTTTATTTAAAAAATATTTTCGTGTATATAAACACAAATACATAGAAACCGTTCCCTTAATGATAGTCCGCATAGACAATAAACGCTGTAGTAATTACGGTACATAATTCTGGACCACCTTGTATATGCAAGGTGCGCAGTCATACGTACACCATGTTGTAAAAACACATTCACCTGTTTGTGTACATACAAATGATGTGTTCAAGTTGTAACGTGTTGTATGTATCATAATCGTTTGGTAGGGGTAGCGTTTGTGACGTCATTTGCTGGCGACAGCGGTCACGGTAGTTATGAAATAGGAAATTGGTATCTTTTATATCTATGTAGACAAAACAGTTAGCCAAGTGACTAGAGATAAAGCAGCGACTAGAGATAATGTGACTAGAGATAAAAAGGAATGTGTTACATATTATGTATATCGAAACGGCTCAATATCAAGTTAGATTCGATTTCTAAGAAATTGTAACCCTACGCACGGCATATTCCTATGAATCATAATACGTTATGTATACATATATAATATAATTCAGGTGAATCAATATGTGTGTGGTTTTCGAGATAAGTTTTCGTGCGTTGATTTGGCGGTGGCAGTTAATGGCGATTGTAGGTGGCGCTGCGCCGCGCATCGGCCACGGCTACAAATGCTGTTGAAAACTATCGCCATTATGTATACATATGTATGTCTATGTCTACTGTACCACGAAAATATTATGTACAGTCGACTCACGTTAATTCGAAACTCGAGGGACTCTTAAAATATTACGAATTATAGAGAGGTTCGAATTATCGCAGGTAACAATTTTAATTTTAAATATTGAAAAATATTTAAAGTTCGATTACTTTGTCTATTTCACGAATTAAAAGTTATTTTTACTGAACGCGTTTTCAACCTTTCGGTCATCCTCAGAGTAGGATCCTCAGACTACTCTGAGGATGACCGAAAGGTTGAAAACGCGTTCAGTAAAAATAACTTTTAATTCGTGAAATAGACAAAGTAATCGAACTTTAAATATTTTTCAATATTTAAAATGGAGTTTCACAAAGTAAATCTCTCAGCAGTAAATTATTTAATTTTAATTTTTTAAGCATTTGCGATGAATGAACTTGAACTTGTCTCAAAATGTACTTACAATCTTTCTGTCTCTTTCTCTCTGCAGCATTGAATTGTCGAGTGTTTGACGCCGATGAGTTCGAATTAACGTGTCGTTTTGTTACGTAGCAATGAATTTTTCGTTCGAATTTAACGTAAAAGCCCCTATACCGGAACACTATTTTTAGGTGTGTAATTAAACTGGCTTATAAAAATTGACAAATAAATTAAACACCCATTTTTTTTTTCTTAATAAGCATGAAAGAAAGTTTTTTTAATCCAATGAATATGTTTATAAAAAAATACAACCCAAAAATTTTTATTTATTAATGTTTTTCTTTTACAAAATGCCGACATCTATATCCAAACAAAGAAATATTAATGACACTAGGAGTTGGGGAGCCGATATACAAACAGACATGTAATATGAGTAATATGACACATAGAGTGACATCTAGACGTCAATGTAGGAAATATAGAATGGTTTAAGTATCAGACGTAAATAAAGGATCAAAATACTGTATTCAAGAAAAATTGTTTAATATATATATATATATATATATATATATATATATATATATATATATATATATATATATATATATATATATATTTCTTTAATTAAGCAAGGGAACATTAAATGCGAGGTGAATTTAAATTGAAAAACAATCATTCTATTAATAATAATTTTTGTTATCAGAAATAACTTCATTAATATATAAATGTCAAAACTATTCCGGTATAGGGGCTTCTACCTAGGGATGATCGATATTAGAAAAATATCGATGTTAACATCGATTCAAGAGTATCGATATACGATTTATATCGAAAGAAAGACATCGGTGTTCGAAAACATCGATGTTTATGTAGCAAAATAAACAACCATTATAATCTATTATTTTATTTATTAAAAATTAACATTGCCAGTATTTATTTGGTACACTTTGCAAAAAAAAGTCATTTTGTTAGAAGTTTCCCTTTTAATCTGTTGATACAAATACTGCCCAACTTTTGAAAAAAGTCTCTCCGAAGCTGTTGAAGTTGCTGTGAAACACAAATATTTAATGGCAATTTTTTTAAGTTTAGATAAGTGTATCCTAGAACTTGCCATAAAAGTAATGGATCTTGTTTTAAATCAGCTACAGGACTTTTTAACTACTGGATAGCTTAGAGTAATATCGATGTTTCGATATTATTTTCGTAACATCGATGTGTCGATGTTATCGAGGACATAACATCGATGTTTTCCCCCTAAACATCGATGAATATCGATCATCCCTACTTTTACCCTACAAAGTGTATAAAAATGTATTGTTTTAGTTCGAAATATAAAGAGATTTTGTAGGGAACTCGTGATACCTTTGAATTATAGCGAGTTTCGAATTATCCCCGGTTTGAATTAACGAGAGTCTACTGTATATGTAAAATGTTACACGTCATGTTCACACAAAGTGAAGAACGCTGTGAACGCCATGAACGCCGTGATACTAGCTAATACAAATACGATTATACATATGTACATACTGTTCTAAATTTATTTGACGGAGGCCGATGCCAGTAGACTTTACAGTTCATATTTAACAACACACATGTGCGCGTTCAATAAAACCGTACGCACACTCAAGCTACTCAGCGACGTAATCACAATCACGTGTATACGGTTGAGTCGTACCCGTACGATACAAGGTCACAGATTCAGCCATTATCACAGATGTGTTAGAAATGACGTTACTGCTTCAGGTTCATTCATTTACACATTTACACACATACATATGTACAATAAAAACATATACATATAATTATTGTACATATATGTGTATATTTACTCGAGTTTCGACCCTACATTCACTCGCTGTTTGTATTTTGCCACCTTTGTAAATATGTGTGTACGTACAGTCGATCCTTTTTTTTGCGGTGGAGAGGATCGCATAAAAAAATCGCACAAAAAAAATATATTCAAAAATATCATAAACAGCTATAAAAAGTATAGTTCGATCCAGATTGTACAAAAAACTTTTTTTATGCGGTTGGTCGGGACCGCATAAAAAAAGTTTCATCGAAAAAACATCACTCAAAACGCTCAAAACTTGGAAATTTTCTTAGAAGTTGCTTCTATAAACAAGATAAAGCCTTAATTTACACCTAGGAACATTTTATTTCCTTTTTAGTTACGTGGTCCTGAAAAACCACGTAACTTATGCATTCACTCATAAGTCTTCATAAGTGATCATTAATTTCCTATACATATCGGTGGCGCTTTCCACTAAAAAAAGTTACGCAGTGAGATATTTTTCATTCAAACGTACATTATCAGTGCACCACTAAATCGTTGTAGTATGTTTGCTCTTGAATTATTTTTAGTTAAAAAAATGACCCATCGTTTTTGGACGGATTTTGGTGGCAGCACGTGATGTTAAGATATATCTCATTAAATCCATACATACCAACATACCTAAATCGATATTATACCGACACAATTAGACCTATATACCGACGCAACGAGATGGCACTATATGTATACAATATAGATACCTGTATTATGTCAGTCTATTTTTGTGTCGTTATCTAATGGTCTTCTACGGTAGACGGCAATACTACCATCTGTTAGAAATACTATTTTGACATAATTGAATGCAGTACCTCGTATCTCACAAAATTAGATAATTCTCTGTTACTTTAAAAGTTTTCATAATTACAGTGGAAGTATTGCTTATGAATGAATTAATGCCAATAATTCAATAAAAAAATTAATAGATTTAGAATTTTTATTTTGTTTTAAGCATCCACTTATACAAAAGAGTTTGGTTACAATTATCTTTCTTTTTTTTTTATAAATTGGTACTATAATAATAAAAATAATAAATTCACCAAGTGCGTGCCGGACACGCATTATGAAAGTTACGTGGTCAACAGCTAATTTTTTACAATTTTTAGGATCAAATGTAGGAAATTTAATAGTATTATATTACAACTCTAAGAAAAAAGTAAAGGTAATAAAATTTTGAAAAAAATATGATTGGTTAAAAAAGATGACAAGGATAAAAAAGTAGCTTGTACAGTGACAGTTTAATTTATTTATCTCTCTCACACAAAAATGTGACAAACTAAGTCGGATTTACATAGCTAAAAAAAACTTCATAATTCAAAAAGTTAAATGAATGTATATAATTCTTAAAACTATTGATTTAGATTAGAATTTAACATTTCTAAATCGTATTCTGTATTGCCATATTCTATTTTGAATTGAAAAGTAATATTTTTATGAATGTTGCTTCAACAGGGCAGTTTCGTATTGAAAATAATTTATTTCATTTTTTGCTATAGTGTAAACGTTTACTTTTTTCTTAGAGTTGTAATATAATACGTATCGACGGCTTACTGTTAGAACCACGTATGCCGATTTTTCACTGTTTGAAAAATTAGCTATTAATAATAATAATAATAATAATAATAATCTTTATTTATAAATAGTTATAAAAAACTACATAAAATGCGTCACAATAGAAAGTTACGTGGAAAAGAATTCCTCAGTGCCATATAAGCATTTGTCTAACAATATGTTTTTCATTTTCTTTAGAAAATATGCGTCGTTTAAGTTTTTAACCTCATCTGGAATTGCATTAAACACCCTAATAATCATATTAGTACAGCTCTTATGTATGACAGACCTAGAAGAATTCATCACTGTAAATTTTGTTTTAAATCGCGTTTCGTATTTGTGGTCTTGCCGACCACATAACTGTGATAATGCGTGTCCGACACGCACTTAGCGAATTTTTATATTACGAAAATTTTGAAAAATACATGTGTAAAAAAATTAAATGATGCAATAATTTATATTCCTATGTAATGTATTGATTAAATGCTTAAAAATCGTTAAAAAGTATTTTTATCAAAGAAAGTTATTATAATAATTGTTTAAGTTTCTTACTGTCTCGTGATTTTGATTCACATTATGCATTTTAATGGCCATTTTTTACCAACCGCATAAAAAAAATCGCACAAAAAAAGAACCGCATAAAAAAGAGTTCAGCTGTATTGGAAAACGCAAATACATATGTATAATTCATAATTGAAATGTGTAGTAGTTGCGGACAAACTTGAATTTCAGCAGGACGGACATGACGGACATTATTACAGTTATTTAAGCGCACATACATAATAGTGTCAGTAAAACTTCTTCCTGAATTTTATTTGGAAAGAATAGTGTCGTATTAGGTGTGTACGGTGTGTGGTATTAGAAAAAGAACAAAAACACCACGCAATACACAACAAATAAATTGTCAGGTAGAAGATTTGAAAATCAGTGTTAGCTTATACGTATACGTATAGTATACACTACCGTTCATAAATACTGAAACACCTTATGGCTTTCACACAATCAATGAAATAATAAATAAGGAGTGTCGCCATCTAGTGACGTTGAATGGAACTTTAACTTAACTGCTCATAGATATATGTAGGTATTTTTGTACATCAAAATTTGTGATTTTTTTTTTTTTTTACTAATTGTAAGTGATAAAAAAAGTCATCACGGTCATCACGAACGTTATTTTTTCATGAATGTTGATGTACAAAAATACCTATATATACCTATGAGTAGTTACGTTAAAGTTTCATTCAACGTCACTAGATGGCGACATTCCTTATTTCTTATTTCTTATTTCTCATTTCATTGATTGTGTGGAAGGCATTACATTTTTAATACGATATTAAATTTGACAGTTCGTTTTAAATTGTCGCACACAGGTGAAATTTACTTAAGGTAATTGGTTGGTAAAGCGATTTTTTCAAATGATTTTAACGAAACTTCTCTAGATATTTATTTAATTCGAGTACAATAATACGAGTCAATTTTGAGAAAAACAATTTCAAAGTTGATTTTAACCCGGGCTCTTATGGGGAAACTTTTTTTTTTAAATGGAATGAAAATGTGTCAAAGGAATTTGATAAAAATTTAATATGTGATAAAATACAAAGTTACAAACCATATTTAATAAGAAATAAAAATTTTTCACTACGCCGTTTTTTTAAATACAATTTATAAACATCATTTTACAACATTTTTACAACGCTTTTATATTGCTATAATATAAGCGCACGGAAATTCAAAAAAACAAATGGTATACAAATATAATAACTGAAGAATATTAATACATTATTTAATATTTGATAAAAGAAAATTTTTTCGCTGATATACATTTGTACTTGACTATCTCAGAGCAACTACGTTAAAAGTTGGCCAATATTACATGAAGTGTAAGTGTAAGAATAATAGTTTAAATGTGTATTATGAAAAATAAAGATTTATTAATACTACATCTAACGTAAAAGTCCCTATCCCGGAACGCGATCCAATGTCGGAACAGTTTTGACATTTATGGTTATTTCTGAAAGAGACCTCTGATAATAAAAATTATTATTAACAGAATGATTATTTTTCAATTTAAATTCATCTCGCATTTAATGTTTCCATACTTAATCAAAGAAATATATATATATATATATATATATATATATATATATATATATATATATATATATATATATATATATATAAAACAGTTTTTGCTGAATTTGTCTCTTTTTGCGTTCGATCAACAGAAACACATGCCTTAATTATAGAGATAACAAGAAACACAAATTATAACATTTCCCAGTTAAATTTCCAAGTTAGCATAATAAAAATATACAAATAATTTTTATTAGTCCATTTAAGAGATTAGGCCAGCTAATTTACCTTTTTATATTGTTTAAATATTATTTAAATAATTGTTCTAATACTGGCAACAATTTTTTAGCCTATGAGATGTCACTATGTGTCTAACATTTTAAGAATTTATTTACTAATAGATAATGTTCGGCGTAAGTAGTCTAACTGACGTTTCACTACTGGTGTTAATAAATTGTGTCCGTTTGTTTATACACGTCAACATTCTGTAAAAGAAAAATATTAATTAATAAAAATTTTTGTGTTATATTTTTTTAAAAACATTCATTGGATTAAAAAAAACTTCCTTTCATTCTTATTAAAAAAAAAAATGGGTGTTTAATTTATTTATCAATTTTTATAAGCCAGTTTAATTACACACCTAAAAATAGTGTTCCAGGATAGGGGTTTTTACGTTATACTAAAATAAAAAAAAAAGATGATAGAATTTTACATCATAACTTCTGGTTCTTTTAAGAGACTTATAGTAGTTATAGTAATATCGTTAGGATAGGACTTAACTTGTCTTTGTAGTAGTTTTCTGAGGCAGAAGTAGACGCAGCCAAATTTAGTATTATTATTTGAAAGCTACTAAAATATTCTGTACAAATATGTATAAAAAACGGGTTGAGTGCGATTGAGTGTAAACTTTTTCACTATGAGAAAAAAAAATAAAACGATAAAGTATAGCCTTGTGTTTAAAACAATATATTATCTTTACAGTCGTAAGTAATGTGAATGTTTTAATTATTTAGTAATAATATATTTTTTAATTGAAAAGGCTATGTAATCCATAATGTTTTAATCCTAATACTCACTAAATAAAATATTAAAAACCTTATTTAAACAAATGTCCAAAATTGTAATAAATTACTCCATAAGCAATCATTGTTGAAATCAAACGTGCGGGTAACTAAATAAAACGTGTAAAAAACGTTTTACAGATCACTAATAAGGTGGTGTCATATTATGTCTTGTTGCTAATTTAGGTTACTACTTTTTAATCAGAGTAACTTCATTTTTATCAATTTTTGCCATAAATTATGTAAATTTCACCTTGTGTGTCGGTATGCATCTAATATAACATAAAAAAATATTTTTAGGGAAAATTTATTGATTATTCGCAAAAAAATGCTCTTTTATAAATATATTAGTTTAAAATTTCCCTCTAATAGATCTTTCTCGAGCCATCACATCTTTCCTTGATCACCTTTCCTATTACGTCACGTGCCAGTATTGTCAAAAATTAGACAAGAGATTCGTAGTAATATCGGCTAACTTCAAAAATGCATCACTGCTTGCATGAGGCAGAGTCAAAAGTTCAAAAACGCATCAGACGCATGACAACGAAAAATCAAAAGTTCATTTTTGCATTTGATGCGTCAAAACAATGCATCAAGAAATTTGGTGACGCGTGTCCAAGATGCATGTAATGTGTATAATGTAATGTAGAATTATAACTACTTGCCATATTATGTAGGTATTAGCACCAACAGGAATAATTCCGAAAAAGAAACTGTTGAAAAAGATTAATGTATTTACCTTTCATTAAAATTGTTTAAATTATTTGAATACATCTTGCACTCAAAATAGGCATGTAATATTTTTTATTCAAATAATTTCAATATTTTCAATTTCAAGTAAGTTCAAGTTGAAATTCAAAGATAATATACCTATACAAGGACTGTATTATTATATTATCTATAGTCCATCATGCTACGTTGGCTACATTGTGTGTCTATTATGCTACATGCATGACATGCATCATAATACCAATATCCCATTCAAAAATATCTAATGTCCATCAAATTTCAAGAGAGCATCAGCAGCGCATCATGTAGTATTAGACGCATCAGAAAAGTCATGATGCTGCATCGTTGCGGTAAAGTTTACATTTTTGAAGTTACCCATCATAAAACATTCGTAACATTCACACTTCAGACTTTATACATTATTATTTTTTGTTTATTTTATTATAATAAAATGGATTAATTCGTAACAAAAAAAGAAGAGAAATTCTACATTTAATTTTTTGATATATTATAACCTCAAATAATAACTCTACTGGTCTGTGACATAAGCTACTTCTGATTAGGAATGAGCATCGATGGTCGATGTTTTCAAAATATCGATGTTTTGTTGTCGATGTTCGATGTTTTTGACATCGATGATAAGTCGTCGATGTTTTTCGTACATCGATAGTAAGTCGTCGATGTTTTTATACATCGATGTTTTTATATACACTATGGGAAATATGAACTTTGTAGGAACGAAAATATTATATCCCAAGCTATAAAAACTATAAAAATATTCACCTTCATTTTAATTATTCAATTTACAGTTGGCAATAGTTTATAAAAGTTATTTTCTGTATTGTAATTTTCAATGTCGATGTTTAAACAATACAAAACATCGATGCTTAAGACCAGAAAATATCGATGTTTCGAGATCGATGTTTTTAATACATCGATGGTTTACAGTCGATGTTAACATCGATGGTAAACATCGATGTTTTCTTATCGATGCTCGTCCCTACTTCTGATTGTTGTTTCTGATTACGTCATTATTAGCGTAAATTTTGTAATTTTATTTAATTAAAACTTTTATAATTTTGAGTGATATAGTATAGTTAAAAGGGTAATATTCAGTACTATTACCACTAAAGTAATTACTTAAAATAGATCTTTTTACAACTACTATCAGGTACCCTATTATTCATCGAATTTTTTTTTATATTCTACTTATGTTAACCTCATTTTGTTATTTTTATAGATTTACTTGTAACACAAACGTGTGTTTTTTCACTGCTAAGAGGCTTATTAGCTTATCGTGGGTAATTGAGCAGAAGCCAACCTCTTATATGGTTTTTTGGCTGTATTGAGCATGGAGGGTAGAGTATCAGGAGAAGTATCTCCATATATAAAAAATCGCCCGAAAAGTGGATGAAATTAAGATGGCATTAGTGTACTAAAATTCTTAAATTTAAAATTAAGCGCTGAAAATTTTAAAACTGAAACAAGTTTTTATTGTTTTTAACAATTTTAATTGTTATATTTAATTCAATTTTTATTGTTTTTATATTTAATTCAATTTTTATTGTTTTTATATTTAATTCAATTTTTATTGTTTTTAATAGTTAGTATTTCCCTTTGGCATACTTCACTTCACTTATAATCGCTAAGTTCAGATCGAACCCTGATTGCTTATCAGCGCCGTTCTGGGTCATTATGGAACTATTATTTCATCAAATTCAGGGACCACTTTTTTGATTCAAGTCCCATATGAGATACTGCTCCTTTAATTCTACCCTCCATAGTATTGAGTTAGAAAGTCATTCATGTACATACATAATTCACTCCCCCATATGATGTACTAAGAAGTATTGCAAAATAGTTAATCGAAAAATAATTATTCAGTTAATTGTAATCTCGTATGACATTAACTAAATTTAGTTTTCTGAAGAAACAATACGTGTTTCGGTGTAAATTTTTTTTTTTTTTTTTGAAATAGTAACGTTTTTATCAGCATACTTCGTATTTAACTATCTGACACTAGAGTTCGCTATCGCTGTATATATTCAAATTTCAAATGCACCATTTTATTATCGGCTGTATTATATTATAACTCTTATTTAATGAAGATAGCCAGCGCTGATTTATATCAAAGTCGGTAAAATCTATTTTACGACCTTGGATTTAAATCATTGTGTATTTATTTCATAACCTCGTATCTTGATAATTCTGCACAAAAAAAAGGTGGATCATAACCTCGTATTTATTAAAAACAACGAAAGCTTGTAATTTAAAATATTTAAATGTGTGCTTCATGTCCACATAGGTAGCAAACGTCAAAAAGTGTAACATACATAAATCTTGGTGATCAAAATACAGTATTTAACCCATTAGTGGCCACAATATTACACGTAATACCGTGGGAAAGTCAACTTTAAGGGTAGTTTTCTTAATTGAAGGCTTTTTAATTATATAAAATAACAACAAGATAACGTTCTTTGAACTTTTCTCTCTTTTCCCGTGTAAAAATTACTATTAACAGGCTTCCAGTTGAACTGTTATAAGTATTTAAAAAAGGGCCTGTAACGCGCAATGCAGATTGTCACAAATTTTTACATTGATTTTTAAATATATTAAATTTTAATTTAAAAAACTAAATCGGAATGTTAGTAAAATATGTGTTTAAAGCATTAAATATAAAATAATTGATAAAAATAATTAAAGTAGAAAATTTCAGCAGAGAATCAATAGATGTGTTTAAAAGTACGCTAGGTTGTAATTATGGAGGGTAGAGGTCAGGAGGAGTATCTCTTATGGGACTTGAATCGAAAAAGTGGCCCCTGAATAAGTAACCAGAACGGCGCTGATAAGCAATCAGGGTTTGATCTGAACTTAGCAATTATAAGTGAAGTATGCTAAAAGGAAATACTAACTGTTAAAAACAATAAAAATTGAATTAAATATAACAATTAAAACTGTTAAAA
Organism: Brachynemurus nebulosus; assembly: GCA_035578155.1. Lineage (NCBI taxonomy): Eukaryota > Metazoa > Arthropoda > Insecta > Neuroptera > Myrmeleontidae > Brachynemurus > Brachynemurus nebulosus. The sequence goes on along the minus strand of JAPWDM010000007.1, from coordinate 18,566,510 downwards.
ACAATAAAAACTGTTGTTCCAGTTTTAAAATTTTCAACGCTTAATTTTAAATTTAAGAATTTTACTACACTATCGCCATCTTAATTTCATCCACTTTTGGGGCCACTTTTTATATATGGAGATACTTCTCCTGATACTCTACCCTCCATAGTTGTAATGTAATCAAAGAGTAGTACCTTGTAGAGATTATTCCACATATCTTGTTACACTTATTTCGTTGCTAACTTCGTGGATGAGAGATAAAGATAATTAGTTGTAAAATATGTTAAACAAGGAAGGAATGAAGTGCGACTTCGGATTTTGAAGTTTTATAATATGTAAAGTCTTTTAGAAATTTTGACACAGTAAATGGAAATAGAGAAAAAATATGGGAATATTTTGGAAACATTTTGTGTGCAAATTTTTCCGAGCATAATGAAAATTAAATATTCTCAACAAAAATAACATGATATTAGGGTGACAGATACATATTACATTACTTTTAGGTAACGTAACCACTTTTATTTTCGTAGTCTCAGTTTTAAAAAGTCGAGAATAATAAATTAGTTTTAAAGAAAGGATCATTAACCTTTTATCTCGTTTTTTTAATGTTAACCTTATTTACTTCTGATATAATTATTTCATATTTCCCACCAAAGTATTTATATATACCACCACCCACAATATTATATATAATACGGGCCTTTACTCGTATTCTGGGAAGGATACAAGGATCATCTTTGGGGATTTACTTTATATTGTCTTTCTAGATCTTTGCAAGAAATTTCATCAATTATAGGAGCGGGATTTAATGCGATAATATGTTTTTTGTGGTTCTTGAAAACTAGTTTTCGAGGTAGATAGTTGAGACAGAAACGTAGCGATATAGAATTTATATTATAAAAGTAATGATTCATTATTTTTGTCAATAAATACTGACAGTATTACTGATCGTGTATAGTGTAACAGTCCATATGCTGCATCCTCCATAGTATTATAATGCTCCATCCTAGAGTCCCTATAATAAATAGAGTCGTTCGTGACATGTCATCCATCTTCTATCCAAAATAGAGCGGGAAGTTTCAAAATTAATTATCACATGTTTGAGTAAATATTTTTGAATACATAATTATTGTTAATAAGTTATGTATTAATGAACAATGAAAAATTTTTAATTTGATTATTCTAAGTTAAACTAAATGGTTTTATTAACATTTAATTTATTTACAATGTATTTTACGTAAACTTTGCATAGAAAATGCCGGAACCAATGAGCGTTCAGCATGTCACCACTCTTTATTATAGGCACTCTACTCCATCCTCTATAGTTCTGACATCTGACGGTTACGTTGACGACCATTTTGGTTCATCTTATATATACAGATGGTGTTGTATTGATAACAATGGTGGTTTAGTCGTTGACTGACACCCTTAGCACGCTTGCCGTGCGGGGTGTTTTTTGATTTAATTATGACGGGGTTGAATATGAGAAAAACTACTTATTGTATTGTCGAAAACTTTAGAAGGTATTCAGGGGGACGTTTCGTAAAACGTGGATAGGTTTTAACGCAACAATATTTGTACAACCTCGGTTTCATTTGAATTATTATTATTAATTTTTGTTTGAATATTTTCCCAGTGAACATAGAATGTCAATATGATGTAACAAGGAAATAACAAGTTACGTAACTTTTTTGACTTATGAGTGACATAACAATTATATAAAATTAGAATTTTATGTTATATACCTAATTGTTACCTGTATGTTACGTAACAGTTACATGCCATTGTGACTGTAATAAAATGTCACATTTGTGACTGCTATGTTACGTTTAGATGATGTATCAAGGTTGCTTTGATAAAACGTCACAGTGTGACTCTTATGTTATGTTACTTTGATAAAACCTCACAGAACTGACTCTTATGTTATGTTTTTGTGACGTATCAACGTTACTTTAATGAAATGTCACAACCATGACTCTTGTGTTATGTCCTGATGACCAAACAATGTTACTTTGAACAAAACGTCACAACAGTACTCTTATGTTTTTGCGACGTATTAACGTTGTTTTAATGAAATGTCACAATCATGACTCTTTTGTTATGTTTTTGTGACGTATCAATATTAATAAAACATTTCACTTGTCACTTTTGTGAAATGTTTTGTTACCATATTAATTTTAAATGTATCAATTCGGGAGGAATTATTAATTTAAAGATTCCTGCAGTTTTTTTTTCAATCATTTCAATATATCCCCTGTTGGCGTTTGATGTAACTAAATTTCATCCATCCATTTTTGTATAAGTCGAGTTATATGGGTTATGGGGTTATATAATATAACCCCATAACCCATATAACAAATAACAAACCGACTTATACAAAAATGGATGGACGAATGTTTTATTAATATTGATACGTCACAAAAACATAACAAAAGAGTCATGCTTGTGACATTTCATTAAAACAACGTTAATACGTCGTTAAAACAACGTTAATTTTGTTATTAATGTAAAAATGAAACTGTTATGAAAATTCTTGTAAGGCTTTATTTATTATTTTGTGATATATATTAATATATAACGATAAGAATAAATCTAGGTCTAGTGGTCAAGACTGTCGATAATTTAAAAGATGCTTCAGCTTGAAATTGGATAATGGATCGAATCCTGCAACAGTCAAAAAAAAAAAAGAAATAATAATTTAGGTGTATGTATATGACAATAAGTTGGTAATATGATGTGTATGTAATGTTAATAAGAAACAAAAAAAGGGAATTTTGAATTTGCTTTTTGCAAAAGAAGGCGTAAGGCGTATTTTTATCTATAAGGTAACATCAAAGTTATATTTTCCTGAAACGTAACAAGAACATAACAATGTTACGTCACATTGTTACGTTTATAAGTGGGAAATTGTCAGTTACATGTGAGTCATATGTGACTCACATTTTATGTAACACGTGACTTTCAGTTCTGTCACTGTGACATAAAATTTACAGAAAAATGTTCACTGGGTTTATGTCATAATGTACAACGTTTTTATTGTTTAATAAAATTAAATACTTTATTATGCTGCAACTAAGTTTTTATTCATCGTAACCCACAAATTTCCTTTTGGATTAGAAAATTGGGACAAGTAAATTCTTTCAACAATCACACACGAGTAGTAATGATGACGGTATTAGTTATTCGCCGGACAGGAGCTTTTGTCAACAATAATCCATACTTAAATATCATCAAAGCTCGTCTTACCATCCACCCACATCATTACAAGAGGTCACCTTTAATGGTTAAAAGGAAATTTAACTCTTTGCACTCAAGCAAAAAAAAAAGTGAGTTGTAAATACGCTGGTAAGACATGTAGCACATGACAACGACCGACGTTCTTTTTTTGACGGATTCTTTTGACGTTCTAACCTTGTTTCCCCAAAGTTGAATACTAAATGCGCTAAATACGTCCTCAATGCCGTTTTTATTAGTTTTTAATTTTAAAAAGATAATTCAACGTGATTTTGTATTATTTTATTTACAATTTTTCTAATAAATGAATGTGTTTGCAGTTATTAAATAAAATATTCATGTAATGTGAAGTATGAGCAGTCATTATAGTTTAACATTCAGTGTGTCATGTGGTACATGTCTTATAATCCAACAGACAAAACACCTATAAATATGGTAGAGTTAATGGACAAACCACCTTGTCATGCTGTACATGTCTTATAAGCGCAAAGGTTAATAATTTGAGTGGCTTCGTATTTTTGAACGATACTGTACATATACATATAAATAATATTAATGTAATATGTAATCTTTTTTGCTAATACACAGCTAGCAAGACGGTGTTGCCCGTGTTGTGAGAATTGTTATTGAAAACTGAAATACAGCAATGTGATGATGACCTTCTAAGTTTCTGAAACATACATGTAATTAAATATATTATGTACTTAAGTCACAAGTGTATGTATGTATTTAGTATGTTTAGTATTTACCAAGTTAGTCGCTAACCACTGTACATATATGTACGTATTTGTGTATAAATATTAAGCGTATCAAGTATGTATGAATATACATATATCGCGCGTTTTCTGTCACAACCTCGTATAAGGTTTTTTGACGGTTTTGAGTTAGAAAGTCATACATGTACATAATACACTTCCCCATGTGATGCACTAAGAAATATTGCAAAATAGTTAATGGAAAAATAATTATTCAATTTAAAACAAACTTGTACCACATGAACTAAATTTAGTTTTCTGACAAAACCTGGTATATGGTATACGAGTTTGTGTATATGGCATACTTGGGTTTGCTGATAAAAATGTTACTATTTCAAAAAATAATTTTACACAAACTCGTATACCATATACCAGGTTTTGTCAGAAAACTATCAGAAAAAATGTCGTTTTGAGAAAAACGCGTTTAAAATTTAAGTTACTGGTTAGACTATCGGAATATGTAAAAAAAAAATCGATTTATTTCACAAACTCGTATATTGAAAAAAAAAGTGGACAGCAAAATCGTATTTACTAAAAACATCGATAGCTTGTAATTTAAAACATTTTTAAATGTCTGCTTCATGTCTACATAGGTAGCAAACATCAAAAAGTGTAACATACATAAATCTTAACCCTTTGCGCTTATAAGACATGTACAGCATGACAAGGTGGTTTGTCCATTAACTCTACCATATTTAAAGGTGATTTGTCTGTTGGATCATAAGACATGTACCACATGACACACTGAATGTTGAACTGTAATGACTGCTCATACTTCACATTACATGAATATTTTATTTAATAACTGCAAACACATTCATTTATTAGAAAAATTGTAAATAAAATAATACAAAATCACGTTGAATTATCTTTTTAAAATTAAAAACTAATAAAAACAGCATTGAGGACGTATTTAGCGCATTTAGTATTCAACTTTGGGGAAACAAGGTTAGAACGTCAAATGAATCCGTCAAAAAAAGAACGTCGGTCGTTGTCATGTGCTACATGTCTTACCAGCCTATTTACAACTCACTTTTTTTTTGCTTGAGTGCAAAGAGTTAAATTCATAGTGATCAAAATACAGTATTTAATATGTTTTTTGTGTTTCCTGAAAACTGTGATTTTTGATATACGAGTTAGAGACAGAAAACGCGCGATATGTAATATTGTAATAATAATAATAATAATAATAATAATAGTATTAATATACTATTTAAATGTATACGCTGTATACCCTGTACAGCCTGTACACAACTACACATCACATTATGTATTTGTTGATTAGTTTCCTAATTCACGCAAATTGTAACTTTCTGAATGAATACGTATTTTAAAACAAACATAAGATTTGAAAATGTTCGTGGCCAGTTCGACTTAAATTACGCATTTGCTATGTGCTATGTGCTATGGATGGTACATATAAACAAACGCGTTTCAAGTTCTTGTTCGATTTAACAGATGGAGCCACATGTTTGTTGTGTAGTAGATCATCATTCATGGCAGAGAAAAGAAATCATTTATCATGTATGTATGTATGTATATGTCATCAATTTTTTTCCATGATAGAAATTTTTTTGTCAGATGAAAATAATGTTTTCCTTTTACGAGCGATGCTTTTAAAAGAAATTGGCCCCTTCGCCCAACACTTCTAGCATATGTATACTGAACTATTTTTAATTTTTTTTTTTTTTTTTAGTGTACGTGTACATACTTATAATATTGCTTATAATATGTAGATAAATGTATACACATAATGGCTGTCTCCATTTCTCCATTTCTAGCTTTTTTGTAAGAAATAAATTAACGTATCGTGTTGTAAAAAGACTTATACGTATTTTATAAACATCCTAATTAAATGTTACCGATCTAGTATTCCAATAATGTAAGCTCTCGTTGTTTTGTTTACATGATGTTTACAAATAAACATGTGCATATTAACCCTTAACTGGAGATGTGCGGTCATAATGACCATAATAGACCACACTTGACTAGATTTTTTTTTTTTTGATATTTTTGGGCAATGAATTTTAAGATAAAATTTTTCACATGTTCAGCTACAAATGTTACAATTAACACCTTGACGGTCATTGACATCGTAAGACGTCAAGTGAAACTATGGAGGGTAGATATAAGGTGAACCATCTCGTATGGAATACAATGGAAAAATACATGGTGACTATAAAAGGTGACCAAACTCCATGTATTCAAAAAAGTGTGTAAAACTAAGAGGGTATTCGTGTTGCTTGGGTACCAAAGCGGTAATTTGAATATTGCTTGAAACAGTTTTATTATTATATCATAAAGAACAAATTGCAATATAAACACTTTCAGTCCCACGGTTTCGGCATCCGAATATAAACAAAACATCCGCAAAGGCCGACCGCGATCAATATTTAGAATAAACAAAACACTTAGAAATATTCATAAAAAAGAAAAATTACATAAAAAAGGTCTTTAAACTATTATTCTATGTCAACTAGTTGTCAAGAAAAATTAATTTTTATAAACGGCAATTCGCTATGTTATGCAGGATGCTGCGACAGGGGTATACCTATATGCATAATTAGATGAACGAATGTGTTTCTAATACAGCAGGATAATAGATTGTATATAGTCATATACATACATATATATATATATATATATATATATATATATATATATATATATATATATATATATGTTTGTATGTTACTTATATGCCTTTTTTTAGGGTTCCGAAGAAAGTCCTATTTTTTAGAGCTCCGAAAGAATTCTCCCGAGACTATAATAGAAATTTGTTTTGAGGTCGCTAGAAACCGAAAATAATATTCACCAAAATTTATATATTATATTTAGTCCCACACCGTTGGACAAGTTCGTTAGCCAGCCATGTCGGATGCCTAGAACATGGTTTTTTTGGTCATTTTTCGTGAAAAAAATTAGTTTTTTGCCAAAATTTTCTCAAGTTAAAAAATTTTTGCGACATTTATTTACACCATTAGAAACAGGAGGAAAAATTACTTAAAAGGGTGAAAAATCACAGAAAAATGGATTTTTATAAACGGGAATTCTCTGTTATGCAGGATGCTGCGACAGGGGTATTTCATTTTTTGTACATATAAATTTAATATTATGTTTTATCATCAAAATATCTATACCTTCTTGTAGCTTCATCTTTTATATTTACAATAATATTTTTATACACATATGTATGTATGTGTGTGTTGTATGCTTGTATGTATATGTTTGTTTTATCAAAATAATAATAACTATGTATTCATGTTTTGGATATACCTACCTGCATAACACATACATGTTGAATCATTTAGTGTTCTGTGGAATCATTTTATGTATTTGTTTACATAAAATTTCTTTATTAAAAATATTGCCGGCTTTCGGGGAAGTTTATTGTGAAAGTGCTCGGGCTTCATAGTGTTAATAAAATTAATTTGGTTTACTTGATTTTCCGTTAAATATATTAACTTACTTGAGGTACTTTGAAAAATGAAGGATTTTTCAAATTTAATTCCTTGCGTCGCTTTTTATCAGTCGCACTGACACTAGAACAATTTTTAACACCACACACCCTGCCCATTTTGATATTATTGATAAAATTAAGCTGAATAAATTCTTCGTATTTATTTAAAATACAATTTTATAAGATTTTTTAAATCATTTCTAAATTGTCAAAAACTGTGGTTAAGAGTGTGCATGTTACTCACTTGATACTTCATGTCTATTTACCATATACTTCTATATTGCTAAGCGCCTCCATTATTTTCGCCTTTTTCGGACATTTTTTAACATAGAGATGGTTCTCCTTATATCTACCCTCCATAAGTGAAACCTTATTAACTCACACACTCCGTCGTACGACGTCAACAATTCCATATAAAGTATATTAGCTGTTAAAATAGTGTACCAGTTTGGCGTTCTGTCATTATACGTTATGAATACCATGGTGTTAAAAACAATTGTAACGTTTCGTTTGATTTGAGATTATTTGATAATAATTTAAGTCAGGGGTTCCTAAACTTTTTGGATTCGCGGCGTACAGACGATACATATCGTTTACACCGACGCCATTGGGCTAAGGTAGTTGGTGGGTAGAACGATTTTTCTAAGAATTTTAACGAAACTTCTCTAGATATTTATTTAATTCAGTACCAATAATACGAGCTTATTCCGATTAAAATTGACCACCCCAATTTTGAAAAAAAAACGATTTCAAAGTTTTCTAATTTTAATACGGGCTTTTATGGGAAAACTATCTTTTTTGAATAAAATGAAAACGTGTCAAAGAAATTTGATAAACATTTAATATGTTATAAATAGGTATCGGACATTTTTCGGATCTAACAACATCGTGTTTTGTATATGCAGGCAGATAGACAGATAACAGGGTGTCCACATTCTGGAAAGTCAGGGAAGGTCAGGGAAAAGTCAGGGAAGCTCTTAGGCGTCAGGGAAAATCAGGGATTTCACACAATGTTCTGGAAAGTCAGGGAAAATAGGTGATAATATATTTCCCAATGATTGTAAATGAAGAAAAATGTTTATGTTCACAATTATGTTCACGAAAATATATCACGTAAATTATCAGACTCACGGATATTTTGATTTTCTTTGAATTAATTCAATAAGTAACATAAAATTGTATTTTAATTTTTAATTGTTTATTTGAACGTGAAAACAAATACTAGGCTTCATTTTTGTGACGTCATTTTTTTTTACGTCAACTTTAACGCCCTCTGTACTAGTGAGAAAAAATAATAATTAAAAGGAAAATTTTTTTTTATAAAATATAGATCCTAAGTTACCATATGAAAAAAAAATTTCCCAAAAAATAAATTTTTCATTTAAAAAAAATTATTTAAAAAGAGTCTTTTTTTTCACTTTACTCGCTAATTAATAGTACCTTAAATAATTTTGCAATTTGTTTTTGATAGTCACTACCGCATTCGGGGCCAATACGTAAATAATAATTTTGTTTAAATATTTTTTTATGTAGTTAATTTAGCTTTACCCAATCCCTTAATTTCAGTCTTACACGTATCTATTTGATAAAATAAAAAATTATGTAGATACATATGTATCAAAATTTAAATAAAAATCGTGTGTTTGGACATTTATATGTCTAACCATTAATGGGAAACAAAAAAGTAATGGTCAGGGAAAATCGAACCTAAAGTCATGGAAAGTCAGGGAAAAGTCAGGGATTTTTTTTTATGATGGGCTGTGGACACCCTGGATAATATGTGTGAGTTGTATATATATGTATGTTTTATCAAAATATCTATTCGTTTTTATTCACATTAATCACATCTTGTGCAGTATACCTGCATACACAAAACACGAACGCTGTTTGATCCGAAAAATGTCCTATACCTAGTTATAAAATACAAAGTTACAAACCATATTTAATAAGAAATAAAAAATTTTCACTACGCCATTTTGAAATATAATTTATGAAAATCACTTTGCAACGCTTTTTCAACAACGCTTTTATATTGTTACAACATAAGCGCTCGGAAATTCAAACAAACAAGTGGTATACAATTATAATAACTGACAAGGGGAGTATCAAACATGGGAATCACGGATTTGAGAGAAATTAATATATGTTGTGGAATATATTTCTCTAAGTATTATAGTAATAATAATTTAGGCTAATACGGTTTTATTTAGAAATTAAATGCACGAAAATTTTCCAATAACATATCGTGTTTGATATGTATCAGTTAGTTGGTATTGTCTGCAACAAGGGCGGCTGGTCGTGTAGTTAGTGTCTGCTCTCATATAATTATGTAACTTTTTTTTAATATACAGACGGAAAGGTTCTATGTTCGAATCTATGCCTTTCCAACATAAATAATTCTCTTTTCAATTTTTTTTTTTAACTTTTTCAATATTATACAATAGGTCAATTAATTACATTGACGAGGCTATAATTTTTTTTTTAAAGGGAGATATGGTATTCTTTTTTGTCATTATTATAAAAAAATTTACAATTGCCATTACTTTAAATAAGGATAAAATGAAGAATGTCTAAAAATAGTATAAATAATTTATAATAAAAATCGCTTTAATTTTATGTAATAAAAAATTCAGTAATTTAAAATTTACGATAAAATTACTGTTACATATAAATGACAACATGTACAAAAAATATTATATTTCTTTTTTCAGAAACTAATTATAGCATAATAATGACATAAAAAAGAATACCATATCTCCATTTAAAAACAGAATTATAGCATCGTCAATGTAATTGATCATTGTACAATATTGAAAGAATTAAAAAAAAATTGAAAAGAGAATTATTTATATTGGAATGGCATAGATTCGAACACAGAACCTTTCCGTCTATATATTAAAAAAAGTTAGATACATGAGAGCAGACGCTAACCACACCACCAGCCGCCCTTGTTGCAGACAATACCAACTAACTGATACATATCAAACACGATATGTTATTCGAAACTTTTTGTGCGTTTAATTTCTAAACGAAGCCACATTGGCCTAAATTATTATTACTACAATACTCAAAGAAATATATTCTACAACATATATTAATTTCTCCCAAATCCGTGATTTCCATGTTTGATATCCCCTTGTGAGAATATTAACCTGTTAACCGGGGAATTAGCTATTGCTCAACTCGTTTCAGAATGGGGACTTTGGGGACATTTCAGAATGGGGACTCAGAATGGGGAAAAATGTCGTCATGCCCATTGCAGTAGGCTTTTATGTATGACGAAATATTTCGTCATACCCAGTTAACAGGTTAAATACATTATTTAATTTTTGAAAAAAAATTTTTTTTGTTGAGATATACTTTTGTACCTAACTGTCACGGAACAACTACGTTAAGGCGGCCAACTTTTTGACCTGCCAGTGCGGGACAATAATATAACAATTTTGGAACTTATATTTTGAAAAATTAAAAAAAAAAAATAAAACTGAATAATATTTTTGACAAAAAATACAACTGATGAGCAAAAACTCACAATATTTTTTTTTTTAAGTATTCCCGGAACTATTTACGAAATGCGGGTATGCAGGACACAACTGATTTTTCGGGACTGTCCGCAGAATCCGAGACGATTGGCCGCCTTACCTTTGGCCTTGAAAAAATAAAATTTCCCTCCAAAATATAAGTGACGAGCACAGACCAATGAACACTATTATGTATTATACTACTAGACAAAGCGTAAAGCCAGTTTCTAGGCATTTTTCTTGATGCTGGTAATAGGGTGAGACGGGTGAAATTTAATGAAATAATATAATGTCAATTTTTGAGGAAATGTGACTATAATTATTGCAGGACATAATTTGTATACGTACGTATTTTGAAAATAAAGCGAATACCATTTTTTTTTTTTTGTTTCAAAATTTTGCAGTTTCTTCTCAAAAAAGTAAAATTTTATTATCAATATTATATTTTTACAGTAATTATTTGAAAACGTTACTACGGATACCATCCATTACTGTATTACAGAATACTATTAAGGTCGGAACTTGGTCGTAACTGACTGCCTCAATTATACATTTATATAATTAGTCTATATAATATGTCCATTGGTCTGTGGTGACGAGCAAAAAAAACACTCCTCTGTCATAGGGTTAGTCCATATCAAATCAACCAATAAAAAGATTATTTTAAACAATCAATGTTCTTAAAATGCCTGATATTTGGTGAAGAGTTTCTTCAAATCAGTGTGACTAAAAATACCAAGTTTTATATTTTTTTGAATTTTCGTATTTGAGTTATCACAATTTTTAAAATCCAAAAACCGCAATTTTTAGGAGTGCTTTGAAATATTCAAACCCATGTAGCTCAAAAACTGTTTGCCCTAGAAAGATGAAACTGGTGCCATTAATTTCAGAATTAAAGCCCAAGCCAAAGCAAACCAAAGCAATTTTTTGCTTTGGTTTGCAATTTTTTCTACAAAAAATTGCAAACCAAACTTACTTTATATCTTTATTATATGTATTAATGGATAGATGTTGATGCATACTTTTTTTCATACGAACTTGTATGCATACATTCAAACGTAGTCTGTACATACACACTTATATTATCAAAGTTTTTATAATAAATGCTTTGACATCATTGTTATTTACCCAACAAACATATTAAGTGGTATGCATATGCGTTTGGAGCGCTTTATTTTTTCACCTGTACAAGATAGACAGGTGCTCCCGCGAACTTTCTTGCAGAGAATTCGATTCTTTACAAGAAAGGTCTTAACACTTTTTAATGTATCTATCACCGTTTTCGCTACGTAAGCGGTGAAAGGTCAAAAAAAGCTATTCATGAATTTTTAATATTGTTTAAACAATAAATACGAATAAACCAGTTATTTAATATACAGAGTTGCCAGACTGCTTCGGTTCAGTTGTTTGAAATTGGTGTATTTATTAAAATACTATAATTTCTCTGATGATATCTTCAATTCAAAACGATCAACAAATAATTCAATTTTTTCTTTACATTCAGAACTTATTAATCTTTCTTTCCCCTAGTTTTTTATTGAATTTTGTCGAGTCATTATATTGTTAAATACAAAATAAGGGTATGTAGTCAGAATTTTGAGATCTAATACATGGACTAGATACAAACTTTAACCCTAATTATCTTAACTCAGAAGCGATCAATCTTTCTCAAATTACAAGGACAATCAGATATAGTATTCTTCTTTATACTGTTAAAATTTGAAACTATTCTGTCGAAAAGTTGAATGTCGAGGTGTGAATTGAATACCTTAATAAGCATGAAAGAAAGTTTTTTTAATCCAATGAATATGTTTTTATAAAAATACAACCCAAAAATTTTTATTTATTCATGTTTTTCTTTTACAAAATGTTGACATCTATATCAAAACAAAGAAATATTAATGACACTAGGAGTTGGGAACCGATATACAAACAGACGTGTAATATGAGTAATATGACACATAGAGTGACATCTAAACGTCAAAGTGGGAAGTATAGAATGGTTTAAGTATCAGACGTAAATAAAGGATCAAAATACTGTATTCAACAAAAATTGTTTAATGTATAATATGCATTTCTTTAATTAAGTTAGAAAATATTAAATGCGAGGTGAATTTAAATCGAAAAATAATCATTCTATTAATAATAATTTTTGTTATCAGAGTATTCAGATATAAAACTGTTCGGACATATGATCGCGTTCCGGTATAGGGACTTTTATGTTATAACTACAAAAATAATTGTTACAAAAGATACAAATTTATATTCGTTATCTTCAAAGCAAGTACTACCTTATAAAAGAAATATTATAATGATCTGAAGACATAGGGGATTTGATGTGGACTAACCCCATAGCAATAGGGTTCTTGACTGAAGTTACGAAAATATTCTAAAAGCATTGTTTTTCCATATCAGTTAAGTGATTTTTTTTATTTTCGACAGATTCTGTAAAAAATCATCAAAAAAAGTAACCATACAATTTTAAATGAAAAAGAGGCGGGAAAAACACCTCGCTGTAGTGACGTCACAGTTTGAAGCAACTAAACGTCAATGTCAATATTTATAACCTCAAAACTTTGATTATATTCATAAAAAGTCAAAGTAAAAGCAAGTATTTATTTGAATTCTAGTCGATTATTATTACTATATAATATATAAGCTAATAGAAATATTCAAAAGAAAACACAATTTTATCTCATCGATGAAAATTATCAAAATCAACATATCTAGCTACAAAATGTTACGTCATTTTCAAGAAATGGCGCGTTTTCACTAATTTGAATATTTGTTGAAAAATGACGATTTTCAAAATAAAATTTCTAAATAGTTATCAAATTTTGTTATGTTTGATCATTAAAATTGGACATATGTAATGATAATGCATAGAATTATTTAACATTTGACACAAATTTTAAATACAGTCAAGTACCGTATTTTCTCATATTTTCCTTTCTCTCAAAGAAATATAACAATTCCAACATTATTTTCCCTTTTTTAGCGAGGCAATCGCGGCGCCCCCGTACAGTTTGATAATCCCTGATTTAAGTGATTCAATTAGCATATTTTAATTTGAATTTGGTTTGTCAAACAGCCACTTAACACGCACCACAACATGGGAAGATCCACGAAAGACACTTGCCGCCCAAGCAGCTGCTGCCGCTCAGCATCAGAGTGCCGAACAATTGTTAGGTTCACATTCGAGTAATCAAGCCCAAACACAGACCACACCCACCGCCGCTGCCACGAACGCCGCGTTAGGACCGTTACCGGATGGATGGGAACAAGCCGCCACCGCAGATGGTGAAATTTATTTTATAAATCATCAGACGCGTACAACGTCCTGGTTCGATCCCCGAATACGTAAGTTGTTCTTATTAAATATTTACTAATTACAGTAAAAAAATAAATCGAATTAAATAAATGAAACAAAATTACAATTGCAAATTTACTATCTACTATATCAAGGGTAGTCTAGGAGGTATCGGCGCATGACTACCGAAAACTATTCCACCTCAATTTTTTTATGCGATCCTGTACAAATTGCCCTACTGATGATATAAATGCATGTTGCCATGGGGCAACCCGGGGCCATATTGTTTAAACCGAAATTGTTTAAACAATTGTAAGGAATTGTTATTTTTCAACCGGACAAACTTTTTTTTATATTTTTTATTGAAATACAAATAAAAAAAGGTCCTATGGCTTTTCACGATAAAGTTAATATTTTTAGAGATATGAATTTTTAAAGGTTCGAGAAATCTCAAATTTGGGTACTTTTGACCCATGAAAAATATATTAAAAAAAAAAAAATAAATAAATAAAATACAGTGTAAACTCTATATAACGAACTTCTATTTAACGAAAAACTCCTTAAAACGTAGAAATTACAAAGGTTCGTTTGGTTTACATTATCATTCGTATATTGAAACACTCTTTATAACGTAATAGCCACTCTCAATAGCGAAAAATACGTCATTTTTTACGCCAAAAAAAATTTTATTTCACTGACTTTCAAACAAAATAGTGATACAGATACGTAAATATTTCGTACGCACAAAGGTATTCTTAGAAATCCGTTTATTTGTTTGTTGTAATTGCCTAGCACATGTTTTTGCCTACTGTACTTCCGTACTACTGTCTTATTACTGTCTTTACATTAGCATATTCTTAGTTGCTTTCAAACTTTTTAACTGTAAACATGGCGAGTAAAAGAAAGAGTTTGTGTATTGACGAAAAAGTGTCATTTAATTCAGTCAAATTACTAAATTCGTAAGTTGTATTCGCAAAATTATATTGTTTTCCTTTACTTTCCATATAACGAAAACTCTTTATAACGTAATAAAATACCCGGTCCCTTCAATTTCGTTATATGGAGTTTACACTGTATAAGTAATATTCTTTTTCAATTCTTTATACAATAGATAATAATATCCTTAAGGGGAGGTTTACTTGAGAGTCGTTAAAAAAAATCGATTTTTTTTTTTGCAGAAATTAGTAGAAATGTGTAGAATATGTTCCCAAACTGATTTTGCTGAAAGTAATTTAAGGGAAGGTTTATTTGAGATTTGATAAAAAAAAATCGATTATTTTTTTGCCGAAATTGATAGCAGATTATGTGTAGAATATGTTCCCAAAGTGATTTTACTGAAAATAATTTAAAAACAAGATTCTTGCACATTAACCGAATCCAGCTTTCTATAAAAAAAAATTCAAAAAACGTAGTTCACGCAATAATGAGCAAATTCAATTCTTCGGCACCTCTACATAAGTTCGATACACTTTCAATATTTTTTTTTCATTTTTAAGTTTAAAGAGCGAAAAATAAGATAAAAATCGTAATCAAAAGTTCAAACATCCGCCATTTTTTTTTCTTTCAGAAATTTATTGATATTATAGGTAGAGGTGCCGGTACTCTTCATATATTTTATAAATCTTTTTTGTTTTTGGATTTCGGTGGTTTATTACCTGCGCTAGGATGTCCGCCAACAAGGCATTGGATTTTCGGATCGTCACACTGCAGTATCTATAAAATGGACAATTTTTTATATTTTTCCTTGAAAAATTTTTTTTTGTATAGTTTAATACTTAATAAATATGTGTAAAAAATTTGAAATTGATATTTACTTCCGTTCTTGAGAAAAAAATTCTAGAAAAATACATAATTTTTAAGGACTCTCGAGTAAACCTTCCCTTAATAGAGATTTAAAAAAATTTTATTGTTTATACCTATTTTTTAATTGTTAATTTCGCGCACTCACAAATATGCGTTGTCTATATTAAGTTTATCGTGAAAAGTCATAGGACCTTTTTTATTTGTATTTCCATAAAGAATATAAAAAAAATTTGTCCGGTTGAAAAATAACAATTCCTTGCAATTGTTTAAACAATTTCGGTTTAAACAGTATGGCCCCGGGTTGCCCCATGGCAACATGCATTTATATCATCAGTAGGGCAATTTGAACAGGATCGCATAAAAAAATTGAGGTGGAATAGTTTTCGGTACTCATGCGCCGAAACCTCCTGGACTAGGGTCGGAAGCCTGCGGTCCGCGGGTCGCATACGACCCGTTGCACGTTCTTGTGCGGCCCATCAAGCAACATAATTTTTCGAACAATTTGCTCCGTTTATGCACAGTTGAGCATACTCTGTACTTTTTGTACTTTTGATGTTATTATAACATGTACCGTGATTCGATTTTGACTCGGTTAGGGATTGTTGACTCGGTCATCCATATCGCGATTGGTAAAAACATTTGTTATTAAGACACCAGACAACCTAACCTTTCACAATTCGCCTTGTTTTCATCGTTTATAAATACTTTAAGCAGCTGTAAATGGTTTTTCAACTCTATAATCTAAAAACAGCGACGAAATATTTTTGTCTGATTAAGGCATACGTAATCGGACACTGAATAATAAATCGAAAGGAGACGGTTTTATTCTATTCTAAATGTAATCGACATCGATATTTCGGTAGGTGTATAAGCGTATCCTTAACAACAACAAAAATATTCGGTGTAAACAAATTCTATTGCTGACTCGGTCACTCTCATTTCCGGTGAGAAATATTATGTCTTTTAAATTTAAGTATTCGTTTGATGGATATAACATAATTTAAGATGTTAAAGTAGGTCTATATTATTTTATTACATCATACTAATTTGTAAAACTATTCCTTTTTCTATGTTAAGCAGTAAAATATCTTATTCTTTCTATGTGGTGTGTCATTGATTTTTTTCCATATTTCTTTTTACATCTGACTTTGTAAGCTTTGCAACCAATCACCAACTGTTGTAAACAGGCTCTGGTGTCTAAATCTGTGCCCGAATTTGGACTGAAAAGGTTAGTTTCGACGTTGTAATGCAATTTAAGTAGGTGACCAACTAAACAACGTTTTATCATGTTGACTCGGTCACTTTATTTTTTATTATTTTTATTTACAACAAATAGGCTCAGGGATATAATAAAGGAAACATACTTTACGAGATAGAAACGTATTTATTAATATATTCAACAGCAGGAAGGAGTTACAGCCTAAAAATAGTAAAAAAAGTGACCGAGTCAAGACCGAATCACGGTAAATAAATTTGTTACTAAAATTTTCGTCATTTCCCCTATCGTAGTATACTTCATAACATAGCGAATTTTCGTTTACAAAAATTAGTTTTTCTCGGAAACTAGTTGACATAGAATAATTGAGGGGTGCCAAACCATAACGTTGTAAGTGCCACACGAACTCGAATACGTTTTATTGCAGTAAAGCCTTGTATATGCTGGTGTTTACCTGCACCCTTAAAGTTCCGACTGTCCAGACTCTGTGACGGCTTCCACCCTCAATATTGTTAAAAAGCAAGTCATAACGTTGTATGTGCCTGTGATCGTAATTTTTCAATTATTAAGAAAACAAAAAAAGTATGTAAAGTCACTTATTGCAAGAGATCTCATTGAGCTTGTTGCGAATGCTGTTAAAGAAATATTATATATAAATATTAACGTCTTTTAATTGGATGAATCTGGCTAAAACGATAATTAACACCAAAAAACTACAGATATCTTCAGCTACTATGAATTTATACAAAGAAAAGTTACAGCGACTTTGCCCAATGGATAACAATTTCACTGTTGAAACCTGAAGTCACAAAGACGAATTTTGAGGACTTGGAAATTGAGATGAAGGGAGCACCTGTACCTTTAGCTGCTGAGAAGAAGAAGGACATTCATGCCATATTGCCGTATTTATCAGGAGAAAATAAATTGCTTTATGGAAACTTCATAAAACAAATATGTTAAAATTTTTAGTTTAATTTGATAAGTGCAAGTAAAGATACACTTACAACGTTATGACTTGCATAAATAATGGCACTTACAACGTTTTGTCGTTTTCAGTTTTTTTAAATTAATATTAAAATTATTTCTGTTTTTCGGAATATTACAAATTTGTATGTTAATTATGTGTAATAAATGAAAGTTTAATAATAAATATTGTATGCATTAATTCGTTTGTTATTTCTCAATTAAATCGGTTTTTTGTCTCTACTGAAAACTTATTTTTTTGGCACTTACAACGTTATGGTTTGGCCCCCCTCAATTATTTAAGAAAATGTTGCAAAAACTTACAAAAGCGTAAGAAAAAGTGCTTTCGTGGCAGAAAAAAAGGATATTCGTTCTAAAGTTATCGCGCGGACACATAAATACATACGTATATAAATTCTTGTAAATGTCATTTTCGACCTCGAAGGACTTCAAAACAAATTTCCATTATGGTCCCGGGCTCAAATCGTGTCGTGACAGTGTTCTAATAACTGAATTTTCGATTCGAAAATTCACTAAAGCGAAAAAACCTATTTAAGCTACATATTACCTATATTACAAAATGTCTAACTGTGCGGCCCGCTTAAAAATAATTTTTTTTTAAATGGCTCACCATCCAAAAAAGATTGCCGACCCGTGCACTTTATTATAGTGGATTTAGCAAAGTAATTTTGTTTCATTTATTTGAAAATGAATTTCCCACAAAGTAAAGCTCACAACAATTAAATCGAATTAAATTTTAAAATTGCAGCGGTACAGTTACAGCAACGTAATCCGGGCGCTACTGGTATGTTGCCAAATAATTGGTTAAGCATAAACGCGTTACCGTCACAGGACAGTCAACAAAAATTACGACTTCAGTCATTAAAATTAGAACGTGAAATGCTCAAGCAACGACAACAAGAAATTAGACGACAGGTTTCTAATTACTGATCAACTTAATCGATTATTTTATTTTATTTTATTTATTATTATTATTATTATTTAATTGTATTACAGCAAGAATTAATGTTACGTCAAACAAGTTCCGATTTACCAATGGATCCATTTCTCTCAGGTCTGGCCGATCACTCTCGACAGGAGAGTGCTGATAGCGGTCTAGGAATGGGACCCACATACTCAATGCCTCACACACCCGAAGACTTTTTAGCTAACATTGATGATAATATGGACTGTGTTAGTGGTAAGTTTCATCGAATCCATGTCTCTGCCACTCTTCGTCATAAATCTTACAAATTGACGAGATGGCGTTGATGGTACTTGTAAGCTAGAGTCCCTATACTGTCTAAAATAAAGTCAGGACACGAGTTTTAATGATAGTCCGCCATTTTTCATCAAAAGTTTAAATAAAAAAAAATTTGTAATTACTTTAAATCAGTGATGGACGTTTACGTGTAAACAGTCGGTGTTTATGTTTACATTGTAAAGAGATGTAAACAGACGTAGAGATGTCGATTCTCCAAAAAAAAAGATCGATTTTTGGATCGATTTAAATCGAAATTAAAAAAATCGATCCAAAAAAAATCGACTAAAAAAAAGTCGATTCTGTAAGATCGATCTAAAAAATCGAAATTTTGAAAAGTTTAAAAAAAATTAACTGATAGTTTGTTAAGGAATTTAATTGATAGTACATGGAAGGTATACTATGTAAAAACGTTTTATATTATACTTGTAAAGGCGATGAGCTAACGTGGATTGGTGACAGTAGGAAAAAATTGGAATGATGCAACTGAATATATAGAACGAATATCACGGAATGAACCAAGTTTATTTAAAAATTTCAAACAAACTGACAAAAAAACTTTTCTAAATATGTAAGTCCTTTTGTAGAAGAGGCATCACTTGGAACATGGGTGGTCTGCCTTTCTTTTTGCATTTATGGTCTTCATAGTAGTACACATAGTACATATGGTAGGTAAATATATGTTATATGGTTATAGGGTATACATATTGGCTATTGGCACATTGGATACTACTGGAACTAATTAGGAAAGATAATGCGTATATAGTTATACATACGAGTATTTAGCCACATGGGGAGTTTTACCCATTGTTATCACAACGGGTAAAAAGTAACAACTAACAATAACATTTTTAGTGTTTCTTTTTAATACATGTTTGTTTGTAGAATTAAAATAAAAATAAAATTATTTTTCAAAAAAATCGGTTGTCGATCTCTTACTTTTAATAATCGATTCATGAATCGATTCAAATGAAAAAAATCGAAAAAAAATCGATTTTTTAAGCTTCGATTAATCGATCTTCGATTAATCGATTTAAAATCGACATCTCTAAAACAGAGTAAACGACTTAAACTAAGGTAAACACGTAAAGAGTCATAAATTATATATCATTTGTCAATATTATTATTTAAAAAAAAAGTGAAGAGTAAATTTAAAACTATGATATAAAAAATAAAGTAAAAAATTTGGCAGTTTCCAAAAGGCATATATATGCAGAATTAAAGGGTAACTTCAAAAATGTAAACTTTACCGCATCGATGCAGCATCATGACTTTTCTGATGCGTCTAATACTACATGATGCGCTGCTGATACTCTCTTGAAATTTGATGTACATTAGATGTTTTTGAACGGGATATTGACATCATTTTGCCAATGGAGTATTATAAGATGGAGATCTAACTCATATGAGAGGAACTGACAAAATTGGTCAGGAAAATGGTAAATATAAGGGCTTTCTTTTTTTACCACTCGTGGCGTTAATAATCTCAAAATACTGATGTGAATATAGCGAATATAGTAACATAAAACGGATAAAACAGAATGTAACTACAGTACTTATTCTCAAATAGAAACACGCCGGGACTGGGGAAGTGAGTGTTTCCATTTGAGAATCGCCAATGTCGGTTGATGATATTTAATAATAAGGAAATACATAGAAATTACATATGTATGAAATAAACTCTTATAGTTTAAATTACTTTATACGGCGGATATCCAATGGTACTGACTCCGATTTTACATAGTGACGTCAGCGAATTATATAATATACGATATAAATGACGCGACGCAAAATAAAAATTGTTAAGTTTATTTTAAAAACGATCGAAAAACCCACATTATAACTGAGTTGAAAATTGAAAAAGATTCCAGAAGATTCTATTCAAAAGCTAACAAAGATAATATAGAAGCCCACGTTCCCATTTGAGAGTGTTCCATTTGAGAATAAGTACTGTACTGCTTTCGTATCCGTCGAACACGAGTGCCATCTTTGATTTGGACACTTTTTTTGAATACACTGAGTTTCGACTCCTTGTCTAATCTTCATACTAGAAAGAATGATTTTTAATGTACTCAAACATATGATAATTAACACTTTACAATCCGCGGTTTTCGAATCTGAAAATCGTTCAGAACAACCGTTCAGGCCGATAGCGATCAGTGATCACTGATCACACATATGTGTGATCTTACTGCAAAGAGGTACCGACCAATAACCAAGACGACAATCACACTGTTTATGTGATGATATCTGTAAAAATTTACAGACGGATAACACATAAAAATTTAATTTTATAGCAAGCGCTCTTGTTATAATACCGTAGACAGGGGGTGAATAGGCACGAATTCAGACTTCACATAGTATTTTTTGTATTTATTTTACGAGTACCTACATAATCTTTAATATATTAAAAATTTATGCGGGAATGGTCATTTTATCACAGTGTTAAAAAAATTTTGAAAATATCGGTGGTTTTTGAAAAAATAACAAAAATCATAAAACTTCTTCTCTATGAAAAATTGGGGTCAAAAGAGACGATAAAATGGGGACGATCAGTATGGTCGACCAAAATTGAAATTCTAATATAAAATAATTTCAAATTTTTTATATTTATACATTCAAAAAAGAAATAATACTTGATGATTTTCTGTGGAAATAAAAATCTAAAGTAAAGTTCATAAAGTATAGAAATGTTATGATGAATGTGTTTATAAAAATATCGAATGACTTGACGACCTTGAAAGTGCTCTGTTCTATGTTCCAATTCGTCCCTTTATACGTGATATAACGTCCCTATTAACCTATAATACTGTCCCTATTCACGCCTTTTCCGTCCCTGTTAACCTCCAACTCAGCCCAAATGTCAAGTCCTCATTATTTTCTCTTAAAAAAATAAAAACAATTAAAAATTTGCGGCTTTCTTTTTTCAGATATATTTCAAAATAACTGAATTTTCGATTAAATAACAATTCACTCATAAGAGCACCAGAATATATAGTTTTTAGATAAAGTTTTAAGAAACAAAAAATAGCACTGAACCCGTCAGTCTAAACTGACTTTTTATTTAATATTCTTTATCCAACTTCAAGCTTAGTCAGTATTGTTACCCGAAAGAATAATTATATTACTATAATTTAAGGAAGATATATGTTAGTATTTACTTCTAGTATTTTTAAACTAAGCTTATGAATAACATTTTTTGTTTTGTCCCTATTCACCCAGCTGTCCCGATTCATCCCCGTCTGCGGTACACCTTGATCAAATAGAAATGCAGTTATATTTCTTTCTCTTTTTAAATACAAATTCAAAATATACAGAATGATAACTGCAATGAAATACCTTTTAATGTAAACTATTTGTTCAATTAAAAAACTAAAAATATTCTTTTTAATTTTTTTCATTTTCATAATAAATACTGCATCATATGCTTATTATATGAATTATGCTGTATACTAAATGGTATTTTATAGTATTGCTTGAAACGAATAAAAAATATATTTTTTAATTTTTTAAAAAGATTACGATATATATTTCTTTTTTTTCCTTTTTCGCACGTGTATTATAAAAATAACACTTACTGTATCATTTTTATTTATTTATTTTTTTTTTTTTGTAATTGTATTGAAATGCGTACATGTAACAAAAATATTTAATTGTGTTTTTTTAAATTTATCATTTCAGTGTGTTTGTTTGTTATTGAATTGCTGGCGTTCGCCAGAAAATTTCGTTAGCCTACCGTTAGCTAACGCAGCTTTCACCGTTACAAACCATAGGGCTCTGATTCAAAAAATTAATGCACGTTAAATATGTTTTCATGGTTTTTCCCGGTATAAATACTTAACTTTTGAAGTGCAACCATATTCAAAGATTATGGAATAAAAACAATCAGTCATCATGTTAGAAATTGTTTTTTTAACATCTAATGCATGTTAATTTTTTGATTGCGAGCCCTCTAGTTTGTGACGGTACAAGCTCCATTAGCTAACGTTAAGCTAACAAAATTTTCTGGCGAACTCCAGCATTGCTTTTATTAAAAATGTGTATGTTTACACATGCTAAATTATTTCGCAAATTTATTTGTATAGTTGTTTTTTAATTCTTTAAAAATATTTCCGTCCTGGGGAGGCTTACTGTGAAAGTACGCGGGCCGTATAGTGTTAATTTTGACATTTATTTGATGAAAAATGGTTGATATGTCCTAACTTTATTTAGTGTAGGGACTGTAGCCTACAAGTACCATCAGAGCCACGTAGCGGACTGTACTAATAACAATTCGTCCTTGAACACAAGTGACAGGAACATGATGAATCCGCTTATCTAGAACCCAAATCATTTTTTAGTGTTCCGAAGCAGTAACACTTCTTCGGAACACTAATGTTTTCATGATTGTTTGTCCGTGCTTTTATTTTAAGGGGAGATTCGCCAAAAAAACATCAAAAATTGACCTTTTTTAATTTTTTTTATACAATTAAATATTTTATTAAAAAACTAAATATACATTATTTCTAACATGTCTTTAGATTACAAAAATTTTTTTTTAATTTAAAAATGATTTGAGTACAAATGGCGTTGAAGTCGACATTGCAAGATTCTTCCACCTTGATGGTTCCTCGCGTTCTGAAATCTCCAGTGAACCAAAATCAAAAAATTAAGAATTTTTTGAAAATATACATACAGTTATGGCACTAACTAGGATCTAAGAAAAAAAATAAAAACCAGCGAGAAATCGCATTTTGAAAATAGATTTTCAGAAATCGCCCTTTTTTGTCGACTATAAACAGCCGCCATTTTGAAAATATATTACGGAACCCAAAGATCCTAGTTCCTGCCAAAATGACGGTATCGAGGAATAATACGCACTTTGATTTATGTCGATATCTCAAATACTTTTTGAGATACACGAGGAACCATGTCCATAAACCCACTTTAAACTTACTTTCGAGAAAAAAAGCATTTATTTTTTTTTTTTTGAATTGAATTATAGTAAAGTGCGCGCACTAAAATGCCTATAACTTTTCAATTTTTTTTTCATTTTTTTTAAATAAAATTTTAGGAGAATATTTCTAAAATCTTAAGGTAGTTACCTCGACATTCAACTTTTCGACAGAATAGTTTCAAATTTTAACAGTATAAAGAAGAATACTATATCTGATTGTCCTTGTAATTTGGGAAAGATTGATCGCTTCTGAGTTAAGATAATTAGGATTAAAGTTTGTATCTACTCCATGTATTAGATCTCAAAATTCGGACTACGTACCCTCATTTTGTATTTAACAATATAATGACTCGACAGAATTCAATAAAAAAACTAGAGAAAGAAAGATTAATAAGTTTTGAATGTAAAGAAAAAATTGAATTATTTGTTGATCGTTTTGAATTGAAGATATCATCAGAGAAATTATAGTATTTTAATAAATACACCAATTTCAAGCAACTGAACCGAAGCAGTCTGGCAACTCGGTATATTAAATAACTGGTTTATTCGTATTTATTGTTTAAACAATATTGAAAATTCAAGAAAAGCGTTTTTTGACCTTTCACCGCTTACGTAGCCAAAACGGTGATAGATACATTAAAAAGTCCGCGAGAGCATCTATCTGTCTTGTACAGGTGAAAAAATAGAGCGCTCCAAACGCATATGCATACCACTTAATATGTTTGTTGGGTAAATAACAATGATGTCAAAGCATTTATTATAAAAAAAAAACTTTGATAGTATAAGTGTGTATGCACAGACTATGTTTGAATGTATGCGTACACGTTCGTATGAAAAATAGTATGCATCAACATCTATCCATTAATAAATACAATAATGACATAAAGTAATTTTGGTTTGCAATTTTTTCTACTAGCATGTCACAAGGTAACTACCTTAAAGAACACAATTATGAAGAAAAAAAAATTGATTTAATTTTTTTTAGTGAATCTCTCCTTAATATATATTTTAATTTTATTTTTACAGAAGGTGTCGGTGGTGGTCTTGATGCGCCTGAATTATCACTAAACGATAATATTGATAACACTGATGACTTAGTGCCATCTTTACAAGTGAGTGTTAACCATAAAAATACAAATAAAAATTGAATTATAAAACATTCAACTACTTTTTCTTTTCTATATAAATTACACAGTTGGGAGAAGACTTTTCCAGTGATATATTACTGAACGATGTGCAGTCCTTGATAAATCCGAACACAGCTAAGACAGATAATGTTTTAACTTGGCTCTAAAGAAAACTGAACGATTGAAACAGATACATATCATGTGGACGTAACACTAAACGTGTCACACATAACGATATCACTTGTTTGAAAGCAGCAAAACAAGCAACAAATAGTTCTCTTCACTCAAAAAAAAAAAAAATTCTAAATAAATCAAATTGTCGTTTTGGTGCTATTTGAAAAAAATGTTCAATTAAATGCAATTAATAGAATTAATAGAGATTAATTATACAGATAATCAGTTATTTTGGTCAGTTGATTGACTGCAAAAAAAAAAAATGGAACTAGCCTAGTGAATTGATATTATATTTAAATGTTGCAGTTCTGATCTTACGATTCTGTGCCTTTGAAAATATTTTTGTTATGCGCACGTTGAAAATTTATAGATGTTTTGAAAAAAAAATGTTGTCAAGTGAACAGTGCCTTAACATTCAATTAAACATAATACTTTTTATATTTTCAAAGCATTTATAAAAAAAAAAAAAATATTCAAATCAACTTTGTAACTTGCTTACTTTTAAATTTGTTTCAAACATTACTTAAGTCATATTCGCACGCCATTTTTTTAATTCATGCATTTGCTCAAAAATATTATCACGACAGTTGTTCGAGACGTTACAAGTGCAAATTTAAAATGAACCAAGTTACGCGCTATGTACTTTGCGTCATATTTTAAAAAAAAAAATGTTTATTTTCTTGTTTTAGAGTTTAATTATTAAAAAAAAAATTGTAGTGTATTATTTGCTCAAAGTACTCTAACTGTAAATATAGCAAGCAATAATTTACAGGCAATAATAAATAAACCATTAAATCATATGAATTAATTACCGTCCGAAACGATGCCTTATAAATGAAACAACAAAAAAACTCTAGATATTGGACAAGAGAACAACCGAATCTAGAAATTCGAAATTTTTTTATCGGCTACCAGTTTGAAAGGTGGCTAAAAAAACAATATGTAACAATGTCTAATAGTGTACAGGTGATTGTTGATTGATTGGAAAGACAGTTATACAGACGACAGTTATGTTACTGAAGACAAAAAACAGATGTCGCACAAGTTCACCATGTTGTATGTTTCCGCGCTAGTCTAGTCTATTCTAGTCTAGAGTCTAGTACTAAACTATATAAACGTACGGGTGGTCCAGAACTTCTGTGACATTATGTGCTTAAATATGTGTATATATACAGTATACATATAAAATTACAATTGCGGGCAATAACGTCCACAATAAATTTATACCGGAAGTGTGGCGAAAATTTATTTTGTATTGCCGCAAATGGACGTTATTGCCCACAATTATTATTATTATTAAAAAAAAAAAAAAAACTAAACCGTCCATACGATGCCTTATTTTATACTTAAAAATTAATTTTGTATATTTTACAAGATAGTGCAAGCAATGAAACAATGCAATGAAACAGTTTCAACTCGTGTTGTGTAATGCACCGCAGAAACGCTTTAGATCGTTTTATTTTTTGTACGGCGTTTCGTAAATAACACAAAAAAATGAGAGAAGAAACTCGAAATGTAAAGCTGTATAACGAACGGAAACGAACGAATGTGAACGAACATGAACGAATAAAAACAAATATAAACGAACGCAAATAAACAATTAACTACGGATGAGATAAACTGCTATTCTGCGATCGCAGTTACGACTGCAACTAAAGAGTATCTGCGATTTTAAATTGCGACTGCGATTTTTCGTTATGACTGATATTTCTAACTGCTACTGCGATTTTTCAATAAAAATGCTATGTGTTTAGTGTTAACATTTCTAAAGCGGCCCCTACACGCTCAATAATATTGCACAAAATCTGAGATGACACAATATTATTGATCGTCTGTAGGTTATATTGAAGGGTTGTACAATATATTATGCTGATCAAAAACAGTTTGAAATATATTGTGCAATGAATGAATATTGTAATATTGTCTGTAGGCTTCGCAAATATTATTGCACAAAGTTTCAATTTATTAATTTTTTGTAATGCCATATTTGATGGCTATTCATTGAATCAGTTTGACTTATTAATTTGAAAGAGTAATTATTTACTGCTTCTCAACGTCTTTATCACTTAATATTTAAAATTAAACAACAATTGAATTATTGTAGAATTCCTACATTCAATTTATTGTTCAAATTTCTTTTACAAATTATTGCACTGTCTGGAGGGAAGTTCAACAAATTACACAGGTTGATTGCACAATATTATTGAGCGTGTAGGGGCCGCTTAACTGCTAGTGCGATTATTCAAAAAAATGCTATATTAAGTACACTAGTTCTCCGATTGAGAGAAAGAAAAATGCGTATGTATTGGGCACACGGATATAAAAAAGAAAAAAAAATAAAACAAAATAAAACATTAAATATTTTTTATGCAAACAAATCATTATATATGTATACAGGGTGGAATTTTGATAACTCATACCTTTTGGTGAATTTCGATAAAATTTTAGGATGATTTAGAACGGAATTTGTTGGAAACAACATAGCTATTTTTATATCCGTGTGAGCAATACATACGCATTTTCCTTTCTCTCAATCGGAGCACTAGTGTAGTTAGTGTTAACATATCAGTTATATGTTATATGTTACATTTGGCATATTCTTTATCAACTATAGAATATAAATTCCAAATTGGACTAGTTTTTTCTTTGACATAGTTTTCAAGATTCATTTTTTTTAAAATGTTATCGATTGTTGCTTTGAATTTCACAGTAATCTGCGAACACCAATAATGTCCACCAGACAACTGATTAATTTGATCCGAAATGAAGGGAAGGGGGTAATGGTCGCGTAACGTGTTCGAATTGAGTTCGCGAAAATCGACGCACATGCGATCATCGCCATTTTTTTCTTTACCAATATCACGGGACTAGAAAATGGTGATTTGCTTTCGCGAATAATGTTGTGAGCCAAAAGCTCGTCAACAATGCTTTTGATTTTATTTCGCTCGAATGTGTTCATGCGATAAGCCCTGCGCTCAACAAACTTATTTGGATTTTTCAAACGTATTTCCATTTCTCCGGTATTAACGCGTGTTTTGGGAAAACCCCAAATGAATAGATGTGAATATCTATTGAGCAAGATTTTTAGTTGACCTATTTAAGAGTCGATGTTTAGATCCGTTCCGCATATGAAATTTAGGAACGATACTGATATTTTTTTTAGAAAATTTTAGATAAAAAAGGTAATAATACAATTCGTAGGTAATTAAAAACTAATAAAATGGTAACTATATATTAAAAAATATTTCGAAAATTTACAAATATCCCTACGTTTTGGTAATAAAGAATATTGGTGCTTATGAGGGTATACATTGCATATTATATATTATGTATAATATACATACATACACTTGACGTAAACGATACAGACGGTTGAGATACCATTGCGCATCATGTACAAGTTATAGCGGGAGAAAATGTCAAACATTTTGAATTGTAGTACAGTAACGCTCAACGAATGGTATATTATCCATTGTATTTTGTTGTGAAAATAGTTTAATAATTATACTGAGTTTTACTATCTTGTCGTTTGTTTCATCATTGTTTTAATATTTGATTTTTATATATAATAATATTTTTAAATAAAAAATGTAAATTTTGAATTCACTTTTATACTGAACATAAAATTAGTGAACGTCAGTACCATTTTTGTGTTCATTACGGTACTTTTTGTACATATTTACGTGACAAGGAAAATAATATATATGCGCAGTACATTCTCTCTCAGCCGCCTGTATCGTTACAGTCAGTTATACATATATACAAAACGAAGACCCTCGTGCGAATAGCCAACATAAATTAAAAAAATGAGATTCTTTTATTTTTGCTTCGATCAATCGTTTGTGAATGTTTGTGACGCTATTATTTTCGTTTGTGACTAATTAGTTAATTAATTATTTTATTGTTAATTAAGAGTGTGTGAAGAGCCAACATTTTTTAAAATTTATTGCAATATTGACTTCCGGGCACTTAATCGATCGAAAATCGTTTGTGAATTCCAAATATACCATTAAAAACATTTGTGACAGCGTATTCTTTAAAAAAATTCTGTATACTGCTGTCATTTACAAAATAGTTATTTTTTCTCACACTAGAGGACATTGGAGTATAGATTTAGCGCAACTAAACAGAGTGGCCAATATAAAAAACTTCATTACTACAAAAAATAATTGATTTTTTTTATTATTTTTTTTAAATAATACGCTGTCACAAATGTTTTTAATGGTATATTTGGAATTCACAAACGATTTTCGATCGATTAAGTGCCCGGAAGTCAATTTTGCAGTAAATTTAAAAAAATGTTGGCTATTCACACACTCTTAATTAACAATTAAATAATTAATTAACTAATTAGTCACAAACGAAAATAATAGCGTCACAAACGATTCACAAACGGTTGATCGAAGCAAAAATAAAAAAATCTCATTTTTTTTTAGTTTATGTTGGCTATTCGCACGAGGGTAAAACGAAGGGTGGTTTAATATGTACCTAGAGTATTGTCCACAGAAAAATGACAGAAAATAACTTGTGTTGAATACAAAGTAACAGTCGCAACATACTAAAGCAGGACATAACAGTTCATAGTGGTATCGTTGTTGTATGATGTAGAGAACACAAGTAGCAATAGCAGTTTTAAAAGTCGCAGTCGCAACCTGCGATATGCGATTTTTTAATATCTGCGACAAAATCGTAGTCAGCGATTTCACATACCATCTTTACAATTAACGTTAATTCGTTTATGTTCCGGCGCTCATGCGATCTTTAAGGGGTTAGGGGTAGTTAGCAATCGTAAAAAATTGAGTATTTTAAATAACTTTTTTTACAGTCATTTAAGTTATTTTATAAAACAAATAATACGGGCTTATTATATTATGTTTTAACTTTATTTTACATATATTAAACAAAAAAATATAGTCGTTTTCAAAATCTGAGTGGAATCTAATGTTATGAGTCATGTTTAGTCATTATTAGTATGTTTACATTTAATTTTTGTACCTTTTAAAATATGTATATTTTTTAAACTAATTCTGAAATAAAAATAAACAAATGGGTGATTCTCGCGTGACGCACGGGACATTTTTGCAACAAAAACATTTTTTAAAACAAAATGAAATTAATAACAAACAAAACAAAAAGTTTATAACATGGGGCAACTGGATCAAAATTTTTTGAGCATATTTGAATTTATATCTGAAATGCAATACTCCAAATATAAGACATAAACTTCGTTTTGTACGATGTCCCGTGCGTCACATGAATTTATGCTTTATATCTTGAGTACTGGATTGCAGATAAAAATTAGAAAATGGTCAAAAAATTTTAATTCATTTTCTGCGTATTATAAACAATCTGTTTTGTTTATTTTATTATTAATTGCATTTTTTATAAAAAAATGTTTTTTTTGCAAAAATGTCCCGTGCGTCACGCGAAAATCACCCAAATAGGAATTTGGTCATATGGACCTTATGATTGCTATAATATTATACATATTTTATAAACATTTTACGTTTTTTTTAAAATATATAATATTGTTTCTTTTTTTTTTAAATAAATCATTTATGTTTCCATTTGTTAAAGTAAATTACCAATATTTTCAATACAAATTATTATACCTCATTTCAAATACAATTGATCATGAGTTTTCGTTAAAAAATTAAATAATTCTTATATTCGAAACAAATAAATCTTCTATTCTTTTCTAAGAATAAACTGTAAATTGAAAATTTACTTAAATGCAATAATGAAAGAGATAAAGTCAAGAAAACGGCAATTATTTAAATTCAAAGTGATCAAGCATGATTAAATTTAACTGAAATGGACCATACAAATAAAATAATATAATAAGTTAATAACTATAAAAATTATATATACCTATAGCCAGTTTTATTTTATAATTATTACTTTATTAGTTGATTTAATTTCTATATAATTTCTCTCTCTCTCTCTCTCTCTCTCTCTATATATATATATATATATATATATATATATATATATATATATATATATATATATATATATATAAAATTTTTGCCGTTAAAACCGCTCATTTTTGATAAATAACAAAAAAAAAAAAGTTCAACAAAATATTCACAATTTACGACAATTAATATCTTTTACCACTTGTACTTTGAAATGATTGGAATCCATCGAGATTAAAAAATATACTATATATTTATTGTAAACCACGTTATCGCCATATTTGTTGGACGCCATCTTGATTTGCGGTGACCATCACAACATTTTATTGGCTCATTTAAAATCAATCAAACAAAAAAATCATTCCTTTAATAGTTAATTTAGTGCCTGATCAAAGGATTTTTTTTAAATTAAAATTTGTATTTTTTTTATAAACAATAAACTGATGAATTTTTCCTTGGGAATCAAAAAATAAAATATCAGAGGCCGCCATTTTGTATATTTTCACAAGAAAATAAAAAGCTTCGATCGGGCACGAGATTAACTATTAAACTAACGATTTTTGTTTTGTTTGACTGATTTTAGATGAATCAATAAAATATTATGATGGTCACCGCAAAGCGCAACTTGTGGAACGGGGTTTAACAAACATGACGATAACTTGGTCTACAATAAATTTTTTTTTTTTTTAAATTTTTGTCAAATAAAGTTAAAACAATATAATAATAATTCTGTCAAAAAAACTACTGTCAAAAAAAAGAAATTAAAACAAATCAAAAAGATGTTGGTAGATTGGCTGGTTGGGGTTGGTTTGGTTTCATAAAAGCAGAACTCCTTGGTTATAATGCCTCTAATTTACTGACTGATTTCATTTTCCCTCCAAAGATTCCCACACGTCATTTGTTTTTCTGGTAATTTTGTAAAAATTATCTAAAACATTCCAAAACATCGGAACGAAATTTCACATCTATCAATTTTAAACTGAACGAATCTTTTTCGTGGACGAATAAAAAACATTCGTGACCGTTCGTTCGGGTTTGTTCGTTCGTATTCGTTCGCGTTCGTTCGTTATACGTACATGCGGTGGCTTAATCAAAAAATAAAACTATCCAAAGTTGACTGTAAATAATATGAATAGTGCCTCATAAAAACAAAAAAAAAAACAGATCGCTATTTTTGTAATACTCGGTACTTAGTACGCAGCAGCAGAGGACTCTTTCGCGGAAAATAATTTTACAAAAATAGCATCGAGTATTTCGTAACTTTAGAAAAGTTAACAAATTATTTGTAATGGTGATTATTATATTAAAACAGAAAGACCAAAAAGTCTTGTTTTCTGTTTCTAATTTTTTATCATTATTATTATTATTATTATTATTATTTTTTTGGATTTAACCAATAAGTATCTTGCAATTTTTTTTTAGTTGTATTGTAGGTTTTGTAAGATTTACGTTTACACATTATCTTTAAAGCAATAATTTAATGATTTATAATAATTAATCAGTTCTCTTTGTACATTTAATGTTTATAGTGTTAAGTTTACAAACAGAAGAAATCAATTACATTTTTTTTTTTAATTAACGTTCTAGAAAATTCGATGAGTGGAATACTGTAAAGTATATTTAATAATTTTGTTGCATTCAATAAAATATTCAAAACTGGCTCATAATTTTGGAACTTTTGACGAGTTATAGATGTTGCTTAATAGTTAATACGTGTTTTTATACAATTCTTCTATATTTTTTCACAAATAAATCTTCATTTCAATTCATTTACCCCCTTTTTTATTATTATTTTAATTAATTATACGTTTATTTACTATATAATCAATTTTTAAGTGATATTTGCGATATTTAAAATAGAAAGATGGTAAAAATAATGTGTAGTGCGTGCAATACAGGACTCGATCGTTTCTGATTTAGGCTCCAGGGCCCACTCAGCCCTATATATGAGTGAAATTTAATAACGGATATAGTGTGGAGCTTTAAATACGTCAAAATATTCCATTTTTGTTTTTCGACTGTTGTCTAGTTTGCAAAACAAGTGGTTTTTTTTGCAATAATTAGACGATATCAATTGTTTTGTTTTTACAGGTATGATTGTTAGTATTAATTTAATTAAATAGTGGTTGTGGATTTTTAGTCTAGTCCTGCATTGCATGCATCGTGGTAAATGTGAAATAAAGTATTATTGACGCAGACGCAACAGATATCTTAGATAGATCTCAATAGAACTCTTGCTTCTTCGTCAAAGATATTAATATTTACACATACAAAGTATATTTGTACCTAAGTGTAATATGTTTAGCAATTGTGCTCCTAAATGTTTCTTTTTTTTTTTTAATTTTTCGACCTTTTCACTACTAAATTTAGTAACAAAATTTTTTATATTTGATAAATTTATTATATAGGTATTATAAACACATATTTACTATAAAATATATTATGTACGTCTTTTTTTTTTTGATTTAGATGAAATTTTATTTATAAGAAATTAATGAAAATTATAAAATGTTTCTAACAAAATTTTTTAAAATATTTTCTAGTTGTTTTTAATAAGTTTTGATAACAAAACAATTGTTTCGTGTTTATATAATTATGCTCACTCAGTATTTAAATGAAAAAAAATGGAAAAAAAAACTGACAAAATTTGTAATTAAATACATAATTATAAGTTTTTCTTTAATTATCGTGTTTTTCTTTCGTTTCCCAGCCCAATTCCTTTAACATCATGACCATGGATACTAGACAAGGAGCACGAATTCAAACGGGGAAATTGCGGAAATTGTGCACGAAAATGGCACATACTACGTTTTTTTTTCACCACTCGTGGCACTAATTTCCCTTTTTACTGTAATTTGAAATTTATTATTATCGTTTACTTCTTTATTTTTGACTAATTTTTAATAATTATTGATTTTATTTCCATTATTTATATTATGAAGATTAGACAAGGAGTCGAAACTCAGTGTATTCAAAAAAATGTTCAAATCAAAGATGGCACTGGTGTTCGTATGATACGAAAGCGGTACAGTACTTATTCTCAAATGGAACACTCTCAAATGGAAACGCGAGCTTCTATATTATCTTTGTTAGCTTTTGAATAGAATCTTCTGGAATCTTTTTCAATTTTCAACTCAGTTGTAAAGTGGGTTTTTCAATCGTTTTTAAAATAAACTTAACAATTTTTATTTTGCGTCGCGTCATTTATATTGTATAATTCGCTGACGTCACTATGTAAAATCGGAGTCAGTACCATTGGATATTCGCCGCATAAAGTAATTTAAACTATAAGAGTTTATTTCATACATATGTAATTTCTATGTATTTCCTTATTATTAAATATCATCAACCGACATTGGTAATTCTCAAATGGAAACACTCACTTCCCCAGTCCCGGCGTCTTTCTATTTGAGAATAAGTACTGTAGTTACATTCTGTTTTATTCGTTTTATGTTACTATATTCGCTATATTCACATCAGTATTTTGAGATTATGAACGCCACGAGTGGTAAAAAAAGAAGTTCTTTATAATAATCCATTCTTTAAATAATGGAGTATTATAAGATGGAGATCTTACTTATATGAGAGGAATTGACAAACTTGGTCAGGAAAATGGTAAATATAAGGCTTTCTTTTTTTACCACTGGCGGCATTAATAATGCTCGAATACTGATGTGAATATAACGAATATACTAACATAAAACGGATAAAACAGAATGTAACTACAGTACTTATTCTCAAATGGAAACACGTCGGGACTGGGGAAGTGAGTGTTTCCATTTGAGAATCACCAATGTCGGTTGATGATATTTAATAATAAGGAAATACATAGAAATTACATATGTATGAAATAAACTTTTATAGTTTAAATTACTTTATACGGCGGATATCCAATGGTACTGACTCCGATTTTACATAGTGACGTCAGCGAATTATATAATATACAATATAAATGATTGGACGCAAAATAAAAATTGTTACGTTTATTTTAAAAACGATCGAAACACCCCCTTTATAAATGAGTTGAACATTGAAAAAGATTCCAGAAGATTCCATTCAAAAGCCAACAAAGATAATATAGAAGTTCCCGTTTCTATTTGAGAGTGTTCCATTTGAGAATAAGTACTGTGCCGCTTTCGTATCCGACGAACACGAGTGCCATCTTTGATTTGGACATTTTTTTGATTACATTGAGTTTCGTCTCCTTGTCTCTAATCTCCATACTTTAAATAATGGAGTATTATAAGATGGAGATCTAACTCATATGAGAGGAATTGACAAAACTGGTCAGGGAAATGGTAAATATTAAGGCTTTCTTTTTTTACCACTGGCGGCGTTAATAATCTCAAAATACTGATGTGAATATAGCGAATATAGTAATATAAAACGGATAAAACAGAATGTAATTACAGTACTTATTCTCAAATAGAAACACGCCGGGACTGGGGAAGTGAGTGTTTCCATTTGAGAATCACTAATGTCGGTTGATGATATTTAATAATAAGGAAATACATAGAAATTACATATGTATGAAATAAACTCTTATAGTTTAAATTACTTTATGCGGCGAATATCCAATGGCACTGACTCGGATTTTACATAGTGACGTCAGCGAATTATATACAATATAAACGATGCGACGCAAAATAAAAATTGTTAAGTTTATTTTAAAAACGATCGAAAAACCCACTTTACAACTGAGTTGAAAATTGAAAAAGATTCCAGAAGATTCTATTCAAAAGCTAACAAAGATAATATAGAAGCTCGCGTTTCCATTTGAGAGTGTTCCATTTGAGAATAAGTACTGTACCGCTTTCGTATCGTACAAACACCAGTGCCATCTTTGATTTGAACATTTTTTTGAATACACTGAGTTTCGACTCCTTGTCTAATCTTCATAATTTAATGTTTAAAAATCAATTTTACGGCGTTTTACTGGTAATACTACATCATCTTTGTTGTTTGTGTCTGTTTGTGTTTTTTAATTCCCAGTATTTATGATTTTTATGAATCATTTTGTCTGTTATCTATGCATACATATCTTTATATTTTTCTAATGCAAAAACTAAATCAGGTTGAAACATGTGAAGGAGCGATTGGAATGATACAATCTACTGATCAATCTATTTTGTTTATATTAAAAGCAGGTATAAAGAAGGTGAGATATACATGTTATTTAAATAATCACAAAGGAAATAGAGATATGTTTACATTATAAATATTTTCAATTCAACTTAATTAATTTCTATTATAGTTGACCATTTATTTATTCAACATTAATTTTTAAAATTATTTTTAAAGTCAGAATTATATATTAAATTATTAAAAATAGGTAATTTTTAATTTTTACTGATTTGTTCCCAAAAGTTTCCTTAGGCTAGTATTCAAATCCAGAGGAAAATCATAAGCCTTGTAATAAAATTTACAGCCCCCCAATGCAAAATATTTTATATGGTTATTCTGTTAGGGACCACTGTTTTATATAAAAAATACTTGGTAAGTATCCCAACAGTTTTCTAAAATTCGCCGATTAAACTTAATTACATAAGTTTTGCTCTGATTTATGATCGACGGTTGACTCCTTTAGTGGTGTCCGCAATTTTTTCATTATACATAGGTACCACTTAACCTACCCCACCGAAATCCATTATAAAACTCACGTGTTCTCATTTAGAAATCTGCAGAGTATGGGACTATAGGATAGAGAAGCAGCCCATATAAGAGCTAATGTAAAATCGTAGTATACGAGTTTCAGCGCCTCTACCGAGTAAGGCCTCATTCGCACGAGCGCTTTATCAACGTCCGTTAAAAAAGCGTTGAAATGAAACAGACGGGAGCTAAAAAAGCGCCAACGCTGCGTTCAGTGTGACTTGTGCTTGCATAGCGTTCGGTTGTGTCGTGTTGTCAGCTCGTGTATATTTGTTTATTGTTTGCACTGCTAGTTTGATAAGGACGCGATGTCAATGTCATGGGTTATAGATCCTGAAGAGCTGATTATAGAAGTTGAAACTCGGCCTTTGTTATATGCAAAATCATTGCTAGAGTATGCCAATAAATCTATGAAAAATAATGCCTGGGAGGAAATAACTAAAAAATTGTCAGAGAACTGGGAAATGCTTACTTAGATTACATCGCATGTTAGTATGTTGAAAAGTTATTCGAGGCACCACTATTTCCAACAGTTCGTCGAACGTGCTTATCGACATTCGAAAATAATTAAAAAATTTATCAGGACACTGTCTTAAATCTTCATAGAGTGTCACAATTTGTCCTTTTAAATATCGTTTGTCATTCAGGGAATGCACCTAAGATGCCTTTTGTTTCTTTTTTTACTTTCTTGCAACACAAATCGCTATTGCAAGTAATTTAGTTGAATTCATTTCAGGTCCTACTGCAATGAGAACGAGATAAAAGTGATTTTAAAGCGTTCGTATAAAAGCGCCAACGTTTTATGTTTTAACGCCACGTTTTTTTAACTCTCGTGCGAATGAGGCCTAAGGCTTTGGGGAATATCCGAAACCAGCGCCAGAATTCAATCAAAAAAAATATTCAAATGAAACGGAAAGTGGTTAAAAAATAGAAGGCATCATTAATATTTAGATAATGTTTATTTATTGTATCTAATGAAGAAACGACCAACTGGTACCCTATTTTGACAGCTAATACATTTTATATGGAATTGTTGACGTCCTTTGACGTGGTGTGAGTTAGTAAGGTTTCACTAGA
Organism: Brachynemurus nebulosus; assembly: GCA_035578155.1. Classification (NCBI taxonomy): domain Eukaryota; kingdom Metazoa; phylum Arthropoda; class Insecta; order Neuroptera; family Myrmeleontidae; genus Brachynemurus; species Brachynemurus nebulosus. Next base: position 18,528,124 of record JAPWDM010000007.1, on the reverse strand, counting down.
CGTCTTATGACGTCAGTGACCGTCAAGGTGTTAATATATCTAGCCGACTAATTTTAAGTTTATTATCAATAAATTGTAACATTTTCTTTGACATACGATTTTCTTTGAAAAGAAAAATATATGTCTAGTGTCAATTTTTTTTTGAAAATTCTAGTTAGATCCGATAGAAGTGTAATCTATTGGTGAATGTACAAATATTGAGTCATATGAAAGTATGAAATGCTCTGTCTCTGTCACTGGGCAAAATGTGTACAGGGGTGGGGAAAATTTGACAAAATGTTTATATCTGTCACTTGCGTAAAAATGATGTTTAGGAAATAAAAATTTACGTTCACACGCCTCAAACAGTGACACAAAATAAATAAAAGGATATTATCTAGGTTAAATTTCGTCTCGGACAAAATGGATGTGTTTTTTTGACAATTGAACGAACAAAATGAGCGGAAAATATTTGGATTTGTGCCTACGGGTTTGAAGCACCTATCGCAGATTAGTACGTGTGGAACGTGTGTTATCGCTGAGAACATGTGGCGAATCAAATCAAATTAATCAGCCAAATTTTTTTTAAATGAGTCGAAGTTGAACAATATGGTTTTATTGTTTGTCAATTTTTACGATTAGAAATCGAATAACTGTTTCGTTTTATTGTGCACGAATCGTACACAAAAATTATTCGTTAACTAACAATGAAACTTGATCAGTTATGGATTGGATTCACAATTATTACAGTTGTAAGTGCATTCTTCAATACAAAATCACCAAATCAACAGTTGGATGGTTGTTTTTGTCAGGTAAATATCTTAAATAAATATTTTTATTTTTTTTTTTTATGATTTTAATTTTTAATTTTTATGAATAACAAACACTCGACGCGGTTGTTGTAATTGTTTACCGTTGCGTTTACGTGACTAAATATACGTAAACACGTTTGTGGCTAAAACACATGTTGCTGACACGGGTCACGCAGATCATACAGGTGGTACAGGTGGCCATACAGATGGTGCCACTTATGTATGTCACTTATCGATACAATAAAACTGTAACGAGACCGTGTTTGTACATGGAATATATTTTGAAAATTGGGTACTTGTGCATTAGTGGGGCTCCATCTATTTTTGGTTCTAAAAGAAAAACTTATGATCCGATTTTTTTGTAACATGTTCATCGCTACAGGGGATTAGTTAAAAAATACTAAAACTCGATATCAGTACTGGAAATGCTGGGAAACTGTCGTTAAATTTGAAAATTCGACTTTGATATCAAAACTGGGTGGTGCGGTTAGTTAAGTTTAGGTTAGTTTAGTTAGTTTTGACAATATACTTCGATTTTGATATAAAACTAAGTGGTAAGGTTAGTTAAGGTTAGGTTAGTTTAGTTAGTTTTGACAATATACTTCGACTTTGATATAAAATTAGGTGGTAAGGTTAGTTAAGGTTAGGTTAGTTTCGTTAGTTTTGACAATATACTTCGATTTTGATATAAAAATAGGTGGTGAGGTTAGTTAAGGTTAGGTTAGTTTCGTTAGTTTTGACAATATACTTAGATTTTGATATAAAACTAGGTGGTAAGGTTAGTTAAGGTTAGGTTAGTTTCGCTAGTTTTGACAATATACTTCGATTTTGATATAAAACTAAGTGGTAAGGTTAGTTAAGGTTAGGTTAGTTTAGTTAGTTTTGACAATATATTCGACTTCGATATAAAAATTAGGTGGTGAGGTTACTTAAGGTTAGGTTAGTTAGTTTGACAATATACTTCGACTTTGATATAGAAAATATGTGGTGAGGTTAGTTAAGGTTAGGTTAGTTTCGTTAGTTTTGACAATATACTTCGATTTTGATATAAAACTAGGTGGTGAGGTTAGTTAAGGTTAGGTTAGTTTAGTTAGTTTTGACAATATACTTCGATTTTGATATAAAAACTAGGTGGTGAGGTTAGTTAAGGTTAGGTTAGTTATTTTTCGCAATATACTTCTACTTTGACACACATGCATACAAAATAAAAAAAGAAAACCTAAAAAAATTGAATTTTTCAAATTTAACGATAGTTTCCCAGCATTTTCAGTATTGATATCGAGTTGTAGTATCTTTTTTAACTAATCCCCCGTAGAAGTGAACATTTGCCGCGTCAACATCTCCTGCAGAGGTGAACGTTTTAAAAAAAAAATTAAAATCGGATCATTATTTTTTCTTTTAGAGCCAAAAATAGGTGGAACCCCATTAATGCCCAATTACCAAAAATTGTACTGGTACTGTATTTGGTTGGCAATTCACATAGGTATTAAAAAGCGATTTTTAAATTTGTTTGTGTGTTCACGCATCACGCAAAAACTACTGAAGGGATTTTTATGAAATTTGGTGTGATGATAACTTATTACCTGGATCAACATCTAGGATACTTTTTATTCCGGGAAAATGTCTCGTTTCCACGGGAAAATACAAAAACCATTTTGAGTGTGTGCACGCATCACATAGAAACTACTGATCGGATTTTTATGAGATTTGGTGGGGTGATAATTTATTACCTGGGTCAACGTTTAGGATACCTTTTATTGTGGGAAAATGACTCAGTCCCATGGGAAAATACCGAATCGATTCGAGCAAGAAGTACACGGAAACTTATAATCTGATAGCTTAATATAATTATTATATACTTCTCGTTGATTTTATACCATCGTGTCGCGCGAAAGACGTCGCGGGTACAGCTAGTATTACATATATTACGTACTTGATTTGATATATTGCTTTTCCTTTTTAAGAGTTTATTATTATTTTCTTTCATAATTAATTAAAAATAAAAAACTTTTAGATCAAATTTTACTGTAATCATAAACGCAGTCTGTTAAATTTTGAATAATATAATGCAATAAAACCTATACATGCCTCAAATTTAAAATAACGAACTCACATAGAGCAAATTTAAAATGGTACGCATGCGCAATTTTTTAAAATAACTTTTTAATTAATTATGCTTTATCAGGCGACCCTACTAACATTTTACCCTTATATTTAGACACTACAAACGATAATCTTTCTATTGTTACCAAAAAAAATTACATTCACGATTGCTTCCAGCTAACTTCAGTACAAAATTTTGATTGTTAATTACAAATAAACTAAAGGGCTACAAACGAAAATAAATACACTACAAACATCTACAAACGGCCTACAATCGATTAAAGTTATTAAATTTTGACTACAAAAAAACTTCCGGCCAGCGTCATGATGCCTTCCGAGACTACTAAAGTAGTGGAAGTATTGTGATCACTTTTGAAAAATAAAAAATTTTTTCCCTCCAAAATAAAATTTTTTACGCACATTTTACGTTTTAGAGCTTCCTGAACAATTTTGGTTTGGTGTCTGTCCGTCCGTCCGTCTGTCTGTGTGTCGCCAGTTTGCACCAAGTGGCATAACTTCTGAACTATTCGATTGTTTTTAATGAAATTTTCAGAAATTATGCAGTTTGGTTCCTAGATGGTCCCCTATGAAATTAATTGAAATCGGAGTAACGGTAGCTACGCCGCTACCATGTCATTCCATTAATATACTAAATTGCACCAAGTGGCTTAACTTCTGAATTATTCAATTGTTTTTTATGAAATTGTCAGAAATTATGGGATCTGGTTCCTAGATGGCCCCCTACAAATTTCATTGCATTCGGAGCAATAGTATCCATGGCGGTACCATGAAATCCCATTAAATGTCAATATCTTATTTACTGCTAGTCCCACTTCGCTCAAATTTTTAAAATATTTTGGGGGTTAGTTTCTAAAATATTTTTGCTATTATTTTATAATTTAGTTTTTAAGTATTTTGAGTTACAACAATTTTTTATGAACTTTAAGGCGAAAATATAATTTCACGGTATATATATTTGGTAGAATACTGTTTTAAAGTCTTTTACGAGTACGAGGAAGCTGTGTGTCACACTCCATTGGCAACGTATTTTTATTATTTTCATTGCAACACGAAAAAAATTATGAAAAATTTATTAATTGTTTTCTCTAACAATATCTAATTAAGTTATATACTTACCAAGTCCGGCGCAAGGTTATTTGGCGCCCCAGGCGAAATATTTTTGGTGCCGGCGAACTTGATGAAGACTTATTTGCGCATAATAACAGCTAAAAGTTATAAAATGAATCTTCAACTTTTAACGTGTAAAAGTTTTTCATAGTATTAACACAATTAAATCAACTTAATGCTAATTTAACTCTTTAAATGATTAAGACGAGTTAAATCGTGCTGCAATATGGCGGCTCAAAATGCTGTGATATGTATATATTCACTGGTACAGGTGCCGCCACCTGTAACAGATTTTCCGAAATACGGTATAATTCTAAATAATCTTCAATTTTATGAACATAGTTTAGTATAATTTATATTTTGTAAATGCCTAGGGTTCACTTTTTTAATGTTGGGATCTTTGATTTTTTTTTTCTTTTTTTGTAACCTTACCTATTGTACTTATCACTGGCAGTAAAAAGTCCAGCATTTTGAGACAAAAAAAATTTTCCATATGGTTTGTTTAAAAGGGTTAAAAAAAGGTTGACTGACCCTTTTCTTAATATACTTTTCTAAAGAAACACCATTCAGTTTGTATATATCCGATCAACCTTTTTGACATAAAAATACGTAAATATTAAAATCGTTTGGAAAGTGAATTTAGTTACCGTAAAACCGTCTAGACCCGGACACTTTTTTACATTTTTTTGGTTAATTTTATGTTTATACATGTTTCCGTCATAGATATCATCAATAAAAGTATTACCATTAGAAAGAGTGTATAATATTTGTTATATCCAGGGCTGGGAAAAATGGTTCATAGAAACCATTTAAAATAGAAAATGGAAAAAGATTTCCAAAAATGCATTTAAAATACAATTGAACATATTTGCTGAACATATTTAAAATTGAAAATGGAAAATAGTTATTTAAAATGGATTATAAAATGCAAAATGCTTTTCTTACTTTAGATTTATTCTATAAATTTTTTATCATTATTTATATTAATTTTAAAAAAAAAAAAAAAAAAAAAAAAAAAAGTTAAGAAAATATCAAACGTACTGAAATTAAATAAAGGCAGTCTTTTGAGAAAAATTTGTAAATTTTGCATGATATGAAAACGAAATTTAACTCTTCAAATATTGTTATTTAAAAATATTGTAAAATTTAATTCGGCCTTGACATTCAAACCTTAACTACGCTACGACTGCAACTTCTAAATAAAATTATGAAAATCATCTACTCGAAATACAGAAACATTTCTTATCGACGTGTCTTAAAGCTAGTACCTAGTACACAACTTGAGTCAGAAAAGTTTGATTTAAGAGAGCTGCAATTCTAGTAACAAATTTAACTCAAGTGTCATTGCAACTCGAGTTATAAAAAATTTGATCAAAAAATCAACTTACATTTTTTAACTTACAATTTGTTAGACTTCAAGTCTTTCAATCGACCATTTTCTCAAATATGTAGCAATCTGTCACCAGGACGGCGACACAGATATTTGGGAATACATGTCTATAATCGAGATATTAATTTAACCAACCAAAAATCATCTTCTGTTAATTCCATTTTAGCAACGAAATTTTCCAATTCGATTACCTAGGAATATTGTTTATTTTTTAGAAATTAATATTCCAACTATAGAGATGTAGTTCCGAATAACCCGTGTCACCGCCCTGGTGTTAAACAATTTTCTCATGCAGTTACATAGCAAATTTCAATCATAGAGATGTAGATATTGTGAGAAAATGGCTCATTCAAGTTCTATATGATTAATATTATATACACATAAACTTGATTATACATGCATTTACATTTTAAATGTAAAATGAATTCAAATTTCCATTTTAAATACAAAATGGAAAATGGTTTGACCGAACTTATTTAATATAGAAAATGCAAAATGCCATTTTGTATTTTAAATACATATTTAAAATGAAATCATTTTAAATAGTTCCCAGCCCTGGTTATATCCTTGACCCATTTGTTTCATTATAAGTAAAAAAATAAATAAATAAATAAATAAATAATAAGTGTCCGGGTCTACACCCTAAATGGATCTTGACCCGGACACTTATTTAAAAAATGTAATAACATGCAAACTAATCTCTACCGTCGGGGTTAGGACAGTGTTTTATATCGTCTGATGTCTTTGAACCTGTCAAAGGCTTCAAAACATTTTGTGGGAAGAGAGAGCGATCAATGCATAGTATGCCTCTCTATGAAGTATACATGCGATATGACACCAAAAGGAGACATAAACCGCGTAATTCTGGCGGGAATATAACGTATGGATAGTGGAAGTTACAGCCAGTGCGAATCGCGGCCATAGTGTAATAAACTGATATGTCCGGGTCTAAACGGATATACATATATAGCATGTATTTTTTTATATATACATTGAATATAACTTCAAACATCATTAAATGATACGCGATAAAATTCTGAACACATACATATCAAAACTAAAACAATATGACAATTATGACGAAAATTATATGTATAAGTTAGACACACATTTGATTTCTTTGAAAAACTGGAGGATAGTAATCCTGTAAAATGAGATAGTAAAAATTGAAATCCGTAGTTTTTATTGGTACAGCTGTTTAGAGGATGTTCCTCTGTCTCTAATGACGTCAAGAACAAAGGTTTATTGTTGTAGGTTCACTTCCATGGCTTCGGCATCCGAAACCAAACAAAACATCCCCAGAGGCCGACCGTGATCAATGATTTTAATTGATTAGTTGGTTACACGCTGTGTGCGATGTTTATCATCATTCATCATCATCACACGGATGTGTTACTACTCACACAGATACATACCAACACACACTACTTTTTTGGTTTCTATGTATAAAAAATTTTAACAATAAACAAAAAATACATAAAAAATATACATAATTTACATATATTTTTAACCCTAGAATCATACGTTGGTCTACGAGAAACGTTAATCATACATCGACGTCGTTTTGACGGATGGACTTTTTACGGAGAGTTTTAGAGTTTATTTGTCAAAAAAATTTTTTTTACATAACAATACTACAAAAGCGAACAAAATATTTAAAAAAATTGGATTTGGAAAATTTGGAAAAATTTCTTAATGTAAATATTTATTAATTTTTTTAATCTTTTTATCAAAGCATATTTTCATTATAAAAATTAAAAAATAGATAAATACATCAATTGTATCATAAAACAAGTGTTTCAAATAATTAATTTATGAACTATTATGAGTCAGTGGACATGTGTGACTTTACAGAATGTGAAATTTCTCAGTCATAAATATTCCTATAGATATGTAGTTATTTCCCCATTAGGCACATTTGTAAATTTTCTAAAATTTGTTAGTAATTTTTCGAATAAGATCTCAAAAAATAATAAAAATTAAAATATTTTCCACAAAATAAATTGTTAATCTTTTATTAAGTCACTTGAAACGTATTCTTTAGTTTTCGATTCAATATATTCAAACTTCAGTATTATGTCGTCTCTACAAGTCAAACAGCTGTAATCATCTTTCACATTATCATAATCATTGAATAAATTAATTATAACATGCATATCTTTAATAAATTTTAGAAAAATTAGGAAAACTTTTATATGTAAAGTACAAAATCTTTAAAAAAAACATCGCATAATCATGCATCGACGTCCTTTTGACGGACACTATTTCAATACAAACAAAACGACAATAGCTATAAACAAAATAAATACATCTTATGTGTTATAACAACAAATAAATTAGATAACAGAAATCTCACAGCAAGCAGGTACCGACAAGTTGTAGTATTGGAGCAGGTAGAGAAGTTTGTTCGTCGTTTTGACGTGTACGTATGATTCTAGGGTTAAATAAATTGATTTGAATGTCAGTGCATATGTAGTATGTACGTATCACGTACGTATGTTTACAGTTTTACACATACATGTTGAACTGTGTTGAATCTATTCAGTGTTTGAATCATTTTATTTTATGTATTTGTTTAAAGTTTTTTTTTTTTTTTTTTTTAATATTGTCGGCGTCCGGGGAAGTTTACTATGAAAGTGCTCGGGCCTCATACTGTTAATGTAGAAATTATTTACGTTGAAGATTGGTGCAAAGTGTCCGGGTCTAGACCTTTTTTACGATAACAAAAATTTTATGTTCTCAGATTGTCGGCCCTGATACTTACTTTTGTTGTTTTAGTTGCGAGGCATTTTGGACGATTGTTCGTGTAGCGTGGACACCGTGGACCATTACAACAATGTGAAAATCTACCCACGATTACAGAGTTTACTGGTGAACGATTACTTTCGATTTTACAAAGTGAACCTACGGAAACCGTGTCCGTTTTGGTCGGACGATAGCCGATGCGCGATACGCTACTGTCACGTGGAACCGTGTCACGAGAATGACATTCCCACGGGACTGAAAGGATTGCCACATGAAAAGTACACGAAGGAGGCGGACTGTGATACGAGCGATGACATAAACGAGGAGTTAAGCTATTTAAATAAAACGATTAGCGCGCAAGCGAAAGATGAGTTTGCGCTGTGGAAGAAATACGACGACGCGCAAGACAATTTCTGCATAAATGACAACGAGGGAAACTCGGACGCGGAATATGTGGACTTACTGTTGAATCCGGAACGGTACACGGGCTATAAAGGGCCATCGGCACATCGTATATGGCGTAGTATTTATATGGAAAATTGTTTTCGACCGAGGAAATCGTTTATTAATTCCGAATTTCTGACGAAAAATGTGAATGATATGTGTTTGGAGAAACGTGTTTTCTACCGTGTCATTTCCGGTTTACACGCCAGCATTAATATACATCTGTGTGCGAAATATTTATTGTCCGAAATGAAAAAAGATCTACAATTCGCGTCGCCGGAAGCCCAATGGGGTCCAAATTTGGCGGAATTTCGACGTCGTTTCGATCCGGATATGACAAACGGTGAAGGGCCACAGTGGTTACGTAATTTATATTTTGTATATCTATTAGAATTGAGAGCGTTAGCGAAAGCGGCGCCATATTTGTTGCAAGAGAAATACTATACCGGAAATGAACAGGTGGATGAAGATGTTCGTCGAGCAATGAGAGATTTATTGCAAATCATCCGGTCGTTTCCGGATCATTTCAACGAGAGTACAATGTTTACGGGCGGTAGTCAAGCGAAAAAATTGAAAGAGGAATTCCGCCTTCATTTCCAGAATATTTCACGAATAATGGATTGTGTTGGATGTGACAAATGTAAACTTTGGGGCAAATTACAAGTATGTACAAAAATCTAATTTTTTTGTAGTTACCGCATTTTCCGGCGTATAACGTGCACTTTGAACACGAAAAATATTAATATTAATAGATTTGAGCGTTACTTTATGGTATTCCATATTTGTAAATAATAAACAAATATTTTACTTTGCAAAATACCACTTTTATTTTTGAAACTGTGACAATATTGTTTCAAAAATAAAAGTGGTATTTTTCAAAGTAAAATATTTGTTTATTATTTACCAAAAATATTGTTAAAATTTCGTGGTGCGTGTTATACGCTGAATATAAAACTGAGTTTTGTAAAAATGGCGGTTTTTATTTTAATATTATACACCAATACCTCAATTTGCGTCGTGGTTACGTTCCAAAAAAACACGACGCAAATTGAAACGACGCAAAGTGAATTATGATTTTCTATAGCAAACCATGTAAAGATCGAAGATAGGTTTCAGGGTTACGAAAATACTACTTTTTAAAAAGAAAATTGAAAAAAGTAAACATTTAAGAAACAAAAATAATATAAAATTTTATTACATACATTCAAAAAATAAAAACAAATTCAGTTAAAACAAAATAAAATAATCAATTAATTTATAAAAAGAAAATAAAAGTTGATCACTGTCTGATGAGTCCATAGTGGCTGTTGTCGTAAGTCGGCTTTCTTTCACAAAAAATTGGTCCAATGTTTGCGTTTGTCCAAAAACTTTCGAAAAAAATATTAAAGACTCGAATCCAAAACAACGCAACTTCGAAAATCTAACGACGCACAGTGAAAATTAGTACTAATTCAGCAGCGACGCAACTTCTAAAAAACGCAAACGAGGTACTGGTGTATATTATTCTGTCAATAGTAAGTGGGTTATCAAATAAATAAAAAAATAAAAGAAAATTTAATAATAATACAAATTTAAGATGAATCGATCAGTACTGACAAATTTGTGACAAATAAATTACTAAGTCTATTTTTTTCTCTATAAATAAATATAATTTATGTGTAGAAAAATAAGTTAAATTTTATTATACATGTAACAGTATTAATATTTGATTACTGTTCAGTCTTCTAATTTTAATAATTTTAAAAGTAATCAATTTGATTCTGGTAGTTGATGTGTACGAACACATAATAACTAACACAAATTTGACATTTTTGTAGTTTTTTTCTATTTATTACAATGACTAAACATCCAATATTGAACAAAATAGTTTTTTAATGATTCAAAAACATAAAAGAAAATAATTTTCACTTTTTTAAATCTTAAAGTTGATTTTTAATGACACAACTTACTTAAATACATACCACTGATTCACCTCTAATCATTCTTTGGCATTTACTCGTACTTTGAAAATTTATTTCTTCTAAACTACACGTCAGAAATTATTCAAAATAGTGTCAGTGAATGCATCATATCTTTCTCTATAATATACTAAAATTTCAAATTCTAAACTTGGAAAATTCCAGGTGATCGATCCACCTTAATAAAATAAAATAACGTAAAAGCCCCCATTATGGAACGGTATCTAATACTGGAACAATTTTGACATTTACATATTAATGAAGTTATTTCTGAAAGAAACGTCTGATAACAAAAATTATTATTAATAGAATGATTGTTTTTCAATTTAAATTCACCTCGCATTTAATGTTTCCTTACTTAATTAAAGAAATAAATATGTAAATGTCAAAACTGTTCCAGTATTAGATACCGTTCCATAATGGGGGGCTTTTACGTTATATAAAAACAAAAATAATATATAAAATAGGTATATGACTCATTATTTTATTATCAAAGTTTGAGTGCGCGTTATACGACGAACATACAAAAAAAACTTTAAAAAAATTTTCAAAAATTTGGGGTGCGAGTTATACACCGGAAAATATGGTATGTAATTTTTGGTCTAAAGTATTATTTTTATTTTACAGATTCAGGGATTGGGCACCGCTTTAAAAATATTATTCTCTGGCAAATTTGACGATGTGGATCCACATGGTGAAGATTTATCAAACGTACCAAAACAGAATTTCCAGTTGTTGCGTAGCGAAATTGTGGCATTGCTCAATTCGTTTGGCAGGTAAAGTGCAAAAAGATTATATACAGTTGTAGCAGGCGAAATGATAACATTTTCTCGATTTTTTTTCAAGAACAAAATAAATATTTACTTAAAAACTGTTAACAACGTCGATTAGTATATGTTTTGGGATATTTTCGAATTTTTTTTTTTTTTTTATATAAAACTATTTGAAAATAGCAGAATTACAGCGATACTTCGAGAAGCGCCTTTTTTTGGGGCATCACTTGCGATGGACATGATAACTCGAGAACGGTTCATTCGAAATCAGAATTTCAAAAACATTTCGTTAGTATATTTTATTGTCTAGTTGCTGACAGAAGGATTTGTTAAAATTTAAATTTTTAAAAAAAATGGCGACGATTTTAACAGAAAATCAATTTTTTAAGGTGTTAAATTTTCGAATTTTTGCTCAAAAAAAATCTTGAAAAAAAATTGAATACTCTTTGGTCAGCGACTAGCTATTATCATAATCAATAAGTAGTATAAATTTGGTATTGATCGGATTGGTAGTTTTTTAGTAATCGTGTCCACCGCAAAGGTACTTTAAAAAAAATACGATTCTAAGAAAATCGTGTTTAAAGTGACAAGTTTGTTTCTTTCATATTCGATGTTGAACGTTCGAAAATCTATACACAACTGCTTCAGAGTTTCAAGGCCATACATTTTGAACAATACAATAGAGCGGCGAAAGTCGACGTATCGCTTATATTATATAAATTACAAATACAAATAGATAACTGTACAATAGACAATAGTTCATTTTTAAGGGTTTTTTAAATGTGCTACAATAGAAAACGTGTAACTTGCCTGGGGCGTTATTATTTTGAAATTCTCCGTAGGTGGTTAAAATAAATTGCTGTGATCCTTGCTTTCGAATATATTAATATTGTCCTATGTTATCGATATTTCCAAAGGAGTTATTTAAGTAACCAGTTACTGGGTATTCCAGTTATTGGCGATAACTGTTATCTTTCTATACTAGTTACAAAATAACAGTTATCGATATATCGATCATCTCTAGTCTGTACCAGATTTCAAGTAAATCGGTGCATTAGAACTTGAGATATCATGTCAACCGTACCGAAAAAAGTAGTTTCGAGTAATTTATATTAAAAATTTGAATTTAACACTGAAAATATACACAGTACACAGGGGAAAAATCAGCTTAACCCCGAAAATAATTCGAATTTCCGTAAATTCTTTTAGAAGCTTATTCTTAAAGGTTTGAACTTTGAAAATATGAAAAGAAATCGATTTTTTCGAATTTCTAGACTACAATACTGCCTTAACGAATATGTAAAAAAAAAGTAATAAACTTTTTCGACCATTACAACTGTATATAACTCCTTCGATTATTAAATTTTCTATAAAAATAATTTAAATTTTACTCTCTTTAGACTGTCCACAAGTATTTACGAGCTGGAGGAATTTCGAAGAATGGCATAACAATGGATACAGTGCGAACTATTTCAAATAACTGATTATACCAAATACGTCAAATACCACTCTATACATCACATGAACGAAATCGATTAAGTGTTAAGTACGATACAAGTAGTCTAGTAACGCAGGCGATTACTAGACGATTTGGGAATCAAAAAAAAAAAAAATTTTCGAATCATGTCTTTTAATTGATCATGTATGTCTCAGTGCTCAAAATCATGAAATACAAAACGTAAATAAAAAAAAATATTTTATATAAAAAAATAATTTATTAGAAAACGAACAAATTTTGTAAAATATATTTAAAAAAAATATACAATGTTATAAGTAACGGTTTAATTCATCATTGATCTTGAATCTTATAGATCATTTTCTTTTTTTTAAATTCATTACCCAGTTCCCACGATTTAGGTAGCGGTTACACTGGATACGAATTCATGCGAAAATTCATTCGTACGAACTTATCCGAGTTAATACGAATTAAACAAATCGTATCGTACGATCTCGTACGACTTTTTGATACGACCAAAATATTTTGTTTTTTGATGCGAATTCGTACGAAAAAAATAATTATTTTTGTTGAACAAAGACGGTCTTCAAGGGATCAAAAGCATAAATATTATCATAATAGAAAGTTAAATAAAAAATTGTGGAGTAAGGTGGCAGAGGAAATGTTTAGATCATTTTTTAATTAAATATATTACAATATAATAAAGCTAACCTAACCTAACAAAAACATTTTAAGTATATGTAATGAAAAATTAATTAACTAAATGTTGAAGTTGAAAATCAGTAGATTTTAAAATGTAATTGAATGTGACTTGCGACATGCTCAAATATTCTAAAAATTTCTGTTTGTCTTGAAAAATTTCCTCAAAGTAATTCCAGAACTCAACTTTTTTTGCTCTACATGAATAATAAATAATCGTTTACACAGAATTGTTTGTTTTCTATAGTTAGAAATTTTTTAAAAACGGTGATTCTAATAAATAAGATTCGGTAACTGGATCCATTGTTTGATATCATGCAATATGTACTAACGGTTGTCAATTTAAATTTAAATACGAATTCGTATTACGATTCCGTATCCAATGTAACCACACAGTCGTACGAATGAATTTCGTACGAGCTCGTACGAATCAATTTTCGTACGAATTCGTATCCAATGTAACCGCAGCCTTACATGATTCCCTCCATTTTATAAAAAAAACTGCGTCCTTGGCAGTTTAATTTTAAATTTTTATTTTTTATATAATTTATTTGTAAATATTAAAAAAAAAATTATTTAAAATTGTCGATTAAAAATAAATTTTTATTTTTTTTACAATTTTTTCTTTTTATTGTCAGACACATCACACAGAACTAATTATGTAAATGTATATGATTAGATAGCGTGATAAAAATAAAATTTTTTTTATGTCATTTTGTTTTTTATTGCGTTTACTACTTTTGTATGAAATTTTTAAATAAATATTTGTATGTATACCGCTTATTCAGGGCCAGATTTACCCTAAATGTCGCCTTAGGGCTCCGTAAAAAATACCGCCTCTGGGAAACACATTTAAAAAAAAAAAATTTGTAGAAAAATAAGTGATGAGCAAGAAAAGAAATGATAAACGTTGCTAAATATAATGCACAAGCCTGAAAGTTCTCACTATGGAGATTAGACAAGGAGTCCGAAACTCAATGTATTCAAAAAAGTGTCTAAATCAAAGATGGCACTCGTGTTCATACGATACAAAAGCGGTACAGTATTTATTCTCAAATGGAAACGTGAGCTTCTTCTATATTATCTTTGTTAGCTTTTGAATAGAATCTTCTGGAATCTTTTTCAATGTTCAACTCAGTTATAAAGTGGGTTTTTCGATCGTTATTAAAATAAACTTAACAATTTTTGTTTTGTGTCGCATCATTTATATTGTATAATTATTATATAATTCGCTGACGTCACTGTGTAAAATCGGAGTCGGTATCATTGGATATTCGCCGTATAAAGTAATTTAAACTATAAGAGTTTATTTCATACATATGTAATTTCTATGTATTTCCTTATTATTAAATATCATCAACCGACATTGGTGATTCTCAAATGGAAATACTCACTTCCCCAGTCGCGACGTGTTTCCATTTGAGAATAAGTACTGTATTTACATTCTGTTTTATCCGTTTTATGTTGCTATATTGGCTATATTCACATCAGTATTCGTGCATTATTAACGCCGCGAGTGGTAAAAAAAGAAAGCCTTATGTTCACCATTTTCCTGGCCAGTTTTGTCAATTCCTCTCATATGAGTTAGATCTCCATCTTATAATACTCCATTGTTCTCACGTTCAAAATGTTGCCGCCACTAAAAATTTGGCGCCCTGGACACAAGCCCCTAGTGCCCCTAGTATAAGTCCAGCGCTGAACATAACCTTTTTTATGCGGTGGATAGGGACCGCTCAAAAAAAAAAAAATATTCAAAAACATCATAAATAGCTATAAAAAGTATAGTTCGCTCCAGATTATAAAAAAAAAATTATGCATTGGATCGGGACCGGGTTATAGAAAACACATAAAACGCTTAAAACCTCACGTTCTCGTTAAAAATTGCTCCAGGAACCAAGAGATCCGGGTTCGAGTGCCAGCTGATCCAGTTTGACAATTTTTCAAACACTATGTGAATTTTAATTAACATAATGAATTGGTCATATATGCCAAAGTAAATTGAGTATTCAAGTATCAGCTAAAGATGGACATTAAGTAAACATGAATATTGGTGTATGTATAAATACGAACAAAAGTTCGCCATATATTATTAATGTTTTACAGGCACTAGTAACATTTGAAATTAAAAATATAGTAAAATAATTATTATTTTGGGTAACAATAGTGACTAAGCTTGAAGTTGGATAAAAAAATATTAAAAAATCAGTTTAGATTGACGTCTTTAAACAGTGCTATTTTTTGTTTCTTCAGACTTAATCTAAAAACGATTTATTTTGGTGCTCTTATGAATAAATTGTTGTTTAATCGAAAACTTATTTTGAAACATCTGAAAAAAAGAAGACTGCAAACTTTTAGTTGTTTTTATTTTATTTTTTTTAAAAGAAATAATGAGGACTTGACATTTGGGCTAAGTTGGAGGTTAATAGGGACTGTATATAGGTTAACAGGGACAGTATATAGGTTAATAGGGACGTTGTATCAAATATAAAGGGACGAATGTGGGGTGATTAGGGACGGATGAAGGATATATTTGAACATAGAACAGAGCACTTTCAAGGACATTAAGTCATTCGCTATTTTTATAAACACATTCAGCATAACATTTCTATACTTGATAAACTTTAGATTTTACGTTTATTTCTACAGGAAATCATCAAGTACAGTTGAGTCCCGGTTATCCGCCATAAACGGGCCGGCGGAAGGGCGGATAACTTAAAATGGCGGATAATAGGGAGGATTGAATAAAAAACAAATTTAGTACACTATTAACGTTTGTTTATTGTATATTTAGTGTGCATTTAGAAATTACAAAAGCGTAATTAATGTTAAAAGTAGTGATGGCTAGTGAGTGAGTGATTCAATTCACTGAGTTGAATCATTCAAGTGACTACCTGAATTGAATCAGTCAAAAAGAATTGAATCGACTCTTTCAACTCGTGAGTTGAAAGAATATAATTATGTTCACACTCACTCACTCACTCACTCACTCACTCACTTAAGAGTGTATGACATACATATAAGTATAGTCCGGATAAAATAATTTTTCACAGGACCGGCTTAACGATTTCAGTGTAATACTGTTAGACTGTTTGTATTTATGTATGAGTTTGCTAGAGCAAATAATGTTCCTTTACATACATACATACATAAACTGATTAACTTAAATCGAATTAACATAATATGTTTTAGAAAATATTACTAATTTTTCCTTAAAAAATGTTCATACAAAACTAGTACATCTTGCCAACAAACTATACACAAATAAAAGTATACATATTAAGAAAAAAAAAATGTAACGTTAATAATGTGTTATCTAATAAAATATTATGTAGGTATTTATTTCATTTTTGCTAATATTTTTTTTGTATATACTTTTGAGCATTGAATAAATAGTGGGAATACACTTATATACACAATCTATATGAAAATGAAAAGTGACTAAAGTGTTGACGAATATGGATGGTTAAACAAGAGGGGATTTAAAATTTTTCTAGATTAACTGATGTTATATTTGTTAGTATAAATATTTTTAGAACATTTATTAATAAATACTCTCCAATTACAACAAAAATCACATAAAAATTAAAAAATATTCATTACCATCGATAGTTTGTAGGTATTCTGTGTTTGTAGATTATAAAAAGGTGTTAATCAATATGACGATTTTGCTTCAAAAAAATAATATCTAAAAAACTTCTTTTGTATGGTCCATACAAATATTCTAATATCAATAGTATCTGTGGTTAAATACAAATAATGCATACGTACATATTTATACGTACGACACGTACGATGTCATCAAAATGATGTTTTGTTTATGCGTGTTCTATGGTTTATGCGTTTGAATGAAATGGACAACTAGATTAAATATTGCTTGATTTACATTGCATGTGTATGTACCTATGTAGAAAACTAAAAATTTTAAAAAATTGTAAACAAGGTACATATATTAAATTTTAAAAAGTTAAAAAGAGATAAGGAGTTTGTTTGTCAATTGATACTCAAAGAAAGCTGTCGGTGGGAACGGAAGTAATAAATTTTGTTTTATATGTAACTGCGAGCTAGTTAGACAAATAAATATTGCAAAACTTTAATTCAATAAAATTTGGGGCCCCTTTTTATTTTTGATATAAATCTCACATAATAAAATTTTTCTAAAAAGTTTTTGCTTCTCTATGTTGAATTTCAATAAATTTTCAGGATTCTCTTATTTCTGTTGTAGCAGACTCATACATAAATACAAACAGTCTAACAGTATTACACTGAAATCGTTAAGCCGGTCCTGTGAAAAATTATTTCATCCGGTCTATACATATAAGATTCTATTCAATGTTCAATCTCTGCTTCAGGTTCAAAAATTTCACAAACATCTGTTTAACTGTATGTAACGTGTATATATACATATATCGTATATGATACTAATGATACCTACTATAGGTATGGTAGGTATATGTGAATATGTACTAAACTTGATATTTTTTTAGATCAAAATATTTTAGATTTTATTATCCCTTTTTTTTAAAAGGCATAAAACAAATTTTAAATGAAATTTAGATCAAATGCCTAATAAAGTAATAAAGTAATTTAATCTAAATAAAAAACATACCCCATTTTATATACACTACAAGTACAGATATTAAAATATGTGATTTTAAGAAAATGTATATTATGTATTTTATCTTACAATATTTTCAGATTTTTAAAATAAAATTTGCCCGTTTATTATCAGATTATCAGGTCTCCAAAAACTAGTTTTTCTTCAAAACAACATTGAGTGGATATCTCCCTACATAATATTACTGTAGTTTTTAACAATCCGTATTTTTCATTCTAATCTATTTTTATATTTTAACTGTGTATTTTTAATGTTGCATTTTTTTTTTAAACTTTTTTGTGTTGGTTACGTGCATTAATTTTAACAATAAAATTATTAAAAATCACAAAGTGATTGAAAGAATTATCCGGATCGGCCGGGAATCGAACCCAGGATCTCATGGTAACTAGCCTAGTGTAGAGGTTAGAACGCCTGGCTAGTTACCAGGAGATCCTGGGTTCGATTCCCGGCCGATCCGGATAATTCTTTCAATCACTTTGTGATTTTTAATTTACATGTGGTTTTTGGTCATACTATACCAAGGAGATCGAGTGCTTAAAGTTTCAGTTTAGCTGAACGATAAGTGAACATATCAATACTGCGTGTGTTGAAATGCAAACAAAAGTTTGTCATACGTAGTAGTGTCTCACAGGCACTCGATAATATTTGAAATTAAAAATAAAATTATTATTATTAGTTAAGTTATTTAATTATTATTTTAAGTACATATATTAATGTACAAATTTTGTTCCAACTACAGGTAATTTTTTTCTAAAATTTTCAAAAACTTTAATTTTATTCCGTTATAATAATTTTACCCAAACACTCATTCACTTGAGTGAGTGTACCACATGAGTGTATTGGTTTGTTGATTCATATTTGAAGTTGTACCAATCAGTTGTGTAAAGTGAGTGAGTGACTCAATTCATAAAGGCAACTGAGCCAATAGTATCAAGTGAGTGAGTGATTCAATTCATTGAATCGATTCACCACAGTGAGCGGATTAAAAAGATTCAACTCACTAAAAAGAGTGATTATTCCCATAACTAGTTAAAAGATATTAAAATAAACTTATAATCAGTTTAATTATACTGTACATAGTTTAACCATCAGTTTAACATTGACTTACTGCCGGAAATTGTAGATAAGATGGTTTAAGATGAGTGAAAAAAACTAGTGATTTTCGTGAAACCTCACTGATAACTACACGCTATCGGCCGACTTTTTAAATATGGCATTAATTAATTTTAAAAATGTCGATGGTGTGGCGGATAAAACGGAATGGCGGATGACCGGGACACTACTGTATTAAACTTTTTTGGATGTATAAATACAAAAAATTCGAAAATATGTTGTATCTGACTTTCAATTTTGGTTGGCTCTACGGATCGTCCCCATTCACCCATTTATCGTCTCTTTTGACCCCAATTTTTCATGGAGAAATAATATGATTTTTGTTATTTTTTCAAAAACCACCGATATTTTCAAAATTTTTTGAATACTGTGATGAAAGTGACCATTGTCGCGTAAATTTTTAATATATTAAAGATTAGGTACTCATAAAATAAATACAAAAAAAATTCGTCAAATGCGTGTTTTTGACACGCACTAAGTAATGTCATCTCAGTGAAAGTGTTAATTTATGATTTTTTGTTAACTCTGTAGTTGTTAACTCTACAGCCGTCTTGCGTTTATTCAATATGGATGTACAACTCAATAATTATTCAGTCACACAACGATATTAATATGTCATCTTCGATGACATAAAAATACAGTGTGAAGTCTGAATTCCTGCCTATTCAGCCTTACCTACGGTATCCTAAATATCTTCCAGATATGGCTAATCACCGAAATTTCCTACAATAGCTGAATGATTAGTTAATAAAAACAAAAACAGTTATAGATTTCAATTATTTTATTAAAACAAAATAAATATTATAAATACAATTTTTTTAAAATTTAAATTCAACAATTTCAAGCATTTTTCCAAGTTAGTCTTGTTAGACATTTGCTTTTACATAATCTTTTTTTTTCTGTTTTCTCAAGTGTTTAATAAAGGAAAATTACAACAATTTTTCTTAAAAAAAAAAAAAACTATATGAATGAATGTAATCACGTGATTGTGTAATAGATGTTGCCATATTGTTGATTAAAACTGTTTAAAAAATAAACAAGATAATGAGTGTAATCGTTGGCTTCATCACTTTCTTCTAAATGATGTAGGCTCATGCGCACAGTAATTAAAAACTGTGCGAGAATTGGCGGGAACACAGAATACAAAAGGTACGTTCCTATATATCTCTATACTAGTGAAACAAGCGTCACCAAAAAATCCTCACCAATCCCCACCTATATGTTATGTATATGTATACACTGAGTTTGTGCTTGTATATGTGTGATATGTGCACGTGTATGCGTCGTCGCTTATACCGCGCATACATAGATACATACATACACACTATGGATCTACTGTGGATCACGTATCTACTGTGACAACAATCACCAACAAATGATGTATACTCGTTCACTGCTTCTGAACGAGTGAATAGAAAGTTGTCTGACTTGCTCAGAATTGCTCAGTACTAACTACACAATTTTCTTTTTACTTTCGTTCTGTATTCTGTGGGCGGGAATTAGTCATGCTCATGTCAATTCCCGCGCAGTTTTCAATTCGTGTCATTTAGAAGTAAGTGATGAGGGTAACGATTTAACGAATGCACTCAATGTAATACGCGTTTAACGTGTTAACCCTCGTTCGAATAGCCAACATAAATTTAAAAAAATGAATTTTTTTTATTTTTGCTTCGATCAATCGTTTGTGAATGTTTGTGACGCTATTATTTTCGTTTGTGACTAATTAGTTAATTAATTATTTAATTGTTAATTGAATAGCCAACATTTTTTAAAATTTAAGGCAATATTGACTTCCGGGCACTTAATCGATCGAAAATCGTTTGTGAATTCCAAATATACCATTAAAAACATTTGTGACAGCGTATTTTTTAAAAAATAATAAAAAAATTCTGTATACTGCTGTCATTTACAAAATAGTTATTTTTTCTCACACTAGAGGACATTGGAGTATAGATTTAGCGCAACTAAACAGAGTGGCCAATATAAAAAACTTCATTACTACAAAAAATAATTGATTTTTTGTATTATTTTTTTTTTTTTAAATAATACGCTGTCACAAATGTTTTTAATGGTATATTTGGAATTCACAAACGATTTTCGATCGATTAAGTGCCCGGAAGTCAATATTGCAATAAATTTTAAAAAATGTTGGCTATTCACCCACTCTTAATTAGCAATTAAATAATTAATTAACTAATTAGTCACAAACGAAAATAATAGCGTCACAAACATTCACAAACGATTGATCGAAGCAAAAATAAAAAAAATTAATTTTTTTAAATTTATGTTGGCTATTCGAACGAGGGTAACGTGTTACATAAGAGTGCGGTATGTATAATACACATATAAGACATGACAGAATAAAACAAATTATATATCTATTATATTTATTGTACATAATTTATATTTAAAGCTTTGAATACTTTTGAATTCATTTTGAATACTTTGCTTCTTCTGGCTTCTGTCACTTACTGTTGCAGTGTTCTGAAACGTATGCATTTATTAATACTTTGGCATATTTTTTTTATTTATATTGCACCGTAAGGGTTAAATAATAATTATCATAATTATTACATAATTATTTTTAGTTAAACTTGTTCGCTTATTTTTACAATTAGTCTATTATTGCCGTTAATTTATCACTTTCTATTTTACCTATTTGGCGAATTGGCGAAATAACAGTTTGCGCCTCTGCAACGTCATTAATATGAAATTTAAAAACAAAAGACACTAGTCTAGTAACAGAAATTGGTAACATTTATAGAAAATTTACAAAGTTTAAAACAATTAGTCTTTTTTTTTTAATTTGTTACTAAATAGAATTATTTACGGCTAACAACGCTCACTTAATTTTATAGTTATCAATGGCAGATAAGTTTTAAGAGAACAATTAGACCCATGAAACACAAAGTATACTTACATCAGGGGTCGGCAAGCTTTTTTGTATGGAGATTAGACAAGGAGACGAAACTCAATGTATTCAAAAAAGTGTGCAAATCAAAGATGGCACTCGGGTTCGACAGATACGAAAACGGTACAGTACTTATTCTCAAATGGAACATTCTCAAATAAAAACGCGGGCTTCTATATTATCTTTGTTAGCTTTTGAATAGAATCTTCTGGAATCTTTTTCAATGTTCAACTCAGTTATAAAGTGGGTTTTTCGATCGTTTTTAAAATAAACTTAACAATTTTTATTTTGCGTCGCGTCATTTATATTGTATATTATATAATTCGCTGACGTCACTATGTAAAATCGGAGGCAGTACCATTGGATATTCGCCGTATAAAGTAATTTAAACTATAAGAGTTTATTTCATACATATGTAATTTCTATGTATTTCCTTATTATTAAATATTGTCAACCGACATTGGTGATTCTCAAATGGAAACACTCACTTCCCCAGTGCCGACGTGTTTCTATTTGAGAATAAGTACTGTATTTACATTCTGTTTTATCCGTTTTATGTTACTATATTCGCTATATTCACATCAGTATTCGAGCATTATTAACGCCGCGAGTGGTAAGAAAAGAAAGCCTTATGTTTACCATTTTCCTCACCAATTTTGTCAATTCCTCTCATATAAGTTAAATCATCTTCTCCATTCTTTTTAGGATGGCGGACCATTTAAAAAAAATAATTTTTAGCGGGCCGCACATTCAGATATTTTGTAATGTAGTATGTAGCTTAAATAGATTTTTTTTTTTAAAGCAAATTTTCGAATCGAAAATTCAGTTATTAGACCCACTGTGATAGAAATAATTTGTTTTGAAGTCTCTAGAAGCCGGAAATGACATTCACCAAAATTTATATTTGCGCGATAACTCTCGAACGAAACATCCTGCTTTTACGAAAGTTGGTGAAAATGTAGGAAGTCCAAAAAGTAAGACACGTTCGATACCCTACACGGTCTCTTAGGCATTTTTGTCGAAAAAATAAGTTTTTTGCCAAAATTTCCTTACGTTTTTGCCATATTTTCTTATATCATTGTGTGTCAAAGTAGTTTCGTTTTTATTATTACATATATTGAAATTTTAAACATGTTTTTCTCGAAACAACGTTTTTAAAATTGGCGGAAACTCTTACTCAAAAACTAGTCAACCAATTTAACCAAATATAACCTTCTATGAGCGTATTCGATGCCCTCATCACTTACTTCTGAATGATATAGCCACATGCGCACCATTAATTAGAAACTGTGCAGGAATTGGCATTGCTAATTCCCGCCAATTCTCGCGTAGTTTTTAATTAATATGCGCATGTGCCTACATCATTTAAAAGTAAATGATGAGAGCAAAGTGAATGTGAACCAAAGTTTTATGTCAATATCCGAACAAAAAGTTTTTTGTTTTTAATGCAAAAATAGACGAAAATTTCACGAAAATTCAAATTTATTTGAAGAAATTTTGTCAATTTTTAACTTTTTTGAAGCCACATAAGTTAACAATATGGAAAAATTTTTTAAATTTTTCAGGTAATAATTACGCCTATTAGAGTCTTCGCCATTTGAGAACTTATGGTGTAACACACTCCAACAAAAGACTTTGTAGCCGCCATTTTTAAATATATACTGTGTGAGTTTTTCGAGAGTTGCCATTTTGATTACAGCCAAAGCGTTGATTTAATCGAAAAATTGTTCAAATAAGAGTTGTAGATATCGACGGGGGCAACCGATTGCTATAATCAGGAGCTTTATAGCTCTTATGGTTTTCGAGCTATGATACAAACTTTTAAATGAGACTATATATTAATTTTTCGATAAAACTCATCTAATGCATTAATTAACAACATAAAAGAGCAAAAAAAATTTTTTTACCCGGGTTTAATTTTTTTAGTTTTTCTTTAATTTATCAGTTAGGCGGTAAAAATATACGTATGTACTTGAGGCTACTTCAACCGATAGTGTTTTTCTTGGTTACATTTCCATTACATCCAAGAAAAGAACCTTTTCCAGTACCATTTCTATCATACAAATTTGGTTGTAATAGAAATGGCAACTCTCAAAAAACTCACATGGTATATTGTAAAAAAAAAAATATGATTCTATGACTTTAAGGTCATAGTAAATAGAAAGACTAAACCTCAAAAATATAGATCAATTGTTTCCTTGTTTAAAAAAATTCCGGAAATTGTTTACAGGTATTTTTCCCCTTAACGCTTTAAATGAGTAAGACGAGTTAACTCGTCCTGCAATATGGTAGCTTTAAATGCTTTGCTATGTATATATTCACAGGTACATGTACCGCCATCTATGACAGATTTTTCGAAATACGGTATAATTGTAAGTAATGTTCAATTTTACCAACATAGTTTAGTATAATTTATATTTCATAAATTCCTAGGGTTCAATTTTCTGTCTTTTTTGTAATCTTATCTATTGTATTCGTCACTGGCAGTAAAAGGTCCGGCATTTTGAGACAAAAATAATTTTCTCTATGGTTAAAATAAAAGGGTTAATATTAAAATAGACCAATACAGTAACTATAAATTTAACTGGGCGTTATTACCACCAAGTACCATGAAATAAATTAGTTTTTTTTTTTATATATACATCGTCAAAAATTATATGGAATTTTTTTTAACACTTTTGTATATACAAAATAAATTTTTCTCAGTCAAAATAAAAGCACTTAAAAAAGTACTTACTGACGAAAATAAAATTTTAAAAAGTATACGTATTTACAAATAAATGTAAATGTTCATTTACGTATTCGTTGATATCTGAGTTAAGTCGGACTGCGAGGGCAAATCGGGCGTGGCCATTCCAAGTAAAACTTCCCGCGAAACGGCTGTTCGTCTGCGCGCTTTCGTGCCCCCACTTGAACTTAGCATTGAACTGGACATTTTTGCACTCTGTTCCAAGTCTATTAAACTAACCCGTGACGGTGACGAGGAGCGTGACGAGCCACTTGAACTCACACCGTTCGTTGATGACGATGTCATTAAACTCACTTTCATACCGTCCGATTGTTGTACCATGTATTCCAAAAGTTGATTGACCATATGATGATCCTGTTTGATCTGTTCCAGCTGTTGTTCCCGTTCTTGTATTTGAAATTCACGTTGAGCTGCTAGACAGCTTTGCGTTAGCGCGAAGTTGAGCAATTTATCAATTAAGTATCTTGCTTCACCCATACTGTTAACAGACTGCGCCACCAGTTGAATGTCTGATATATCGGGATTCTCCTGCACACAATGTATCATATTTGTTTAAGAGTCAATTGAAAAGCGAAGTCGGTTGCTGTTAATATCGTTTGTAAATGTACAGTTCAACCAACGTAAGCTGGCCGGTCAAGGTTGTATGCGCAGTAGACAAACACCACGTGTTTTAGAACGTACACCGAGCGTTCGCTATTAAGAACACATTGGAATGTGAGATAGAATTATACTTCTTACTCTTTTTAACCAGTAAAATACCCATCTACTCATATACCGAATGATTAATGTAATTAATACCTTATGATAAAAGCGTAAAATATATATTTTAATGCCTTATAATTACTTAACAATAAAAAATATCAACAATAGGTATAAAATAAAACCAAAAATCAATTTTTACATACCTAAAGCGACATGTTCAAACACACTTAAAAAATCGACGTTAGGTAATCAACACACTTAAAACAGTAAATATTGAGAAATTATTTTAAATTTTCGTACACATTTATACTTTTAGAATAAAAATTAATGACTCACTGATACTGTTATTATTTCGTATGTAAAATAAAAGTAACCAAACATTTTTGCATAATAACACAAACATATTGTATTAAAAACAAACACTAAACCTTACCAGTCCGTACCAACTTACATTTTTCTAAAAAATTTTTAGACATCTAGTGGTATCTACAGGATACTTATTAGAATTTAATATGTATCTTCCTCTTAATTGTTTAAAAAAATCACAGAGAGGAACACATTCTTCACTCTTTGGTTTGATAATACGTATACACTTTTAATATTACGAAATCATTTTGTAAATAAATAATAATAACTGTCTTCACAAAGTTTGTTCATGCGCTCGTCTTGATAATTAATTTTGGCTGACAGAAAATGTAAGTAATGTAAATATTCATCTTATACGATCAATTTTTATTTATTTATTAAGTTACGTATATCACTGCACTAACCTACATTTATAATAAGTTTAAACTAAAAAAAAATTGTTTCTTTTTCGGAATTTATAAACTTTAATTTTGGTAAAAAAATTTCTGTTTATAGGTATATTGTATTTTGTCGTAAGTTATCGTAATCAATCTGTATATTGCTAATTTATTGTTTAAAAAGAGTAAGAAGTATAATTCCATCTCACATTCCAATGTGTTCTTAATAGCGAACGCTCGGTGTATTCTGTTTTTAAAGTAAAAATATCGGTATAGTGCCTTACAAAAATAAAATATAACGTATACCCATAATTTTTATATAAAAAGTGAATAATTAATTTAAATTTAAACTAAATATTATTTTAAAATGGAATTTAAAAATAAAGTTAAGTTTTTGTTACGTTCTTATTTAATTTCTATATTGTAATATTAAATATGCTATTTGAAATGGCTATAAAATATGCTATTTGATGTTATTTTTGAGTTAAATATTGTAGATCCGCTTGTACATACAATTGATTTGATCTTTCCATTCATTTACAATTCCTCAGTTGTTTCATAAGGTTAATCATTTAAATTTGACGTTTTTATACCACTGTAAATTGTAATATTCATTAACTCATTCGTGCATTTTTTCATATTTTTACCACATTTTAAGTACGATTGTTATAATATGAAATAACCACATTTGGTGCAAAAGATTGGGAGCATTCGTAACGCAACGAGCCAAAGTGTCTTGCTCTTACTTTTAAGAACATTACACTTGTTTTGAAGTGCTTTTGCCTTACTTTGGAGATATTTGTATATTCCTGTCTCACTTTCCGTGTTCTTGAGAGAAGGGTGAAGGTATAATATATACGATGTATACCGAACGCTATTACTGAATATAAACTATGTATGCTAGAATCATCGTATCATAGAGATGTACACGATATGATTTTACTCACAGAGTACTAATTTAAATACTTACAAGAGTAATATTGTGCTAGATTTTAGATAAAATCTTGTTAATACAATAATACGTGAGTTTTTACCTATTAAAATTTTTGCCATTTCAACATTTTACATTCAATTCTTATCAAAATTCTGTACAATTCTTATTATAATAAAAAAAATTAATAATAATAATAATAGTATAAATAAATAAAATGAATTATATAATTCAGTTTATACAGATAAAAATTATATGAGAATTTTCTGTTATTTTATTTTTAATTTTTTCTCGTTCCAATAAGAATAATTCCTATTGTCATTAAAAACGCAACTTATTTTCATTAAAAAAATTCATTCAAGTGAATTAGCTAAATTCTAAATAATTAACAACACATTTTTTAAAAACTTTCACGTATTATTGTATTAACAAGAAATTTTATCTAAAATCTAGTACAATATTACTCTTGTAAGTATTTAAATTAGTACTCTGTGAGTAAAATCATATCGTGTACATCTCTATGATACGATGATTCTAGCATACATAGTTTATAGTCAGTAACAGCGTTCGGTATACATCGTATACATACCTTCACCCTTCTCTCAAGAACATGGAAAGTGAGACAGGAACATACAAATATCTCCAAAGTAAGGTAAAAGCACTTCAAAACAAGTGTAATGTTCTTAAAAGTAAGAGCAAGACACTTTGGCTAGTTGCGTTACGAATGCTCCCATTGTTTTTCAATTCTAACATTGCGCTTATGGAGGGTAGATATCAGGAGCACCATCTCTGTATTAAAAAGTGTCCATAGAAAGGCGTAAATAGTGGCGGCGCCACTGTAACAAAAGGGTAAATTTAGAGAAGTAAACAAGGAAAGAAAAACATCCGCGTTGTTATGTAATTATTGTTTTTTTATTATAATTGTTACATATAATAGTTTTATTATTTTAAAAATTTTTATAAAGCTCAACACAAAAAAATCACTATATTCTTTTGCTACTCTAGCGCTATTCTGGCGAGTTTTTGAACTGTTACTTAGTACTTAAAACGGGACATTTTTGAACTATTTTTCTATTGTTTTCCATACAAGATAGTCCTTCTTATATTCTACACTCCATAATTGCGCTGTTCAATTTAGATCACGTGGCAATGAGTTTTAATACATATGATGATTACATTAATAAAAATTTATAAGAATAATTCACATAAATTACGAAAAATTTTTTTGTTCTGTAGATGGTAATACAATGAATGGCATATAATTTTTTCGTTATTACAACAAAAATGTACCCAAAATGGTAATAATTTTCAGTAAATTATAAGTTGAAATTATCATAGTTAAAATCAATAAATAAGTTATCTTTTATTTTTGTTGTGGATTGTACTTTTATGTATATTATTATACGTTATATGTTTCATTCTTGTTAATAGGTTGTTATCGCACTCCTTCATCTGCGCATCTGACCGGCAACCTTAAGTTGGTTGGGCTGTAAATGTAAGTATGTATGTAAGGTGCTTGCGGGTAATAATGTACAACTAGTGTGCGTATTTGTGGAGTGAATATTCAAAACGTGTTTTGTCACAGCTATCAAAATGTTAGAAAATTACCAAAAACTATTAAACGTATTATTTAAGGGGAGATTCACTAAAAAAAGGAAAAAAATTCAATTTTTTTTCTTCGTAATTATGTTCTTTAAAATGTTAGAAATATTCTTCTAAAATTTTATTTAAAAAAAAAAAATGAAAAAACGAAAAGTTATAACATTTTAGTGCGCGCACTTTATTATAATTCAATTTATAAAAAAAAAAAAACTTTAAATGCTTTTTTCTCGAAAGTATGTTTTTCGACATGGTTCCGCGTGTATCTCAAAAAGTATTTGAGATATCGACATAAATCAAAGTGCATATTATTCCTCGATACCGTCCTTCTGGCAGGAACTAGGAACTTTTGGTTCCGTAATATATTTTTAAAATGCGATTTTTCGTTGGTTTTTTATTTTTTTTTTTCTTAGATCCTAGTTAGTGCCGTAACAGTATATGTATATTTTCAGAAAATTCGTAATTTTTTGATTTTGGTTCACTGGGGATTTCAGAACGCGAGGAACCATCAAGGTGGAAGAATCTCGCAGTGTCAATTTCAAAGCCATTTATACTCAGCTCATTTTTGAATTTTTTTTTTTAAATTTTTTTTGTAATCTTAGGACATGTAGAAACAACAATATTTTATTAAAAAACTAAATATACAACAATAAATGTTGTATATTTAGTTTTTTAATAATATATTTTTTTGTATAAAAAGAAATAAATAATAAAAATGGTCGATTTTTGATGCTTTTTGGGCGAATCTCCCCTTGAAATTGATTTGTAAAGTTGACAATTAAAATTGATTTTTCGTGGAAATGTTTTCTTTTTATGAAAAAAAATGTTTTTATATGGTGGACAAAACACTATTTGAACAGACGGATTGGACAAAACACTCTGATTCATTTAGTCGTGGATAAAACACACTTTAAACAAACAATACTATTAATTAAACGAACTGAAAAATCCTTCATCACTAACTAACGTCAATATCTAAGATTTTATTAATAAAATATCAAACATAAAAGTTATTTTCATATACAATGACACTGTTAACTATACAACTCGCGCAATCACATGTGTTAGTCACGTGACTCAGTAAGCCAATCAGAAGATACTGATGGCTGATTCCCATTAGTCGTTGCACAAAACATTGTTTGAGTCAAACATGGTAATGGAAAAAGCGCGGTTTGAATAAATTCATCATTTTCTTTCTTAATTTTAATGGGATAAAACATTTTTTTTACGGCACTTGAATTGTCTAGTCAATCATTTTGAATTTTTGTGACAAAACACTTTTTGAATATTCACTCCACATTTATTAGCCATCTTACAAGGAAAGGGCAAGAAGTCGAAAATTCAAAAAAATCTGAAACTTGGTCAGTATGTAGAGAGTGGCTACCTAATAACATAAAAACTATCAGTTGCCGCTAAAAAACGTTTTTAAGGGGTGAAACGTCCCCTCAAAGTTGGAACTCGAAAATTTAAAAATCGATGAAATTTTGTTTATACGTACGTAAAAAGTTCTAGTAACAAATATAACATTATTTTTTACATTTACACATTTTTAAGGGTTGAATCCACCCCTCAACTGTGTACTTAAAAATTTAAAAATTGATGATATTTTGTTTATATATACTATATACTATATAGTGCTCTAGTAACAAATATAACATTATTTTTTGCATCTACAAATCTTTAGGGGTTGAAACCCCTAAATGTGTGTACTAAAAAATTTATAAATTTATGATATTTTGTTTTTACACATTATACGAAATTCTGATAGTAAATACGACATTATTTTTTGCGTCCACACATTTTTAAGGGGTGAAATCACCCCTTCAAGTGTGTGCTTAGAAAATTTAAAATTGACGAAATTTTATTTATATATACTATTAAAATTTTTAGTAATAAATATAATATTTTTTTTTATACCTGCACATTTTTAAGAGGTTGAAACTACTCCTTCAGCTGTCGATTTGAAAATTTAAAAATGCCGAAATTTTATTCACATAATATATCACATAAAAATGGACTCATAATTTTTTTTTTTGCTTCCATGCATTTATAGGGGTGAAATATCCTTTCCAAATTAGAAATTAGAAACAAAAATTGACGAAATTTTGTTTACATGTACTACACAGTAGTCTAGTACATTATTTAAAAGCTATTTGTATTACTAATTTTACACATTATTATTATATTTATTGTAAGGTTGTTGTGTTTGTTGTATACGTAAAAAAAATTTTGTCAGTTTTGAAATTTTTAGTTTACAACTTGGAGGAGGTGTTTCACCCCCTAGAACTGTGTGAAGGAATATATTTATAATATATTTATCGCTAGGTCTCTATGTAAACACAATATCGCCAATTTTTAAATTTTTAGGTACGCACTTGAAGGGGTGGTTTGAAAATTTATGGATGCAAAAAATAATGTTATATTAATTACTAAAGATCTGTATAGTATATGTAAACAAAATATTATAAATTTATAAATTTTGAAGTACACATATTAAGGGGTAGTTTCAACCCCTAAAAATTTATAGATGCAAAAAATAATGTTATATTTATTACTAGAGCTCTATATAGTATATATAAGCAAAATATCATCAATTTTTAAATTTTTAAGTACACAGTTAAGGGGTAGTTTCAACCCTTAAAAATGTGCACATGAAAAACATAATGTTATATTTGTTACTAGAACTTTTTGAGGTACGCATAAACAAAATTTCATCGATTTTTAAATTTTTGTGTTCCCACTTCGAGGGGGTGGTTCATCCCTTAAAAACGTTTGTTAGCAGCAACTGATATTTTTTATGTTATTAGGTAGCCACCCTCTATATACTGACAAAGTTTCAGATTTTTTTGAATTTTCGACTTCTTGCCCTTTCCTTGTTAGTGGACGTTATTACCCACAAGTACCCTATTATTTGCTGAACGATGAGCATTTTTCATATTTATGCATTCAGTTAAAGCGTATTACAGCTAACAACATCAACGGGCGCCAAACCAAGGCATTTTAATGAGAGTGTGTATAAGCTGCTTCTTTAATTTTGGTATTTTTTTTCTTTAAAAATTATTTTTGTTATTTTTATAATAATATCACACATTACTGGGTATTAGTAGAAGGTAACAATGAACGCAAATGACTTGAAAGCAACATTAACAAATTAGTAAACGGATGGGAGCTACATGTATATGGTTAGCATGTTTTAACTGAGAACGTTAGTCGCGAAGACTGGACTAACCTTAGACTCTTCAATCTGTACAATATTTTGCTGTGATTCAGTAATGCTATCTTGTATGTAATTCAGTTCTTCCATATCATTATCAATCTCTAAATCAATGTCAGTATGATCTTCTCCGGCGGATATTGCGAGTGCTTTACGCTGTCGCAGTCGTTCGAGATTACGACTAAGTACCTCCCGACGCATAAGTAACCTATTCATATCACGTTCTTGATACGCTAGCACCTAATCATTATACATAACACTGTTGTAATATTACGGATATTTTTTTAGTCCACGTAATCACGACCATATTCAGTGAATAAAATATATTACAATATTATTATGTTATATTATTTCTTTTTTATTATTTGTTATATAATAAATAATATGCGTTTTCTAAAAGCAAATAATTTCTACAACTCATCAAATTCCCCACAAATATTTAAATACATTTTCTCACAATATTTCATCTTTAGGGGTTGCATAGGTTTATTTTAGCAAAAAAAAAAAAAAAAAACACCAATACTTTTTCGATTTTTTTTCTTGCAATAACGTAAAAGCCCCCATTATGGAACGGTATCTAATACTGGAATAGTTTTGACATTTACATATTTATTTCTTTAATTAAGGGAGGAGTTCAAATAAAAAAGCAACTTTTTTATTTATGATTATTTTGCTTGTTGAAATTTTCTTCAAATTAGGGATGGTTTTAAATAGAAAATTTTGTTTTTGAAACATTCATTACTCTTCCCTGTGGGGGGAGGGGGCCTTTTTTCACAAGTTTTTAAGCGTTTACAAGGAACGTCATATCTCAAAAAGTAATGAATATTATTTAAATATTTTTTCATTATTTTATTCCTAAGGGACCTGTCCATAAAACTGAGTATGGGTTTCAGGTAATTTTAAAAATTAACTATAAAATTGTAATCCCAAAGTACTAAGAATTATAAAACCCAATTTTTTATTAGAAAAAAAATGTTTAAAAATAGTTACAATTGTTCAAATGGAAAAAGCATACTCCACTTTATGCGCAATCTGTTTATGAACAAAATAAAAAAAAATAAGTCTATCTTTTCTAGAACTTGAGATATGATTTTCCTTGTCGGGAAAAACACAAGTTTCGGGAAATGGTAAAAAACAAAAATAATAACAAAAGAAGCGGTTTACTCACTGTTTATTAAAACGTCTACAAGGGCATAGAAATAAAAAAACATTATCTCAGTACATACTATAACTCGTCTACACACCAAAACTAAATATTACTGATCAAATCGCGAGGGAAGGGGGGGGCGAGCGTTATCTGCAAAGGAGCAGCAACTTGGCTGTGCAGCGGCTCACAAATAAATATTTTTCTAGTTGAAAAAAAATTTTTTTTGGCCATGTTTTATATATCACCGTGTTTGTAAAGAACCACAGAACGAAATAAAAACAAAAAAACGAGATTCGAAAAAAATTAGTTTATTAGCCGATTCTGGCGTGAACTCCCCCCTTAAGTAAGGAAACATTAAATGCGAGATGAATTTAAATTAAAAAACAATCATTCTATTAATAATAATTTTTGTTATCAGACGTTTCTTTCAGAAATAACTTCATTAATATGTAAATGTCAAAACTGTTCCAGTATTAGATACCGTTCCATAATGGGGGCTTTTACGTTATAAGAAAATATAATTTATTCCAACTTTTAGCATAGTATTGTACAGGGTGTTAATGAATAAGTGAAAGATTTTAATGGGTGATTGCTGAGGTTTTTTTACGTAAAAAAGTTCATATAAACCCAGGTCCGGAAACGCTTAGTTTCCAAAATACAGTGTTCAGTTTCTCGTTTTTTAAAAATATTTTTCTGTATTAAATTAAAAACTAATTATTTGATCATATTGGAAAAGTGAAGCGTCTTTGCCTTTTTACTGGTAAGACTTTTTTCATAAAATTACCTCAGCAATTAATAGGAGAACCTAAATCGGTTTTGTGGTAGGAACAATAATTATAAATTATTTTTTATCTTGAAAACGGCTACATGAACGACAAAATACTAAGTGGTCAAGAATTTATAGAATATTTAAGAAAAACATTTTCGAATTGGAAAAATCATTGGCGTGCCTTCTTTTTCTTCAAAAATATGTCATCACATTGCCGTACGGACGCCACTGGTTTGAGTGGAAATATTTTGTCTACTTCAGAATATGCGTATTTATCCTATTTGTACGAGTTTTTGAAATATTTAAAAAAAAAAAAATTTAAAAAAGACGAGAAAACTGAACACTCTGTATCTTGGAAACTAAGCGTTTTCGGACATGGGTTTATATAAACGTTTTTACATAAAAAAACCTCAGCAATCACCCATTAAAATTTTTCACACTTATTCACTAATATCCTGTATATTATTTTAAGATACTGTAAAAAAATTTTCATGAAAAAAAAAATTAAAATTAGCCCACTGACAGCTAGTTGTTGAAAATCGCTAATTTTTCGCCGTAGGCAGAGTATAACTCGTGAAATCCTTATTTGAAATCAAAAAACAAAATTTATTAGTAGATGCTTATGGCTTGTACTTGAACCAAGGATTACTGTTTCCGTGCATTACATCTTATTTTACAAATAGAAAATCAACGAAAAACACGAAAATTTTTACTAGGGGTGTGCAAATCGTGCTCGAATCGAATCGAATCGAATAGTGCTATTCGATTCGATTTCAAATCGAATAATTCGAAAAATCGAATTATTCGTTTTTTTCGAATAATTCGAAAAATCGAGTTATTCCTTTCATTTTTTCGGATAGCTCGAACTTTTTTTTTTATTTCTAAGACTGAAACATATACTAAGAACTTTAATAATATAATTTATATATATTATATAGTTTGATTTACAGAGCAGATTCATCCAAAAAATAATTAAGTAGTTTTAACTTGCAGTGGGTTCTTTTGTCGCATTTTTTTGTTTTAACGAATTTTCGAATCGAAAATTATTCAGCTATTACAGTCAATGTGGGGCGACTTAAGTCCGAGACAATGGCAGAAATTTTTCTTTGAGGTCCTTGAAACTCAAAAATGATATTCACTAAAATTTATATACGTATAATATAATTATTAATTCATCGTTACATAACTACATAAGTTTTTGTAACAATAAATTTTATTATTACTGTTTGATTTATTCTGTTATTTAGGCATAATGTAACTTTTCACTTTTAAAATTATTGTATTGGATCCGATGTTTTTTTTATTTAAATTAAATGTTTAAAAATCTCTAAAAATCAAAAGAAAAAACAAAAAATTCGAGCTATTCGAAAAAAAAAAAACGAATAATTCGATTTTTTGAATTATTCGTTTTCTTTCGAATAATTCGAATATTTTTCGAATAATTCAATTTTTCGAATTATTTGAAAAATCGAATCATTCGATTCGAAATTCGAATCGAATATTACTATTCGATTCGGTGCGAATTATTCGACATTTCGAATAATTCGCACACCCCTAATTTTTACCAAAAATCAAAATTTTTTATTTAAAACGCTGTCAAAAATTGAAATTTCATTTTTCTTAAATCCTTCGTTCAAGTACAAGCCGCAAGCATCTATTAATAGAAAAATTTTTTTTTTTGAATTCGGATAAGAATTTCACGAGTTACTTTACCTAAGGCGAAAAATCACCGATTTTCTACAACTATCTGCCAATGGCTTAATTTTAATTTTTTTCTATGATTTTTTTTTTACAGCATCTCAAAATAATATGCCAAAAGTTAAAATAAATTATATTTTCTTATTTTGCAAAAAAAAATCGAAAAAATAGTATTTTTTGCTAAAAAAATCCACGTAACCCCTTAAATCATTTCAAACAAACAAGTTGAACGAATCTGAAATGAGTGCACGTAACTCTATCTTACCTTAAAACCACCGCAACTCTCTCATTTCAAATTCGTTCGACCCGAAATGAGAATTTCAAGAAAATGAATTTATATTTGAATAAATAAAACACATCGTGATTTAGTGTTAATAACAAAATCCCCAAAAGTAAAATAAATAAATAAAAATAAATATATTTTTTTTTTTAAATATCCAACTTACTTGTTTGCTAAGTACAATTTTGTTAATATTTTTTTCCATTTTGTACCATTTCTGTTTCGCCTCCTTTGCTGAAAATGTGGGTGAACCTTTAAAAACAGATGTTTTATTTGTAATATTTTTTATTACTACAGTTTTATAGTTATACAATGGTCCAATTTCCAAAAAAAGCGGATAAAAATGAGAAAAGTAAAGTTTGTAATTTTGATCTTATTACCCGGTAATACCGTAGGGGGACACCATTGCACCTCGGTGCAAACCGACAGTTCATTATATCGTCTCTATAACTTAGCTAACTGAGCACCGGTCTCGTACGCATCTTCTTCTAGTTGTTCATTAGTAACGTTTGTTTGCACTTGTGTTTTTGAAATCAAAAGTGATGGAAGTTGAAAATAAAGGTGAGTAATTATTATGGATATGTGGTAAAGGGTAATTTAATATTTCTATAGGGTGTACTTATTACAAAGAAATATTGCACTGCTAATGTGTTTATTTATAAGAAATAGTTATGAGTTTGATCGAGTTGAATGGTTTGCTTTTTTTGCAACAAAGTATGAAGTATGTAAGATTATTTTAAAAAACAACATTCTTGCCCCAATGTGCCCCTTCGTTTTTTACACCAATTTCAGTTTTTTCTTGTCTCACTTCATATTCATAATCAGCGACCTTGAAAACCTTTATATACCATTTTTTGTTTCAATAAAACTAATTTTTTTAATTTTGTCCGCCATTTTGGACGCGCCATTTTGAATTTTTAAAATAATAATATCAAATTCATAATCAACGACCTTGAAAATCATTCTACAGGGTGTAAAATAAATAATTCTCGTCCTTT
The DNA here is from genome assembly GCA_035578155.1 of Brachynemurus nebulosus. Taxonomy (NCBI): domain Eukaryota; kingdom Metazoa; phylum Arthropoda; class Insecta; order Neuroptera; family Myrmeleontidae; genus Brachynemurus; species Brachynemurus nebulosus. Next base: position 18,491,168 of record JAPWDM010000007.1, on the reverse strand, counting down.
TGAGGGGTGTAGACACTAAAACCACAGGAATTTTTTCGGAATTAATAATATGAAAAAATCGCAAATTGACTAGCTTCAAAATTTTTCTAAGTACGGCCCTGACTAAATTATGCATGAATACCTTCTTAATATCAAAGGTACAAAATAATTTTATTGACTAAAATTCAATAAAATTCTGTAAACATGTTTAGGTTGTAAACGTGTTTCCTCGATCTTTTTTTAAAAACAGAAAATATATCTTACAAATATGAGATGATCAGAGCCGGATTAAAAAAAAATTTTAAGAGCCACTTTTTGTCCCTTTTTTAGTATCAAATTTTTTCTGTTAAAAAATAGTTTTAGTTAAAATTTATTGGCAAATATTAATTACATGGGTGAGATTTAGCCACTGTTTTCATAGCGAGATTTATATACTTTACACCCTGTATACTATTTTTTTGTTTCAAAAAACTAATTTTTTAGCGTTTTGCTATAGGCAATAGCGTAACGCTATTAAATTTGATCTGTGACAGCAGTGGAAGTGGTAATAGTAGATAGATACGTACAACATATCTTCAAACTTGAAACCTCGGTGCTGGAAATGTATTATTTTATTCTTACAAGGAAAGGGCAAGAAGTCGAAAATTCAAAAAAATCTGAAACTTTGTCAGTATATAGAGGGTGGCTACCTAATAACATAAAAAATATCAGTTGCTGCTAAAAAACGTTTTTAAGGGGTGAACCAGCCCCTCAAAGTTGAAACACAAAGATTTAAAAATCGATGAAATTTTGTTTATATGTACCTTAAAAAGTTCTAGTAACAAATGTAACATTATTTTTTGCATTTTTACATTTTTAAGGGTTGAAACCACCCACCTCTGTACTTAAAAATTTAAAAATTGATGATATTTTGTTTATATATACTATACAGAGCTCTAATAATAAATATAACATTATTTTTTGCATCTACAAATTTTTAGGGGTTGAAACCACCCCTTCATACGTGTACTTAAAAATTTAAAAATTGATGATATTTTGTTTATTTATGCTATATAGAGCTCTAGTATAAATATAACGTTATTTTTTGCATCTACAAATCTTTAGGGGTTGAAATCACCCCTTCATCTGTGTACTTAAAAATTTATTAATTTATAATATTTTGTTTACATATACTATACAGAGCTTTAGTAATAAATGTACCTAACATTATTTTTTGCATCCACAAATTTTCAAACCACCCCCAAAACCACCAAATGCGTACCGAAAAATTTAAAAATTGGCGATATTGTGTTTACATAGAGACCTAACGATAAATATATTATAAATATATTCTTTCACACAGTTCTAGGGAGTGAAACACATATGAAGGGCTGGTTTCAACCCCTAAAAATTTGTAGATATATTGTAGATATATTATAATTTGTAGATTGAAAAAATAATGTTACATTTATTATTAGAGCTCTGTATAGTATGTATAAACAATATATCATCAATTTTTAAATTTTTAAGTACACAGTTAAGGGGTGGTTTCAACCCTTAAAAATGTGTAAATGCAAAAAATAATGTTATATTTGTTACTAGAACTTTTTAAGGTACGTATAAACAAAATTTCATCGATTTTTAAATTTTTGAGTTCCAACTTTGTGGGGATGTTTCACCCCTATTTTGATATTTTTTATGTTATTAGGTAGCCACTCTCTACATATTGACAAAGTTTCAGATTTTTTTGAATTTTCGACTTCTTGCTCTTTCCTTGGTAGGCTTATTTTTTTTTCTATGAATGCTACATTTTAAGAAAAAAAACTATCAATGACATTTATTAACGAATTTAATATAATAATAATAAACGAATTAAAAGCAAAATTTTAATATTAAACTCAAAAACACATAAATAAGATTAAAAAAACCGCCTCCATTGAAATATATACGCGCTTCTCGGAACTGTCAAATTTATTTTACTTTAGAATCCCTATAATAAATAGAGTCGTGACATGTCAGTCATTTTCTATCCAAAACAGAGCGGGAAGCTTCAAAATTAATTATCACTTATTTGAATAAATATTTTTTATTTTTGCCCGCCATTTTGAATTTTCAAAATAATAATATCAAATTCATAATCAGCGACCTTGAAAACCCAATTTTTATTTTACTCAAACGAATTTTTGATTTTTGTCCGCTTTTTTTGGAAATTGGACTACCTGTGAGTTAGTGAAATAAAAATGAACGTACCTGGCGACGATCGAAGTTGTTGTTGTTGACGTTGAAGTCGTCGCAGGGCCATCACCTCCTCCTGTTTTCGTTTCAACACCTGCTCCTTCTGTTTCCGTTCCGCTTCCATGCTCTGAATCATTTTTGCATTTTTACGCGACTCCTTTTGTAATTGTGCTATTTCGCGCATTCGACGCGTTTCCGCATCCTTATGCCGTGCACTCTCCTCTTTCATTTGATTGATTAATTTCACTTTCATGCGTTTCATGTCGGCCAAATCGTTTTTCAACTGTTTCAGTTGAGTCTCGTGTTGCGATTGATCGCGCAACAGTTTGTTGTGCTCCTTTTTGGCCGCCTGAAGTTGTTTGAGTTGCATCTGTAGTTCGGATATTTTTTTCTCGTACCGATCCTTCATGATTCGGACTTTTTCGGGTTCGGAGGCTTGGTTGTGGAGATTGTTTAGCACACGGTCACGTTCAGCTTGCGTGTCATTGATTTTCGTTTGAAGTTGTAGTAATTGATTTTCATAGTTTTTCTTCAACGTTTGAATACGTTTTTGCGATAGTTCTAATTCCTCGATCAATTTCTGTTTCATATCAATGTCGGCCGACAGTTCGGCCAGTTCATTTCCTAGATGATCGTCCGATTTTTCGTCGGAGTCGCTCTCTAGGTCGGACATGTCGTTAATGTCTTTGTCCTCGTCGTCTTGATCGGCCATTTCACTTGTCGACATATCTCTGGTGGACGATCGGCTTAAGATATTCATCTTTCGTTGCAAATCGTATTTTGCATGTTCCAAAAGAATCGACGTGGACGAATCATCTACAAAACTGTTGCTGAAACTGTTATGCGCGCTTAAGTTCGCCTGAAGTCGTGCGATCTGTTTACGTAGATTCTGACACGTGAATTCTGACTCCATTAATTTGACACGGAGTTCCTCGATTTCTTTGATGTAATTTTGAATTAAATCGGTTATGTTGTCGGCACTTTCAGCATTTGAAACAATCCACGCACCTTTTGCTCTGTTCGCTAACAGTTCGGAATTTTTCACCGTAATAACATTTATGGTTTCTTGCATTGCCTTGATTCGATTTCGTAAATGATTCAATTCGGACTCCATCATTTTATTGGCCAGATGCATGTCATTTATTTCCTCTTGACCATCAGAACCAAGTATACGTTTGCCCTGAAAATAACAATATTTTCATTCTTTAAATGATTATGACCAGAGTTGTGCCATGTGATGTAAAAAACCAGTTTTTTACATTTTTATGTAAAAAATTGTAAAATACGTAAAAAACTGTAAAAAACCGTAAAAAATTGTAAAAAATGTAAAATACCTAAATCATTTGTCATTTCACTGACAAACAATTTATTTTGACGGTTATTACTTGTTAAGTTCACATAAAAAAACGTGTAAACAAAATGTCGACACAAAAATGATTTTTTGCTGGCGGAAGGCCATCCACAACTGACTACAAAGCTTTAAATTTCCAAATTAACAAACTGAGTTTTGACAGATCAAAAAAACTACTACATATTTATCTCTCTTTAAATCATAATAACAATAAAATCAATGATGATAGTGATGATAAAGATGATTGATGCCTTTAATAAAATTTAACTGAATAAACAAAAATCTTTTTAATACCGAATTCTTAAATAAACTATTCTATCAAAACTAATCTTTCCTTTTCCTGTTTGTACCCATTTATATTTTTAATTTTCAAATTATTTAATTATTAAGTTTTACTTTGCAAATATAGCAAATACTTCAATAGCAAATATGGAATACCATCAGTAACGCTTACTTATCTATTAAATTTAAAAAATTTAGTTTTTTACATTTTTTACAGTTTTTTTTTTATCAAAGCATGTATGTGTAAATTACGCGCACAACTCTGATTATGACCAGTTAACTCGTCTACAATATGGTGATACAGGTGCCGCCATCTGTGACAGATTTTCCGAATTACAGTATATTTCTAAATAATGTTCAATTTTATCAACGTAGTTTAGTATAATTTATATTTTGTAAATTCCTACGGTTCACTTTTTTAATGTTGGGATTTTTGATTTTTTCTTTTTCTTTTTTTGTAACCTTAACTATTGTATTTATCACTGGCAGTAAAAAGTCCGGCATTTTTAGACAAAAAAATTTTGTCCATATGGTTTATTTAAAAGGGTTAATTATCTTTATTTTTACTCTTCTTTCTAGTGATGTCGAGCCGAGGAACAGTTAGTCGATTAATCGACTAAAATCATTTTTCAGACAAAATTAGTCATTAGTCGAAAATATCGAGCATACTAGTGATGTCGGATAATTAATCGATTAATCGGTTTAGTCGATTAATTTTATTTACATTTAGGCATTTTTTAGTCGACTATTTTACCCTCGACTAAATGACTAAAATGACTAATATTTTTTTAAATGACTAAAAACGACTAATTTAACAGTATTTCTGCATTATTTATTAGACTCGAAAAAATGAAAAAAATTATCTGTTTGTATGATTGTTTATTTTTATGTGAATAATACATTGTAATAAGTAATTTCTTTTTTCGAAAAAGAAAAAATTAAAAATAAAAGTCAAAATTTAAATTAAAAACATTGTGTTGGAAAGAGTTACATAGGTTACCCTATTCATGAATTCGACTAAAAATTTAGTCGATTAATCGACTATTCTATGCTCGATATTTTCGACTAATGACTAATTTTGTCGGAGAAACAACTTTAGTCGATTAATCGACTAACTGCATCTCGACTTGACATCACTAGAGCATACAATAGTCGACCAATCGACTACATTTTTAGTCGAACTTATGTGACTCTTTTAAAAATTATGTTTTCTTTTGAATTTAATTAACTACTGACTTTTAATATATTTTTCAAGAAAAAGAAAAATATGGCATGTCACAGTGTGTTAATTAGTGATGTATGGCCGAGAAGCAGTTAGTCGATTAACCGATTAAAATTGTTTTTCAGATAAAATTAGCCATATAGTCGAAAATATCGAGCACAAAGTAGTCGACTAATCGACAAAATTTTTAGTCGATTTCATGAATAAGGTAACCTATATACAAAGTAGATTGAGAAAGGTATGCCGACGCGCAGGTCGTGATGGCGTAGATGGCGAATTACATATACATATACAGAGTGAGTTTTTTGAGAGTTGCCATTTTTATTACAGACAAACCGTTGATTTAATCGAAAAATTGTTTAAATAAGAGTTATAGATATCGACGGGGGCAACCGATTGCTATAATCAGAGGAGCTTAACGCTTATCAACGGTTTGGCTGTAATAAAAATGGTAACTCTCAAGAAACACACGCTGTATAAATATAATAATAAATAATTGTAATGCTGTCTTTTTCTAAAAATTCAAATATGTGACGTATTATGACGTAGATGGCGAACTGCGTAAAAAAAGCTTATTAACTTTCCATTGGAAGTTATTGTAATGGGTCCGATTTTACGAATCACTAATTTGTACATATTTCTACGTTTCAAGGTCACTAGAATCCGAATTCATCGTTTTTAACGTGATGTCTGTGTGTGCGTTCGTTCGTTTGTGAATTTTTTTTCGTCTCGCATATCTCGAGAACAAATGATGATATCAACTCCAGACTAATTTCATTAGATGCGTAATTAAAAAATGAAGACCGGATAAATTTTTCAGCAAATTCGGATTAGCAGTTTGTTTTTTATAATAAGAAAACGAAATTAAAAATTTTTTGTGAAATATTTATCGTCTCGCATATCTTGAGAATAAATGATGATATCATTTGTTTAATGAGGGGCGGAGTCCCCCACGAGATATAGGGCGCGAAGCTCACTAGTGGGGCGCAAAGGGCAAAGCTCTGTCGGGGGTTCGGGGGAGGAGCCCCCTGAAATGGAAAAATAATTATTTATGTACAGTAGTCTCTAGTCGCTAGGACATGCAATGGGAAGTTGACAGTGTGGGTAGACCTGTCCCCCCCAAATTTTTTTGAACTCAAATGTAGTGTACTTTTCTGTATCTACTTTGCCTATGTAACTCTTTCAAAAACGAGGTTTTTTTTTGAATTTAATTATGGACTTTCAATATTTTTCTTTTAAGAAAAAGAAAGATATGAAATATCACAATATATTAATCACATAAAAATGAAAAATTATACAAATAGATAATTTTTTAGTTTCCATTTTTTAAAGTCCAATAAATAATACCAAAAACGTTAGTCATTTTTAGTCATTTAAAAAAAATTAATATCTTTAATCATTTAATCGAAGGTAAAATAATCGACTAAAATATGACTAAATTTAAACATAATTAGTCGACTAAACCGGCTAATCGATTAATCATCAGACATCACTAAGTGTTAACCACATAAAAGTGAAAAATCATACAAATTGATAATTTTTTTAACTCCAATAAATAAGAGAGAAAAATTAAGAAATTAGTCGTTTTTAGTCAATTAAAAAGAAATTAATCATTTTAGTCATTTAATCGAAGATAAAATAGTCGATTAACCCTTTTAAACAAACCATATGGAAAAATTTTTTTGTCTCAAAATGCCGGACTTTTTACTGCCAAGTGATAAGTACAATAGATAAGGTTACAAAAAGAGAAAAAGAAAAAAAATCAAAGATTCCAACATCAAAAAATTGAACCTTAGGAATTTAAAAATTATAAATTATAGTAAACTATGCTGATAAAATTTGACATTATTTATTCTACCGTATTTCGGAAAATCTGTCATAGATGGCGGCACCTGTACCAGTGAATATGTATCGCAGCATTTTGAGCCGCCATACTGTAGCACGAGTCTTAATCATTTAAAGCGTTAAAAATTGACTAACAAAAAGTGCAAGCAAAATTAGTCGATTAAATCGATTAATCATCCGGCATCACTACTTCTTTCGATTCATAAAGTACTTGCGAGTACGTAATTAATATATTTTTTATTACTCATGCGGGATAAGTACCACCTTGACGCACGCATTTTTGTTCGACAAATAGCTACTTGCCCATTCTACTGTTGCCACATGACTTAAGCATATTTGAACTGCTTTTCTGCGTGCAGAAAATCACATTTATGCTCGCAAATTGGCAATAAAACACAAACACTAAAAATATCATTTTAAAAATAAAAAAGCATATATGCAACTTGTGGGGTATTGTCAGTTGTCCACTCGAATGAATGAGCGCACTCACTTCGATCGTGCACTCAACTTCGCTCTCGTGGACAATCGACAATTTCCCGCGATTATTGCCACTAATGTGTCCAATTAAATACAGTATGTACATTTTTTTTCTGTTCGTCCATTCGAAGTTTGGATGAAAACCAAATTTGAAGTTTTAATAAATCCTTACTAATATTATAAATGCGAAAGTGAGTTTGTTTGTTTGTTTGTTTGACTGGCTTTCACGTCTCAACAGCTTAACCAATTAACTTGAAACTTTGCACAGACGTTGCTTGCGGGCCAGAGACGGTTATAGGCTACTTTTTATTTCGGGAAAATATTTCATTCCCGAGGGAAAATGCATTAAATTACAACAGCTGACTATTAAAAAACGGATAAGTAATTTCAAACTTCGTATATTGCTAACAGAAGGGGTGAAAAAGGACACAAACTACTTTATACCCCGGGAAATTTCCCGTGGGAAATTTCATTCCTGTGGAAAAATATATTTTAAATGAAACAAAAAATGATAATAGACAAATATGACGATATAAAGCGATAAACATAGGTTATTTTTTATCCCGATAAAATATCTCATTCCCGAGGGAAAATGTATTTAAAACGAAACAATGAAATAACAACTGACTATTTAAAAAAAAAGCATGTTTGATTTCAAACTTTGCATATTGTTTACAGAGACGATGAGAAAGGACACAGACTACATTCTATCCCGGGAAAATATCTAACTCCCGTGGAAAGTCTTATTGCCGTGGGAAAATATATATTTAAAACAGTATAAAAAAGAATCATTGGTTTCATTTGAACTTGGCATGTTGTTAAAGGAATGTTATAGTCTGTTTTTTACCCGGGGAAAATATTGTATTTCTGTGGGGAAATTCCAAAGAAAAAAGTAACAGTACCTACTCGACGCGCATTAGCAACGTGATGAAAGTACACTTTATATGTTTTAACTAGATGCCATAATTTCAAACTCCACGCGGGCGAAGCCGCGGGTAACAGCTAGTAAATAAATAAATAAATACCTGTTTATACTCCAACAATTCCATTTGTAACTGGGCAATTTCTTGCCGCAATAGGGAAATGGTTCGTGAACTTTTATCTTGATTCAAGATCACTTTGTTCTTGATATTCTTCGCCCGATTTGCATATTTTAGCGTATTTAATGTTTCCATAAAGTCGCGATCACTCGGTGAAACGCAAGCAATCATTAACGTTTGACTATTTCCACCTAAACTATCCTGTAACAGTCTTGTTAATTTTGAATCTCGATACGGAATGTGCTGCGGTTTTTTGCCTTTTGTTCCTAGCGCGGATATCACGTTCCCTAAAGCTAACAGTCCACAGTTTATCGAGATACCCTCTTTGGCACGTTCGCCGGTTGCACCGGTTCGTTTCATGCGTTCCGAACCGGCCAAATCGACGAAATGAAATTTGGAAGTTAACGTTTCAAATTCACCTTGATCGAATGAATCACAGTTTTCAAGCTAAAAAAGTTATTTAGAAGTTATTTACAAGTTAAAAAAAATTGTATTAAGGGGAGATTCGCCAAAAAAAAAAATTAGATTTCTTTTCTTTTCATAATTATGTTCTTTAAGGTGTTAAAAATATTCTTAAAAAATTTTATTTAAAAAAAAAAAACGAAAAATCAAAAAGTTGTGGGTATTTTAGTGCGAGCACTGTACTATAGTTCATTGACGTTATAAAACTTTAAATGTTTTTTTTCTCGAAACTACGTTTTTCGACATGGTTCCGCGTGTATTTCGAAAAGTATTTAAGGTATTGACATAAATCAAAGTGCAAATTATTCCTCGATACCATCATTTTGGCAGGAACCAGAATCTTTTGATTCCGTAGACCGTAATATATTTTCAAAATGGCGGCCGTTTATAGTCGAGAAAAACCGGTAATTTTTGACGATTTATTTTCAAAATGCGATTTTTCGCTGGTTTTTTACTTTTTTTTCCTTAGATCCTAATTAGTGTCATAACTGTATATGTCTATTTTCAAAAAATTTTTAATTTTTGGATTTTAGTTGACTAGGGATTTTAGAACGCGCGGAACCATCAAGATGGAAAAATTTCGCGGTGTCGACTTCAACGTCATTTATAGTCAACTCATTTCTGTAATCTTAAGACATGTAAAAATAATGTTGTATATTTAGTTTTTTAAAAAAGAATTATTTGTATAAAAAAAATAATTAAAAGGGTCGATTTTTGATGTTTTTTTGGAGAATCTCCCCTTAAGGTACCATCACAGTGTGATCGGCCGAAAAATAGTCAATTTTCGCGATTTTTTGTCGGATGGATATAGGATGGGGGAATGGGGATGAATTTTTTTTACGATTAATACCACTATTTAACAATATAAAAATATTTTTATTTATTTTTTTATAAATATCATAATTTTTTGAAAAAACTGTCTTTAAAAAAGGGCGGATATTGGCGGTAAGCCCCTATGTTGCTATGGGATCTTTTTTATTTTAAAATTTGAAAAAATGGCGACGGTTTGAGTAAAAAGTACAAAATTTTTTAGTTTTTCGTGTGGAAAAATAGGAAGATTTAAAAAAAAAAAAGCTCCCATAGAAACATAGTGGCTTACCTACAGACTGATAATCTATTTGATTTTTCTTCCAAATGAAAACGGCGCCCGCAATCGTGGGCACCAATATCCGCCGTTTTTTAAAGACACTTTTTTCAAAAAATTATAATAATTACAAAAAAATAAATAAAAATGAATAAAAAAAATATTTTTATATCCTTAAATAGTGGTATTAATTGTAAAAAAAATTCATCCCCATTCCTCCAGCCTATTCATCCGAAAGAAATCGCGAAAAATGACTCTTTTTTAGCCGATCACACTATGATGGTACCTTAAGGTGTTAGAAATATTCTCCTAAAATTTTATTTAAAAAAAAAATCAAAAATCAAAAAGTTGTGGGCATTTTAGTGCACGCACTTTATTATAATTCATTGACGTTATGAAATTTTAAATGCTTTTTTCTCGAAACTACGTTTTTCGACATGGTTCCGCGTGTATCTCAAAAAGTATTTGAGATATCGACATAAATCAAAGTGCAAATTATTCCTCGATGCCGTCATTTTGGCAGCAATTAGGAACTTTTGGTTCCATAATATATTTTCAAAATGTCAACTGTTTATAGTCGAAAAAAACGGTAATTTTTGAAAATTTATTTTCAAAATTCGATTTCTCGCTGATTCGCTTCGAATTTTGTTGAAAAAATTTAGTTTTTTTAATAAAATATACAGGGTGTAAAAAAAATAACTCTCGTCCTTTTGAGGGGTGACTCATTGCACCCTGTAGACACTAAAATCACAAGAATTTTTTCGGAATTAACAGTTTGAGAAAATCGCAAATTAACTGGCTACATGATATTTCAAAATTTTTCTAAGTATGGCCCTGTCTAAATTATGTCTTCTTAATATCAAAGGTACAAAATAATTTTATTGACTAAAATCAGGGCTGGGAACAATTTAAAATGATTTCACTTTAAATATGTATTTAAAATACAAAATGGCATTTTGCACTTTCTATTTTAAATAAGTTCGGTCAAACCATTTTCCATTTTGTATTTAAAATGTAAATTTGAATTCATTTTTAAAATGAAAATGCATGTATAATCAAATTTATGTGTATACAATATTAATTATAGAACTTGAATTGAACGACTTGAAGTCTAACAAATTGTAAATTAAATGTAAGTTGATTTAATTGACTCAAATTTTTTATAACTCGAATTTCAATGTCACTTGAGTTAAATTTGTTACTAGAGTTGCAGTTCTCTTAAGTCAAACTTTTCTGACGCAAGAAATATTTTTGTATTTCGAGTAGATGATTTTCATAATTTTATTTAGAAGTTGCAGTCGTAACCTAGTCAAGGTTTGAATATGTCAAGGCCGAATTAAATTTTACAATATTTTTAAGAAACAATATTTGAAGAGTTAAGTTTCGTTTTTATATCATGAAAACTACAAAATTTTCTCAAAAGACTGCCTTTATTTAATTTCAGTACGTGTGACATTTTCTTAACACCTTCCCTTTTTTTTTAAAATTAATATAACTTAATAATAATAAAAAAATTTATAGGATAAATTTAAAGTAAAAAAAAAAGCATTTTGCATTTTATAATCCATTTTAAATAACTATTTTCCATTTTCAATTTTAAATGTGTTCAGCAAAACCATTTTCTATTTTGTATTTTAAATGCATTTTTGGAAACCATTTTCCATTTTCTATTTTAAATGGTTTCTATGAATCATTTTTCCCAGCCATGACTAAAATTCAATAAAACTTTACAAACAAGTTTAGGTCGTAAACGGGTCATTACACGCCACTTCATCCAGGTCATGTCACCCATGACCTCAGAATTAGCTGAAAATTTTTTTATTTTTGGTTATTTAACCATCCTAATCATCTGTACAAAATTTAAAAAAAAATATCTCTAATAGTTTTCAAGTTATGAATTTTTGAAATTTAGCAAAATAGGGTGAAAATGATGTTTCCGTGGTATCACTTTCGGTGACGTTATAGTTTAAAGACCTTTTTTATGTGATTTTTTCTCCTCTTTCCAATGGTGTAAACAAAAATTTTGAATTTTGGGAAATTATTCCAAAAAACTCGTTTTTTGAGCTTCCAGACGTCGGACGTGTCTGAAAAATATTAGCGGGTAAAAAATCATTATTATTGTTCCAGATTATTTTAGTTTACATTTTTAGGGTAAATTTAAAAAAAAAAATTACTACGGTTACTGCTAAGCCTTTGGTCAATAATCACTTTTAAAGATTTTTTGTTTATCGATTAAAAAATGTCTCAAAATTTAAGTCTAACAAAGCATTACATAGAAACATGAAGTGATAATTAACCAAATTTATTTTTCCTGTAATTTCCTGACTTTTCTGAACATTCTGATGAAAAAATTATTGCCTTATGTTAAATATTATAGAAGTTATACTTTTAATTTCAAATGTTATCGAGTGCCTGTGAAACATTATTAGTGTATGGCGGATTTTTATCCGTATTTAAACATACAACAATATTCATATGTTCACTAAATGTTCAGCTTTGGCTGATACTTGAACACTCGATGTACTTTGGCAAATGGCCAATTCATTATGTTAATTAAAATTGACATAGTGTTTGAAAAATTACCAAACTGGATCGGCTGGGACTCGAACCCGGATCTCTTGGTTACCAGCCAAGCGCCTTACCAACTAGGCCACCGATCACTTGTTCGAGTGCCACTCCAATTCAGTAATCAATCAAACACAACCTCTCTCTAATGCGAGACGCAGTTTTATACTTTTAATTTCAAATGTTATCGAGTGCCTGTGAAACATTATCCAGTTTGGTAATTTTTCAAACACTATGTCAATTTTAATTAACATAATGAATTGGCCATTTGCCAAAGTACATCGAGTGTTCAAGTATCAGCCAAAGCTGAACATTGAGTGAACATATGAATATTGGTGTATGTTTAAATACGGATAAAAATCCGCCATACACTAATAATGTTTCACAGGCACTCGATAACATTTGAAATTAAAAGTATAAAACTGCGTCTCGCATTAGAGAGAGGTTGTGTTTGATTGATTACTGAATTGGAGTGGCACTCGAACAAGTGATCGGTGGCCTAGTTGGTAAGGCGCTTGGCTGGTAACCAAGAGATCCGGGTTCGAGTCCCAGCCGATCCAGTTTGGTAATTTTTCAAACACTATGTCAATTTTAATTACAGAAGTTATGGATTTTGTAATATAATAACGTCACCGAAAGTGATAGCCACGGAAAAACCATTTTAACCCTATTTTGCTAAATTTCAAAAATTCATAACTTGAAAACTATTAGAGATAATTTTTTTAAATTTTGTACAGATGATTCGGATGGTTAAATAAACAAATAAAAAAATTTTCAGCTAAATCTGAGGTCATAGGTGACATTTTATGTTTTTATTGGATGATTTGAAATGAAATGACCCAAACGTGTTTCCCAGATGATTTTTTAAAAACAATAAAATTATCTTACAAAGATGAGATAGTCAGAGCCGGATTAAAAAAAAAGTTTAAGCGCCCCTTTTTTGACCCATATTTCGTATCAAATTTTTTCTGTTAAAAAACAGTTTTGGTTCGAATTTATTGGCAAATATTAATTACATGGGTGAGACTGACCTACTGTTTTCGTAACGAGATTTATATACTTTACACCCTGTATATTTCTATAAAAAAAAAATAATAAAAATGGTCGATTTTTAATGTTTTTTTTGGTGAATCTCCCAGTAAAAGAAAAAAACAAAAACATTACTGGTATAATACGTTGTTGTCGAATTAGAAGGCTAAATATTGCATGGGAACGACTTGATTGCGAATTCATTTGTGTACTGGCTGTGCGTCGCGATAGTGCACCAATTCGTAAACATTGTAGCGCATCGTCCACGCACAGTACAGGTTTCTGCTGCACGCCGGTAATATGAATGTCGCCGTGGATGTCCTCGTGAATTTTCATCAATTTTTTACTGTCGTAATCTTTCACCGGATCGAATAGATCAATTATCTCTTCATTGTATATTTCCATGAATTGGGCAACGATTTTAAACTCGGGTATATTTTGTCCATTTTGAGCGGCTTCGTCGATACGTTTTTCAATACCATTAAATATGTGTTGAATTGCACGTGGAATTATCCCCACCTAATAAACAATCACGTAAAAATAAAATATTTTCTATATAGCCTGTGTGTGTGTGTGTGTGTGGTTTTTATGTGGTGAATAGAGACCGCATAAAAAAAATACCCTTGTTGCAGCATTCTGCATAACATAGCGAATTTCCGTTTAAAAAATTAGTTTTTCTCGGAAACTAGTTGACATAGAATAATAGTTTAAGGGGAGGTTTACTTGAGCGTCGTTAAAAAAAATCGATTTTTTTTTTGCAGAAATTTGTAGTTAATTATGTGTAGAATATGTTCTCAAAGTGATTTTGCTGAAAGTAATTTAAGGGAAGGTTTACTTGAGATTTGATCAAAAAATCGATTTTTTTTTGCCGAAATTGATAGCAAATTATGTGTAGAGTATGTTCCCAAAGATTTTTGCACATTAACCGAATCCAGCTTTCTATAATAAAAAAAAACTCAAAAAACGTAGTTCACGGAATAATGAGTATTAAATATAAAATTTTGAAAATACGTTTCTTTATACATATATTTTATAATATCTCGGAACCACATTTTTGGAACTGGTTGACACGATAACTCAAAAACTATTCGATGGATCCTTTTTTTAAATTTTTTATTTTAAAGATAATTCAATTCTCTGGCAGCTATACCTAAGTCCGATACACTTTCAGTATTTTTTATTTTTTTTTATTTTACTTTAAAGAGCGAAAAATAAGACAAAAATCGTAATCAAAAGTTCACACATCCGCCATTTTTTTTCTTTCAGCAATTTATTGATATTATAGGTAGAGGTGCCGGTACTCTTCATACATTTTATAAATCTTTTTTGTTTTTGTATTTCAGTGGTTTATTACCGGTGCTATGATGTCAACCAGCAAGGCATCGGATTTTCGGATCGTCACACTGCACTATCTATAAAATGGACAATTTTTTATATTTTTCCTTGAAAAATTTCTTTTGTGTAGTCTAATACCTAATAAAGATGTGTACAAAATTTGAAACTGATATTTACTTCCGTTCTTGAGAAAAAAATTCCAGAAAGATACATAATTTTTAAGGATTCTCAAGTAAACCTCCCCTTGTGTAAAAAAAATGTCGCAAAAATTTTTGAATAAAGGGAAATTTTCGCAAAAAACTAATTTTTTTTACAAAAATTACCCAAAATATTATGTTTCGGGCATCGGACGTGCCTGGTTAACGAACTCGTCCAACGGTTTGGGACTTCCAATATTTTCACCAAATTTCGTAAAAGTAGGACGTTTCGTTCGAGAGTTATCGTGCGGACACACACACACACACATACACACACACATACACACACACATACACACACACACACACACACATATATATATATATATATATATATATATATATATATATATATATATATACAAGGTGGTCCAGAATTATGTACCGTAATTGCTAGAGCTGGTAGTACGTTCAAAAATAATGGTACCTGTTCATGTACACTTTTTTTCAAAACTCAATAATAAGGGAGATAAAATTCTGTAAAGGGGTGAAACGAAAACCATTATTTCTTAAATATTTTCCAAACGCTTTTGAACACGGATTGATATTTTAGGGGTACTTATTTTGCGTTAGAAGGATTAAATTTATGTCAACACTTATTCCACCACTCATGACTAAGGGGTGGTTTTGGGTGGTAGGTGTGAGTTATCACGTCTTTACTTTTTTAACTTGCAATTATTTAAACAAAATCCTTGATAATATGATTCCTCAGACAAGTTCACGCAAAAAAGGTATACTTGTTACATTTCGATAAATATTACCGTTTTCGAGTAATTTAAAGTAGAAGTATCTATTTCCAAATTATCCCCTAATCATAATTGATGGAATAATTGATACCATAAATTTAATTATCTTAATGTTCATACGCACCCCTAGATTATGAATCGAGTAATCAAAAGCGCCCAAAATTGTTTTTAAAAGAAGAAGTTAGTTTCATTCCACCCCTCTACATTTTACCCCTCTGCTTTATCTCCCTTATTATTGAGTTTTGGAAAAAAGTGTAGATGAAAAGGTACCATTATTTTGAACATACTATCAGCTCCAGCAATTACGGTACATAATTCTGGACCACCCTATATATATATATATATATATATATATATATATATATATATATATATATATATATATATATATATATATATATACTGAGATTTTGCGGAAGATTTTCTGTTCAGAGCGTTCATAAAATTCCGGAACAACTCCGCAAAAGTTCCGCAAAATCTCACTTAATATTGACTTTATCGAAAAATAACTCGGACAAAAGTTTCATGGGAAAAAATGAGGAACTAGAAAATGACCTCGAATTTAACCTTGAATCATATTTTTTTCGTTTTTATGGCCTTTACACGACCTTGGGATATGAAGTATGAATATGGTTTTGAACGTAAAATTTCCCGCTCTTTCCGAATCCGAGGTCAAAAATAGGGGTTTCCATTTAAAAAAACAAAGTTGACCTCCAAATTCTAGTCAAGGTCATGTTCAAGGTCAAATTCGAGGTCATTTTCTAGTTCCTCATTTCTTTCCATGAAACTTTTGTCCGGGTCATTTTTCGATAAAGTCAATATTAACTGAGATTTTCAGCTGTCCCGCTACTTTATGAACACCCGGTATAAATTTTAGCGAATATTATTTTCGGTTGCTAGGGACCTCAAAACAAATTTCTGTCATAGTCCCGGGCTCAGGTCACGTTATGACAGTAGCTGTAATAGCTGAATTCCATTCTGGAAATTCGCTAATATTCAAAAATTTCATAAATAGCTACAGAGAGTACAGCTGAACCTGTTTTTATGCGGTCGTTTTTTGTGCGATTTTTTAAAAAATGGTCATTAAAAGGCATAATGTGAATCAAAATCAAGAGAAAGTAGGAAACTTAAACATTAACTATAGTAATTATTCTTATTTTTTTCTCGATTTTCAATGAAAAAAATCACAATTTTTGAAATTTTTTTTAAGTTCGCCATTTTGTTATTTATTAATATAAATGGTTAATCTTAGTTCGAACGATAGAGACAAATCTATAAAACAAGAATATGGTTGATTTTTTCATTTTAGGTCATTACAAATGGCAATACACTGCCCACCACCCATTCATGTTTTTTTTTGAGGAGTCTACTTTGACCCTAATAAACATAAACAAAACATCGTAAAGTTGAGTAAGAAAAAATTTTCTTAAAAAGTCTGAGATGCAAATAAAAACATAAAAAAAACTGAAAAGATTGTATTATATTTTGGTACAGAAAAAAATCCTGAAATTAGCTTTAAATTTTACGCGTCGAACCCAAAATACTTTAAAAATTTGAGCGAAGTGGGACTAGCAGTAAATAATTTTGGTTAGACATTTAATGGGATTTCATGGTAACGTCGTGGATACTATTACTCCAAATGCAATTGAATTTGTAGGGGAACAGACCGCAAAACTTCTGACAACTTCATAAAAAATAATTGAATAGTTCAGAAGTTATGCCACTTGGTGCAATTTAGTGTATTAATGGAATGACATAGTAGCGGCGTAGCTACCGTTACTCCGATTTCGATTAAATTCATAGGGGACCATCTAGGAACCAAACTGCATAATTTCTGAAAATTTTATTAAAAACAATCGAATAGTTCAGAAATTATGCCACTTGGTGCAAAATGGCGACACACAGACGGACAGACAGACACCAAACCAAAATTGTTCAGGAAACTTTAAAAAGTAAAATGTGCGTAAAAAATTTTATTTTGGAGGGAAACAATTTTTTATTTTTCAAAAGTGATCACAATGCTTCCGCTACTTTAGTAGTCTCGGAAGCAAAAATTATTTTATAAAATGTAGATCCTAAATTATCATATGTATAAAAAATTACGCTTTAAAAATAAATTTTTCACTTAAAAAAAATTATTTAAAAAGAGTCTTTTTTTCTCAACTTCACTCACTAATAGTAGGGTAAAAGACCCTATACCGGAACGCGATCCAATATTGGAACAGTTTTGACATTTATATATTAATGAAATTATTTCTGAAAGAAACCTCTGATAACAAAAATTATTATTAATAGAATGATTATTTTTCAATTTAAATTCACCTCGCATTTAATGTTTCCTTCTTAATTAAAGAAATATATACACATATTAAACAATTTTTATTGAATACAGTATTTTGATTCTTTATTTACGTCTGATACTTAAACCATTCAATGTTTCCTACTATGACGTCTAGATATCACTCTATGTGTCATATTACTCATATTAGACGTCTGTTTATATATCGGTTCCCAACTCCTAGTGTCATTAATATTTTTTTGTTTGCATATAGAGATCGACATTTTGTAAAAGAAAAACATTAAGGTATCATCACAGTGTGATTCTGCCGAAAAATAGTCAATTTTCACAATTTTTTTCGGATGGATAGGATGGGGGAATGGGAATGAATTTTTTTTTACGATTGATGCCATTATTTGACAATATAAAAATATTTTTTTTTAAATTTATTTTCATTTATTTTTTTTTTATAATTATAATTTTTTGAAAAAAGTGTCTTTAAAAAAGGCCGAAATTCGATGCCCACGATTATGGTCGCAGTTTTTATCTGAAAAAAAAGAATCAAATACATTATCAATCTGTAGGTAAGCCGCTATGTTCCTATGGCAGCTTTTTTTTCTTTGAAATTTGCAAAAATGGCGGCGGTTTAAATAAAAAGTACAAAATTTTTTACAGTTTTCCGTGTGAAAAAATTTTAAAAGAAAAAAAAAGCTCCCATAGGAACATAACGGCTTACCTACAGATTGATAATCCATTTGATTATTTTTGTTTCAGATAAAAACTGCGGCCGCAATCGTGGGCACCGAATTTCGGTTTTTTTTAAAGACACTTTTTTAAGAAAATTATAATAATTATAAAAAATAAATAAAAAAAAAATTTTTGTATTGTCTAATAGTGGAATTAATCGTAAAAAAAAGTTCATCCCCATTCCCCCATCCTATCCATCCGAAAAAAAAATTGTGAAAATTGACTATGTTTCGGCTGAATCACACTGTGATGGAACCTTAATAAATAAAAAATTTTTGGGTTGTGTTTTTTTAAAAACATATTCATTGGATAAAAAAAAAAACTTTCTTTCATGCTTATTAAGGGGAGGTTTACTTGAGAGTCGTTAAAAAAAATCAATTTTTTTTTTGCAGAAATTGGTAGTTAATTATGTGTAGAATATGTTCCCAAAGTGATTTTGCTGAAAGTAATTTAAGGGAAGGTTTACTTGAGATTTGATAAAAAAAATCGATTTTTTTTGCCGAAATTGACAGCAAATTATGTGTAGAATATGTTCCCAAAGTGATTTTACTGAAAATAATTTAAAAACAAGATTCTTGCACATTAACCGAATCCAGCTTTCTATAAAAAAAAAAATTCAAAAAACGTAGTTCATGCAATAATGAGTATTAAATATAAAATTTTGAAAATACGTTTCTTTATATATATTTTATAATATATCGGAACCACATTTTTGGAACTGGTTGACACGATAACTCAAAAACTATTCGATGGATCCTTTTTTTTAAATTTTTTATTTTAAAGATAATTCAATTCTCCGGCACCTATACCCAAGTCCGATACACTTTCAATATTTTTTATTTTTTTTATTTTACTTTAAAGAGCGAAAAATAAGACAAAAATCGTAATCAAAAGTTCAAACATCCGCCATTTTTTTTTCAGCAATTTATTGATATTATAGGCAGAGGAGCCGGTACTCTTCATATAATTTATAAATCTTTTTTGTTTTTAGATTCCGGTGGTTTATTACCGACGCTAGGATGTCCACCAACAAGGCATTGGATTTTCGGATCGTCACACTGCACTATCTATAAAATGGACACTTTTTTATATTTTTGTAGTTTAATACTTAATAAATGTGTGCACAAAATTTGAAATTGATATTTACTTCCGTTCTTGAGTAAAAAATTCTAGAAAAATACATAATTTTTAAGGACTCTCGAGTGAACTTCCCCTTAAGAAAAAAAAAATAGGTGTTTAATTTATTTGTCAATTTTTATAAGCCAGTTTAATTATACACCTACAAATAGTGTTCGGGTATAGGGGATTTTACGTTAGTTATCTTAAAAAAATAAAAATTAACAAAATCGTACAAAAAACGACCGCATAAAAATAATTTTTGCTGTACTATTCAATTATCCATATATGTAGCTATGTGTTTTAATAGTTTTAACAACATGTATTTTAATTATTAATTCAAGGTAAATTTACCTGTTCTAGTGGTAATTCGATGTCAAATCCAGTACCCATCGTGTACGTTTTTCCTGATCCAGTTTGCCCGTACGCCAACACGGTCGCATTGTATCCTTGCAATGCCCCCTCCACCAATTTTGACACACACGTGTCATAAATTTCCTCCTGGCCAACGCTCGTGTCAAACACATAATCATATGTGAACGACTTGTCACTTCCAATTGTAATTTGTGGCTCACCCGGTGTCACTCGTGTACACACTCGACACATGTCAATTATTTCGCGAGGTATTTGTGGTCGAACTCTACCAATTTAATATATATTAATTAGAATTCATTAATTTTTTATATCCGTTAAGGGGGTTATATGGGTTTTGTTTTAGCAAAAAAAAAAAAACACTGTTTTCAACTTTTCTTTTTATTTGGTCGATTCTGTAACTATTAACAGTCTGTAAAACCTCTGTTACGTGGCCCCTCCACACTCAATAATACTGCACAAAATCTGAGGTGGTACAATATTATTGATCGTCTGTAAGTTATATTGAAGGGTTGTACAATATATTGTGCTGATCAAAAACAGTTTGAAATATATTGTGCAATGAATGAATATTGTAACGTCTGTAGGCTTTGCAAATGTTATTGCGCAATATGACTATTTATTTAAGTTTCAATTTATTAATTGTTTTGTAATGTTATATTTGATGGCTATTCATTGAATCAGTTTGCCTTATTAATTTGAAAGAGTAATTATTTATTGCTTCGCAACATCTTTATCACTTAATATTTGAAATTAAACAACAATTGAATTATTGTATAATTCCTACATTCAATTTATTGTACAAATTTCTTTTACAAATTATTGAACTGTCTGGAGGGAAGTTCAATAAATTGCACAAGTTGATTACACAATATTATTGAGCGTGTAGGGGCCGCTTAAGACTGTTAAATTACAGAATGTTAAAAAATGGTATTCTGTACGCAATTTTTAACAGAAATGTTAGCTAACATTCTGTTATTTCTCTGTAAACTTTACAGCACTCAAAACACTCGCCATAAACTTTACAGAGCTGTTAAATAGGCTAATTATTATGGATATTATTAAATATCGATAATTTTGATTTTTGCATTTTTTATAAATTCAATATTTTGACGTTTTAATTTGTCATTTTTTGAATTATTTGATATCTGTAAGTATGTAATCATGAAGTATTTTTTGTAGTAAGAACACTGTTGAGGAAATAGTGCAGTGTTCTTAAATCGGATAGGATGTAATTTCAAATAAAATAAATTTATTATGAATTATTTTTTTTTATAAACAGTGAATGTTTTCGAGACAAAATCGCACTGACACAATTTGTCCACATGAAGCGTTTTACCTTTTCTCGACAGTGCTTCAGTTATTTAATGTATTTCATCAAGTATTCTTATTCATAGTATTGTCAATTCTTATTTTGTTGTCTACGTATTTAATACACAATGCATTGTCTTTTGATAGAGAATAAGCACTCCTTACTTTACCTGTTTTCACAATTTTTTTAAAAAAATTATTACCCATAAAAGTGTCAATAACATAGGCCTACGAATTTTAAGTTTTGTCACCCCCTTTTGGATTTGATGACTGATCTTAGGGTAATTTGGTGCGCTGATTACGAAAAAAATATTCAAAAAATTCCAGCACGTCAGAATTTTTAGATATTAGGTATTAAAATTTTTGACTAAAATTACCTAGGTCGACTAAGTCAAGAATAGATTATGCATGTTTATTTATGTCGCTAGTTTTTATAAGTACGGCCCCGTTAGCATCGTTTTGCGAGGTTTAGTTATCAATTAAAACTGAATAGAAAAAATAAATTACCCTCAATAATGAGCTCATTAGCGGATGATCTTAAAATTCACCTTTTTTCCCCCCAAAATAAAGATATGTCACTTAGTTAATTAGGTTTCATTTAATGAAACCATTGATGAGAATGTGTTCCTAAAAGCCAATTACAACTATGTAATGACTTTTTATTAGCCTCCTCGTTCCAAGCATCGACTGTAGTCGACATAAAATACTACACAATTTTTGAATATATGAGGGTTAATATGTTATTATTAATATCCAGAGACGGAAATAAGATATTTGTTTAGAATGTTTCAAGAGTTTGGTTGTCATTAGTAACGCCAAAAACTTTTAAATATCTACTATAGTTGAAATCAAGTTAAAAAAGAAAATATATATTAAAAGTGTACTTGGACTGAGGAGGTTAAATAGCAAATAAATAAAAATGTATAATCTATTCTTGACTTGGTCGACCTAGGTAATTTTAGTCAAAAATTTTAATACCTAATATCTAAAAATTTTGACGTGCTGGAATTTTTTGAATATTTTTTTCGTAATCAGCGCCCTAAAATCTATCAAAGTCAGTTGTCAAATCTTAAAGGGGGAAACCATCGTAGGCCTGTGTAATTTATGAAAAATTTTCCCCAGAGACTTAGTGGGGTTAAAGTATTTCTAAAACTATCGGTAATGATATCTATGGGAAGCTCCGATGTGTGTAAATTAGATATCGAAATTATAGCATTATAGGTACATATACCTATTTTACCATTTGACGAGTGGCGTGAAATATTATACCATTATAAGGAGCTGGTTGTCTAGAGAATTCCCGAATATCTAATTTAGAAATAGCTTAATCCATAATCATGATAATTTTACGTGAGTTTAATATACATGGGTAATACACATAATTTATCTCCCCATTTAACATAAATTGCTGTAAAAGAATTAATTTTTTACATTTTATTTACACAAATCCATGATAATTTAACATAAATAGTTCAACAACAGTAGAATATATAAAATGTTATTGGCATCTTAACATAGTGTCTTACAGAATAGCAAATTTTTAACATTCTGTTAAAAACAATTTTATAGAGCTCTGTACTGCAAAATAACAGTCTGTAATAATGTAGTTACAGAATCGACCCATATAAGAAAATATAATTTATTCCAACTTTTGGAATATTATTACATATTTTTTTTTAGATACTTTTTAAAAATTTTTATGAAAAAAAGATGAAAATTAAGCCACTGGCAGCTAGTTGTCGAAAATCGCTGAAATCCATATCCGAAATCAAAAAATTAAATTTTTTCTATTAGTAGATACTTACGGTTTGTTGTACTTAAACAAAAGATTACTGTTTCCGTTCATTACATTTCATTTTACAAGTAGAAAATCCACGAGGAACACAAAAATTTTTACCGAAACACAAAATTTTTTGTTTATAACGCTGTTAAAAATTGAAATTTCATTCTTTTTTAAAACTCTTAGTTCGAGCACAAGCCAGAAGCATATACTAATAGACAAAAATTTTGTTTTTTGATTTCGGATAAGGATTTTACGAATTACACTGCCTATGCCGAAAAATCAGCGACTTTGAACAACTAGCTGCCAATGGCCTAATTTCATCTTTTTTTTTCTGGAAATTTTTTTTACAGTATCTCAAAATAATATATAATATGCCAAAAGTTAGAATAAATGATATTTTCTTATACTTCAAAAATAAAATCGAAAACAGTTTTCTTTTTTTTTCTGTTTTAATGAAAAAACCCATGTATCCCCTTAATGCTTACCTAACGGCAACTTGTACGCATGTTTCATCCCCCATACTTCTATTGCTTCTATTATTGCTGTTAATTTTTATTGCTAATCAGTTTCTTCTTCTTTTGTTTTAAAGCTTTTTTCTGTAAAAAAAAAAAAGAATTGTTATTCAATGTTTTACCTCTTAATACGTTTACGTTTAAGGGGAGGGTAAGGTTAATTCGTACAAAAAAGGCATGTTTTTGTTATTTTTTTGTCACCATACAGTTAAAATCTATTAAAACCAGTGGTACATTAAAGTATAACATTCGAAGTAGAGATGTCGATTTTAAATCAATTAATCGAAAATCGATTAATCGAAGCTTAAAAAATCGATTCTTTTTTCGATTTTTTTCATTTGAATCGATTATTAAAAGTAAGAGATCGATAACCGATTTTTTCCAAAAATAACTTCATTTTAATAGTAATTCTACAAAGAAACATGTGTTAAAATGAAACACCAAAAACTCTATTGTTAATTGTCACTTTTTACTCGTTATATCAACAAACCCCTCCTATGGCTCTATATAAGTCAGACTATTAATACAAAAGGAAGGAAGAGGCCACCTATCTGTGCAAAAGACAATTCCTTCCTACAAAATAGACTTATTTAGAAAAAAATTTTTTATCAATTTGTTTGAAATTTTGAATAAACTTGGTTCATTTCGTAGTATTCGTCCTACATATTCAATTGCGTTATTTTTTATAATTATAATTGAAAAGTTAACTCATCACCTTTTCAAATATAATGTAAGGCGTTTCTACACGATATTACCGATATTACCTATGTACTATCAAGTAAGTCCCTTAAACAAAAATTTTCAGCTAATTTTATTAAACTTTTCAAAATTTCGATTTTTTAGATCGATCTCACAGAATCGATTTTTTTTAGCCGATTTTTTTTTTAATCGATTTTTTTGATTTCGATTTAAATCGATCCAAAAATCGATCTTTTTTTTGGAGAATCGACATCTCTAATTCGAAGAATACTGTATAAAATTTTCACGAAGAAATATTAAAAAATACAGTAATGGCAGCAATTATTCGAACGTGTCTCGGAAAAAAGTAGAATTGCGGTGCCCCTCATAACTTGGTGCTGGATCATCCGAAATAAAAAAATTAAAGTTCATTCGTTAGATAATAGTTTTCCTCAGGTAACGCTGGGAGGGTTTTTCGAAATTTCAATTTTTCACTTTTCTGGAACACTTAGAACGGAAAAATACGATTTTTGCGAAAAAAAATTGGCTAATTTGTTATTGTAAAATAAAAATTATTAACCGTTACCTCATAAATTATGTACAGAAATAGTGTTCAAAATTTCAAATGGATCGGCGCTGTAGTTTTGAAGTTATGAAGGGCACCGACTTTGAAAACGTGAGCTGTGGGGAAAACGCTTTAAAGTTTTGAACACTTAAAAATTCTTGTATAAAACTTATATACAATACTTACTGCTAAACTAAATTTTGTACCCTATCCTATACTGACAAAATATACAGTACAGGTATTAACATGTTTGTACTTGCATTGAAATTTCTATAACTGAGAGAGAGAGAGAGATATAGAGAGTACAACTTGAAATTTTGAGACCAATATTCTTGAGATATGCATTCAGTTAAAAAAATTTAAAAAAAAATTATTTTAATACCTTACCCTGCCCTTAATTAACTTAAATCACATGGGTTATTCCACGGTCACTCACGTTACATTTTACTGCAAAACTGAGGCAAAACCACTAATTTTATATAGGAAGAATTGCAAAATAACAGTATATCTTTCAGTAAAACCTTTCTTTATTAACTAAATAATTTTATTTAATAAAAAATAAAAGAGGCAGGCTTATGAATATATTTAAAAAAGTGTCTTATTTTTCTGGTAACTCATGTTACACATGGAGACATGGTGTTCGCAGTCATTTAAGTTGGGGTTGAATCTCTGTTCTATTTAATTACTGTAGATGATTTAAAAATTATACAAAGATAAAATGAATTCTCTTTATTTAGTTCAGATTAAAAGAACAAGCTTCTATATTAAAATAAAAATTTTAAAAATTCTAAGAAAAGTCACTCATGTTACACCACTTTGGTCACTCACGTTACTTGTACAAAGGTCCATATCATCCACATATATTTCTTAAGGGAAATGAAAAAATACTTAAAATTAACTGATTAATTAATATTTCACTGATAATTATTACAACTGGTTACTCAAATTAGGTATTATTACGAAAATAAATCATTTTCAACGTACACGAAAATACCACGAAATTTCGGTGTAAAAACGGGGGAAGTGGGGGCAGGGAAATGTGGAATCCCTAAAAGACACACTCCGGATACTAACTTAATACAAATACAAAATTTCAGAGTTATAAGTTTTTTGGGGGGCCTGTAAGCGTGACACAAACAACGAAAACGTTGAAAAAAACATGAAATTGTGGCATAAAAATGGTGGAGATGAGGGTTAAACATTGTAACCGCCCAAAAGCACACTCAAGGTACCAACTCTATCAAAATACAAAATTTCAACTACCTAGGTTAATTCTGGGAGGCTAAAGACGTGTCAAATTCCCCAAAAATAGTTTTTCCGCTCTCTACTACCTCCAAATCGCACTTGGAAGCGAAAGTTTGGATATATTGTGTACCTATAATAGACCGAAACGTTATACCCAACTGGTTTAGGAAAGTTTGATAGTTTTGGCGCCCCCTACGGCTTCGTCGAAGGATTCAAATTTTGTAACATGAGTGACCGGTCACTCATGTTACACATTTCAATTTCTTATATAATATTCAATTTGAAACATTCGGCCGGTTTTACATTCATAATTTTAAAGGTTCTTTAACTAAAGCTACTTTTAATTTAAAGTCGACTTTATTCTTAGCATTGTTTTACAATAATCAGGTCTGCTTACTTTTGTTAAAGGACTTTTAAGTGTTGCATGGATAAAACGAACTATGAATGATCGTAGCCAATCTTACATTTAAAAAAAATAACTATAGAAACGAAAATATCAACATGATTGAATTTCAAAAAATACGCATTTCACTCATTTCGCTACTGCCAGTGAGATTGAAATAGAAAACTACATTATTTCTTTTTAAAGTAAATTTATCATAAATACAATGAATCATAAAAGAAATCGCGGGTAACCCAGAAATCGTTCAGCCAGTCTAACCCAAAAGGAATATTAATCCAAGACGTAAAAATAATCAAAAATATTATTGAAAATAAGCAAACAAATAAAATTTTTATTTTATTTATTTAAGGTATAAATATTTTATAGAAAAATTATGCTTATAAACAAAATTCAATGATAATAATCAGCAATAACAAATATGTTAAAGCCGGCTTTAAGCAGTAAAAGTCGAGATAATTCTTACTTTAGTTTAAAGTCGACTTTTACACTAACGGGGCTTTAAATTTGATTGTAAAACAGTACCAAAAATAAAATCAGTTTTAAAGTTGGCTTTAGTGTTAAAGTCGGCTTTAAATGTGAATGTAAAACCAGCCGTTAGTCGTATAAGCATGGGTTTAAGCATCAGGCACTCATGAACAAAGAAAGTAATATTACAAGTATCTAATTGAAGAAGTGTATCAAGCCTTATACTAAAAAATGTTCTTTTTGGTCACTCATGTTACAAAATTTTGAGGCTATCTTTGTTGTCAATTTTTTTAGTGATATTGTTGAATGTTTCGGGCGTGCTTCATGTGTAACAAAGGTGTACACACTTAATATTAAATCATATCATTGTTTTCTATATATTTCGCGAGAATTCACAGTTATTTAAAAATTATTTGCAACACTTTTCGTGAAGCGGTACATCAAGTACAGCAAGACAGTGAAAATTCGATTCTAATTGTCAAAAGTCAAAACTGATATCTATAATTTCGGTGTTGTCAAGTAGTAAATTTTGTTTAGTCTGTACTCTATTTGACTTACTTTAAATAAACAACATTTAATTTTTTGCATTTATGTCGCATTTTCATGGAATAACCCACATTAAAATTATTTTTACTATCACTAATAAGTTTTAAAGGGAAATTCGCTAAAAAAAAAGAATTCGATTTTTTTTTTCCATAATTATGTTTTTTAAGGTGTTGAAAATATGCTCCTAAAATTTTATTTAAAAAAAAATGAAAAATCAAAAAGTTATGAGCATTTTAGTGCGCACACTTTACTATAATTCAATTTAAAGAAAAAAAAAACTTTAAATGATTTTTTCTCGAAAGTATTTGAGGTATCGATATAAATCAAAGTGTATATTATTTCTCGATAGCGTTATTTTGGCAGCAACTAGGATCTAGGATCTTTTGGTTCCATAACATGTTTTTAAAATGGTGACTCTCTATAACCGAAAAAAAAACGGTAATTTTTGAAAATTTATTTTCAAAATGCGATTTCTCGCTGGTTTTTTATTTTTTTTTCTTAGATCCTAATTGTATATGTATATTTTCAAAAAATTCATGATTTTTTTGATTTTGGTTCACTGGGGATTTCAGAACGCGAGGAATCATCAAGGTGGAAAAATCTCGCAACGACTTCAACGCCATTTATATTCGGCTCATTTGTGAATTAAAAAAAAAAAAATATTTTGTAACCTCAAGACATGTAAAAATAATGTTGTATATTTAGTTTTTTAATAAAATACTTATTTGTATAAAATAAAAAAAAAAAATAACAAAAAAGGTCGATTTTTGATGTTTTTTGGCGAATCTCCCCTTAATAAAATGAGCCGTTTATTTTGAAAGTGGAGCAAGTCCATTTTTGAAAAAAATGAAGATAATGGTAGTTATAGATAAGGCTTAGTACGATCTTTTTATCTCTCAACAATTTATAGTCAAAAAAATTCAGAAACCTAATATTTGGAAGATTGAAGTTTTAGCTCTTAACAGTATTGTAAATCTGTTTATTTTGATAGTGGTGCAAGTCCATCTTACAAGTAAAATATCCGAGACCGGACCTATTGATTTTGATAAAAATTAGATATGTTGTAGAACACTAAAAAATAAGTAACACGTATTTTTTTTTTTATCTGCGGAAAAGCGGTTTGAAGGGGTGAAATCGTCCTACAAAAATTGGGGTGAAAATTTAATTTTTCAAATATCTCGAAACGGTAAAAAATAGAACAAAAACTTAAATTGGCGATATTGCTCTTTTTTAAAAAGCTATTCATTGATATGTAATTTGTTTAAATTGCACCAAAAGGGGTAGTTTAGGGCTAAAATTTGGGGGTTAGTTTTGCGAAAAGGGGTAAAAAATAAAATATAATAAAGTTTTATTTACAGATTTCAAATGTACGTAAAAAAATCTAATCGACCTGTTTTTACTCAATTTCCTAATATTAAATCCAGGGGTAGTTAACTACGGGGGTGACTGTGTCGACATAATCGTACTATTTGAGTAATTAAAAACTTCTTCAAGGAAAATAGTTTAAAACATAAATTTCCAAATTCATTTTAAGCAACACTGCAAAGGGGTTGAGTCGCCCTTTTAAAGTACATACTTATTTTCATACACTCATTTCTACTACTAAGGCACTGGCAGGGGGTAATAATGTCACAGTATATGCTTCTAAAGTTGAACTGTCGTATGAAAAGTTTTTATTATGTTTATTTTTAAATGATAAAACTCAAATATTATCCATTTAAATTAACGATTACAATAATTCATTAATTTTGAAAGTGAGGCAAGTCCATTTAGTTATATAATAAAACCAGTATTTTTTTTAGTCAGCACTATGAACACTATTGGATTATAAACTTACATTATCTAATACCACAAAATACAAAAAATATGTCTATTAACACTTACCAATATTTTTAAATTTATTGAAACGCAAACCCTTAAGTATCTCACAATAACAAAATATGGACTTGCCCCACTTTCAAAATAAACGGCTCAAATGTAGCGAATCAGCGATACATTCTTCAATAAAATACTCGCCACATTTTCACCGAAACCGAAATAAAATTGGGTATTGGACGTCCGAGATTCTGGTGAAGTCCGTTAATGTAATTTTTTAAAACCTATGATTTAAAAAATTAATACTTTACAGTTCGCGTTCACAGCATCTATGAATTGCCATAGTACTTAAAATGCCCATAACTTTTTGTTTTTTCATTTTTATTTTTTTTTTAAATAAAATTTTAGGAAAATATTTCTAACACCTTAAAGAACATGGTTATAAAAAAAATCGATTTCTTTTTTCTTTTAGCGAATCTCCCCTTAATTAGATAGGTAATACAATTATTGATAAACAATTAAAAGTAAATTTTAATTACTATAGTTACGAATGAAGTGAATCGGTTCGCTAACTCTTTGCAAAAAAAGAAATTTTTCACATTTTTTAAAAGTAATGTACCTCTACATAATAGGTTTGTTCGTGCAACAGTTTTGAAAGTACATAAACTGTACAGAGCATGCGTACTTGCTAAATGAACGTTCGATCAAAATTAAATTTGTGATTTGATTGCAAATATAATGTTCTAGCAGCTTAAAAATTAAATTTCGTACTAATACACGACAGTAAGAAAAATTCACTAACTTTTACGAAATTTGTCGGATTGTACTTGCGCAGTAGATCTCAAATATATTACTGTTTGAAATTTAAATATTTTATTGACCGTTATGATAGATGCATTGTTAGGGGACTTTTATTTCAGTTATTTGTGGAATTTTTTAAAATATTTTTTTTTTATTAGGTACAGATAAGTAATTTCTAAAAAAAGATATTCATATTTAAATACAGTTTTAATGTGCTCTTTTTATCGTTTACAGAGAAGAAATTAATTCACAATAACATTTTTCATTAGTTTTTCTTCACCTTGTACAAAATGAATGAAAGTTCATCCAGCTCCAGTACGTGTAGTTCAAGTGACTCGTCTATTTCGAGCGGTGATGATTTATTCAATTTTGAAATCAATAGAATTCGGCCAAAAAATAAAAATTAATTTGATAGTACTATTCAATTATATAATAATGAAGAATTTATTGAGCACTTCACTAAAGTCTGGCAGAACGTATCCAGTTTAGTGAATATTTCAAACATTAGTCGGGTAGGAATGGAAAATTAAATGCACTCCAGCATGTTTTAATATTTCTTTTGGTTCGCGGGGTAACAGACTTCAAGTTTTCGCGATGTTGCAGATAGATTTAATATATCATTTAGTATATTGTTCTCAGTGATTACCATTATTTTCTATTTTGCAAATTCTTTAATAACCATAAGCAAAATTATTAAATTACGGAAAATTTCAATCTTTATAACCTTACTAGTCACACTATAAAATATGTATGACACCCATGTGCTCCATGACGCGCCGGTAGGTATGACACGATAAGAATGACACCTGGTGGATTCTTAATTAAACTTAAATCTCGAATTCACCGTTCGCGCGTCAAAATTATGGAGATTAGACAAGGAGACGAAACTCAATGTATTCAAAAAAGTGTCCAAATCATAGATGGCACTCGTGTTCGTCGGATACGAAAGCGGTACAGTACTTATTCTCAAATGGAAACGCGAGCTTCTATGTACATATATTATCTTTGTTAGCTTTTGAACAGAATCTTCTGGAATCTTTTTCAATGTTCAACTTAGTTATAAAGTGGGTTTTTCGATCGTTTTTAAAATAAACTTAACAATTTTTATTTTGCGCCGCATCATTTACATTGTATATTATATAATTCACTGACGTCACTATGTAAAATCGGAGTCAGTACTATTGGATATCCGCCGTATAAAGTAATTTAAACTATAAGAGTTTATTTCATACATATGTAATTTCTATGTATTTCCTTATTATTAAATATCATCAACCGACATTGGTGATTCTCAAATGGAAACACTCACTTTCCCAGTCCCGACGTGTTTCCATTTGAGAATAAGTACTGTAGTTACATTCTGTTTTATCCGTTTTATGTTACTATTATTCGCTATATTCACATTAGTATTCGAGCATTATTAACGCCGCGAGTGGTAAAAAAAGGAAGCCTTATATTTACCATTTTTTTCCTCACCAATTTTGTCAATTCCTCTCATATAAGTTTCGTCTCCTTGTCTAATCTCCATAGTCAAAATAATTTGAAACTAATTTCTTGTTGAACATGCGCAGTAGTCATAGTTTGAAAAATCACTGTTTAGTTTGTAATTAGTTGCACGAACAAACCTAATATGTACATATGTATTGACGACAATGGTATTTATGATGTGTGATGCACTATTTATTTGCCTCTTGAAAATTTAAATAAACACACTTATGGTTCGGTCACGACTGGGTGATTGGGTGGAGAATGGAGATACATATTATGTACGGTGAAGTGAAGTCGTGTAGTCGGTGTACATTTATTTCATTTACGTGGTTTTTACTGCCTACGTTCGATTTCATATTATTATATCATTTTGTATTTAACATTTTATATTCCTTTACATTATTTACTTATTTGCATAATGAGACATTGCTCCAGCAAACAGCAACAAAACTAATTTTCTAATTTACAAGTTGGTACCTACATACATAATATAATATTTTTAAAAGAAAGACTATTTAACAACAACGAAATTTTTTGTAAAAGTTTTTTTTTTCTTCCTTAAGACTGTAGCGTATTCTCACGTAACAGTTATATAACTCAAAATAATTACCGTAGACTTCACGTAACTATATCATAATTCTCGATTCAAATTTGTATAAAATGAAAACGAAATTAATTTAGTTATATTTAACTGGTTAAGCGGCTATGGGTAGTCAGCAATCTGAAAAAATTGAGTATTTTAAATAATTTTTTACTTCCGAGACTACTAAAGTAGCGGAAGCATTGTGATCACTTTTGAAAAATAAAAAATTTTTTCCCTCCAAAATAAAATTTTTTACGGACATTTTACGTTTTAGAGTTACCTGAACAATTTTGGTTTGGTGTCTGTCCGTCCATTCGTCTGCCTGTCCGTCTGTGTATCGCCAGTTTGCACCAACTAGCATAACATCTGAACTATTCGATTGTTTTTAATGAAATTTTCAGAAATTATGCAGTTTGGTTCGTAGATGGTCCCCTATGAATTTAATCAAAATCGGAGTAACGGTAGCTACGCCGCTACCATATCATTCCATTAATATACTAAATTGCACCAAGTGGCATAACTTCTGAACTATTCAATTGTTTTTTATGAAATTGACAGAAATTATGCGGTCTGGTTCCTAGATGGTCCCCGACAAATTTCATTGCATTCGGAGCAATAGTATCCACGGCGCTACCGTGAAATCCCATTAAATGTCAATATTTTATTTACTGCTAGTCCCACTTCGCTCAATTTTTTATGAATCGTTTTGTTTATTTATTTTTATTAATTTATATACCTATATTAAATTATACAAAGATATATTGGGCATTAAATTACCAAGGTGCTTTTACGAGTACGAGGAAGCTGTGTGCCGTACCGCATTGACAGCGTATATTTTTTTGACAGTAGTTTAAATTTTTTTATAAAACAAATATTACGGGCTTATTATATTATGTTTTAAGTTTATTTTACAAATCTTAAAAAAAAAATATGTTTATAGTAAACCATGTTATCGCCATATTTGTTGGAACCCGTTCTGATTTGCGATGACCATCACAATATTTTACTGGTTCATCTAAAATCAATCAAACAAAAACAATCATTAGTTTAATAGTTAATCTAGTGCCCGATCGAAAGATTTTTTTTTAAATCAAAATTTGTATTTTTTTATCAACAATAAACTGATGAATTTTTCCTTGAAAATCCAAAAATAAATTATCAAATGTCGCCATTTTATGTATTTTCATAAGAAACTAAAAAGTTTCGATCGGGCATTAGATTAACTATTAAACTAACTATTTTTTTTTTTTTGTTTGACTAATTTTAGAGGAACTAGTAAAATATTACGGTGATCACCGGCAAAACGCGGCTTGTCGGACGGGGTCCAACAAACATGGCGGTAACTTGGCCTACAATAAATATATTTTTTAAAATTTTTTTTTCAAATAAAGTTAAAACATATGTAATATAATAATTTTGTATTATTTATTTTATAAAATAAATTACTGTCAAAAAAAAATTACTTAAAATACTCAATTTTTCACACCGCTGACTACCCGTAACCCCTTAACACGTTCATTGTCGATCACGCGATATCGCGTGACAAATATAAGAACCTACTTATTTAACATAAAATATTTGTCCAACTCACAAAGTCTATATTTTTAGCTTGCCAATAAAAGTGTTCAATAATAATATATTTGTACCCCTTTCCCACAAAAAATGTTTTTTCTTCTTTTTTCTTACTAGACCGGTTTCGATCATTTATGTGATCCTCTTCAGTAGTTTTTTCGCTAAAATAAAAAGGTTATTAATTACGTACCTAAACTAGAAGATATATTAAGAACCTAAAAGAGAAAGAAAATTATGTTCCTAAATAGAAAAGAGAAAAATAGATTATGTACCTAAAAAAGAAAAGAGAATTAATTAAGTACCTAAAAGAGAAAAGAAAAAATTAAGTGCCTAAAAAAGAAGAAGAAATTAATTAAGTACCTAAAAGAAAAAGGAAATTAAGTACCTAAAATAGAAAAGAGAAAATTAAGTGCCTAAAAAGGAAAGAGAAAAAGATTATGTACCTAAAAAAGAAGAGAAAATGAATTAAGTACCTAAAAAAGAAAAAAGAAAATTATGTGCCTAAAAAAGAAGAGAAAATGAATAAAGTACCTAAAAGAAAAAGAAATTAAGTACCTAAAATAGAAAAGAGAAAATTAAGTGCCTAAAAAAAGAAAAAGAAAATAGATTATGTACCTAAAAAAGAAGAGAAAATGAATTAAATACCTAAAAGAAAAAAGAAAATTAAGTATCGAAAAGAGAATTAGGTAATATGAGAATCAGATACTTAATTTCTATTTTAGGTACGTAATTAATAACCTTTTTATTTCAGCGAAAAACCTATTGAAGAGGATCACAAAAGTGATCGAAACCGGTCTAGTAAGAAAAAAGAAGAAAAGAAAAAACATTTTTTGTGGGAAAGGGGTACAAATATATTATTATTGTACAAATAACCCACAGTTTCGCTCTTAATATTATAATCATTCAATGAAAGTGTTGATGAAATCTTTGATCTGACTTATAAATAAATTTTCCACAAACTTAAATTACTAGTCAAAAATTTAAAAA
The DNA here is from genome assembly GCA_035578155.1 of Brachynemurus nebulosus. Lineage (NCBI taxonomy): Eukaryota > Metazoa > Arthropoda > Insecta > Neuroptera > Myrmeleontidae > Brachynemurus > Brachynemurus nebulosus. Next base: position 18,456,073 of record JAPWDM010000007.1, on the reverse strand, counting down.
AAAAATCTGTAATAAGCTAAGTTGTCAACGAATTCCTAACTTTACCAGCCCATGTTTTTCAGTGAAATACATGCGCTGGTAAAGTTATCGTAAAACTGTTAAATATTCCACTATTGTTCACACTTTCTTGTTAATTCCAAATACTATCTAACAATAAAACATAATAGATTTCAAATTTTTGATAGGTGTTCCAATTACCATAAATATTAATGTTAAAATGCAAATGTTTTTATCGTTTGTACTAGGCGTCCATTGGTAGAGTTAGGAATTGTTACAGGATTCCAACTTTACCAAAGTTGTAGTAACCACTACTTAAACGAATTATTCAATAATGCACGAATAAATAAATGTGAAAATTATGTCGAAATACTTATGTAATTTTTCATATGATAAAATTACCTACCTAAGTTTTATAACTTCTGAAATATCAACTAAAGTTTGTAACACTTTTTGAAAACATGAATGTACCGTATAAACTGAAAAATTCGTCAAGTGCGTGTTTTTGACACGCACTAAGTAATGTCAGCTCAGTGAAAGTGTTAATTTATGATTTTTTGGCTCGTTTTTTAAGTACAGTGAGGATACAGCCCTCTTGCGTTTATTCAATATATGCATGTACAATTCTATAATACAGTGAGAATACAGTCCTCTTGCGTTTATTCAGTATATGCATGTACAACTCTATAATTATTATTATTATTAATTTTTCCTCCACTATAATCACACAACGAGATTAATATGTCATCCTTCGGTGACATAAAAATGCTAACGATTTAACGAAATGGCGACTGACAATGTCAGAAAAATTAACAGAACACTAATATTTTTTTTTTCAATTTCAAATATTATCGAGTGCTTGTGAAACACTACTACGTATGACAGACTTTTGTCTGCATTTTAAACACACGTAGTATTCATATGTTCACTTATCGTTCAGCTAAACTGAAACTTTAAGCACTCGACTTCCTTGGTTAACATTACCAAAAACCACATAATGTAAATTAAAAATCACAAAGTGATTGAAAAAATTATCCGAATCGGCCGGGAATCGAACCCAGGATCTCCTGGTAACTAGCCAGGTGTGCTATCCATTACACCACCGGTCCTTACATTGAAAAATTGTAACTGCTTCTCGCATTATAGAGAGTACATACACATAAGTGGTCGAATGTTGTCTGTATCGGACGCCTGTCGAGCAAAGGACCGGTGGTGTAATGGATAGCACACCTGGCTAGTTACCAGGAGACCCTGGGTCCGATTCGGATAATTTTTTCAATCACTTTGTGATTTTTAATTTACATATGTGGTTTTTAGAACACTAATAGTTTGCTTGTTAGAAATAGTTGTGTCACTAAAAAAATCCTATAGATATTGTAAGCCATCAAAACATAAAATTTGGTATGGTAAAGTTAGACAGTTTTATCTTTTCCCTCCTTAAGACAGTAGCACACTTTCCCAAATTCCCACGTAACAATTATATAACTCAATCAATAACATTTTGTGGCCAGTGGGTTTTTATGGGACACACTGTATCAATCATTTTATAATATTGAGAAATTACGAATCAAAGACCGGTTTAGTGTTCAATTTCGCTATTTTGTACATATTTATGAGCGAGGTCTGAATAGATACATACGTGTGACGTATGTAGGTACATAATTCAATAAAACGTATATATTAAACATCATTTTTTTATAGATATGTTTACATTGATAATTAATTAAATATTTAAGTGAGGAGTTGTGGACTTACGGACTTGAGGAGAGGTATAAAGGCATGACATCGATGGCCCGATGACAACATATTTTATATTTAAAATTTAACATATGAGATGAGACAAGATATGCCATATATACATTAAATTTACAGGTGTACGTAATAATATTAATACATAATGTAATTAATATACTATATAATCATTAAGGTAGTTAGTTGGTCGATGAAACGATTTTTTCAAAGAATTTTACCAAAATTTCTGTAGGTATTTATTTATACCTCATTTCAAATACAATTGATCATAAGTTTTCGTTAAAAAATTAAATAATTCTTATATTCGAAACAAATCAATCTTCTATTCTTTTCTAAAAGCGAACTGCAAATTTAAAATTTACGTAAATGCAATAATAAAAGAGATAAAGCCAAGAAAACAGAAATTATTTAAATTCAAAGTGACGAAACATGTTTAAATTTAACTGAAATGAGCCATAATTCAATACTAATAATACGAGTCCTTACCGAAAAAAAAAACTGACCACCCCAATTTTGAGAAAAATGATTTCGAAGTTTTGTAATTTTAACAGGGGCTTTTATGGGAAAAATATTTTTTTTTTTTTTTTTTTTGAATAAAATGAAAACGTGTTAAAGGAAATTGATAAAAATTTAATGTGTTATTTAATACAAAATTACAAACCACATTTAATAAGAAATAAAAGTTATTGACCACGCCGTTTTTGAAATATAATTTAAAAACATCATTTTACAACGTTTTTACAACGCTTTTTCAACATTTATGGGTCATACACAATCAATGAAATAAAAAATAAGGAATAAGAAGTATGCCATCTAGTGACGTTGAATGGAACTTTAACGTAACTGCCCATAGGTATATGTATTTAGGTATTTTTGTACATCAAAATTCATGAAAAAATAACGTTCGTGATGACTTTTTTTGTCACTAAAGTGAAAAAAATCACGAATTTTGACGTACAAAAGTACCTACATATTTATATCTATGAGCAGTTACGTTAAAGTTCCACTCAACGTCACTAGATGGCATACTTCTTATTCCTTATTTCATTGATTGTGTATGACCCATTATTTTAAATTGTTACAACGTAAGCGCGCGGAAATTAAAAAAGCAAGTGATATACAAATATAATAACTGAAGAATATTAATACATTATTTAATTTTTGATAAAAGAAATTTTTTTTGCTAAGATATACTTTTGTACCTGACTATCTCTCAGAGCAACTACGTTAACGTAGTTGCTCTGAGATAGTCAGGTACAAAAGTATATCTCAAAAAAAAATTGTTCTTTTATCAAAAATTAAATAATGTATTAATATTCTTCAGTGATTAAATTTGTATACCACTTGCTTTTTTTAATTTCCGAGCGCTTATGTTGTAGCAATTTAAAAATATTGTTGAAAAAGCGTGGTAAAAACATTGCAAAATGATGTTTTTAAATTATATTTCAAAAACGGCGTGGTCAATAATTTTTATTTCTTATTAAATATGGTTTGTAACTTTATTTTAAATAACATATTAAAATTTTATCAAATTCCTTTGACACGTTTTCATTTTATTCAAAAAAAATTGAATTTTCCCATAAGAGCCCATGTTAAAATTATAAAACTTTGAAGTCGTTTTTCTCAAAATTGGGGTGGTCAATTTTTTTTCGGTAAGGACTCGTATTATTGGTATTGGAGTAAATAAATATCTAGAGAAGTCTCGTTAAAATCCTTTGAAAAAATCGTTTCATCGACCAACTACCTTAATGAACATTATTGATGAAAAAATTTACTACATAACATTATTGATGAAAAAATAAATTCAAACTTGAAATTTAGTAGGTACCATGTTAAATTATACAATGACCACGAATGTTTTTTAAAAACTACCTTTTTATTTTTTTAATTAAATGTATTAATAGTATGCAAGAAATAAGTTTTTTTTCTTTAAACTGACATTTGCCGCCATTTTTTTTTATTATATTAAGTAGCCGTTTTTTCAATCGGTTAGAGTCGGCATAATCGGCTTGTAAAATCTAGTTGTTAGGTGAAACATCTCGTAAAAAATAATTTTACCATAAAATTATAATTTTAATGTAAAATTATAATTTTATAAAATCTAGATGTTAGGTGGAACAGTAGCATTAGAGAGTAATGAGTTTTATTTTTTCCAGGGCTGGGAACTATTTAAAATGATTTCATTTCAAATATCTATGTATTTAAAATACAAAATGGCATTTTGCATTTTCTATTTTAAATAAGTTTGGTCTAACCATTTTCCATTTTGTATTTAAAATGAAAATTTGAATCCATTTTACATGGATGCATTTATATTCAGGTTTATGTGTATATAATATTAATTATAGAACTTGAATTAAACGACTTGACGTCTAACAAATTGTAAGTTAAATGAAAGCTGATTTTTTGATCAAATTTTTTATAACTCGAGTTGCAATGACACTTGAGTTTTTGTTACTAGATTTGCAGTTCTCTTAAGTCAAGCTTTTCTGACTCAAGTTGTATACTACTATCTTTAAGACACGTCGATAAGAAATGTTTCTGTATTTCGAGTAGATGATTTTCATAATTTTATTTAGAAGTTCCAGTCGTAGCGTAGTTAAGGTTTGAATATGTTAAGGCCGAATTGAATTTTACAATATTTTTAAGAAACAATATTTGAAGAGTAAAATTTCGTTTTCATATCATGCAAACTTTACAAATTTTTCTCAAAAGACTATCTTTATTTAATTTCAGTACGTTTAATACATATTTTCTTAACTTTTTTTTTTTTAATTAATATAACTAGGTAAATAGTGATTAAAAAAATTTATAGAATAAATTTGAAGTAAGAAAAGCATTTTGCATTTTATAATCCATTTTAAATAACTATTTTCCATTTTCAATTTTAAATATGTTCAACAAAACCATTTTCCATTTTGTATTTTAAATGCATTTTTGGAAACCATTTTCCATTTTTTGTTTTAAATGGTTTCTATGAACCATTTTTCCCAGCCCTGGTTTTTTCATAGTAGATGTTTATACTCAATACTAACTGTTTTATCATTTACTTTTCGAATACTATATACCCAATCTAAACAAAAAAAAGTTGATATTAAAAATCGAAAAAAAAAACTGACCACCCCAATTTTGAGAAAAACGATTTCAAAGTTTTGTAATTTTAACACGGGGTCTTATGGGAAGTTGACATATTCACACGATTTTTTTGAATAAAAAGAAAACCTGTTAAAGGAATATGATAAAAATTTAATATGTTATAAAATACAAAGTTATAAACCATATTTAATAAGAAATAAAAATTATTCACCACGCCGTTTTTTAAATATAATTTATAGCCATCATTTTACAACGTTTTTATGACGCTCTTTCAACAATATTTTTATATTGCTACAACATAAGCGCGCGGAAATTAAAATACCCCTGTCGCAGCATCCTGCATAACATAGCGAATTTCCATTTACAAAAGTACATTTTTCTCGGAAACTAGTTGATATAGAGTAATTGTAAATAAAAAAAACCTTCTTTATGTGATTTTTCTGCCTCATTCCGCCAAATTTTTTTCACGAAAAATGTCCAAAACCCCATAACGTTTTCACGAAATTTCTTAAAAATAAGATGTTTCGTTCTTGAGTTATCGTGCGGACACAGTAAACATATATATAAATGTGTCCGCACGATAACTCAAGAACGAAACATCTTATTTTTAAGAAATTTCGTGAAAACGTTTACGGGGTTTTGGACATTTTTCGTGAAAAAAATTTGGCGGAATGAGGCAGAAAAATCACATAAAGAAGGTTTTTTTTATTTACAATTACTCTATATCAACTAGTTTCCGAGAAAAACGTACTTTTGTAAATGGAAATTCGCTATGTTATGCAGGATGCTGCGACAGGGGTATTTTATGTAATTTTTTCTTCTTTTTTAAGTGATGTAAATAAATTTCGCAAAAATTTTTGAATAAGTGGAAATTATATATATATATATATATATATATATATATATATATATATATATATATATATATATATATATATATATATGTATATATATATATAAATACATATATATATATATGTATATATATATATATGTATATATATATATATATATATATATATATATATATATATATATAAATACATATATATATATATATATATATATATATATATATATATATATATATATATATATATATATATATATATATATATATATATATATATATAAAGGCTATTGGCGGATAAACATGAGTAGAAATGCCCCCGCACGAATTGTGTTGGTTTTTTTTCTGAAACTTGGTGAAAACATTGGAAGTCCCAAATCCTTGGGTGAGTTTGTCAGCCTGTCAGTCAGACACGCTAACTGCAAACAGCTAACTGCTTTCGATATAAGATTACAATTTACTGAGTTTCAACCCTTAAAAACTCACCCTTTGGGGGTAAAAAATTATTTTTTGAAAATCACAAAAAATTTATAACTTTTTAGTGGCTTGACGGATTTGGCTGTAATTTTTATGTTTTAGATACCTCTATAGTGTACCTCAGAAAAAATTATCAACTTCAAAAAAAAATTATAACCCCCGCCCCCCAAAAAAAAAATTGTTTAATTTTTCAATATTTTTTTTCATCAACTTGTAGCTATGGTACAATCACCAAAATTTTTTTCACCAAAGTGTTTGGCTGATTGCGCAATTTGAAGATTTGAGTCGACCATTTTTTTTTTCAAAAACTAAGCAATCACAAATGTTTTTATGAACATATTCAAAATCTGTAAACGATTTCCAATCGATTGAGTACCCGGAAGCCTATGCCTATCTCTAAAAAATATTCTCGGACATTCAATTTTTTTAACTATGATGCACCCGGAAAAAAATTCTGGAAAAATTATATGTTCTATTAATCATAGTGAGGAGCCTGTAGAAATATTTTGGTGATTGTACAACGAACATAACTTCGAAAAAAAAAATCTTTTTGGACAATGTATGTATTTTTTTTAACTATGACGCACCCGGAGAAAAAATCTGAAAAAATTATGTTATATCGGTCATAGTAGGAAGCCTGCAAAAAAATTTTGGTGATTGTACTATAGCTATAAGTTGATGAAAAAAAATATTGAAAAATTAAACAATTTTTTTTTTTTTTGGGGGGGGGGGTTATAATTTTTTTTTGAAGCTGATAATTTTTTCTGAGGTACACTATACAGGTATCTAAAACATATAAAAATTCCAGCCAAATCCGTCAAGCCACTAAAAAGTTATAAATTTTTTGTGATTTTCAAAAAATAATTTTTTACCCCCAAAGGGTGAGTTTTTAAGGGTTGAAACTCAGTAAATTGTAATCTTATATCGAAAGCAGTTAGCAGAAAAAAAACCAACACAATTCGTGCGGGGGCATTTCTACCCATGCTTATCCGCCAATAGCCTTTGAGTGAATATTATTTTCGGTTCCTAGGGACCTCAAAACAAATTTCTGCCATGGTCCCGGGTTTAAGTCGCGTCATGACAGTGGCTGTAATAGCTGAATTCCATTCTTGGACGACTTTCAAGTTTTCAAAAATTTTTGAATACACTGCTGTAACGAAATAACCACACCATCGGGCCCAAAGAGGAGAAGTGTGGTTATTTCGTTACATCAGTGGCGACTTCATTAAAAAATTAAAGCTGCTGTGCATTGCTTAAATATTTACAAAGCATATTATTAAAAACTTAAAATTTTTAATAATTTTTTAATAATATGACAAAATTTTCTTCTTCTGGGATTTTCCATTACCATAATATGTTTTCTTTTTTTAAATTAAGAAATAATAAAGTATTCAGAGGTAATGAATTCCAATATCACTACCACTCAGATAATATCTTATCGGAGCGGTATCGGAACGATATCAGACCTATATCGATTGTGTGAACACGTTTTCGATTCCACTCCGCTCCGTTTCTCAGCCTTCTCCATTTATTTGAAAATTATTGTATTAGGAAAATATGATACAGCATAACGACGCGACGTCTTGCTACAATACATTATGATACATCTTAACTAATTAACTAATAGACATATTGTATTATGATATTATGTTCTCCTAATACAATAGTGTTCAAAATATGGGAAAAAATTTTTATCGGAGCGAAACCGGAGCGAGAGCGGCACCATAGCGTGAATAGAGAGCGAGCAGGTACGAGCACTGTAATGTGAACACAACAAAATTATATCGGAGCGAGACTGGAGCGGGAACATATCGGTATCGGCACTATAGTGTGAATCGGGCCTGTTAATATTTTATTTATTTTTTATTTAGACATCTTCGTTACACAAAGAAAGCTATAACTTTGACTAATACATATATATTTTACTAGCTTTAATGTTTTGTATTGATAATACGACAACCCTTTTCAAATGGTCAGAAATCATACTTATGTGTTTCTAAGATTTATATTTTAAGAATAAATCATTAGGTAAATTAATGTGAATAATTTGTGAATATATATATATATATATATATATATATATATATATATATATATATATATATATATATATATATATATATATATATATATATGCACATATATGTATATTTGAATATTATCTACTAGATTAATTTTCGTATATGGATTCTAATAATGTTTACAAAAGATGTAAAAAAAAATATTATTTAATGTATACACACATACATACATATATAGAAATAATACATCTATAAAGAATGCATACATATATACATGAGTATTACATTCGCCACTGATATGTAACACTAACACACTGAAGAGATAACTCACTATGTATGTGAGGGTATCCCCTCCAAAACATGTTGAGTGTGGTTATTACGTGTGTGCTTATTTCGTTACAGCTCTGTAAGTGGAAATTTTGGCACAAAACTAATATTTTTCAAGAACAAAACCAATGTTCCTGGCATCCGACGTGTCTGGCTGACAGGCTGACAAACTCACCCAAGGATTTGGGACTTCCAATGTTTTCACCAAGTTTCATAAAAATTCATAAAAATTGGATACTTCCTTCGAGAGTTATCGCGCGGACACACACACACACACACACACACACACATATATATATATATATATATATATATATATATATATATATATATAATAGTCACTAAAATTTATATGTATATATATATATATATATATATATATATATATATATATACATATAAATTTTAGTGACTATTATTTTCGGTTTCTAGGGACCTCAAAACTAATTTCTGTCATAGTCCCGGGCTCAGGTCATGCCCCCCGCGTCATGACAGTGGCTGTAATAGCTGGATTCCATTCTGGAAATTTTATCATATATTTATGTTAACTTTCAAAATAATCGCCTGTATATGTTAAATAATAGCTGAATTCGATTCTGGAAATTCGCTAAAATTTAAGACTTGTTTACATAAAAATCTTTGTTTACTTTAAAAATTTTCTCACGTAGACTGTATATGTATATACAACACACACAAACCGTACGCATAATGGTAGTACGGATAATGAAATGGTCTTGTACCCTTATACATATATCACAATAAAATTATGTGATCGTGTCAAAAAGGATATGGTATGCATATAATATATGTTATATACAAAATATCCATATTGTGTGGAATATGTACTTAGTTAGAATGTGAAAAAATTCACACTTTATACGATAAAATAATCACATTCTAAACAACAAGGTTTTTCTCGGAAACTAGTTGACATAGAAAAAAAGTTTAAAGACCTTTTTTATGTAATTTTTTCTTCTCTTTTAAATGGTGTAAAAAAATTTCGCAAAAATTTTTAAATAAGTGGAAATTTTGGCAAAAAACTAATTTTTTGCAAGAACAAAAACCATGTTCCTGGCATCCGACGTGTCTGGCTGAAGAACTCATCCAAGATTTTTCGACTTCCAACGTTGTCACTAAATTTCGTAAACCTAGGACATTTCGTTCGAGAGTTATCGTGCGGACACATATAAATATATATATATATAAATACATATATATATATATATATATATATATATATATATATATATATATATATATATATATATATATATATACATATATATATATATATATATATATATATATAAATTTTAGTGAATATTATTTTCGGTTCCTAGGGACCTCAAAACAAATTTCTGCCACGGTCCCGAGTTCAGGTCGCGTCATGACAGTGGCTGTAATAGCTGAATTCCATTCTGGAAATTCGCTAAAAACAAAAAACAAATGGTATACAAATACTGTGTGAGTTTTTCGAGAGTTGCCACTTTTATTACAGCCAAACCGTTGATTTAATCGAAAAATTGTTCAAATAAGAGTTGTAGATATCGACGGGGGCAACCGATTGCTATAGTCAGGAGCTTTATAGCTCTTATGGTTTTCGAGCTATGATACAGACTTATAGATTTTTAAATGGGACTATATATTAATTTTTCGATAAAACTGATCTAACGCATTAATTAACAACATAAATGAGCAAAGTTTAATTTTTTAATTTTTCTTTAATTTAGAAGTTAGGCAATAAAAATATGCATATGTACTTGAGGCTACTTCAACCGATAGTGTTTTTCTTGGTTACATTTCCATTACATCCAAGAAAAGAGCCTTTTCTAGTACCATTTCTATCATAAAAATTTGGTTGTAATAGAAATGGCAACTCTCAAAAATAATTTTTGATAAAAGAAAATTTTTTTTTTTTTTGAGAAATACTTTTGTTCCTAACTATCTCAGAACAAATACGTTAACCATACAAGAGGGCCAGTGATTTAATAAATAATTTATTATTTATTAATTTTACGGTTAGAAAAGGGCACAAAGAAAGGAATCGAAAGGCTTTGTACTACGTATTATAATAATATGTACACCGGTCCCTCAATTTACGCGAATATCCGTTCCACGGGGATATCGCGTAAATTGGATCCGTCGTTATAAAAGGAAAAATACTGGAAATAAGAACTACTAAAAATTTTACAGAATTATATAATACAAATGATAACGAATATGTCGAAATTTACATAGTAAAATTTTAAAAATATTGTTATTTTCGATATCGATAATTTTCCATAACGAAAAGTAAGTTTTGATATTGTTATTTTTGAGCTATGATGACCCGCTTAGGAAATATTTACGATCAAAAGTTTACGATTACGAAAAGTAATTTTTTTAAGAATATTCTATTACTGACTAGATCAGTGGGACTATTGGAGCATAAACTAAGCCATTATAATCAATTTATAATTTTGTGGCCACCTTTTAGTTTTATAGTTATACTGTAAAAGTGAGTTTAACTATGATTAACTATGAATTACATACTACAAAATCCCGTCTCAAGTTAGTTTATAAAGTCATAAACGTTTTTCAGATACAGTAAACTGTGATAAGTAGGGACGAATTCAAACTTACTTTATGACAGTAATAAAAAAAAATTTTGAAAATATTTTTGGTTTTTGGGATCAAAAGAGACGATCAAGGGATGAATGGCGACGATCAGTAGGGTTGACCGAAATTGAAATTAAAATATACTATTAATTTAAAATTTTCTTGTATTTATACATTCAAAAAAGGAATAATGGGTACTTCGTAATTTTGTGTAAAAAATAAACGTAAAATCTAAAGTGAAGTTTATAAATTATAGAAATGCTTAATATGTTTATAAAAATCTCGAATAACTCAATAACCTTGAAAGTGGTCAGTTCTATATTTCAATATATTCTTCACCCGTTGCTAATTACCCGACATTCGTCCCTTCTAACCCACGTACTGTCTCTATTTACTTCTTCGCGTCCCTATTCACCCCCAAGTTACCATTTTACCAAAAACTTTAGTTAAGACTAAGCAGTAACAAAAGTCAGAAAAGGTTAACTGATGCAAAAGCTTGACTCATAGGAAATTTTTTTTGACTTTAAATATTAAAATATTTTTTATTTCACAAACGTACCAACTAATAAAAAATTTAATGTAGCTCATTAAAAAACCACATATGCTAATTCGAGGCTGTCTTTTTTTTTTACAGCACTTTACATAAAGTAAAAACATAAATCAAAATAATCTATGAATAAGTTAAAAATACTAAATGTGCAGTAAAGCATAGTTATACATTATAAAAACAAATAAATTTTCATGGGTCAACAATACAAATTTTCGAATAAGCTGAAATTGATATCCTTGAAAACCATCTCCTCACTCACAAAAAAATTGTTTTATTGAAGAATCAGTATTTTTTTAATCCATAAAATATACATAAACATGTCATAATATAGTTTTAAAATGAAAATCCTTGTCAACAATATTTAATATTCCTAAATGTTAACCCCTTGTTTTGTCTTTTTTTTACTCCATTTATTTCTTTTTTTAACATAAAAAAAAATTACAAGCAATTGGACCATTTAAATAAAACTTTGTACTTTACATTACTAAAGCATGTAGAATAACAAGAAAAAAATACAGCACTCTATTTTATCAGATTTTTTACTTACTGAAAAAGTTTATCGTCGTGGAATGAAAGGTTTTCGCTCATGAATAACAGAAGTTTGAGAGAAATTTTTTTGTTATAAAGCCCTCTCCAAAAAATTATTTTTTGGCCCAGACAGCTTAAAATACTAATGTATTTTGTTGTAATATTTTTTATTTCTGGAATTTAACACTGTTGAGTTTAATATAAGTATGTCTTTTTTTTACCCCATTGGAGCAGTGTCTTTTTTTTACCCCGCCCAATCCTATTTGTTTATTATTAACAAATATGGAATACCATAAAGTAATGCTCAAATCTATTAATATTATAAAGAGAATATATTTTCTCAATAACAAGTAGTCAGAATTCTGAATTCCATACTAAAGTTGGAAACTGTCTCAAGTTAGCTTGCTTTGACGGTATATATATCCAACATATCGTATACTAGGGTTGCCAACTTTTTTTGAGAAAAATAAAGTAATCTTCTGAATAAGAAAAAATAAAGTATTTGTCAGAAAAAAAGTATTTTCCAAATTTGAGTTTTTATTGCCTTAAGTGCATTTTTTTGTATTTTTAACACATGCTAACAATTTTTGGTTATCTATGAACGTTTCATGGCTAGTTTTACAATATAAGAATGGAGTATTATAAGATGGAGATCTTACTTATATGCAGGAGGAATTGACAAAATTGGTCACGAAAATGGTACATATAAGGCTTTCTTTTTTTACCGCTCGTGGCGTTAATTATCCACGAATACTGATGTGAACATAGCGAACATAGTAACATAAAACGGATAAAACAGAATGTAACTACAGTACTTATTCTCAAATGGAAACACGTCGGGACTGGGGAAGTGAGTGTTTCCATTTGAGAATCACCAATGTCGGTTGATGATATTTAATAATGAGGAAATTATAGAAATTACATATGTATGAAATAAACTCTTATAGTTTAAATTACTTTATACAGCGAATATCCAATGGTACTGACTCCGATTTTACATAGTGACGTCAGCGAATTATATAATATACAATATAAATGATGCGACGCAAAATAAAAATTGTTAAGTTTATTTTAAAAACGATCGAAAAACTCACTTTATAACTGAGTTGAACATTGAAAAAGATTCCAGAAGATTCTATTCAAAAGTTAACAAAGATAATATAGAAGCTCGCGTTTCCATTTGAGAGTGTTCCATTTGAGAATAAGTACTGTACCGCTTTCGTATCCGACGAACACGAGTGCCATCTTTGATTTAGACACTTTTTTGAATACATTGAGTTTCGTCTCCTTGTCTAATCTCCATAAATATGAGTTTAGAATTAAATAAATAAATCATTCATTTTCTATTACCTTTATGGAGAATCTATTTCTCTCTACTCGCCATTTCACATTTTCATCACCGAAAAAATTTTCTCAATGAAAGCTAGGGTTGCGGGAACAGAGAAAAAATAAGAATAATTTTTTTTTAATATTTGATAAGTTATCACATTCATTTTTAAGTATATGTATATTGCCTTTTTTCAGCAGTATTTTTCTTTGCAAATTCTTTGTTATTATTAATAGATTTTTTCTGGGATTCTTTAAGTACAGTTGATCCTTTTTTGTGCAATGAAGGGGACCGCATAAAAAAAATCGCACAAAAAAATATATTCAAAAATATCATAAATAGCTATATAAAAAGTATAGTTCGATCCAAATTGTACAAAAAACTTTTTTTATGCGGTTGATCGGGACCGCATAAAAAAAGTTTCATCGAAAAAACATCACTCAAAACGCCCAAAACTTAGAAATTTCCTTAGAAGTTGCTTCTATAAACAGGATAAAGCATTAATTTACACGTAGGAACGTTTTATTTCCTTTGTATAATATTATGAAAATTCTGAAAAATACATGTGTAAAAAAAATTAAATGATGCAATAATTTATGTTCTTATGCAATGTATTGATTAAATGCTTAAAAGTCGTTAAAAAGTATTTTTATCAAAGAAAGTTATTATAGTAATTGTTTAAGTTTCTTACTGTCTCGTGATTTTGATTCACATTATGCATTTTAATGGCCATTTTTTACAAACCGCAAAAAAAAAACCGCACAAAAAAGGACCGCATAAAAAAGAGTTCAGCTGTATTATTGATTCAGAATATAGGTAAATCATCCATCTTCATGTGAGTTGCCGAAAAGCAAAGTCAGTTATATCCAAAAAAAAAATAAAAAATAAAAAACTGAGATTTTAGTTGCTATGGATACTTCAGTTCATCTGCTATATGTTCACGTTGAGAAGCAGTTCTAAAATAAATTTTATCCCACTGAAAATAAGTGAAGAAAAATAACGAAGGATGCAAAACCAGTTATATCCCAAATGGCCACAGTTCCAAAATCAATTCTATCCTTTAACAGTTTCAAAATAAGTTACATCCCACAGACAATAATGGCTGCCCTCTAAATGCGGCAGCAAAACCAGTTCCCTCACTAACCTAGTACATGGACTTTAGTTTCAGTAGTAGAGTGACTATTTTTGCAGTATCCTACAAAGACTTAAATTATTGTCATTTTTACTACATAAAATTGTTCTAAAAATTAAAAATATGTTCATTCTTTTACCTTCTACCAGCTTTTTGACTGCTTTTGCATGTTAGGAAGTTCAAAACGGCTGACATTTCATTTCCAAAATCAGTTATATTCAACTGACGATTCCAAAACAAGTTACGTGGGTTTTATTTATTTAAATATAATTGTTTGTGCTTTTCCTACATTATACAGATTATCACTAGGAATTAACATGAATTTAATACGTTCTTTGATATCAAAATCATGCAATGATTTATTATTGTAATATAACTAACAGTTTTTATTGAATAACTCGAAATCGTTTGAGATGCACATAGCTGGTTTTGGAATTCGACGACTCATGTGTAATCACAGTCAAGATTCAAAATAAAGTAGGATACTTTATTATAAAGTATGGTTGGTAACCCTATCGTATACATACGTACAAATGTCAATTTTTTTTTTTTTTTTTTTTTTTGATTAGAATGTCCACCAAACTGCCACAAAATTGTTTCAATAACGATAACACTTGCGATAAAATGATAACTAATCAATCATAAGTGTTTAGTACTCAAATAGGAACATTTAACGCATTTAGCTTAGGTATTTAGCACATTTATCTCATAGATATGTATCGGCTGTTTTATTGAAAAGCTCTTTCAATATAGTATAATAAATGATTTTTTTCAATTTCACTTTTATTCAAATTTCTTTGAATACCAAAGACACCATAAACTATTGTATGCATGTATATGATGTATATTTATATTTAAAAAATGGCAATACATAGGTACTAATTAATTAAATTCATTAATAAATGTTAAATAAAACTTTTACGTAAAATTATATTTTATAATAAATGTACCGTAGACACATATAACTTTACAATAATTTTCGATTAAAAATTGAATAAAATGAAAACGAAATTAATTTAATTATATATAACTGTTTCAATGAAATCAATTGATAAATATTTTTGATTTGATTCATAAATAAATTTTACAGAAATTTAAATTACTAGTCAGAAATTAAGAAAACAGTAATAGGTTAAGATGTCAACGAATTCGTAACTTTACCAGCCCATGTTTTTTAGTGACATATGAAAGATACTGTAGAATTGTTAAATACTCCACTATTGTTGACACTTTGTTATTAATTCCAAGTAACATTTAACAATGAAACGTAATAGATTTAAAATTTTTGACAGGTGTTCCAATTACTGTATATTAATGTTAAAATGCAAATGTTTTTACCGTTTGTACTAGATGTCCGTTGGTAATATTAGGAATTATTAAAGTAACCTAACTTTACCAAACCTATAATAACCATTACTTAAGGTATTTGGTCAGTGGCGTAGCGTGCCTTGTATCAAAATTAGTTGGGGGGCCCAAATGAAGGGTAAATATTTCTCACAAAAGAAACAAAAATGCTTGCATTAAATTAAAATAAATATTTATTGATTATAAGTTATCGCTTCCTCCTAAAAATTGAGCTAGCCAAACAATTCAAATTAAATATACACTTTTCTTGCCTTTTTTCGGCAAATTGATTTATTAAATCATCTATAGCTGAAGACGGTTTCAGTTTTTTTAAAATTTCTGCCTCCATAGACAATAGTGACAAGTCTGATAGCCGTTCCTGCCGCATCGAAGTCCTTAGGTAATTTTTTATCAGCTTTAATTTTGAAAAACTTCTTTCAGCTGTTGCGGTTGTAACTGGAAGGGTCAAGAATAGAAAGCATGCTGTTATTACCTCCCGAAAACTGGATGCAAGGCTATTGAATTTTATCAGCAATAATTCCATGAGCTCCTTAATGGAATGAATTTTTTGACTTTCAAAAAGTTTTCCGGAAGCGTTTTTTATCACTTCGTGTGAAGATAGGAGTTTCTCCGGTTGTAATACTTCGAACATATTACTCAGGTCACAAAAGCTCTGAAATCTGTTTAGTTTGAGAAATTAATATATCTAAACAGCAATAGTATACACTGACTTTGAAATAAGGATTCCGGGTCTGAAATTCTTTCGTATGACAGTTTTTTTTGTATGTTTTTTTTTTCCCGGGAAGCACGAGATTAAGTGACATTGTGGATAACATTTTACTAATTTTTGCTTACACACGTTAGGGGCCTCGTATCATTAATACGGCTGATACGGCGGTAGCTACGCCCCTGTATTTGGTGCGAGATAGTCAGGTACAAAAGTATATCTTAGCGAAAAAATTTTCTTTTATCAAAAATTAAATAATGTATTAATATTCTTCAGTTATTATATTTGTATTCCACTTGTTTTTTTGAATTTTCGCGCGCTTATGTTGTAACAATATAAAAGCATTGGCTGCGTTCGAGCAGAAAAAACTCTTTAAAGCGCTTTAAAGCAAGATGGCGATTTACTAAGAATAACAAAGCGCCAAAATACAAAATGTCGTCGTAGATATTTAAATAAAATAACCTCAATAAGAGTTATGCATAGGAAAATTTGTTATTTCTTTTATATTTTACGCAATATGCATAACATTATAGGTTATATTATTGAAGAATCATCAGAGTAAACATCAATATGGTAGAATTTTGTAATTTATCGCAGTAAAATTTAAATTTGGTGTAAGACAAAACTACGTGTCACTTGATTTTTGTCCCGGCAGAAAATTAGTCAGTAATATGAAGCGGCTTGAAGTGCTTAAAGAATTTTTTTCTGCTCAAACACAGCCAGTGTTGAAAAATCGTTGTAAAATGATGTTTATAAATTATATTTAAAAAACGGCATGGTCAATAATTTTTATTTGTTATTAAATATGGTTTACGTTTTCATTTTATTCAAAAAAATCGTGTGAATATGTCAACTGCCCATAAGAGCCCGTGTTAAAATTACAAAACTTTGAAAACGTTTTTCTCAAAATTGGGGAGGTCAATTTTTTTCGGTGAAGGCTCGTATTATTGGTATCGGATTAAATAAATATGTAGAGAAGTTTCGTTAAAATCCTTAGAAAAATCGTTTTTCGGGCCAACTACCTTAAACGAAATTATTCGATAATGTGCCAATAAACAAATCTGAAAAATATTTCTAAATACTTATGAGATTACGTAATTATTCATACCATAAAATACCATAAAATTAGTTTTATAGCTTCTGAAATGTCAACTAAAGTTTGCATACCTACTTTTTGAAAACATGAATGTACCATATAAACTGAAAAAAGCTGATAATTTAACCCTAGAATCATACGTTGGTCTACGAGTCAAGTTAATCATACATCAGCGTCGTTTCGACGAATGGACTTTTTACGGGGAGTTTATTTGCAAAAAAAATTTTTTTTACATAACGATACTACAAAAGCGAACAAAATATTTAAAAAAATTGGATTTGGAAAAATTTCTTAATATAAATATTTATTAATTTTTTTAATCTTTTTATCAAAGAATATTTCCATTATAAAAATTAAAAAATAGATAAATACATCAATTGTATCATAAAACATGTCTTTCAAATAATTAATTTATGAACTCTTGTGAGTCAATGGACATGTGTGACTTTACAGAATGTGAAATTTCTCAGTCATAAATATTCCTATAGATATGTAGTTATTTCCCCATTAGGCACATTTGTAAATTTTCTAAAATTTGTTAGTAATTTTTAGAATAAGATCTCAAAAAATAATAAAAATTAAAATATTTTCCATAAAATAAATTGTTAACCTTTTATTAAGTCACTTGAAACGCATTCTTTAGTTTTCAATTCAATATATTAAAACTTCAGTATTATGTCGTCTCTATAAGTCAAACAGCTGTAATCATCTTTCACATTATCATAATCATTGAATAAATTAATTAAAACATGCATATCTTTAATAAATTTTAGAAAAATTAGGAAAACTTTTATATGTGAAGTACAAAATCTTAAAAAAAAAACATCGCGTAATCATACATCGACGTCCTTTTGGCGGACACTTTTTCAATACAAACAAAACGACAATGACTATAAACAAAATAAATACGTCTTATGTGTTATAACAACAAATAAATTAGATGACAGGAATCTCACAGCAAGCAGGTACCGACAAGTTGTAGTATTGGAGCAGGTAGAGAAGTTCGATTCTAGGGTTAAAGAAATGGCGGCTGGTAATGTCAGAAAATTTTATAGAACACTAGTAGTTTGTTAAAAATAGCTGTGTCACTAGAAAAAAAAAATGGTATAAGTATTATAAGCCACAAAATTTTAATTTTTTTAACATAAAATGTGGTATGGTAAAAAGTTGGGTTCAATAGGTAAAGTTAGGGGGTTTTACGGTATGTACTATCAAACTATCACTACTATCACTATTACACCTAATTAGTAATTACCTACTTTTTTTTTTTAGTATTACACAAAAAATATATTAAATATTTATTACTAGGTATTCCAGGGTTAAATAAGCACATATATTAAATTATTTACCGTATCATGTTTCTAACATAAAATTAATATTTTAACTAAACACATTCGCAAGTAACTAGAAATTAAAAGTTTTTATATTATAATTATTCAAGAATATTGTAAGTATCTAAATATTTTGGCTAATTTGTATGTATATACCATCTACTGGTATTTTTGAAACTTTTTAGGAAAAAACAAACAACTATGAGTGGAAATTATTGTATTTGGATAGTTTGTAAATATTAATTGGGGAAACATATTATTTTGATCGATCAAATAGTACATAATATAAAAACTAGGTGGTGAAGTTAGTTAAGGTTAGGGTAGTTTAGTTTAGTTTAAGCAATATACTTCGACTTTGATATAAAAATTAGTTAGGTTAAAATGGTGGCCCCAGATTTTTGAAGATCAAATTCCCTCTTTTCCAGGTTTTCCAGAAATTTTATTAAAAAATTCCCTATTTTGTGAAAAATGCCACCCCTACTTTATCCCAAAAAAGCTAAAAAAAATTTCTGACATAAAAAATGACGAGAAAAAAAAAACAAGAAATACGCGTTAATTTTT
This sequence comes from Brachynemurus nebulosus, assembly GCA_035578155.1. Classification (NCBI taxonomy): domain Eukaryota; kingdom Metazoa; phylum Arthropoda; class Insecta; order Neuroptera; family Myrmeleontidae; genus Brachynemurus; species Brachynemurus nebulosus. The sequence continues at coordinate 18,436,359 of JAPWDM010000007.1, read as the reverse complement.
AAATCTAATCAGAAATACGCAATAATTTTTAAATCTAATCTGAAAACAAGTGAAAAATTATATAAAAATCAATTTTTTCCAGTCTTCTGGTGAAATTCCCTGACTTTTCCAGAAAGTAAAAATTCCCTGACATTTCCAGGTTTTCCAGTAATGTGGCCACCATGGTTACGGTTATAGGGCTTTTTTCGAATTTTTACACTCAATTCTGTTGTTTTTTTTTTATATTCCATCAATAAATAATGCCATTACCGATTTTTAAAAATGTGCAATATACTGTCGCCGTGTTCGTTGCTGAGTTTTTCTGCTCAAAGTGAGCTGTTAGCGCATGCGCAAGAACATTTTTATGAAGTACGAAATACTTGTGTATTCCATAAAAAAAAGAGTTCTTGCGCATGCGTTAGCAGCTCACTTTGAGCAGAAAAGCTCAGCAACGAACACGCCGAGTGTCATTCACTATCAATATAGGTATATTTTTTTTTTTAAAAAGTGTTTCCCAGGTTTAACTTCCCAAATACAGTAATTTCCACCCATATTTGTTTATTTTTCCTAAAAGTTTCGAAAATACCAGTGGATGGCATATACTATTTTGCTAATATTTTTTTTATAAGTTAAAAGTTTACAAACGGGGAATCCCCTTAACCCATTAAAACCCGCCTCTATTTCAACCTGTCAGATTTTGATAAAATTTTACACAGACTCAAAATGAGATTCTTATGCAAATTCTAAAAGAAAATAGTGCATTATAAATTTAACAAAAAACAAATTGTGAGAAAATTTTTTAAAGTTCTTCTAATTAAAATTCAGATTGAAATATTTTAATAATATTTTATTCGACAATGTGAAAAAAATACAGAAAAAGATATTGCATTGCTATTATAGAATTTAAAACTCGGTGAAGAAAGTGCATCACATACAAACATAATTTTTCCACAGTATTATAAGTAATACCGTGGGTCGTAATGGGTTAAACACATTAACAATAAATAATAAAATATATACAAACCTAGGTATTATTACTAATTAATTGCTTTTATTGATATTATTAGTATTAAGTATATACTTACATACTAATTAGTAATTATTAGGTATATTTGTTTACTAATCAATAAAAAGTTACAATTAAAAGTTTATTTAATTAGTTTTTATTTATTTTTGAATAAAAGAAAAGAAAATAAATTATTTTCATTACCAATTTCCAAGTAGTTGAGTCTTTTCACAATTTAAATTTTAAAATCTATCAATAATAGGATACCTACTATTAAGTCAATCCAATGTTAAAAATCCTAGAATTTTTTAAGTTTAATTTGAACTGATTTCACAAATAAATATTTGCACTTGTTTATTATAATTATTTATTAAATAACATTTAAAATGCTTATAGGTACTTGAAAATTAATACTTTTAACAGGAATAATTTTGTTTTTATTCCGAGAAGGAAACAATTTCATTCTAGTAACACATCTGGACCAAATTTATTGTGATTTCGAACATACGAATTATATTAACTAAGTTAAAATTAACGTGAAATAATTAAAAAAAAAAAAAACCGACTGAAAATACTGAATAGTTAAATATACAATGTATATAATATATGAATGTAATTAGAAGATTTAATACACATATGTACCTTTTTCCGGAAATGTGAACTCGGCGTATTTTGATATTTGTCAGTTTTTCACATCGAATAAAATGAATAAAAAAACACATTATTTTACACTTTTTGTTTTATTTTATTTATGTTTGCTTAAAATAAAAAATCATTATCACAGAGGAGTGATCGGATCACATCTAAACGAACATAATCACATACATAAAACACATAAAATACATAAAAAACAAACAATCATTTAAAACATTTGAATTGGAGTTGTTTAGTAACGCGGTAACAGCCGTAACAGCCGTAATGGTACACTAATTACAAAACATGTGTGATTTTCTTGTCTTTTCTCCAGCAGGTATAACATAAAACATATAAAACAACATCCCCCACATCACTGCAGTGTCAAACGGCTAACATAAAACAATGGCATTCGAACACAATATTTTTTTAATACGTTAAATAAACATATTTATAGTGAACACCGCTGATAAAGCTTTGGTACATAAAAAGGTTTATGTTGAGGCCTGCGACATACATACATTCACTATGTAATCTGTATATACAGCATGAGTTTTTCGAGAGTTGCCATTTTGATTACAGCCAAACCGTTGATTTAATCGAAAAATTGTTCAAATATGAGTTGTAGATATCGACGGGGGCAACCGATTGCTATAGCCTGGAGCTTTATAGCTCTTATGGTTTTCGAGTTAAAATACAAACTTATAGATTTTTAAATGGAAACGTATGTTTAAAAGTTTTTCAAAAATTTGTTTATGATTCAAAACTACCAGTAACACTGAAATTTTCATTGTTTTATCTCATATATTTGAGTAATTACGTTTTAAAAATGACACTTTTAAATTTTGTACTCAAGTGCTTGCAAACGATTAGGATTTTACGTAATTTAAAAAAATATTAGCTCAATACGGCCGCCATTTTAATCAATGTAGTAACGAAAAATTAAACGATTATTACGTTTTCCATCGAAAATTAAAATTATTAAATAGATTAAATTACCGTATAAAAATGATATCTAAATACAATAAGGAATAAAATTTCAGTTTTAATTCATTGAAAAATAAAAAAAATTACTTTTCTGAAATATCACTGTTTGACAGATACATAGGCGTCTAAACATATTTTTGTGGCAAGTATTTTTAAAGGAAATGAAAAGTTTTTTGTAAAAAAACTTATCCTTTTTAATTTCGTTTGTAATAGAAAGAAAATACTATCGAATTTCAAATATTTTTACACTATTTGAGTACATTTATTACTAATATTTTCGTTCCCAATTAATTCAGTAAATTAATGAAATACTTCAAATTATTTTTAAATTAAGTTACTTTAAATACTAATCTTTTAAAATAATTTGATTTTATTATGCAAAAATGTTAAAAACTTGAAACAGAGCCCGACATCTATACTCCAAAATCTGAATGACTCCAAAACTAACTCCAAAAACTACCACTTGTATTACAGAGAATGATACTAAATAAGGTTCTTTTCTTAGATGTAATAGAAATGTTAGCCGCCTAAAACTCTAATTTATATGCATATTTCTACCGCCTAATTGCTAAATTAAAGAAAAATTCAAAAAATAAACTTGGGTAAAAAATTTTTTTTTCTTTATTTATATTTTTAATTGATACATTAGATCAGTTTTATCGAAAAATTAACAGTCTCATTTAAAAATCTATAAGTTTGTATCATAACTCAAAAACCATAAGAGCTATAAAGCTCCTGACTATAGCAATCGGTTGCCCCCGTCGATATCTACAACTCTTATTTGAACAATTTTTCGATTAAATCAACGGTTTGGCTGTAATCAAAATGACAACTCCCGAAAAACTCACGCTGTATGTATTACTCTTATATATATGTATACAGGGTGTTAATTTGAAAACGAACCAAGCCGCATATCTTTGGAACTGTAAAAGATTTAAATTTTGTCAGTCCAGTCTCTTAGGCTCCAGAATCTTCAACGGCAAAGAACAATGCGTAAAATTGCCCCCCAGCGCCCACTGGTGAGATATGTATTTTCTGAAAACCCCTTCCTAGTAGGTCACAAATCTACCCACCTTAGGTATGGAGAACCTGGCCTTCAAAAGTTCTGACGAGCAGTAGGTTTTGCATACTCCACGTGGCCATTTCTTAAGGAAACGATGTGTGTTGACCTGCAGCGGGCATTTTAGTCCCTTTCGGGAGGGTGCACTTCGGACTACTTTAGTTTGGCAATCTACCAAGGGGTCTGCCAGAAATCGCCACCGGTAGGACTCCCAAACTTCTCTTCGGATACTTCCAATGTACAGGTTTGAAGCCGCTCGGTACGTCTTCTGCCATAGGCCACGTGAAAAAACGAGGTTAGGCCACTTGCCAGGAAAGTGGTTTTACACAGTCGGCCGGCCCACGACATGTCTCATAACCCATTTCTACCTATAGAGAGTATCCCGTTTGGCTATGGCCACGTGCAGACTTTTTGTACATTTGACGCCCTATAACTTTTGAAAGCCAGGTTCTCCATGAACGTGCCCATTGACAAAGTTAGACTACTTGACCAGGGCTATCGATGGGCACCGGTCTCAACCTTGGGCGCTAGAGGGCAGCTCCCCATATAGTTTTGTCCATTGTCCTTTACAGTATGTGATACCCACTGATATTTTAGGAAAATTTTAGGAAAAAACAAATATGGGTGGAAATTATTGTATCTGGATAGTTTAATTGGGGAAACACTTTTTTTTTTAAATCACTTTGTTAGTATTTGCAATATATGTTAACGTAATATATGAATAATATTATATTGCACATTTTTAAAATAGGTAATTGTATTATTTATTGATGGAATATAAAAAAAAACAACTGAATTGAGTGTAAAAATTCGAAAAAAAAACCTATAACCTTAACCTAACTAATTTTTATATTAAAGTCGAAAAATATTGTTTAAACTAAACTAACCTAACCATAACTCACAACTCCACCACCTAGCTTTTATATCATGTACTATTTGTTCGATCAAAATAATATGTTTCCCCAATTAAATTAGCCAAATACAATAATTTCCACCCATATTTGTTTGTTTTTTTCCTAAAAGTTTCGAAAATATCAGTAGGTGTCATATACTGCAAATTAGCTACTCCAAACGTATTTTTTTTTTTAAATTTGAAAATTCCACTTGTAATACATTATTGGAAAGCTCTTTAAAAATGCTATTCATTAATACTAAACATAATGCTAATTTATCGATTGTTATTTTTGAAGAATACGAAAAATAAAGTTGAAATGTATATTCTGTTATTCAAGCTTACAAAATATCCAATCAAATCAAATCTTCAAACAAGATCGTAAGAAATTATAAATCTTTAAGTCGAAATAAGGCACAAAATATTATTAACTTATCAGGAAAATTATAAAATGTCCAAATTATATATTATTTTCCAAATCAGCTTATTTTTACAAATTATAAAGTGAAAATGCACAGATTAACATTGCAATAACCAACAGTAGATTATACTTAAAAATTATGGAAACTAATCTAGGTCAGGTCTCAAAATAACTTCCATTATTCTCTAGTCTACTATCACCCTTTATTCCGTATTCCACAAATAATAATTGATAAATTAACATTATGTTTGGTCCTAATTGAATAGCAAAGAAGAACCACTATGCAGAAAATGTGGTGTGGAAGATGATTAAGCCTAATGGGTCATACACAATCAATGAAATAAGGAATAAGAAATAAGAAATAAGGAATAAGAAGTATGCCATCTAGTGACGTTGAATGGAACTTTAACGTAACTGCCCATAGGTATATGCATTTAGGTATTTTTGTACATCAAAATTTATGAAAAAATAACGTTCGTGATGACTTTTTTTGTCACTAAAGTGAAAAAAATCACGAATTTTGACGTACAAAAGTACCTACATATTTATATCTATGAGCAGTTACGTTAAAGTTACACTCAACGTTACTAGATGGCATACTTCTTATTCCTTATTCCTTTTTTCTTATTTCTTTTATTCCTTATTTCATTGATTGTGCAGACACCCTTACACTTCCAAAGATAAGAGGGCTGACTTGTTTTTAAATTGACACCCTGTATGTAATGTATTGCTATGTGTTATCATTATCACTTATCAGTTCATGTGACAATTTTTTTAATAGTATATACAAGTATTTAACTAGAGGTAAAAATTAATAGGTAAATACAGCTGAACTCTTTTTTATGCGGTCCTTTTTTGTGCGATTTTTTTTATGCGGTTTGTAAAAAATGGCCATTAAAATGCATAATGTGAATCAAAATCACGAGACAGTAAGAAACTTAATCAATTACTATTATAACTTTCTTTGATAAAAATACTTTTTAACGGCTTTTAAGTATTTAATCAATACATTGCATAAGAATATAAGTTATTGCATCATTTAATTTTGTTAGATGTATTTTTCAAAATTTTCATAATATTATGAAATTGAAATAAAATGTTTCTACGTGTAAATTAATGGTTTATTTTGTTTATAGAAGCAATTTCTAAGGGAATTTCTAAGTTTTGAGCGTTTTGAGTAATGTTTTTTTGATGAAACTTTTTTTATGCGGTCCCGACCAACCGCACAAAAAAAGTTTTTTGCACAATCTGGACCGAATTATACTTTTTATAGCTATTTATGATATTTTTGAATATATTTTTTTTGTGCGATTTTTTTTATGCGGTCCCTATCCACCGCATAAAAAAGAGTTCAGCTGTATAAGTGTTAAAACATATAAGTACTTATCACTTATCAGTTATCAGTTTTCTAGTAAACATTGGTAAATGTGGCAAATACTGTATATTAAAATGCAAAATTTTTACGTTTTTCTATTCAATCAAAACTAAACTTCCACAATCACCCCTTTAACCCTTAAATGGAGATGTATGGGTATAATAACCATTGGTTATTTTATAGCAGAAATATCAACTAAATACGTATGTTTTCTTCGAATTCTAGAGATATTACATTATTATTTTTCTAATAAACATTTCTGCTAGTGTTTGCAACTTTATTTTTGTTAATTCACGTGTTCAGGTAACCGTTAAACTCAAGATATTCCCTGTGTTAAGGGAGGAGTTCACGCCAGAAACGGCTAATAAACTAATTTTTTTCGAATTTCATTTTTTGTTTTTATTTTGTTCTGTGGTTCTTTACAAACACGGTGATATATAAAACATGGTCAAAAAATTGTTTTTTCAAGTAGAAAAATATTTATTTGTGAGCTGCTGCACGGCCAAATTGCTACTCCTTTGCAGAAAACGCTACCCCCCCCCCCACTTGCGATTTGATCAGTAATATTTAGTTTTGGTGTGTACATGAGTTATAGTATGCACTGAGATAATGTTCTTTTATTTGTATGCCTTTGTAGACGTTTTAATAAACAGTAAGTAAACCGCTTCTTTTGTTAATATTTTTTTTTACCGTTTCCCGAAGTTGTGTTTTTTTCGACAAGGAAAATCATATCTCAAGTTCTAGAAAAGATAGAGACTTAATTTTTTTTTTAATTTTGTTCATAAACATATTGCGCATAAAGTGGAGTATGCTTTTTCCATTTGAACAATTGTAACAATTTTTTAATTTTTTTTTTTAAATAAAAAATTGGATTTTATCATTTTTAGAAGTTAGAGATTACAATTTTATAGTTAATTTTTAAAATTACCTGAAACCCATACTCAGCTTTATGGACAGGTTCTTTAGGAATAAAATAATAAAAAAATATTTAAAAAATATTCATTACTTTTTGAGATATGGCGTTCCTTGTAAACGCTTAAAAACTTGTGAAAAAGGGCCCCCTCTCCTCACAAGGAAGGGTAATGAATGTTTCAAAAACAAAATTTTCTATTTGAAACCCTCCCTAATTTGAAAAAAAATTTCAACAAGCAAAATAATCATAAATAAAAAAGTTGTTTTTTTATTTGAACTCCCCCCTTAATTTACAAGGGTTAGTGTCATAATATGAGTAGGCCTGGACTGGCTATAGAGTAAACCGGAAAAGTGCTCGGTAGGCCGCATTCCCGTTAGACCGTTCTGGTCGAGCGACATTGACTGGCAATATCGAGAAGAGAAAATTATCCTATTTGAAAAATATCAATGAAATCTTTTGTTTTAATAAACAGTTTTCTTTCAAATAAAATAATTTACTGTCAAGTCTAAAATAAAAATGAAAAATTTTTTATTTAAAACATAGATTTCATACTGTGAAGGTCAGTTTTATTACAGTCAATCATTGTGGACTCACTTTTTAAACAGTATCCGATAAATATTCGTAACATTATTTTTTACATAGTTATTGATGGGCATGGATCGCCATTTTCTCGCAAATCGAAAATTGTGTACTGATTTTTTTCGTGTCTATTCTAAATTAAAAAATTTCGCATTACATTAGTGAAAGTCCTGACAAAAGTCCATTGGAAAATCAAAAAGAATAAATATTTCTAACGTTTGAAATTGTCTCATTTGTACAAGTTTAAAATTTTGTGTAGATTTAATCAGTGCCTACAATTTCATTGAAGTAGTATTCAAATTTCTACTTACCTTATCCATTGACTCAAGTTGCTTGTGAAAGATCCTTTTCTACCCTGTAAATTACTAACATTCGCAAGAGGAGCACCTTATCCTCTAATAATTTGAATTCATTCATGGTAATGGTGACAGAAAAAAATCTGATGATGCGTTCAGAGATGAATTCAGATTGCGACGACATAATTAACAAAGTAGCCGAAAGTGTAGTGAACTTCTTCAGAAGTCACTAAATTATTAATATCCCTGTCGCAGCATCCTGCATAACATAGCGAATTTCCGTTTATAAAAGTTAGTTTATCTCGGAAACTAGTTGACATAGAACAATAGTTTAAAGACCTTTTTTATGTAATTTTTCCTCCCCTTTTAAATGGTGTAAAAAAATTTCGCAAAAATTGTTGATTAAGTGGAAATTTTGGCAAAAAACTAATTTTTTGCAAGAACAAAAACCATGTTCTTGGCATCCGATGTGTCTGGTTAACGAACTCGTCCAACGGTTTGGAACTTCCAATATTTTCACCAAATTTCGTAAACCTAGGACATTCCGTTCGAGAGTTATCGTGCGGACACATATATATATATATATATATATATATATATATATATATATATATATATATATATATATATATATATATATATATATATATATATATATATATATAATTTTAGCGAATATTATTTTCGGTTTCTAAGGACCTCAAAACAAATTTCTGCCATGGTCCCGAGCTCAGGTCGCGTTATGACAGTGGCTGTAATAGCTGAATTCCATTCTGGAAATTCGCTAAAAATTAAAAAAATGATTCAAAATTTTCATTTGTAGTTTGTTTTTCTTATGAGGAATGGAAAGCCGACCGTCTCTAAAATGCCCGGGCCAATTTCAGATTCCAGTTCGCACTTGTATATGAGAGTTTCACAGTTAGTCCAGTTTTAATTCTTTAAATGATTAAGACGAGTTAACTCGTCATGCAATATGGCGACTCAAAATGCATTGATATGTACATATTCACTGGTACAAGTTCCGCCATCTGTGACAGATTTGTCGAAATACGGTATAACTGTAAGTAATGTTCAATTTTACCAACATAGTTTAATATAATTTCTATTTTGTAAATTCCTGGGGTTGGCATCTCTGATTTTCTTTCTTTTTTTGTAACCTTATCTATTGTACTTGTCACTGGCAGTAAAAGATCCGGCATTTTGAGACAAAAAAATTTTCTCTGTGGTTAAAACAAAAGAGTTAACCAACATACATAATATATCATATTTGTAGTACCTACTTTTGAAAACTTTTTAGAATCGCTGTAGCTGTGATGCAAGAATAGTTAACTATGTATTGCATGTATTCTATATACCATTGGAGTATCCAAGTACATAATAAGTATACAGCGGTCTATTTCTATAGATGTTTCCTTTTAATCAAACTATGTAGTATGTATGTATGTATGTATGTATGTACATATCTATTTTAAATGGATTGCTTTTATGTGTGTGAAAGAGAAAGAAAAAAGAAAGAGATTACATTTACAAGTATGTATAAATGTAGTGGTAATAGATCAGTATGTATACCTATACGACCTATGCTACCTTTAATGTATTTGTATATGGGATATACACTGTCGGCTTGCCGAACATTTCGCATAAATCGGATCGTTAAAAATGTATATCCGCGGATACGGATACGAATATGGACCTCAACTTTCATATTCAGTCGGCGCCGGTGCTTTGCGTTAGTTATACGACTTTTAGAGGATAAAGCTGCCAAGTTACTCTTTCTGAAGTATAATTTATCAATACTTAATTTCAATTTAGATGCAGGGCTTAATTTCGGGGCGAACGTGGTGGAACGGTGCTCCACTAGCAATGGCGTTCACTTCGTTCGCGATGGTCTCGAATTTGGAAGTCGTATGTCGTATAAAATTAAGTGGCGAGCAGTGAAATTTTCGAGGGAAAATTTTTCAAAATTTCAAAAACAGCGTTCCACTACTTGAAATTTTAGAAATTAAGCCCTGTTATGATGAAATTTCGTTATTTTTTAAAGTTACTGAAAAAGTGATTATTTTATATGATGTAAAAACTTTTAGCGATACCTTGATAATTATTTCAATTAAGTAACATATCGCAAAGATTAGAGATTTTATCTTACTATAAAGATAGGTAAATTAATATCTTATAACTTACTCTAATAAATATTTAAATAAAAAGTAATTTGGATTGAAGTTAATAGTATTTCATTAGTACCTATCTTTAAAAATTCATATACCGTATTTTCCGGCGTATAACGCGCACCCCAACTTTGATAATAAAATAATGAATCATATATCTAACTAAAATTTTTTTAATATGTAAATTATTGTACGGAATAATTTGAAAATAATTTATTCTTTATTCTATCTTGTTAAATTTGTATTATTGTTAAATTTTATTTAATTTATTTATTTATTTGATAACTCACTTACTATTGATAGAGTAATATATTATAATATTAATATAAAAACAATCACAATTTTTGCGTTATGTTATAAAACAGAACTCAGTTTTATATCCGGCGTATAACGCGCGCCATGAAATTTGGACAACATTTTTGGTGTTCAAGATGCGCGTTATACACCGAAAAATACGGTACTTAATGAAAGTCATTAATGTAAAAGATCCTTTAAAAAGTAACGGATTCGGATGCTGATACAGATTTTTTTCCCCTCGGATATCCGCGGGCACGGATATCCGGCACAACACTAAGGCTTTTCACAGAATCAATGGAATTAGAAATAAAGAGTGTGCCATCTGGTGACGTTGAATGGAACTTTAATGTAACTGCTCATAGATATAAATATGTAGGTATTTTTGTACGTGAAAATTCGTAATGTTTTTCATTTACAATAGGGTTCTTGACTGAAGTTACGAAAATATTTGAAAAGCATTGTTTTTCAGCCATGTCAGTTAAGTGATTTTTTTATTTTCGACAGATTCTGTAAAAAATCATCAAAAAAAGTAACCCTACAATCTTAAATGAGAAAAAGGCGGGAAAAACACCTCGCTATAGTGACATCACAATTTGAAGCAACTTAACGTCAATGTCAGTATTTATAAACTCAATACTTTGATTATATTCATAAAAAGTCAAAGTAAAAGCAAGTATTTATTTGAATTCTGGTCGATTATTATATAAGCTAATAGAAATATTCAAAAGAAAACACAATTTTATCTCATCGATGAAAATTATCAAAATCGACATATCTAGCTACAAAATGTTACGTCATTTTCAAGAAATAGCGCGTTTTCACTAATTTGAATATTTGTTGAAAAATGGCGATTTTCAAAATAAAATTTCTAAATAGTTATCAAATCTTTTTATGTTTCATCATTAAAATTGGACATATGTAATGATAATGCATAGAGTTATTTAACAATTGACACAAATTTTAAATACGGTCAAGTACCGTATTAGTGACAAAAAAAGTTATCACGAACGTTATTTTTTCATGAATTTTGATGTACAAAAATACCTAAATACGTAAGTATACCTATGAGCAGTTACGTTAAAGTTTCATTCAACGTCACTAGATGGCACACTCCTTATTTCTTATTTCTTATTTATTATTATTTCATTGCTTGGCTGTGTTCGAGTAGAAAAAAATTCTTTAAGCGCTTCAAGCTGCTTCATATTGCTGACTAATTTTCTGCTTGGACAGAAATCAAGTGACATGTAGTTCTGTCTTACACCAAATTTAAATTTTACTGCGATAAATTACAAAATTCTGCCATATTGTTGTTTACTCTGATGATTCTTCAATAATATGACCTATAATGTTATCCATATTGTTTAAAATGTAAAAGAAATAAGAAATTTTCTTATGAATAACTCTTATTGAGGTTATTTTGTTTAAATATCTACGATGACATTTTGCTTTTTGGTACTTTGTTATTCTTAGTAAATCGCCATTTTGCTTTAAAGCGCTTTAAAGAATTTTTTCTGCTCGAACGTAGCCATTGTGTGAAAAGCCTAATCACTACCATCAGCCCATCAATCATCATCACATGACAAATATGAATTATGTGAACTTCTAACATTATCTAACATACGGTATTTTTTTATCTATCTCAGTTACAGTCGTTTTATCGGAAATATTTTCTTTCCCCTATCGGTATATGTACATCGTATATACTTATATACATGTATATAAGTACATATCTATAGTGATTCTGGTTGAGATGGCGGAGATGACCATATTGGTGGCATCGACTATACCTCTTACTTGCTCTACCTATACACAAATGTCATATTCATATTCAACAATGGCATAATATACAATACACAGTGGTCAATGAGCACAGGCAAATTACATATTTCAACAAAACTAAATAACATCTCTTATTGAGACCTTGTAATCATGGACATAATGGACACCATAGGCATGTTAGTGACGTTGTGTTTAGTACATAATAATATGATTAGAACAAATAAAAATTGACTAACACTATTTAAAGCGAATGTGAAGGCTCATTTACTTAAATACACAAATTATTTTCATTTTAAATTTTGATTTTTTATTGAAACAATTAGTTGATTAGAAAAGTTTATTAAAATTTTAATTGTTTGCATATGTGATTATGTACAAAAAGACAAAATGATTTATTTAATTTTGACCCATAATTATATTTAGTAGTAGCTAGTAATTTTATTTTACTATGAAATTATTGAGAAAAACGTTTTATTTTCAAAGAGTTAATTTGTTTTTAGTAAATATTTTCTTACAAGTAAAGGTCCCGAGGCCGGACCTATCGATTTCGATGAAACTTAAATATATTGTAGAACACTAAAAACTAAGGGACACGTATTTTTTTTTATCTGCGGAAAAACGGTTTGAAGGGGTGAAATCGCCCTCCAAAAATTGAGGTAAAAATTTAATTTTTCAAATATCTCGAAAACAGTAAGAGATAGAGCAAAAGTTTAAATTGGCGATATTGCTCTTTTTTAAAGAGCTATCTATTGATATGCAATTTGTTCATATTACATCAACAGGGGTGGTTGGGGGTTAAAATTTAAGGATTAATTTTGCAAAAAGGGGGTGAAAAATAAACAATATAAAAATTTTGTTTACAGATTTGAAATCTACGTCAAAAAATCTAATTGACCTATTTTTGCTCAATGCCCTAATATTAAGTATCGGGGTAGTTGACTAGAGGGTGACTACGTCGAATAGTCGTACAATTTGGGTATTTCAAGAAGTTCTTCTTCATGGAAAATAGCTTAAGACAATTAGAATAACGTAGAAATGAAATTCTCGGATTCAAAATTGAGTTTGAATAACACTGGAGAGGGAGTGAGTTACTCTCTTAAACTAACCTAAAATAACGAAACCTAATAAAAACCTTACATACGATAGTCTAACTTCAAAACCATCTATTGTGACGTTATTACCCCCTGTCAGTGTGTTAATTGCAAAAATTAGTGTATGTAAACTAGTATGTAATTTAAGAGGGTAACTCACCCCTTCTCCAATGTTGTTCAAACTCAATTTTGAATTCGAGAATTTCATTTTAGTCCAACTTCAGAACCACTTATTGTGACATTATTTTACCCACTATCAGTGTGTTAATAGCAAAAATTAGTGTATATAAACTAGTATGTAATTTAAGAGGGTGACTCACCCCCTCTCCAATGTTGCTCAAACTCAATTTTGAATTCGAGAATTTCATTTCTACGTTATTATAATTGTCTTAAGCTATTTTCCATGAAGAAGAACTTGAAATACCCAAATAGTACGATTATTCGACATAGTCACCCTCTAGTTAACTACCCCTAGACTTAATATTAAGATATTGAGCAAAAACAGGTCAATTAGATTTTTTAACGTAGATTTCAAATCTGTAAACAAAATTTTTATATTGTTTATTTTTCACCCCCTTTTTGCAAGATTAATCCCCAAATTTTAACCCCCAACCACCCCTGTTGATGTAATATGAACAAATTGCATATCAATAGATAGCTCTTTAAAAAAGAGCAATATCGCCAATTTAAACTTTTGCTCTATCTCTTACTGTTTTCGTGATATTTGAAAAGTTAAATTTTTACCCCAATTTTTGGAGGGCGATTTCACCCCTTCAAACCGTTTTTCCGCAGATAAAAAAAAATACGTGTCCCTTAGTTTTTAGTGTTCTACAATATATTTAAGTTGCATCGAAATCGATAGGTCCGTCCTCGGGACCTTTACTTGTTAGTCTGTTCAAGTCGGTTTTAGCCTTGAGTATTAAGGTCGTTCAGATCATCAAACACTTTTAAAATGTGAACACTGACCCTATTAGGAACTGTAGGAAGCAAAAAAAAATGAAACATTGCGCTGAAATTCCTAGTAAATTCTTCATTTTTCAGATATGCATAATTTAATATTTCATTATTATGGATTTGAAATCAGTTTTTACCGATAAAAACTCTTGTTTCGTTTGTATTGTCCTACACTGAAATGATCAATGAAAATTTTCTTCTTCTTTATTATAAAAATTGGTCCTAACTTCTTTTTTTTTCACGGCGAAAGTGAAAAAAACAATATTTTTATAAGACTAAATATACATGAACTAAATTGTCTGTATTATATATAGGACAAGCTGTACCTACGACGTCGTTCGCGCGACGCATTGTTATAAAATCAATGAGAAGTATATAAGTGTAATAATTATACAGAACTTGCATAGAACAATAGTTTTGCGTAATGCATGCAGATGCTCAAACCGGTTTTTATATTTTTCCGAGGGAAGGAGACATTTTATCGTAATAAAAAGTATCTTATATGTTGACTCAGGTAATAAGTTAACACCAGACCAAATTTCATCAAAATCCGTTCAATAGTTTTTCCGTAATGTGTGCACATGCTCAAAATGGTTTTTCCATTTTCTCGTGGGAATGAGATAATTTCCCGGAGTAAAAAGTATCTTAGATGTTGACCCAGGTAATAAGTTATCATCACATCAAATTTCATCAAAATCTGTCCAGTAGTTCTTGCGTGATGCGTGAACAGATAGACAAAAAATTTAAAAATCGTTGTTTTGATACCTACATCGATAACTACTTACAGTACCAGTACAATTTGCAAAAAATATTCCATGTACAGAAACGGTCTCGTTACAGTTTTATTATATGTATAGATATAGAAGATATAGATTAGAAAAATTGAAAACTAAAAAATTATCCGTTTGTCAGAGTTGTGCGGGTAATTTACTTCGGGTAAATTACACAGTTTTTTACATGTAAAAAACTTTGTAATTTACACATACATGTTTTGATAAAAAAAAACTGTAAAAAATGTAAAAAATGTAAAAAACTAAATTTTTTAAATTTAATAAATATATAAGCGTTACTGATGGTATTCCATATTTGCTACTGAAGTATTTGCTATATTTGTAAAGTAAAACTTAATAAATAAGTAATTTGAAAATTAAAAATATTAATGGGGACAAAGAGGAAAAAGAAAGGCTAGTTTTGATAGAATAGTTTATTTAAGAATTCAATATTAAAAAGATTTTTATTTATTCAGTTAAATTTTATTAAAGGTATCAATCAATCACCTTCATCATCATTATCATCAGTGATTTTATTGTTATTATAATTTAAAGAGAGATAAATATGTAGTTGTTTTTTTGATCTGTCAAAACTCAGTTTGTTAATTTGGAAATTTAAAGCTTTGTAGTCAGTTGTGGATGGCCTTCCACCAGCAGAAAATCATTTTTGTGTCGACATTTTGTTTACACGTTTTTTCATGTGAACTTATAAACAAGTAATAACCGTTAAAATAAATTGTTTATCAGTGAAATGACAAATGATTTAAGTATTTTACATTTTTTACAATTTTCTATAATTTTTTACGGTTTTTTATAGTTTTTTACGTATTTTACAATTGTTTACATAAAAATGTAAAAAACTGGTTTTTTACATCACATGGCACAACTCTACCGTCTGTATATGAGTGACATTGTTGCTCACTAATTTGTTGTTGTAATATACCTGGGACATACTGTATATACTGTACATATCGTACATACGGTACATACAATATTTTTTACATATGTATTTACATAATTATCTCCCCTGTCGTATACCTTCCCTATATAACATACTTAAATAATTTTGAATTTTCTACTTTGATTCAATTGTTGTTAATTTTAATAATTTATGTAATTATTTTTCTTTTTGATGACAAGTGTTTGTAATATTTATGAAGTATTTACAACAAATACACTAATTAATAATATTGACAAGAACTTTTTCTTTTACATGTTGCTGGAGTTGAACTGAATACATATTTGTATTATTGCAAAGTTATTTTTCATGTGGGCGTTATTTTAGTTTATTTTATTATTAAATATTTTTTCTTTCAAGGTCAGATTTAGTTTGATTTTTTACATACATAAGTGCTAATTTGCAATAAAATAATGAAATGAAGTGTACCTATAAATAAATATGCAACTTTTTTCACAGTTTTCACCAAATTATCGCATAAATTCCGGTATTCTTTTCTTTAACTTAAAAAAATTTACATAACATAATGGTTCAAGCATTACATAATATAATAAATATAATTTTTAAAACAATCCACAAAATCCATAAAAATATTTACCTATAATTTAACGTAGTTGCTCCGTGATAGTCAGGTACAAAAGTATAGCTCAGCGAAAAAATTTTCTTTTATCAAAAATTAAATAATGTATTAATATTCTTCAGTTATTATATTTGTATACTACTTGTTTTTTTTTTTTTTAAATTTCCGCGCGCTTATATTGTAGCAATATGAATGGATTGTTGAGAAAGCGTTGTAAAAACGTTGTAAAATGATATTTATAAATTATATTTCAAAAACGGCGTAGTGAATAATTTTTATTTCTTATTAAATATGGTTTGTAACTTTGTATTTTATAACATATTACGGTAGTTGGTCGATAAAACGATTTTTTCAAAGAATTTTGACGAAACTTCTCTAGATATTTATTTAACACAATACCAACAATACGAGCCCTTACCGAAAAAAAATTGAGCACCCCAATTTTGAGAAAAACGATTTCAAAATTTTGTAATTTTAACACGGGCTCTTATGGGAAAACTCTATTTTTTTTTTTTAATAAAATGAAAACGTGTCAAAGGAATTTAATAAATATTTAATATGTTATTTAATACAAAGTCACAAACAATATTTAATAAGGACTAAAAATTATTGACCACGCCGTTTTTGAAATATAATTTAAAAACATCACTTTACAACGTTTTTACAACGATTTTTCAACAATTTTTTTAAATTACCACAACATAAGCGCGCGAAAATTAAAAAAAAAAAACAAGTGGTATACAAATATAATAACTGAAGAATATTAATACATTATTTAATTTTTGATAAAAGACTACTTTTTTGCTGAGATATACTTTTGTACCTGACTGTCTCAGAGCAACTACGTTAAATTTTTATCAATTCCTTTGACACGTTTTCATTTTATTAAAAAAAAAAATAGTTTTCCCATAAGAGTCTGTGTTAAAATTACAATACATACTTTGAAACCGTTTTTCTCAAAATTGGAGTAGTCAGTTTTAATCGAATAGACTCGTATTATTGGTATTGAATTAAATAAATATCTAGAGAAGTTTCGTTAAAATTCTTTGAAATAATCGTTTTATCGACCAACTATCTTAAAAATTTAAAATTTTTAAAATTACCTAGTGAGAAAGTTGGAAATTATTTAAAGATTTCTACAAGCATGGTGATTTGAATGTACACACATAACGGTAATTTTAGTATGTACGTTGTTAACAGATGGCAATAGTTACTGGTGAATGTAGTGAATGGTAACACATATTGAGGTATGTTTCTGTACTAAAGTGATTGTGGTGCCGTGTCTAGGAGTGGTCAAGCTTAAGCCGCCAGGCTGTCACAATTTCACCGTGGTCTGAACTTTTCTTATCAATTGTATCATTTTTATAAAAATTTTCTGGACGCTGATTGTTTTAAAGCAATTGTAAAAAAAATATATATGTTAATTAATGCCTTTTTCTGTGATATATATTTAAGTGAGTTTATTAAATATTTTTTAACAAGAAAATCAATTAGAAATTGAATTACGTTAACCATGTCATCATCAGGCGATTTTGGAAATCCATTACGAAAATTCAAATTGGTTTTTTTAGGCGAACAAAGTGGTATGTGTGAATGAATTATACTCGACAAAATAATGTTTTTTATTGTGTAGTATTCATTTTAAGTGTATTTCATGGTTTTTTTTTTATTGCTTGTTTTATTAATGAATTATTTTAGAAAAATTAATCAATAAGCTTACTCGTAACCCCCGCCTTTGTACAAATACCTTCCCAGATCTGTCAAAGTGAGATCATTTGTAGTTAATTTGATGATTTGCTGACAATATGAGATACGATTCATTTGAATAGAAACGTTTTTTTTTCGATTTTCAGTTGGAAAAACGTCTCTAATAACACGATTCATGTATGATAGCTTTGATAATACGTATCAGGTGAGTAGCGTTTTTGTTTGCTTTTATTTTAAAAAATTTCCGATTATTATTAGTGTTCCGTATCAGCAAAGCTGGGACGGAACACTAATGGGATCGCTAAAAAAAACGGCAATGTCCTGTTTGGTGCACGATAAATCACAATGCCGTTAAAACTGAAATTTCTTTGCGGCGTTTATTTTTTTGAAAATTTCGCGTAGTACATTTTTAATAAATAATTGGGAAAAATTGCAGTATAGTATATAGTGCGATATTTTTATTATTTAACCGGTAAAAACGAACCAAAGGTGGTGGAAATTTTTAATTATGAAAATTTGTTTTCCCTATCTTTGTTTTCGAAAACTCAAATTTATTAATATTATTAATATTTTACACATTTTTTTTAATATTGATATTTGCATGATATTATTGACTTATTGTAGTATTTATTTACAGAACACGATAAAAATAACAGAATAATATAAAACACAAGTGAGTAAAGCGGCCCCGCTCGCGCGGGGCCATTTAATATACTAGGCAAATTAGTTTGTATATCAAAATCCGTTTTTCAATAAAATTGTCCTAAGCAATATAATTTTAACCTCTTTTAAAGTGTGATAATTAATAATAAAATGAAATTATTTTTCATAAAAACATGTGTCCGCGCTTTAACTCTTTAAATACAATAATTTCCAGCCTTTCTTTCGGTAAATATCGAAAATATCGCACCATATACTATACTGCAATTTACCCAATAATTATTAGAATAGGGTACTTGACTGATTAATGACAAAAATATTCTTTTTCCATATCAGTTAAGTGATTTCTTTATTTTCGACAGATTCTGTAAAAAATCATAAAAAAATATAATCCTACAATTTTAAATGAGAAAAAGGCGGGAAAAACACCTCACTATAGTGACGTCACAGTTTGAAGCAACTAAACGTCAATGTCAAAATTTATAACCTCAAAACTATGATTGTATTCATAAAATGTCAAAGTAAAAGCAAGTATTTATTTGAATTCTGGTCGATTATTATTACTATATATATAAACTAATAGAACTATTCAAAAGAAAACATAATTTCACTTCACCGATGAAAATGATCAAAATCGACATAAGGTAAAAGACCCGGTAATTGACCCTGGCCCAGTTTCTGAACTTTTCAACTTTGTTATAAATTAATAAAAAACCAATATTTTAAATAAGAAAAAAATAAATTCTTAATTTAAAGTAATCTATTCTGTGTCTAATGAACAGCAACTTAAAAAGTTTAGAATATATTAACTAAATAAATAAAAAAAAATTTTTAAGTTTAAAATGTGTGTAAAAACTATTTTTTTGGTAGTTTCCTAACAGTTTATGTTATAAAGTACTCATTTTGATCTGTGCAATATTCATCATGTAAGTATGAAAACTTAATTAAAAATATATGAGCAGGTTAATATTTGTTTAAAATTTATTTTAAAATATTTATAAAATACCTTAGAATGATTTTTATTATTGAAATATGAGGGTCAATTACTAGGCTCACTTCTAAAGTGGTATGGCCCAATTAAATTCTAACCAGTTTTTGTTAGTTATTTTGTTATTTATAGTTATCTTCGATTAGTTTTTGTTATTTTTCATAACGTATATAACATTAAACATTCATTTTTATCAATAAAAAATTATTCATAAATTAAATTTTAAAAAACTGTATTTTTAAATTTAAGGATCAGAAACTAGGCCACTGTCAGGGTCAAAAACTGTCACATGAGAAATTTTGAAGGTCAGAAACTGGGTCCTTTTTGTCAATTTTTAAAACATTAATTTAAATTATTAATTCAATTCAAATAATTATTTTACTTGTATGACTTTATTTTGAAAGCCATAAACTAGTTGATAAAATTATTAATTGTCTCTTAAGTTTAAACTTATATTTATTACTGTCGTTTAACCTCAGCCGTCACTCTTAAAAGGTCAAAAACTAGGCCTGTTACCTTATCTAGCTAAAAAATGTTACGTCATATTCAAGAAATGGCGCATTTTCACTAATTTGAATATTTGTTGAAAAGTGGCGATTTTCAAAATAAAATTTCTAAATAGTTATCAAATTTTTTTATTAAAATTAACATTAAAATTGGACATATGTAATGGTAATGCATAGAATTATTTAACATTTGACACAAATTTTAAATACAGTCAAGTACCGTGTTTCGTCGTTTTGACAACAACGAAATTCTTATAATTTCATTTTGTGGCCTTTTTGAGAAGAAGTAGGGATAGTTGTACATGTAGCATGAAAAATCTGAAATTTCAGTTCTGTCAAATATTTTTTTATTTATATTTTTTGTTTGTTTAAAATTAGGCGACAATTGGTATTGACTTTTTATCGAAAACAATGTATTTGGAAGACCGTACAGTAAGGTTACAATTATGGGATACAGCTGGTCAAGAACGGTTCAGGTCACTAATACCATCGTATATAAGGGATTCGACAGTTGCTGTGGTCGTCTACGATATTACAAACGCTAATTCATTTCACCAAACATCCCGATGGATTGATGACGTGCGAACAGAACGCGGTAGTGACGTAATCATAATGCTTGTAGGTAATAAAACGGATTTGTCAGATAAGCGGCAAGTGGCAACCGAGGAGGGTGAACGAAAAGCAAAAGAATTAAATGTTATGTTTATTGAAACCAGTGCTAAGGCCGGCTACAATGTTAAACAAGTAAGTTGTTTTGTTTTTTTATATTATATTTGTGGAGTGAATATTCAAAAAGTGTTTTGTCACAAAAATTCAAAATTTAGTTAGCCACATCATATAATTCATCTTATTGATTCCTATCTGCCTAGACAATTCGAATGCCGTAAAAAAGTTTTTACCGCACTAAAATTGAGAAAGAAAACGATGAATTTATTCAAACCGTGTTTTTTTTTTTATAATCATATTTGATTCAAATAATCATTGTCCACCATATAAAAGCATTTTTCTTTATAAAAGAAAACCATTGTAACGAAAAATCAATTTTAACCCTAGAATCATACGTTGGTCTACGAGTCAAGTTAATCATACATCGGCGTCGTTTCGACGAATGGACTTTTTACGGGGAGTTTTAGAGTTTATTTGCAAAAAACATTTTTTTTACATAACAATACTACAAAAGCGAACAAAATATTTAAAAAAATTGGATTTGGAAAAATTTCTTAATGTAAATATTTATTAATTTTTTAAATCTTTTTATCAAAGCATATTTTCATTATAAAAATTAAAAAGTATATAAATACATCAATTGTAATAATTAATTTATGAACTATTATGAATCAGTGGACACGTGTGACTTTACAGAATGTGAAATTTGTCAGTCATAAATATTCCTATAGATATGTAGTTATTTCCCCATTAGGCACATTTGTAAATTTTCTAAAATTTGTTAGTAATTTTTCGAATAAGATCTCAAAAAATAATAAAAATTAAAATATTTTCCACAAAATAAATTGTTAATCTTTTATTAAGTGATTCGAAACGCATTCTTTAGTTTTCGATTCAATATATTAAAACTTCAGTATTATGTCGTCTCTATAAGTCAAACAGCTGTAATCATCTTTTACATTATCATAATCATTGAATAAATTAATTATAACATCCATATCTTTAATAAATTTTAGAAAAATTAGGAAAACTTTTATATGTGGAGTACAAAATCTTTAAAAAAAATATTGGTTAATCATACATCGTCGTCTTTTTGACGCACACTATTTCAGTATAAAAAAAACGACAATAGCTATAAAAAAAATTTATATGTCTTATGTGTTATAATAACAAATAAATTAGATAACAGAAGTTTCACAGCGAGCAGGTACCGACAAGTCACAATATTGGAGCAGGTAGAGAAGTTCGTTCGTCGTTTTGACGAGTATGTATGATTCTAGGGTTAATTGTACACACACCGGCATAATTAGCGGAACATGAAAAAAATATAAAAATCTATTTATTAAACAAAGTTGGCGGTTTTTTTTTTCATTTTTACTTAAAATAATATTGAAGTAAGGAACCAATTGACTTTCCATAGAATTGTTTTTATTTATTATTGATGGAAATCTTTTTAAGAGGTCTGTCACTTTCGAATTCAAATGCCACTTTTTCTCGGTATGGTGGAGCTTCAAACTGCCGTAATTGAAGAATGGCAAAGACTGTCCCAGGAAACTATAGATAACATCATTCTGAGTATAGAAAGACGAATGGAAGCTTTGATAAGAGCACGGGGCGAACCAGGCGGTATTAAAACGCTGTGTTTAATTTTCTATTTGTTAGATAATCTTTAACTTGAATTATTCTTAGACGACATAAGATTCCGAAAATTTGCCATTTTATATAGGTACTTGTTTTTGCTACCGAAAATAAAGGTATATCGATTTGTCAACATGTAATTTTAAGTGAATAATTAAAAAAGATTAATATTTTCGTGAAATTAAATAGTTTATTTGATTTTTACGGATATTTTGTATGTTCCGCTAATTATACCGGTGTGTGTACTTTAAATCGTGTAATTTATAATAAAAACCTGAATAATGCAAACACTTAAATAGTTTTTGGTGATTTTCCGAAATTTTGGTAACTGTAACAAAACACGTTTTGAATATTCACTCCACATTTCTTTTATCAAATATATTATCATTTTTATCTTTTTTTTTTTGTGTGTAGTTATTTAGACGTGTTGCAGCGGCTTTGCCAGGCATGGATTCAACGGAGAATAAACCTCCAGAAGACAGTATCCTTTTTTATATTAACCCTTCTCTCTATTATCTGTTGTATTGTACTTTGATTTTATAGTTTACTAACAGTTTTATTTTAATATTATTCTTCTATTTATTTTTATTTTTATTTTGTTTTACTTTATTTTTTTTTTTATTTTCCTTAATTATTTTTTCATAAGTGCAAGAAATTATTTTGAAAGACACACCAAACGAAGTTCAAGATTCAGAGGGGGGCTGTGCTTGTTGATTATTATTTTCAAAATGGTATACAAATTACAAAAACGTTACTGTTGTTGCAATAAAAAAAACAAAACGATCCCATTTTCAGCAGATTTCTTCAGACGCCACTCAAATTACAATGTTTAGTTTAGTTTAATATGCAATTATTTTACTTAACTTGTTTGATAGTTTTTAAAGGACTATTAATTGAAATAGTACTAAGAGATTTATTATTTAATTATTTTTATTGTTTAATTATTTTTGTTTATTTTTTTAAAGTAATTTTTTCTATTTATAAAATTGAAATATATTTGTATGTGCATGTTGAGAGTGTTGTAGGAGTGGACGCCACTGTTTGTGGTAGCTATTGGTAATGGTTGTCCATAAAAACTACCAAATATCAATTGAAATAATTTATTTTTTAGATATTTAATAACAAAAAGAAAGTTTTGATAGGTATTTAACTATAAATAAATTTTTAATTAAGAATTCCATTTATAATATATATCCTGCCATAAACTTGAATTCCGCATTCATCGAATTCATGTTTTTAAAATAATAAATTTGATAGCTATTGTATTAACTTCTTCATCGACTGCAATTTTCAATTGAAATAATAAAACTGCTTTTATATTAATTAACTATGTATTTATTTATTTTTATATTGTAACATTTATTTATATATACAGTTTTTTTTTAAAGCTTTTAATTCGCTATAATCGTTTTTCATGTGAAAACTTCTATATTTCTGTGAAACGCTCGTTCAGTTAGACGTTTTCACTTGGAGCGTGCGATTTTAATGTTTTTTTGGGTTCCGAAGCAGCAACACTTCTCCGGAACACTAATGTTTTTTATGATGTTTGTCTGTGCAATTTCATTAAAAACACATAGACGTGGAATTTTTTTTTTTATTATCATTACTATGAGCTTTCAATAGAAAAATAAGGTTGATATAAAGCTTTTTTTCCTGTTATTTCAGTTTATGTTTTACACTTTTTCCAGTTGTTTTGTATATTAAAAGGTGTTTGTGTGCATTAGTTTTCCTTAATCAATTTTTAGCTGTTGATTTACAAACGCAAACGCCGTTGCAAAGTGATAATAGTGATGGAGACGGTACGTGCTATTATAACCTCATTCATTTTTGTTTATATAAAGTAAAATTATGTGATAAATTTTCTATTAAAAAAAAAAATCGGCATTAAGTCAGGATATCGTAGTTCAGTAGTGGATATTTAAGATTAACACCTTCACGGTCATAACTTATAATGATAAAACGTCCAACTAGTATACTATTTTGACGTCGTACGACGTGTGAATGTGATGTGTGAATTAGTAAGGTTTCATTTGACGTCTTACGACGTCAGTGACCGTCAAGGTATTAAAATGATTACCTAAGTCTTTTATTTTCTATATAAGTTAAAATACTTCAGTAATAGTTCCTAATTAAGGTACCATCACAGTGTGATCGGCCGAAAAATAGTCAATTTTCACAATTTTTTTTCGGATGGATAGAAGGGGGGAATGGGAATGAATTTTTTTTTACGATTAGTACCGCTATTTTACAATACAAAAATATTTTTTTATTCATTTTTATTTATTTTTTATAATTACTATAATTTTTTGAAAAAAGTGTCTTTAAAAAAGGGCGATATTTAGTGCCCACGATTGCGGCCGCAGTTTTATCTGAAAAAAATAAATCAAATAGATTATCAATCTTTAGGTAAGCCGGTATGTACCTATGGCAGCTTTTTTTTTTAAATAATCCTATTTTTTCACACGGAAAACTAAAAAATTTTGTACTTTTTATTCAAACCGCCGCCATTTTTTCAAAATTTAAAAAAAAGCCGCCATAGGAACATAGCGGTTTACCTACAGATTGATAATCTATTTGATTTTTTTTCAGATAAAAAATGCGGCCGCAATCGTAGAAATATCGCCCTTTTTTAAAGACATTTTTTTCAAAAAATTATAATAATTGTAAAAAATAAATTGAAATAAATTTAAAAAAATATTTTTGTATTATTAAATAGTGGTATTGATCATAAAAAAACATTCATCCTCATTCCCCCATCCAATCCATCCGAAAAAAATTTCGGAAATTGATTTTTTTCGGCCGATCACACTGTGATGGTACCTTAAATTGCGTATGATTCGACACTGACTATTACAAAGTGATCAAGTGCGGGTAAATCACTCGCATCCGAATCGCATGAAGAATTTCATTGCTGGAACTACGAAATCTTAAAAAAAAAATGAAAAATGAATAAAAAAAAAAAAAAAAATAAAAATAGTACTTCAGGTAAAATTTGTTCTAGGAGCAGATCGATTATTCAATTGTGGAAATTTTTTCAAAGGAATTTGTCAGCATGTAAAAGAGGACGGCGAAGAGAATTAATTTTAATGCAAAATAATCAGTATAATTATTATTATTATTATTATAATATTTTGTTTTTGCATTGGTCACATTTCATACGAAGCCGAATATTTAAGAAATATAAACTCGATTCCGTAGCTTTTTGCAAGCACTTTCTTGTCTAGAACAAGCACTATATACATATAATAATTTTTTGCAGAAATTGTATTGGATATAAATAAGTAAGAAGTGTTTTTTGACTGTAATAAGTAAACAAAAAAAATATTATTTGCAATTATATTTCAAATTAATTAGAGTGATTTTTTGTACTGTATAAAGCAAAAAAAAGAAAAAAAGAAGAAAACGATTTAAAAATTAGAAAATATAATTATATAATGTATTGTTAGATGTTTTAGATTCTAATTCATAGATTTCTAACTGAAATAATTTGTTGCTATTAACATACATATACAAAATTGCTTAAAAATAGCTTAACTAATTCAAAAGACAACAAACTAAAGCAACTTTTAAGTAATACGGACGCCATTTGTCAATGTCATGTTTAAATACCGTACAATATACCGAACATACAGCATTCCTGATGATAACTTTCAACAACTTTTGTAATATTGTGTGCAATAAAATATATAAAGCTAAACTCTCATTTATTCGTTACCTGTTATTTTATAGCTTTATTTTTATCCCCCCCCCCCGTTCATAGCACTTGAAGTGTTATTAACACTATACGGTCCGTGCGTTTTCACAGTAAACTACCTCAGGGGCCGACAATATTTTTTAAGAATTAGAAAAAACAACTTCATAGAAATAAATTCACGAAATAATTCAACATGTGTAAACATACACATTTTTAATAAAAGCAATAACAAACACACTGATAATGATAAAAAATATAAAAAAACACAAATAATTAAATACTTTTGTTACAATAAAAAGACAATTTTTACTTTGCTAATACCACTTTGTCTGTGACATGTTTCGGCCCGTATGGATATTAATGAACAGTTCGTTAATGGCCATACGGGCCGAAACATGTCACAGGCAAAGTGGTATTAGCAAAGTAAAAATTGTCTTTCTATTTATGTATGCATTTCAATGCAATTACAAAAAAAAATTTTAAGTGTTATTGTTCAACAAGTGTTTACAAAAACCAACCCACCTAGAGTGTGTTTGCTGTATGTCAATACCTGTTTGCGGTAAGATCATACACACACACATGTGATCACTGATCGCGATCGGCCTCTACGGTTATTGTGGCTATTCACAAATGCTGTGAACGTGGACCGTAAAGTTGTAAACGTGTAGCTGTAGTCGCTGTACACGATTATCACGACAAAATTTGCATTTTTAAATGAAAATATGGATTTTGTATTTATTTTTTTCGGAAAAATTTCACACATTTGCAACTAAGGCGTCATCTTCGTTAAAAATCTATGCATTACCTGTTTTATAAACACTTTTTTTTCAATAATTATTTTAATTATTTACTTTTTTTTGCAATGAGCAATAATTATTAAGCATTGTAACATTAGAATGTCGGACGCTAATGTCATTTTAATAGATTAATTTGTTTGCATTTATTTATTGGTGATTGTTTCTAGTTGATTTTTTTTTTTTTTTGCTTTAAATATATACCTTAAGGGGTTAGGGGTCAGTATTGAGAAAAAATTGAGCATTTTAAGTAATTTTTTTTGACAGTAATTTAAATTATTTGATAAAACAAGTAATACAGGCTTTTTATATTATTTTTTAACTTTATTTTACAAATATTAAAGGGAAAAAAATATTTATTGTAAACCACGTTATCACCATATTTGTTTGACCCCGTCCTGTTTTGCTGTGATCATCACAATATTTTATTGCTTCATCTAAAATCAACCAAACAAAAAAAATCATTAGTTTAATAGTTAATCTAGTGTCTGATTGAAGGACTTTTTTTTTAAATCAAAGTTTGTATTTTTTATAAACTAATGAATTTTTCCTTGAAAATCAAAAAATAAATTATCAGAGACCGCCATTTTGTATATTTTCACAAGAAAATAAAAAGCTTCGTTCGGGCACTAGATTAACTATTAACCCTTTGCACTCGAACCATTTTTTAGTATGGGTACTCAGCTACTCGACAGTAGTTTTAATAAAAAATTGTAATACATCAAAGATAAGTATTTTAAACAAAAGTAGTTTACTTACATATTTTATTTTTATTTGCATATTTACAAACATTCTATTTTGTAATTTTATAATTTTCCTTAGTGTGATATTTGAAGTAAAGAATAGCATGGCGCCTTTCGAGTGCAAAGGGTATTTATTGTGTCGCCGTGGCGGCGCCTATCGAGTGCAAAGGGTTAAATTAACGATTTTTTTTTTGTTTGACTGATTTTAGATGAATCAGTAAAATATTATAATGGTTATCGCAAACCACGATTTGTGGAACGGGGTCCAACAAACATGACGATAACTTGTTCTACAATAAATATTTTTTTTTTTAAATTTTTGTCAAATAAAGTTAAAACATAATATAATAATTCTGTATTATTTATTTTATAAAATAAATTAAACTATTATCGAATGAAAAGTTATTTAAAATACTCAATTTTTCACACCGCTGACTACCCCTAACCCCTTAAATTATTTTATTTAATAGTATTTTGTATTAACTACATATTTCATACATTGTCACATGACCATATCTTCATTTGAAAATAGGTAATGAACTTAATAAAATGATATTGTGATGTTGACTGATTGGTATCGCGATGTATTAAAAATATTTTTTTTTATAGTCTATTTATTTAATTTACAAGTGAGTTTTCTATTTTTATTATATGGAAAATACTGTTATTATTTAATTTAATTATGCGAGAAATAAATGTTAAAACAACAAACTCAATTTTATTTGATCTCCATCATTTTTTTTTGAGTTATATGCTTATTTTTAATGATACCAACGATGTACCGTAGATTGATATCAATTGGGATAAATGGGTGAATAGGGACAAAAAGAAAAATGTTATTCATGAGCTTGGTTTAAAAACACTAAACGTAAATGTGTACATATATTTTTCTTAAAGAGAGATTCGCCAAAAAACATCAAAAATCGACCTTTATTATTATTATTATTTTTTTTATACAAATAAATATTTTATTAAAAAACTAAATATACAACATTGTTTTTATATGTCCTGAGTTTACAAAAACTTTATGGTTCCTGGCGTTCTGAAATTCCCAGTGAATCAAAATAAAAAAAATCAAGAATTTTCTGAAAATATATGTTCATATTAAGGCTGTGCGATTAGTGCTCGAAACGAATCGAATAATTCGAAAAATCGAATTATTCGTTTTATTTTTTCGGATAGCTCAAACTTTATTACTTTTTATTTTTAAGACTCAAATATACTAAGAACTTTAATAATATAATTTGTGTATATTATATAGTTTGGTTTACAGAGCAGATTCATCCAAAAAATAATTAAGTATTTTTAACACGCATTGTGTTCTTTTGTCACATTTTTATGTTTCAACGAATTTTCGAATCGGAAATTCAGCTATTACAGCCACTGTCATGGGGCAACTTAAGTCCGAGACAATGGCAGGCTTTGAGGTCCTTGAAACTCGAAAATGATATTGACTAAAATTTATATAAGTATAATATAATTACATGTTGATCCATCGTTACATAACTACATAAGTTTTTGTAACAATCAACTTTTATTACTACTGATTAATTTAACTTTCCATTTATGAAATTGTTGTAATGTATCCGATTTTTTTATATTTAAATTAAATGTTTAAAAACCTCTAAGAATCAAAACAAAAACCAAAAATTCGAGCTATTCGAAAAAAACGAATAATTCGACTTTTCGAATTATTCGTTTTCTTTCGAATAATTCGAATATTTTTCGAATAGTTCGATTTTTCGAATTATTCGATTCGAAATTCGAATCGAATATTATTCGATTCGATGCGAATTATTCGACATTTCGAATAATTCGCACAGCCCTAGTTCATATACAATTATGGCACTAACTAGGATCTAAGAAAAACAAAAATAAAAACCAGCGAGTAATCGCATTTTGAAAATTTCTAAAAATTACCTCGTTTTCTCGACTATAAACAGCCGCCATTTTGAAAATATATTACGGAACCAAAAGATCCTGCTTCCTGCCAAAATGACGGTTTCAATGAATAATATGCACTTTGATTTATGTCGATATCTCAAATACTTTTTGAGATACATGAGGAACTATGTCGAAAAATACTTTCGAGAAAAAAATCATTTAAAGTTTTTTATTTAAATTGAATTATAGCAAAATACATGCACTAAAGTGCCCATAACTTTTCATTTTTCATTTTTTTAAGGGTACGTCCACACGCTCAAGCTTTACCACCGACTTACTTGCGCAAACCAGGTTTGTGCAAGTAAACATGTACGTATTTTCCCGTCCATACGTACATGTTTAATTGCACTAACCTGGTTTGCACAAGTAAGTCGGTGGTAAAGCTTGAGCCGTGTGGACGGACCTTAAAATACAATTTTAGGAGAATATTTCTAACACCTTAAGGAACATAATTATAAAGAAAAAAAATTGATTTTTTTTTTTAGCGAATCTCCCCTTAAGCTATAGTAAAATAATTATTATTCTTTCGGGTAGTGATAATGACTAAGTTTGAAGTTGGATAAAAAAATATTTAAAAAAATTTAAATTGACGTTTTCAAACAGTGCTATTTTTTGTTTTTTAAAACTTTATCAGAAAATAATTTATTTTGGCGTTCATCTGAATAAATTGTTTAATCGAATTTTTAGTTATTTTTAAACATATATGAGAAACGAAAATTGTAAACTTTTATTTTATTTTTTTAAGAGAAAATAATGAGGACTTTACATTTGGGTTAAGTTAAAGATTAATAGGGGATAGAAAAGGGGTTAATAGAAACATTGTATAGGTTAATAGGGACGCTCTGTAGGGTGGTTTCGACGTATGTGGGGTGATTAGGGACGGATGAAGGATTTATTTGAACATAGAGCACTTTCAAGGTTATCAAGTCATTCGAGATTTTTAGAAATATATTTAACATGACATTTCTATACTCTATAAACTTCATTTTAGATTTTACGTTTATTTCTACACAAAATCATGAAAAGTATGATTCCTTTTTTGGATGTATAAATACAAAAAATTCGAAATTATATTTTAATTTCAGTTATGGTCAGCCCTACGGAGATCACCCTCATTCACTTTTTTATCGGCTCTTTTGATTCCAATTTACCACAGAGTACAAATTACATGTTTTTTGTTATTTTTTCTAAACCAGGGAAATTTTCAGAAATTTATGATTTCGGTGATAAAGTGACCATCTTCGCGTAAATTTTTAACATATATTACAGAGTGGGTACTCGAAAAAGAAATACAAAAAAATACGATATGAAGTTCTAAATTCGTGCCTATTCATTCCGATTTACGGTATACATTTACTGATCAGCTGTACTTCTTTTTTATGTCATCGAAGGATACATATTAATATCGTTGTGTGATCATAGTGGGGGAAACATTATTATAGAGTTGTATATCCATATTGAATAATTATAGAGTTGTACATCCATGTTGAATAAACGCAAGAGGGCTGTAGAGTTAACAACTATAGAGTTAACAAAAAAACATAAATTAACACTTTCACTGAGGTGACATTACTTAGGGCGTGTCAAAAACACACATTTAACGAATTTTTCAAAAGATAATCCTTTTCTGAGCTTGATGTTTTTTTGGATTTATTTTTTCTTCAAAAAATTAGCAACATACAGAAGTCAGTAAAAGACAATATTGGTATCGTCAAACCTTATAACTTTGTTAAACCATATTTTAAAATTTCATGGCTAGTAATGTTTGTAGGACATTTTTTTTTAGTGACAGGTGTATTTATAAAAAGGATTGTTTTATAATTACAAATAGTTGAAAACAGTAATGTATCATATGAATTAAAAAATATTAATAATTTGAAGAAATCCAAGGAAAAAATTTTATATAACACGACTAATTTTTTATAAATGTTCCTGTCACCAAAAAAGTGCCACAGACATCATAAGCCATAAAATTTTGTGTCACCTGATAATCCAATCTCCGATAGTAGATTAGGTGATAGGTGACATTGAGTATGCACTGAAAGTGGAATAGAATTTGACTTTTGATTATTGTTAGGGGCTCTTAGGTGACTATCAAAACGCATGTCGTCGACCACTAGGATGGTCGACAACTTGGGGGAAGGGGGGAAAGTTGCGAAAAAAGCCGATCGGCAAATTGCTTGTATCTTGCTTACGATTGATTGTAGAGTGATGTTTTTTTTTTTTTAATTTGTTTGCAATGAAATGATCTAAAATTTATGTTATATGCAAACTTTTAATATACCTAACGGTTTTCGTGTAGAAAAATGAAAACAGAAAATAATGGTAAAATTTAAGAACTGAAGAGGTGGATTCCAAAACGCGCTAAGTCACTTTTTGCAATTTTTCAGGAAATGTAAAAAACTATCTAGGTAGGCAAATGTAGTAATCTGTTTAAATTATTTTCAAGTTCTTAGATAATAATTATTATTGATGTTATTTATTTGTTCTTATTTATACATATAATTTTCAATAGATTATATTGAAAAAAAAACTTTAAAAAATTGGGTTGAGTTGGTTAAAATAAACCTAGTTTGTTTAAATACAGATATATTTTATTCAAGAAACATTTTAAACAGTGGATTATTAGCTATTTCATGTGTTTGACATAACAGAAAATCTGTCTAAAAGCAAATTTGGAAAAAAATACTAGCTATTATTAAAAAAAAATGCAATGGTTTACGAGTAAATTTGACTTAGAGCGTTTTGAAATAAAACTGTTACTGACTTAGCGCTTTTTTGGAAAACATTCCATTTTTCATCATTCATTTTACAGTAGACTCAGGGCCAGCTTAGCCAACAGGCCACCCTAGGCCATGGCCTAGGGGCGGGAGATTTTTAGGGGCGGTAAATTTTTAAAATAGGGCGGAAAAATGAGTAATTAACGCTTTTTTTTTTTTTGCTCGTCACTTATTTTTTTTAAGAGAAAGTTTGTAAAAAAGGTAGGAAAAGGAGCGGCAAATTTTTAAAACAGGGCAGAAAAATTTGTGATTGATGTTTTTTTTTTTAGATTTCCTTTTTTCCAAATAAAAGGTAGGGGCGGCATTTTTCAAGATGCCTAGGGGTGGACTCAGGGTTAATCCGGCCTTGAGTAGACTAAGCTCATTTTGAAGGGTGGCACTACGAAAATCGTGTAGCGCACATTAGACAAAAAATGATTTAGCGCCTTTTGGAATCCACCTCTTCAATTTGGGTTTGCCCTTGAATTAACCCTGATCATTGACCTTGAGATCACGATTAAGGTCATATTCGAATGCAGAATTTTCCACTCTTTCCATTTCCGGGGTCAAGTGTGGGGGTTGTCGTATAAAAAAACGGACTTGACCTTGATATTACCTTGGTCCTTGACTTTGAGGTCAAAAAAGGATAATAAAAATTCCTGTATATTATAAAAAATTTATTTTATTAAATTAAATAGTTTTTAAAATTTAAGAAATACATGCATACAAGTGCATTTTTATTAAATTTCAAAATAATTCGTACTGTCTTGAAATGCTGTATTAAATTAATTTATTTTGACAGATGATACAAATTTTGAAATTAATTATTTTATGATTGAACGAAAAACAAAAAAATCATCAATTATATTTTTTAATTCAATTTCTATCAAGTTCGAAGACATCTTCATCATATTCCTTTGGACCTCTCATAACACGGACATTAATTGTTTTTTCAACAATTTTACTGATGGCACAGCGCTTTCCACATTTAACGTGCATATGCGCGTCCTTTGGACTCACCACATTCGTATAATTGACCGTGCGTTTTAAACACTCGGTGTTCATTGCTTGCTCGTGTAAGTGTTTCGCCGGGCCGTGGCAGTTGTGATTGACCAGCGCGTAACTCGCCACAAAATGACGATTATCACGGTAGTAACAATTCGGCGATGCGACTAAATCAAACGATGGTTCACCGTTGAAAGCGCCACAAAGTCCACGAACGTTTCCGTAATATTTGTCGTCCAATAAGGTTTTAATGCGGATACCGTCATAATATATAATCAGGTCATCGGAAAATTGTATTTTAATTTCACCTTTAGGTAGCACTTGAATTTCCGACCAAACTTTTTGATTTGAGTCTTGATCCCGATAAACGCCATTTTGTGGAACTTGAATTTGTTTGTTGTTAACATAAATTTTTCCGGTGGGATGTTTCCATGAGGGTTTTTCAACAACAGCAGGTTTTAAATCGATTTGTCGATAATAACCTGGGAAACCGTAGATGAGTCGCAATTCTTTTAAATTGTTGGAAAGTGTGGAATCTTTAACTAAGACAGTGTAAGCGGCGTTAGAGGATTGTGGTTGATTTGTCCAGCCGGCGTGTAGAAGTACATGATAACATTGTCCCAAAGCTACAAGATACGTTCTGTTGTTAAATGTATTGGCGGAATTTTGTTCGAGAACACAGGTAGCTAAAAAGTAAAAAAAAATTTAGCTATTATTTATTACTGTGTTACAGTCAAGTCTCCTATAACGCGGTATGAAATTGCGATAGTTCTATAACGTGGTCTCCACAGAACGCGGTTTTGCATTAAGAAAATTTCAGCAACTCAAATGATTTAAAACAATTATTTATAGCAGCATTTATTCGATGTGTTAAATTTTCGAAGTGCTTCTGAACTCGGTCTATTATAAAATGTACCTGTTTTTTTATTATGTTTGTTTATAAATAATACTTTTCGTTATCGAAAACTTTGATCGTAAATGTCTCCTAAATAGTGTGTAGTAGCGAAAAAATAACGAAATTTTTGAAGGCTTAAGCGAAACAAGTTAGATTTAAACGTATTGCGACTGTTAAAGCTTACTTTTCGTTATCGAAAATTATCGATATGAGTTATTTTTTTTTATAAATTAATTATAGTGGCTTAATTTATGCTTCATTAATCTCATTGATAAGGTTAGCAATAGAACATTTAAAAAAAATTACTTTCCATTAGTGTTCGTAATTGTAAACTTTTGATCGTAAATATCTCGTAAATGTTGCCTCACCAATGGTACGAAAAAATAACAAAATTTCTGAAGGCTTAAGCGAAACAAGTTGTGGGTATTCCAAATATATTGGGACTATTAAAATTTAGTTTTCATTATCGAAAATAACAATATTTTCAAAATTTAAACATATAAAATTCTACATATTCGTTATCATTTCTATTATAAAATTCGATTAATTAAAACCGTTTCAATCACAACTTGATACTTTGACAATACAGTTTTTATATAGGTCTGATTTATGTACAATTTATTATTTTTCTTCTGAGATTCCATATAACGCGGTACGATTCATTTAATTTATATTAATTCAAAAATCTCCATATAACGTGGCATGAATTAACCGTGTTATAGGAGACTTGACTGTATTGCTATTACTAGGTATGTTCCAACACACTAGAATTTCCAATTCGAGTGAATCCAGTATTTTAAATTCGATAATGTCATTTGAAGGTCAAATCAAATTCAATTCAGAACTTCAGTTCGGTATTTAATATGTAGGAACGTTTATATTAATTCTTAGGGATTTCAAAAGTCGTCTCTACTAGAGACTTGAGTTATGTATTCTATACCTTCCATACTATGAAGAATATTTACAAATAATATATCCACTAAAAAATTATCTTGTACTTTAAAATACGTTAATAATTTTTAAATAAAAAGTACGAACTATTTTTTTTTTTACTTTACTCCGAATTTTACTTTATTACTTACTAAAATAATATAAATATTTATAAAATAAAAATTAAAATATACCTGTTTGCTAATTTTTAAAAAAATACCTCTTATAGCAATTAAATAAAGTAAAAAATTTGAAATTTGTCTTTTGACAGAACAATTCAAACTTAAAATTTGTCTGTTTATCGTTTAAATTTTTAAATTATAAGGTTAAAAATTAAATTTTTGTTAATGCGCATGTCTAGGATTTGAAATACTAATACTCTAAAGCAAGAATTTTAAAAATCAATTCGGGTCAGTTCAAAATTAGATTTAAATACTTGTTGGAACACAGAATTTCAACTTGTGTGTAAACTAGAATTACAATTCTGCCTAGTTGGAACAGTAAAACCATCTATGCGCATGCTCATTAAAACGAGAATTAATTCGAGTGTTTGTTGGAACATACCTACTGTATTATTTTATCACGACTTACGTTTATGTTCTATTTGACGTGTAAACATAGCTTTAATATTCCAAAATGGATTATACTGGTCAGGACGAACTGCTAGGACAGAACGAATCCATTCACTGACTGGTACCTGTTCGAAATTGTATTGCGCGTGTTGTGTTTTGACGATGGCATCCATAGTTTGATAATTTTCCGGTTGCAATTGCGCAAATATTTCGATTTTTTGTGATTTTCCACTGCCGGTAGCGTTTACACGGTTCTCGTCCAAGAAATCGTAACCGTAATGGCGAATTAAGTTGAAAATTTTGTGCGTTACGTTTTGAGCGACAGCACCAACACGATCATATTCGATTTCAATGTGGCCACGGTCCATTGTGCTGGCTTGAGCCGTTACATTGGCGCAAGCGGGATGCTGATACATTTTCTGTTCCATTTGGTGGGCGCACAACTTAGCCAACGGTGAACTTTGAAGGGCTCGACGGCGTTCTTCGCTCTTATCTAATTTGACCTTGAACTGAACGCTGGCACCGCTGTCACAATTTTCCCCGTAGCCGACATGAACGTTCGATTTTAGGAATGAGTTGTCGTTAAGCGCATGAATGAAATTTAACGGTGACGAATGGGCGCCTTGAGTGAAAGCCGAAACGCAGATTTGATACTGTTTATGACTTTGAATTTTTGACAGTAATAGAATATTTTTCATTATATTTTGAGGTGTGTTGTTGCCAGTCGCCAATATCGCTACATATTTGACTGATTTTGGGCCGGAGAATTCGATTTCTGCGTCATATACACTAGTAGTTCCGTTATGGATACTATTTACAATTTTACTGATAATTTGTTTTTGACGTATGTCCCTCTGGGCCAATAAAATAGAAGATAAATTCACTGAACTAGACTCAGGATTGCTGTGTTTCGATTGCAACAGATCAATATTTTTATAACCGATATTAAATTTAACTTGATTTGCTGACGATAAATTTGCATCATACTCAACGTCCACAACACTGTGTTGAATTGTATGCGGGTGCCATAATGGTAAAAATACAGCTACAATTCCGTATTTTTCGATATTTTGTCTCCATTCAGAATAATCTATGGCGGAATGATCGGCGAACATTCTGGCGCGATATACAAGTCCATTTTCTTGGCCGAAAACTTTTTCCACAGGTCTATGTTGGCCACTGTGAATAATATGATAATCCGGACCAGCTGTCACATGTGCTTTCAACATATCAACTTCAGTGGTAAATGGTACTGTGCGGTAATAGAAGATGTTTTGATTCTGGTGTGGACTAAGTGGTGCAATAGATCCGCTCACTTGCATGTTATTGATGTTCACTGCAATGTTTACTGCAAATGGCAACTGAAGTTGGATATGTTTGTTGTAGCCAGCATAGTACATGTGATGGTTGAACGGTGTTACGAAACCAATTTTGGATAGAGTTGATGTTGCGCTTGAAACATCAATATTACTGAGCACGTTTAATGATCTTTCCGTTTGTTCCGCCGTATTTAAGTGCATTTTGGCGTTGGCTTTGATGGAAGTGGGCGTTGTCAAGCTGTATATAAATGGGAAACTCATTTCGGTTGGAATGCTTATGGTGATTTCTTCGTCAATGTATAATTTCGTGTAATCGATAGTGACGCCTTCTCGAAGTTTGTTGTAAACTTGATGAATTAGGGTGGGTAACTGGGCAACAGTTTCATTGTCAAAAGCAAAGAATCGTTTTACGCCAAACAGTTGCATTAAAATGTTAGCTTGCAATTGCTCTTGTTGATCCAGTGTAATATTGAGCGATTTCATAATTGGTGCGGCGTCTGATGATGGTGATTTTTCAAAAATTATTTGATCATTTTGCCAGAGATGATTGTGGACTATGTCAGTTAAAGCGTTAATGCTCGATACCATAGCTGCAACCTAAATATCAATTTATTTATTTATTTATTCATATGTATGTACAAATCATGGGCGCCCATTTGATGATTTGTAGGGAGGGGGACTATGTAGCTATAAGAATTTCAGTATTTCCCCATAAAATAGCATTGACAAGCAAAAAAAACTTCGTTTCCCTTCTTCCGGGCTCCTTCTAATATCTACGGGGAGGGTCGCGGATCACCAATTTCTATATTTTTTTACAAAAACACCATTGACGAGCAAAAAAAATGCGTCATTTTGCCTACTTCGGCTTCCTTTTTGACCCGAAATTTTTAAATTTTCCCCCAAACATCATCAATTTGATAAACTAGGGAGGCGCACCTCCCCTCTGCCCCCGAATATGGGCGCCTATACCGTAAAACTCCCTAACTTTACTTATTGAACATAACTTTACCATACCATACTTTGCGTTAAAAAAAAATAAAAATTTCATGGCTTATAATACTTATAGCATTTTTTTTTAGTGGCACAGCTATTTCTGACAAACTGTTAGTGTTCTATAAATTTTTCGAACATTGCTAGTCGCCATTTCTTTAAATCATTAGCTCGTTTCAGTTTATATGGTACATTCATGTTTTCAAAAAGTGTGCAAACTTTAGTCAGTATTTCAGAAGCCCCTAATTTCATAAATGAATCATCTAATTTCAAATCCCCCTATACGATATTTTCAAATTTTTTTTATTTTATAAATATACATATTTAGTTAAAGCAATAAGGGAGTGTCCATAAACTACGTAGTTCCATTTTGGCCAATTTTGAACCCCTCCCCTCCCAGACTACATGTGACTTTTGCCTTGAGCTCCCCCCATAGTGGAACGTAATTTTTTTTTTTACTAAATCCAAAAAACATTAAATTAATACAATAGCCTTTTTATTATAAAATATGAAAATTAAGGCACTTTTTTACAGTTTACCAAAGTACTCCTCAAAAAACATGTCCTCTGATAGTAAGAATTTTAAGGTAAATACTGTATAACCACATTGTTGCATAATTCGCTTGAGTAAGTTTTGTCAAATTTCAAAATATCCAAAATATTAAGCACCTCATAAATGAATTTTCACATTCAAATTCATGTTTATTTAATTATTTCAAATAAAAATGTTGTATAGTGGGTTTTGAAATTAGATGATTCATTTATTTGTTCGCGCATGTTATCGAATAATTCGTTTAAGTAGTGGTTACTATAAAGGTTTGGTAAAATAAGGATCCTTTTAACAATTGAAGAGGTGGATTCCAATAGGCGCTCAGTCATTTTTTGTCTAATGTGAGATTTTAGTTGATGCAGAATGTTCAAGTCCAGCTCTACACGATTTTCGTAGTGCCACCCTTCAAAATGAGCTTAGTCTACTGTAAAATGAATGATGAAAAATGGAATGTTTTCCAAAAAAGCGCTAAGTCAGTGACAGTTTTGTTTCAAAACGCTCTAAGTCAAATTTACTCGTAAACCAATGCATTTTTTTTTCCAATAATAGCTGGTATTTTTTCCAAATTTGCTTCTAGACAGATTTTCTGTTATGTCAAACACATTAAATAGCTAATAATGCACTGTTTAAAATGTTTCTTGAATAAAATATATCTGTATTTAAACAAACTAGGTTTATTTTAACCAACTCAACCCAACTTTTTAAAGATTTTTTTTTCAATATAATCTATTGAAAATTATAAATAAGAACAAATAAGTAACATCAGTAATAATTATTATCTAAGAACTTGAAAATAATTTAAACAGATTACTACATTTGCCTACCTAGATAGTTTTTTACATTTCCTGAAAAATTGCAAAAAGTGACTTAGCGCCTTTTGGAATCCACCTCTTCAATTCCTAACATCAGCGGACGCCAAGTAAAAACGGTAAAAACATTTGCATTTTAACATTAATATACGGTAATTGGAGCACCTGTCAAAAATTTAAAATCTATTCCGTGTCATTGTTAGATATTACTTGAAATTAACAACAAAGTGTGAACAATAGTGGAATATTTAACAATTTTACAGTATCTTTCATATTTCACTGAAAACAGTGGGTTGGTAAAGTTAGAAATTCGTTGACATCTTAACCTATTACCGCTTTTTTTTACTAGTAATTTAAATTTTTGGAGAATTTATTTATTTATGAGTTAAATCAAAGGCTTCATTAAAACAATTAAAATACATATAACTAAATTAATTTCGTCTTCATTTTATTCAAATTTGAATCGAAAATTATGATAAAGTTATGTGCTTCTACGACAGGAATTCCCAAACTTTTTGGACTCGCGACACCCTTACGGTACAAATTTCCACCGGCACCTCTTAGCCCCGAAAGAATAAAATTTTCCTTCAAAATATAAGTGATAGGCAAAAAAAAAAAAAAACAAAAAAAACAAAAAAACAATTTCAGTTTTAAGGCGCCTCAGGGCACTGCGACGCACTGTTTGGGAAAATTTTATAATATGTGTTAGACTATGTACTAATATGTACTTACGTTAATGTATTGTCGCGAAAAATCAGCTTCGTTGAAACGGAAAGAATAGTACAAGTAATTGGGAATAATACTGTCTTCAGCAAACATAGACTGTACATATTGTTTATAGTTCAAGTTCATTTCCTGGATTATGTACTGGTGAAGGAATCCTTTTGAGTACTGATAGCCGTAATGTTCCGGTTTCAATAGTTTCACAACAGCCTGAGCATTGTTTGAGCTACAAACACAAATAAAGTTAAATAAACAAACGAAGTACAGCTAAACCGTTTCGTATGCGGTCCTTTTTTGTGCCATTTTCATTTTTATGAGGTTTTTGAAAAAATGTCTATTAAAGGGCATAATGTAAATCAAAAGCAAGATAAAGTAAGAGAATTAAACATTAACTATAATAACTTTCTTTGAAAAAATTAATTTTGAATGGTTTTTAAGCATTTAATCAGTACATTGCATAAAAATATAAGTTATTGCATCATTAAGGTTTTTTTACATATTTATTTTTCAGAATTTTCATAATATTATTAGATTTGGGCGTTACTTTATGGTATTCCATATTTGATATTGAGTAAATAAAAACACTTTACTTTGCAAAATACCACTTTTATTGAATATAGAAACCCTTATGACATGTTTCGGTCAATATGGCCATTCTCACACGTTTGAGAATGGTCATATTGACCGAAACGTGTCATAAGAGTTTCTATATTCAATAAATGTGGTATTTTACAAAGTAAAGTGTTTTTATTTACTAATATGAAATAAAATGTTTATGTGTAAATTAATACTTTATCTTGTTTAGAAAAGCAACTTTTAAATAAATCGTGAGATTTTGAGTGTTTTTGAGTTATGTATTTTCGATGAAACTATTTTATGCGGTTCCGATTAGTGATGTCGGATCGAGAAGCAGTTAATCGATTAATCGACTAAAATTGTTTTTCAGATAAAATTAGTCATAAGTCGAAAATATCGATCACAGAGTAGTTGACTAATCGACTAAATCTTTAGTCGAATTGATGGTGAGGTAACCTATGTAACTCTTTCAAAAACGAGGTTTTTTTTCAAATTTAATTATGGACTTTTAATATTTTTCTTTAAAAAAAAAGAAAGATATGAAAATATATCACAATATATTAATCACATAAAAGTGAAAAATCATCGAGATAGATAATTTTTTAGTTTCCATTTTTTGAAGTCCAATAAATAATACAGAAAAATTGTTAAATTAGTCGTTTTTAGCCATTTGAAAAAAAATTAATCATTTTAATCATTTAATCGAAGGTAAAATAGTCGACTAAAATATGACTAAATGTAAACAAAATTAGCCGACTAAACCGACTAATCGATTAATCATCCGACATCACTAGTCCCGATCCACCGCATAAAAAAGTTTTTTTTTACAATCTGGACCGAACTATACATTTTATAGCTCTTTATGAAATTTTTGAATATATTTTTTTTGTACGTTTTTTTTATGCGGTCCCTATCCACCGCATAAAAAAGGTTTAACTGTAAAATATACAAAATTGCTTTCAATCACTTACAGTTGCGCATATTTTTGTGTAAGTTTGCTGGCCGATTGTATGACGGATGTGATTGCGGATCGGACATGTTTGTTGAGTTCGTAGTGCGTGTGTTCGGCTAACGTTTGTAGCATACTTATCGGTGGAATTGTGCGAATTAATTGATAGACGGCTGCAACACGAACTTGTGGGTAGTCGTTAACGTTCATTATTATTTTGTATAACACTGAACGGGTCTCTTTCGGATACGTTTGTGTCAGTTGATCCATTGCCACGATCATTAGAACACGTAAAAACTGTGTAACATGTTTGTGGCCCTCCAGATATGGTTTGAAAACGGCCAACACCCGAGTGTGAGCAACATTACCCAGGGAACGAATGTACACTTGGGCATTCTGACTGTCATTTCTCGTTATAGCCTCGTCCAACTTTTGCGCCAAATATGGAATGAATTCGTTTACAGTGAAATTAAGGTTGGCGTGTGAATTCTGCACGTACGATTTTCGAACGAACTCGCTGAAAGATAGTATTGCGGTGGCGTTAAGTCCTGATTGCGATTGTACCTGTTTACTTGTTACGAATTCGTATAAGACCCGTACGAATTCATCAGACGCATACGAAACATTATGCATGAGTGTCGCCAAAACTTGCGCGGCTTCTTCATTGCTTATTTTGTTTGTTTGAATCCAGTCTCTGACTGTTAGTAGTGCCGGTCCAGTGGCAGCTTGAGCTACCGCGTCACGGAATATTCTCCACGTTAAAGTGTTAAATTGATTTTGTTCTCGTTTCTGATAAAATTCGTCACCGAGTTGTTTTAGCTCTTTGAAACCAGAAATACGAATAATTTTGGTTAAAAAGGCGAATTTCTCGAGCGCATTTGTCTCTGAATGTTTGTTGTGTTCTTGCATACTATCGGCTATTTTACCAATTAGCCGTTTTACTGTTTGCATAACATATTCAGATCGTGGTTTGTTGTCAATAAACTGAGGT
Source organism: Brachynemurus nebulosus (assembly GCA_035578155.1). Lineage (NCBI taxonomy): Eukaryota > Metazoa > Arthropoda > Insecta > Neuroptera > Myrmeleontidae > Brachynemurus > Brachynemurus nebulosus. The sequence goes on along the minus strand of JAPWDM010000007.1, from coordinate 18,393,217 downwards.
GGTAAGTGTGGTAAGAATGAATTATATGATGGTTCAGTCAAGGACGACATCCACGACATCAGATCGTTTCGATGTTGTTTATTTTTACTTAAGAATAAATTGTTCAGTGAGGGGAAACTGCCCCAGCTTTTCGATCGAGTTGAACCGACGGTATTGTTATATTTATATAGAAGATCATGAACGGTGTACAAAGATGAGTCCTGTGAATTCGATTGTACTTGCGGTTGGTCAGCTTTAACAGACGTTAGCGTGACGTTCATATGACTGACAACCATCCCTTTCTGACTGTTGTACTTCAGTGGGCTAACAATAATTTTGTTTGTTGTAAAGGATGACTGAATGGTGTGACGATCCCAGTTACCAGATACGACAATACGGCTCACTGATGATTTCTATAATAATAATAAAATTAAAAAATTAATTAAAAATCACAAAGTGATTGAAAAAATTATCCGGATCGGCCGGGAATCGTACCCAGGATCTTCTGGTAACTAGCCAGACGTGCTAACCTCTACACTAACGATCCCATGCTCGGTAAGCGGCCAAGCCGGACACCCATTCAATCACCTATGTGTATTAGTACTCTCTCTGACTCGAGAAACAGTTACAATTTTAACTTCAAATATTATCGAGTGCTTGTGAGACACTACTACGTATGACAAACTTTTGTTTGCATTTCAACACACGCAGTATTGATATGTTCACTAATCGTTCAGCTAAACTGAAACTTTAAGCACTCGATTTCTTTGGTATAGTATGACCAAAAACCACATGTAAATTAAAAATCACAAAGTGATTGAAAAAATTATCCGGATCGGCCGGGAATCGAAACCACGTTTGGCTTAGCTTGGTTAGCACGGATCGGCCGGGAATCGAACCCAGGATTTTCTGGTAACTAGCCAGACGTGCTAACCTCTACACCAACGATCCCATGCTCGGTAAGCGGCCAAGCCGGACATCCATTCAATCACCTATTGAATGGGTGTCCGGCTTGTTGTACTAACTATTTCTCGAATCAGAGAGAGTACTAATACACATAGGTGATTGAATGGGTGTCCGGCTTGGCCGCTTACCGAGCATGGGATCGTTGGTGTAGAGGCTAGCACGTCTGGCTAGTTACCAGAAGATCCTGGGTTCGATTCCCGGCCGATCCGGATAATTTTTTCAATCACTTTGTGATTTTTAATTTACATGTGGTTTTTGGTCATACAATACCAAAGAAATCGAGTGCTTAAAGTTTCAGTTTAGCTGAACGATTAGTGAACATATCAATACTACGTGTGTTGAAATGCAAACAAAAGTTTGTCATACGTAGTAGTGTCTCACAAGCACTCGATAATATTTGAAGTTAAAAAATTAATAATAATAAACTAGGCTATCACAACAGTTTGTCATTGAGCCAACATCTATGCTCCCACAAAAGTCTCGTCGTACGACCCAGTGTACACCAAAATAGACGCCATTGGTGGTTTGGCCATTAGCTCAACCATATTTTACATTTAAACATTAAAATCTGGGTCTGTGAACAATAAATAGCGTTGAACCAACTTTTGAAAGTAACAAATCTAACAAAAAGAGCATTTAAAACATTTAATTTGAGCTTTGAAAAAAAAAGTTGCAAGTTTTTTTTTTTAAAAAATAGGGATAAAAATCATATTTCATGTCATGTGTAACATGTCTTACCAGCTAGCCGAGAAACACGTTTATTTTTGCTTGACTGCAAAGAGTTAATATAATATTATAAATGTGAAAGTTTGGATGTTTGTTGCTCAAACACGCCAAAAAAGCTGAACCGATTTTGATAAAATTTTACATACAGACTCTTTATACACTTGATTAGCATATAGGATAATTTTTATCCCAGTTGCGGGTTCCTGCGGGATATAAAACCGATTGTTCAATCATATCCAAGTAATTAAACTGAATTTTATGAAATTTAGTATATTTCATTTAGACACTATTTACCCTTAATTAACACATAGGATAATTTTATCCCGATTAAAGGTTCCTATGGGATGACTGAATCGAATTCAATGAAATATAATATAGAGACACTATTTACTATGAATACATGTAGCAAGAATTTTAATAACACGTAGGGTAGTTTTATCCCGATTGAAGGTTCCCGGGGAATATAAAAGAAATTATTTAATCACGTCCAAATAATTAGACCGAATTTGAATAAATCTGGTACACAGACACTATTTATCCTGAGTTAACACATAGGTCAGTCTTATCCTAATTAAAAATTCCTGTGAGATGACTGAACCGAACTTGATGAAATTTAACATACAGACACTATTTACTATGAACACATATAGCAATAATTTTAATAACACATAGGATAGTTTTATCCCGATTGAAGGTTCCGAGGGGGGGGGCATACAAAACGGTGGAAGAGTACTACCGGGGGAGTACTACGGTACTTTTGCGGGATGGTTTGGCACATTACCCTTCCACAGAGCCTAATACCTTGCATAATATTGGTATAGATGAATCTTACCCAGTACTGTCCTACTGAGGTAGTGAGCGCCAGGTTGATGTAAAGTCATAATAATAATAGGTAATTGTGCAGAATCACGGCTCTACATATTTTTGACTTAAAAAAAATGACTAATGGTGCGATTTTAATGACTTTTTTTAAATGTTCGCCATTAGTTAAGCAAATAATAACTAGCGGAGTGGCCGAGCGTGTTTAGGCACTGGCACTGGCCGATTGGTAGGTTGAGAGTTCCAATTTCGCGGTTGGCTATGTCCGTGAAGGTTTCCTGTAGTTTACCTTCACAATTCCAAATGAATATCGGCATAATTCCTTTAAAGAGTCGGCTGCAGACGCACACCCTCCAAATCCTAGCCCCTTATCACTTTCCTTGCCCTACACTCACATCATAAATGTAGAATATAAACGTATTGTAAAAAGTATAAAAGAATAAATAATGATGTGGGTGTCGATGATAAAAAATACTACAATTCGATATCAATATTGGAAAGGCTGGAAAAATGTCGTTAAATTTGAAAAAAATTTAATTTTTTTAGATTTTCTTTTGTTATTTTGTGTGCATGTGTGTTTATGTGTGTTTGAGTGTAAATTCTGATAAAACCAGCTAAAATAAACACTTTTTCAAGAATAAAAAATATCGACATCACGCTTCGTTTGTGAGATATCGAGTGCGGAACATAAAAAAAATTAATTTTAAGTTTACGACTAAGACTTCCTGGATGCGGTGATTTGAGTGTATACTCTGCTAAAACCAGCCAAAATAAGCACTTTTTCAAGAATAAAAAAAATCGATATCTCTTTTCGTTTTTGAAATATCGAACGCCAAAATTTGGAAATGTTTATCTGTATTGATAAGAACAGCTGTTCATATTCTGTTTTCAAACTTTAGCGCTCGATATTTCGAAAATGAAGCGAGATATCGATTTTTTTTATTCTTGAAAAAGTGTTTATTTTAGTGAGTTTTATCAGAATATGCACTCAAACACTCACAGGTACACATTCAAACAAAATAACATAAGTGAATTTCGATCGATAAAATCGATTTTTTTTTGCAATAACTATAAGAAAATATAATTTATTCCAACTTTTGGCATATTATTATATATTATTTAGAGAAACTGTAAAAAAATTTTCATAGAAAAAAATAAAAATGAAGCCATTGGCAGCTAGTTGTCGAAAATTGCTTATGTTTTGCCGTAGGTAGAGTACTATTAACTCGTGAAATCCTTATCAGAAATCAAAAAACTTTTTCTGTTAGTAGACGCGTATGGCTTGTACTTGAACGAAGGATTACTGTTTCCTTTCATTACATCTCATTTTACGAGTAGAAAATCAACGAAAAACACGAAAATTTTTACCGAAAATCATAAACCTTTCGTTTAAATATAAGCCATTTAGGAGTTAGGCACTTTTCTTCTTAAGCCGACGATAAGCATCTACTAACAGAAAAAATTTTGTTTTTTGATTTCAGATAAGGATTTCACAAGTTACTCTGCCTACGGTACAAAAAAGCGATTTTCGACAACTAGCCTCTGCCAATGGCTTAATAATTTTCATTTTGTTTCTATGAAAATTTTTTTAGTTTCTCTAAATAATAAATAATAATATGCCAAAAGTTGCAACAAATTATATTTCCTCATATTGCAAAAAATCGAAATAATAATAGTGTTTTTTTTGTTAAAAAAAACCCCATGTAACCCCTTAAATTTAACGATAGTTTCCCAGGCTTTCCAGTACCGGTATCGAGTTGTAGTATTTTTTTCAACTAATCCACCGTAATGCCGAACATTTAAAAAAATATTTTTAGAGCCAAAAATACGTGCAGACGTGCTTCTAATAATAAAGTTTTATAATATTAATAGATTTGAGCGTTACTTTATGGTATTCCATATTTGTAAATAATAAACAAATATTTTACTTTGCAAAATACCACTTTTATTTTTGAAACTGTGACAATATTGTTTCGAACCGTTAGTTCATTTTCAAACAGAATAGATTTGAGCGTTACTTTATGGTATTCCATATTTGTAACGGTTCGAAACAATATTGTCACAGTTTCAAAAATAAAAGTGGTATTTTGCAAAGTAAAATATTTGTTTATTATTTATAAAGTTTTATTATTATAATAAAAAAAAAGTTTAATATTTAATATAAATTATAACTTACAGTTAATATTTTGCCCAAATTTTTGTAAATTTGTTCAGATTGTAAATGATTTAAACCATAATGATAATCAGCTATTTCGTTGCAATGGCTATAATTTTTTGTCTTTGTAATTTGGATAATTTTTCCATTTCCTTTAAGATGAGGAAATGGAACAACTTCCGGTGTTGATTGTAGAATGTACTCTTCCACTGGCACCACATCGTACAACGTTTCACATTCACCAGTAATCGTCTCTTCCATTGTTTTATAATGAGCGCTAATTTCATTCTGATCAGGTGCTTGATTGTATTGGGATGGGATTAAATTCTCGGCTTGCAAATCAACTTGCAATTGACTGACAATGGATCTGATTATATTAACTTCCCAATATTTAACATTTTTGTGAATATTCAAACCCTTAATGACGCCATTTTTCATTTGTATTTCAAACGGGTCGGTGGTCAATTGCAACGGGTTATAGTTAAGTTGCTCTTGTGCAATTTCTGAATTCCATCCTTCCGGTAGCGAAGTGTGAATTTGAGCATATTCGGGATTTAAAATTTGTGCCCGTAGCGTGTCATGCGATTCTGGTTGAACTTTTAACGTTGCTCTTAAAATAATTCCAGTGTATTGATCACCAACGTCGTGAAGTGCTGCCAAAGTGCGGCCCAATACACGGTAGTGGTATTCGGTATTTTGTTTCCATGCACCCTTTGCATTAGGTTTAGTACCCGCAGCAAATGCGACTAAAATTTACAATTATATTGAATTATGGAGAAATTACATGTTGAAGTACTATTAGTGAGTGAAGTTGAAAAAAAAGATTTTTTAAGATAGTTGATCGATAAAACTATTTTTTGAAAGGATTTTAACAAAACTTCTCTAGATATTTATTTAATTCAATACCAATAATACGAGCCTATTCCGATTAAAATTGACTACTACCTCAATTTTGAGAAAAACGATTTCAAAGTTTTGTAATTTTAACACGGGCTCTTATGGGAAAACTCTATTTTTTTTTGGAATAAAATGAAAACGTGTCAAAGGAATTTGATAAAAATTTAATATGTTATAAAATACAAAGTTACAAACCATATTTAATAAGAAATAAAAATTATTTACTACGCCATTTTTGAAATATAATTTAAGAAACATCATTTTACACCGTTTTTACAACGCTTTTTCAACAACCCTTTTATATTACTACAACATAAGCGCGCGGAAATTAAAAAAAACAAGTGGTATACAAATATAATAACTGAAGAATATTAATATATTATTTAATTTTTATTAAAGGTTTTTTTTTTGAGACATAACTAACTACTCGTACTTTTGTACCTGACTATCTTGGAGCAACTACGTAAATAATTTCTTCTTAAGTGAAAAATTTATTTTTAATGCTAAATTTTTTTACATGTGATAACTTAGGAACTATATTTTACAAAAAAAAATTTTCCTTTAATTATAATTTTGTTGCTCTAATATAGAAGGCGTTGAAGTTGACAAAAAAAAAAAAAAACAGCTCAAATCTGCGCAAATGATAGAGCCTCTCCAGTACATTCGTAAAAAAATTACATACATATATGGCATTTTAACATAGACATATGTACATAATCGTGTATCCCCCACCAAAACTGGAAGTAAATCGTTTTTTATAAAAGTGATGCGTGTTTGAAAAAAAAATTTTAAAAACAGCCTCATTTTTCCGCACTTTTAAGTGCCTAAACAGGAAAAAAAGAAAAAAAATCACCAGATCGGAGAGTAATCCATAATTCCATGAGCAATCTCAAATTTTTCCTCCTGAGTTCCCTATCTCGCTTTTTCTATACAAAATCCGTATAACTTTTTTTCTACTTTAAATTTTGACTTGAAATTTTAAATGCATATTCTCGGAACATTTATAAACCCTTTTATGAAAAGAAAAAAAATCGAAAAAAAAAATTTTTAACTCACTAATAGTAGTTACCCTAAAAGAAATTTTTTTAATTATTTAAAATTTGTACTCACGTAAAAAACCAATCACTAGAACGCACTTCATCACTATATCACTGGTACCACTTTTGGAAATAAACCACAAGTGCACAGTTTCACGAAAATAGTTAAATTATATAGTCGTTTTTCTGTAGACCAAGCAATTTTCTTATCTGTTTTCCATTGATTTCAACAAGCTGAATAAGCTACTGATTTGATTTGTTCGTTATCTGGCTGATGACCATTTAGTCATTATCATTACAAAAAACATTTTGAATAGCAAGTTTGCAAGAAATTTGAAAAAAAATAAGCAATAAAATAATGATTTAATGACCTTTTAATGAAAGTCATTTGAATCAAGATTATTGCAATTAAAATTAATGGACGTATGGCGCAAAATAAGGCCGAATCATTTTTGTTTATTTCGGTTAGTGTGATTGACTAATTTTACTAACAAGTCGAAAGTTCAAAAAAATTTGAAACTTCGTAAAGTTGTAGAAACTGACTGACCACCTTATAACATAAAAAATACCAGTTGCTGCTAAAAAACGATTTTAAGGGGTTTAACACCCCCTTAAAGTTGGAACTCAAAAATTTTAAAATGATCAAATTTTGTTTTCTGTTTACATATTTTTAAAGGGTGAAACAATCCATCAACCATGTATGTATATAAAAATTTTAAATTGACGTAATTTTTACTATAATTTTTTAAAACAATAATTTTTGCTTAATGCATGCATATGCTCAAAATGGTTTTTATATTTTCCCGAGGAAAGGAGACATTTTACTGTAATAAAAAGTATCTTATATGTTGACCCAGGTATTAAGTTATCACCACATCAAATTTCATCAAAATCCGTTCAATAGTTTTTGGGTAATGTGTGCACATGCTCAAAATGGTTTTTCAGTTTTCTCGTGGGAATGACACATTTTCCCGGAGTAAAAAGTATCTTAGATGTTGACCCAGGTTATAAGTTATCATCACACCAAATTTCATTAAATTTCGTCCAGTAGTTTTTGCGTGATGCGTGAACAGACAGTCGATAACTATTTACAGTACCAGTACAATTTTAAAAAAATATTCCATGTACAGAAACGGTCTCGTTACAGTTTTAATAATGTATAGATTTGTTACTAGACTGCTGTATAGCAAGGCTTAATTTCGGCCGGAACGCCGCGGAACAGTGTTTCGGCACCATTCAGAGATTTTTAGTTTTTGCCGGAACGGTTCAGTACATTCTGAGATTTTTTTTGATCAATGTCTTCAGGGGCCATACGGTTGAGGGTATCCGGACAATTGCCCCCACTGACAATCGCCCCCAGTTTTATATTTTTGATGGTTGTAAAAAGGGTGTCCGGACAATCGTCCCTAGTTTTTTTATATTTTCGATGGTTGTGAAAAAGGTACCCTGTCAATCACCACCAGTTTTATTATTTTAGGTCGTTGTAGAGAGGAACTTGTCCCTACATATTATTTAACGAGAGGACATTAGTAATAAAATTTTACAAGTTAGTTTTACACTGAAACAAAATATTATATTAAAAAATATATCAAATATTTTAAAACAAAAATCTCATAATGTTTTTATTTGAATGTTTATATGAATTATCACTAATCCATACAAGAAACGAAATGTAGAATTACTTACAAATGTGGAACAAATGTTATAAGTTCAAAAATGTTGCAGCTTTAACTATCGCGTCCAGGAAGCCGCATTTCTTTTTACATATGTCTGTATAACTTTTTAAATGACGTCAGTTAGATGAAAGTTAATTTACTGAAATCTTTATATTTGCTTTTCTTACATATCGATACAGTATTACCATCTAAGTTTACTATTTTCCATTTACCTGTTGGATGTAAACACCGTGAGTTACACGGCCACTATGAACAAGCTAATATACTGGGGACGATTGTCACTGGTGGTGATTAACATCTGGTCAAATATAATGAGTCATAGAGTTAGGTACAAACAAATTTATGGGTTGGGGGCGATTGTCATGTATTCACGGTTGAGAACAGAGGCTCACAATAAGTCAAGGCCTACGATGTTTTGTCAGTTTTTAAATTTTTAATTTTCATTTTAAAGAGTATGTTTCACCCCCTAGTAAAGTATGGAAGCAAACACACACACACACACACACACACACACATATATATATATATATATATATATATATATATATATATATATATATATATATATATATATATATATATATATATATATATATATATGTGTGTGTGTGTGTGTGTGTGTGTGTCCGCACGAGATAACTTTCGAACGAAAGGTCTTATTTCTACGAAATTTGGTGAAAATATTGGAAGTCCCAAACCGTTGGACGAGTTCGTTAACCAGGCACGTCCGATGCCCGGAACATGGTTTTTTTGGCAATTTTCGTGAAAAAAATTAGTTTTTTGCCAAAATTTCCTTTTATTCAAAAATTTTTGCGACATTTTTTTATACCATTGAAACGAAGGGAGAAAATTACACAAAAAAGGTCCTTAAACTATTTTTCTATGTCAACTAGTTTCCGAGAAAAACTAATTTTTTTTAACGGAAATTCGCTATGTTATGCAGAATGCTGCGACAGGGTTATTACTTTTTATAGCTACTTATGAAGTGTCGAATATTTTTTTGTGCCATTTTTTTATGTGGCCCCTACCCACCGCATAAAAAAGGTTTAGCTGTGTAGGCACTGTTTTGGATTTTCATATTAATTCATTGGCTTCATAGTTGACAAGAATCACACACAGGGCCGTGGAGAGAAATGGCGGGCCCCGAGAACAAACTAAATTTTCCCCTCCAAAACAAAGTGACGAGTAAAAAAAAGAAGCTCTTTTTAATTTTTCTCGTGCTCCTTAGTGACCGCTATGGGCCTTCTTCTCTAGCCCAGGCCCCGAGGCCGGAACCCCGACTACCACACCCTCTCGCCGGGCCTGATCACACATTATGGTTACGGAACAAAATTTTTTGTTGATTGTTAGTAAATGCGGTAAATGCAGTTTAATTAATACTTAGTGACATTTGAACTTGATGCGTAATCACAATTAGTTCGTATCATCTGTATATACCTATTAGAAAAATTAATTTTATTGAATATAAAAACAATTTGCGCGTCATGATTCATTTTTAGGATTTCGTAGTTTTAACAACGTGAAATTCTTATGAATTCGGATTTCTGTCACTGTCGAGATGGTCTACCTGCACGTACAATTATGCTGTCTACACAATTAATGAAATAAGGAATAAGAAGTATGCCATCTAGTGACGTTGAATGGAATTTTAATGAAATAAGAAATCAGGAGTATGCCATCTAGTGATGTTGAATGGAACTTTAACGTAATCATAGATGTAAATATATAGGTATTTTTTTACGTCAAAATTCGTGATTTTTTTCACTTAGTGACAAAAAAGTCATCACGACCGTTACTTTTTCATGAATTCTGATGTACAAAAATACCTAAATACATTTACCTATGAGCAGTTAAGTTAAAGTTTCATTCAACGTCACTAGATGGCATACTCCTTATTTCTTATTCCTTATTTCTTATTTCATGAAAGTTCCATTCAACGTCACTAGATGACATACTTCTTATTTCTTATTTCTTTTTCCTTATTTTACTCATTGTGTAGACAGTCTTAATCAGTTTGTAATAGTCAGTTAAGGGGATTCGCTACCCCTGAAAAAATTTTTTTTATTTTTAAATTTTTCTATGAATTTTTGGCAGTTATGTAACCATATAAAATTAATAATGATAAAACTAATTATGTTTGAATTTTTCGAGTTTCGCGTTACCATAAAAGTCAGTTTTTTCGAAAAAAATGATAATTTTTTAAATTGATATTCTGGAAAAACTACTCAATCAATGTTGGTGATTTTGGTCTCAAATTAAAGGTAATTAGATACACTAAAAATTCATGTGTTTTCGCTATTGTATCTAAAACATAAGTATAAAAAATTTTTAATCTCTTCAGTACTGGTGTCCTTTATAAAGGACATTAAATTTAGGTTATGTTACCATTTTTTTTTTTTTTTTTTTTTTTTTTTTTTTTTTGTTGAGAAATAATTAAAAACTTCTTAATATTATTTAAAATTACTGAATTACGCTTATTTAAAGACATAAAATTAAAAATTTTAATCAAAATAAACGCTTGTTTAAATCTTTGTCCAGTATGCTGGACAAACGTGTACTCATTGACGTAAGAAGATTTTAAAAAGTCACTAGCGAAGAGGTTAAATTTTCAAATTGATACAAAAAATTGAAATAATGTTGTCAAAAGTATTTTTTATCAGAAAACCAATAGTCCAATATTAATCAGAATACAATAAAAGTTAGCTTATATAACTGTTAATATGTACAAAAAATTTCATTCTTCTAACTTCAATGGTTTTCTTGCAATATTCAATTTTATTCCTGAAAATATAGAAAAAGTAAATTTTCGGATAATCGCAATCAGAGTTGAGATCACTGTGATATGAGGTGGATAAGGTATGCAACGACTGCAACGCTCTATAAAAAATACAATTACACCCCTAGAAAATTAAGTCTCATACTTTTTAGTTATATTTTCTTATTTAGAACTAAATAAAGTATAAATTAACTTGCCAATTCCCAAGCCGCGATCTATCGACAAAATATCCTTATTTTGTACTAGTTTTTATCTTTAGGTACTCAACATATAAAAAATAAATACTTGAAAAAAAAATACCCTTTAGGTTTTTTTAAATGGAGTGTCATCTATAGGTGACACTGGGCGTTATTTGTAGTATGAACTGAGTAAACCAGTATGAAATTACTGGCAAACAATTACTTTTATTATAAGCTTGATTTTTAGATAATAATTTGTTATAACAGTAATAACAGTACCTACTCTTTAGACATTTTTATAACAGCTAAAATACCACAAGATACACTCACACGCAATAAAATAGCAAATCGTTTGAAACAACAGAATTAATTTGACCGTTAACATAACTTCAGTGTTGCCAAATTAAAACCATGAATACTACTAAGTATTAACATTTTAATCGTAACACATTTATTTTTAAAATTTGTTATATTGTTTGTAAAAAAAATTCAAAAATCACTGTCACCTAGAGGTGACACTGGGAATTCTCGAGTTAAGAGGAAAATTTTTTTGGCTGTTTACGGGTAGCGAATCGCCTTAAGATACAATGTCGTTTTTTTAAAAAAACTATTGTTGAATTTTTTTAAAACTCATATAGAAAGTAAGATAATCATATTATTAGTTTAGATAATCATATTCACGGCTGGACCTACAGTTATTAGGAGGGGGGCAAACTTTGCTGTTGGCACCCTCCCCGAGATAAACGCCAAATTAAACATTTTGGCATACCGATATTTTTTAAATTTTTCACTGCAAAAACTAAGTGATGAGCAAAAAAAAAACAACGTCAAATTCACGGTTTTGGCGCCCCTCAACTTGCGTTTTTGGCGCCCCTCAACTTGCGTTTTTGGCGCCCCTAAAACCTTGCAGGGGGCATGTGCCCTAGATCTGGCCCTGATTATATTACTAATTACAAGCTAATTTTAATATTAAATAAAAGTAAGATATATTTTATCCCGAGAATTATGAAAAACTCTACTTCGCTACTGAATTACGGTATCCTAACTTAATATGTGTTTAACACATACTTGCCAAATTGTTAACATTTTTAATATTATTATGAATTTATGATTATTATCTCATTGTCAGTTATCTAGTATCTTGTTATGCACACAGTCTAGTTGTAGCATTTCTATAAAGAACGTTGGTTAAGGATGTTAAGAATCTACATATAAAGATGTCCTGTTTCTGAGAATTTTTGGGACATGCTGTATACATGTTAAGTATATAACGCATATTATACTTATAATGTAGCCAGTAATATACACAAATGTTCAATAGTATGGTGTTGAATACAAAATACATATGTATGTATATTAATTTATCAAGAGCTACTGTGCATTTTATTTAAAGAGTTTTGTACCAGTTGAATTTTTGTATAGAAATATTTTGTATATGTCAACATCGATCAGTTACGGACATATAATTTATTCAAAATTGTTAAACATGGTTTTTCGTAAGTATCTCGAAGAATATTAATTTTTCAATATGAAATTTGTTACATGAAAATTTTGCCACAAGAAAAATTTTACTTTTTCTTGTAAAACGAATTATTTGTGAAATGCAGCAAAAAGGTATTAATTTAAACACAGTAGTAATTTTGTTAGATATTGAGGGGTCAGTGCAAAAGTGAACCAAGTCCATAATTTTTTTTTATAAATACCTTTCAAGTTTAAGAAATTACAGCTGTAAACTTTGAAAGCATTTAAAAAAAAAATAAATAAATAAAATTAACTTGGTTGACTTTTGCACTGACCGCTTTATATAATGGTTCACAAGGCAAAGTAATGAAATGTCATAAAAAATGGTATCTATATTTAGTGCCGTGCACACAGCGGCACCGCAAAATGTGATGCACACATACGGTTTTTGCACGCTGCGTGCACGGTGCGGCGCCGCAGCGGTTATAAAGTACATTGAGTTAAATTGTGTGATGCACAGATACTTGTGGTGCCGTGCGGCGCCGCAACGTGCACGCAACGGTAAAAAAACGCATGTGTGCATCGGCACTAAAACGTTCGTCAATTGCGGGATAAAATATTTCTTACTATTATTTAAAAATTAACGTTTGATTTGTAAATAATATGATTATCTGAACCAGAGGCGTAACTACAAATTATGCGCCCTGGCGACTTTTAATTGAGCGTCCCCTTTTCGATAGTATATGTATATTCATATACAGCTATTTCCATAAAAAATACCAAACTCTTATATAACACTCGTCACTCTTTCTATGAGAAAAAAATGTTAGAAAGTGAATTTTGTTTAGTTTTGATATTCAACTTTAGGTGAAGTTTTCTTCTGGAAGGGAGGAAAATAGGCTAAATATGGGCATAACTTAAAGTAAAGAGAGATTTATTGCTTTTAAAATGGTTCTTATTTCAAACCTTTAGGATGAATGGTTTATGAAATATGTGCATTGATGTAAATGGCTGCAAACATAAAAATCAGCGCAAATGGAAAACAAAAATGGCCGCCACGCTCAAACGGTTAAATATAAATTTTTTTAAAGAATTAGTGTTAATACCTCAAAGACAATAAAAACAACTGGCAGAATATAATTTTTTTTTTTAAAATGGTTGAGCAACCACCTCTGTCTGGACGACTTTATGTGGATTGATCCCGCACTGGGGGCTAATACACAGTGCGGCAAATTTTCAGGAGCGGTAAAATTTGGAACGTGAGAACGTAGAGGCTCGTGTATTATATTTCACAATGTTTGCCATTTTTTTGCTCGTCACTTATTTTTTAAAAAAAAGTTTTGATCGTCGCAAATTTTTCCCCAGGAACAGCATTTCTCACGGAGTCTTAGGGTGGCATTTAGAGTAAATCGTCTAATTGTTGGTGTCCTACGACGTGGTGTGTGAGTTAGCAAGGTTTTATTTGACGTCTTATGACATCAGTGACCGTCAAGGTATTACAATACTTAAATATCTGAAAAACGGTTTGAAATAGTACAAGGGGACGTCCATAAGCTATGTAACCTGATCGGGGGGGGGGGGGGTATGCAAAGAGCTACACTGGGCTACATGGGAGTGGAGGGGAATTTAGAGTTGAGCTTCGAAGTTTTATTTGGAACAATTAAATAAGGGAATTTAAATGTGAAAATACATAAATATGTAATCTTAATTAAGGTATAATAGTAGTCTGGTAACTCACGCTGTTTTTCATGCATATTTTTAGGGGCATTGTTTTTTTGAGAAAGAACAAATGAAAAGTTTTGAATATTTTGAATATGTTTTTATTTACATCTTAAGGTAACAAAAACATTTTTTTTTTTTTGAATAAATTATTTTTTGTTTTGTTATAATTATGGCTATTAATTATGATTGAAGATGGCGCTTCAAAAAAAAAAAAAAAAGAAAACGTGTATGGCCCGGGTGATTTTGACTCTTATTCAAATCAAAAATTCTTAATTAGTCTTAATCTATAGATATATCATTCTGGTCGGAACTAGAATTATGAAATTTTATCCAAAAATAACAAAATGGAGGACTTTTGAAAATGACTTTTTTCTCAAAAAAAAAAGAAAAAGAATGCCCCTAAAAATATGCATGGAAAACAGTAGTACCTTAAATTACTTGAGATGCTTAACATTTTGGATATTTTGAAATTTGACAAAACTTCCTCAAGCGAATTATGCAATCATGTGGTCATACAGTTTTTACGTTAAAATTCTTACTGTCAGGGGATATGTTTTCTGATTAAATAATTTGATAAGCTATAAAAAGGTACCTTAATTTTCATATTTTATAATAAAAAGGCTTATTATTATAATTAAATGTTTTTTAGATTTACAATTAGTAAGCAAAAAACTACGTTCCACTATGGGGTAGGGGGGTCATGGCAAAAATCACTTCTAGTCTACATGTAGGGGCGGAGGGGTTTTAAAATTGGTCAAAATGGAACTACGTAGTTTATGGACGCTCCCCACGAACTAGTACAATACGTACCACAGAATAATTCAGAAATCAAGTTGCTATCTCTGCACTAGTGATACCAGTTTAGACAAAAAAAAAAACTCTACTTCCCACCACTGTGTTGTGTAGGTACACACTGTTTTCTAGTGGTGTAGGTTTGATGTTTGCTTCTGTGTGAGTATTCACACACACAACTACAAAATACGTATTACTGGACAGAGCAACGTGCAGTTCAAGCAATAATGGTCTAACAATACATTACAATGGTTGTGCATTCGGTGACCGACACCGACCAACTAAATGCCTTAAGCGGTATCTGCCACACTCCTGACACACTGCTATCCACATTTTTTTACACATACGCTTACGCTCCTTTCACATTATACGGTTTTTGCCGTACGGCAAAAAACCGTACGGTCGCATTTTTTCAGTGGAGTGAAAAAGAGCATGGGACCTTTCACATTACACGGTCACGGCAAAATGCCGTTGCCGTGCCATGTAGCAGCCGTCTCTTGCCACTGGACTTGACGGATGCCGTACGGCGTTTTTAATTCAGTAGTGTATGTGATTAAATGGAAGCTTTCACATTAAACGGTTGTTTAACGTACGGCGGTATTATTATTTTATTGAATTTCATGTTAATTATTAATTTTATTTGTGAAATGGATGAAACTAATGTTGAATATGATAATAAGCATTTTAACAGATTGTATGTAATTTCGAAATTGTGTGTTTTGACGTTTTGATGAATCCTTAAGTCCGCCGAGTAATTAATCAAAGGAGATGTAATTAATTAATTAATTACATCCGAAAATAGTTGAAAAATTTATTTTCGTCATTCTTCAGGCTTTTTAAAGAGTGTGTTAATAAATAATCCTAAGTTCGCCAAGTAATTAATCAAAGAAAATGTAATTAATTAATCACATTCGAAAATAGTTGAAAAATTTATTTTCGTCATTCTTCAGGCTTTTTAAAGAGTGTGTTAATAAATAATTCTAATTTCTATTTCCTCTGATTTATAGAATTAACTTTAATCACACTTTTTACTTGTATGATGTTGCAAATCAAATGAAGATATTCAGTTTACAACGACAAAGAACCGTACATTGTGAAAGCTACAATACCACGGCAAAAAGGCATACGGTTTTTTTTACCGTACGGCGAAAACCGTACGACTTTTTGCCGTGATATTGTTGCTTTCACATTGCACGGTTTTTTGCCGTGTTAAACTGAATATCTTCATTTGATTTGCAACATCATACATGTAACAAGTGTGATTAAAGTTAATTCTATAAATCAGAGGAAATATAAAGTAGGATTAGCATACTCTTTGAACACCTGAAAAATGACGAAAATAAATTTTTTAACTATTTTCAGCCATTTACAAGCTCCTTTGATTAATTTATTGGCGAACTTAACGTAAAAACAAACAATTTGGAAATTACATACAATCTATTAAAATGCTTGTTACTACATTCAACATTAGTTTCATCCATTTCAAAAATAAAATTAATAATTAACATAAAATTCAACAAAATAATGTTACTGCCGTACGTTAAAAAACCGTCAAATGTAAAAGCATCAATTTAATTACTAGAGTTGGGAGAACAGTGGTCCCGAACAGAATCGCCATATAAAATATTTTGAATTGGGGGGCTATAAATTTTATTAGAAGGCTGAGGATTTTCCCCTGGATTTGATGACTAGCCTAAGGAAGCTTTAAAGAACAAATCAGTAAAAATTAAAAATTACCCATTTTTCATAATATAATATATAATTTTAATTTTAAAAATAATTTAAAAAAATTAATGTTGAATAAATAAGTGGTCGACTGTAATAGAAATTAATTTAAACGAATTCAAAACATTTATATTGTAAACAATATCTCTATTTCCGTTGTGATTATTTTAATAATATATGTACATGTCACCTTCTTTATACCTGCTTTAACTTAAACAAAATTGATTTATTAGTAGATTGTATCACTCTAGTAGGTCGCTCACAAGACTGAACATGGTTTTGTTTTTGCATTAGAAAAATATAAAGATATGTATGTACATATAACAAGCAAAATGATTCATAATATTGGCAATTAAAAAACATAAACAGACACAAAATAACATTAACGATGTGGTATTAATAGTAAAACGTCGTAAAACTGATTTTTAAAAAGATTGATAATATTTTTACGTTTTATGACAGCCCTCCAGTTCTATTCGTAGCCCCCCAGTACAAAATATTTTATATGGCGACTCTGTTAGGGACCTTTTGTTCCCATCTCTGTTAATTACATATACTACTGACAAGGAATGTTACGGAAGTGTACCCCTGCGATTTTGTTCATTTTAAGATATATTGTAGTACTTGACAAAGTAACAAACATATTTTAATTATACGTGCCCAATCCCATATTTAGGGGGTAAAACACCCCTTCAAAAATTTCCTGAAAAATCATATTTTGGTATTTTCCCCATACTAGCCCTTAAGCAATTTTGATGAAAAGTGGTCAAAAGATTTAGACTGAGGTTACATTACTACAGAATTTTTTTCACTGGGGTCACTTCATTTTTAAGGGGTGAAACACCCCTAAGAGTGGGTTTTTAAAAATTTTTTTAGGGAAATCATAGCTCAAATTCTTTAAAATTCTGTAAAAAGGCTACAGGTTATTAGTTAATAAATAATACGTGTTACTCACTGTAGTGGCGCGGAGTAACTGAGGGGCTATGGGGGGCCCTGTATGAGAACGAAATTTTTAATAAAAATTAAATATTTTGGGTTTTCCTCACTATAAAATTTATAAAATTTTCAAAATTAATTATCAATAAATTATTTAATTCTTTACTTTATTTTATGGCTTGTGGATCTTTTCAAAATGTGAATAAAAGAAGTTTTTTTGCCAAATACCGGTAAAAAAAGTGTCCTTTTAGTAGATTCGTGGAGTGTAAATTGTCCGATTACCATTAACGAATTAACATCTACAGACAAAGAAATAACAGTCGTGATAATACCTAAAGGGACTACAGGGAAGATACAACCACTAGATGTATACGGATTCCGAATATGGAATAATTTTATCAAGCGGTTTTCGGATAGTATAATGCTACTCAATTACGATATCAATCTTCATTCTCGTAACAACATAATAAATCTGCAATCACTGATTCATAACCAATTTTCTTCTCCTCGATATCAAAAATTATTCCGTTATTCATGGTACAAAAGCGGATACATAAGTAAGAAACCAGAAAAATTTGAGAATCCAGTTGCCTTTGCTCTCCAAGAAAATTTGTCCCCCAAATGCGAAATTGAAGGTTGTGAAGAATTATCTATTATAAGATGTTGTTGGTGCACGAATTCGCTCTGCTTAAGACACTTCTTTGAAGAATATCATTACTGCGTAAATTATTACCCATAATTCTAAATAACATTTTTTAATACTTCTATAATATTTGATAAATACATTGTAAAATACAGGCATACTGAAGCACTTTAACATCCGTTCACTGTACCACTATTCAACATCTACTCAAAATAATAAATAAAACTTAAATTATATTTTTACTTGTATATTCTTCCACTATTCTTCATAACCCATCACATTTAATTACAAGCTACAATCGAAAATTTTTTTCATGATGCTATTTCAGTGTTTCAGAACTATCTATTTCAAGTCAAGGAGTTTGCCACTTAACCTTATTTTTGAGATTTTATAAATTTTATAGTGAGTAAAATCCAAAATATTTAATTTTTGTTAAAAATTTCGTTCTCATATAGAGCCCCCCATAGCCCCCCAGTTACGCCGTGCCACTACAGTGGGTAACACGTATTATTTATTAACTAATAACTTGTAGTCTTTTTATAGAATTTTAAAGAATTTGAGCTATGATTTCCCTAAAAATTTTTTTAAAAACCCACTCTTAGGGGTGTTTCACCCCTTAAAAATTAAGTGACCCCAATGAAAAAAATTCTATAGTAATGTAACCTCAGTCTAAATCTTTTGACCACTTTTCATCAAAATTGCTTAAGGTCTAGTATGGGAAAAATACCAAAATATGATTTTTTAGGAAATTTTTGAAGGGGTGTTTTACCCCCTAAAGATGGGATTGGGCACGTATAATTAAAATATGTTTGTTACTTTGTCAAGTACTACAATATATCTTAAAATGAACAAAATCGCAGGGGTACACTTCCGTAACATTCCTTGTGAGTTAAAAACGCCGTACGGTAACCGTCAAGTGCAGTGGCAAGAGACTAGTGTTGGGTCGAAGCGACTCTTTTATGTGTGCTAGCACACATGACTCCGCACAGTGAGGTGTGCCGCACAGAGTGAGCGACTCTTTTGGAGCACACAACGTACCAAGCACACTCGCATACTGTGTTACGTGTCATGTTATGTGCGATTAAGTTTGAAACGAATCACAACTCTTCTGGAGCACATAGCACAGTGTTTTATTGTGGTATAGGTGCTGTGCTGTCCTTTCTTTTATTGCTCTGTCGTTTCTTTTATTGTCCTTTCCGTCCTTTCCTTTTATTGTCTTTTATTTGCCCTTTTAAGTGGGTACATTTTAAAGTCTGTATTAAATAAAATAAAATTTACTACTTCTTTACTCTGCGGGAGTAGTTTTCTGTATAATATTTCGGACATATTTATAAAATAACATATAATACGTAAAAAAGTTATACTGTTCAATTCATATGAAATATTTTTAAACATTATAAACTGGAACACAATTTGTCAAATGTCAACCCAGGAAGTAAGAACCCATAATTAGTGCATAACATGTATCTTCTTCATTTTTGAAAAAGTTGAAATCTTTTGTTTGTGCCATAATATGTAACATATGTTAATCTGATGTCCAGTTGAGTATAGCATGTACAGAAAAAAAGTGTGCTCAATTATGTGCCATGTGTAGTAATGGCGGACAGTGCTAATAACTCCTTTTGTAAGAGTCGCACAGCACAACGCACACTTAAAAGAGTCACTCTTTTGGAGTGACTTGCACATGTGCGACCCATCACTACAAGAGACGGCTGCTACACGGCACGGCAACGACATTTTGCCGTAACCATGTAATGTGAAAGGTCTAATGCTGTTCTTCACTCCACTAAAAAAATGTGACCGTACGGTTTTTTGCCGTACGGCAAAAACCGTATAATGTGAAAGGAGCGTTAGCGCTTGATACGTACAATACTTGTTGAATGAAATGCACACGTGCTCTTGGTCTATACGACGTTACTGAATGAGCGTGGTGAGCGCGCGTTAACAAAGCAACAAAGCTAAGATTTTAAACATCTGTACGTACACGACGTATTCTACGCTAACTAACTTTGTATCCACAGCACATTCATTTTTTTTTATGTACCTCATGTATGTACGTTATGCGCTTGTTACGTATTTAAGTGTATGTGGCTTAAATGCAAACTGAAAGCGCTAAACATTGAAAACGTCTTTGCAGACGACGGAGACGACACATTATTACGTGTGTCGTTACAACAAACGGATGTACCATTTTTTTTTTTTTGTTCGGCCGTGCAACGTTCTCCCCATTATTGTTGTAGAATTATCCACACCAATAGACTTTGTCAATTAAAATAAACTTCAAAATTATATACTTCAGAAAAGAAAAGTTTTAGTGTGCTAAATTATTGTGTTTTGTTTAATTAGTGTTCAGTTAGAAAGTGTTTAAGTGGGAAACAATGTAAACATAGCAGTTCGTACGAATTTTCCACATTCGGATACTGTTTTTTTTTTTTTTTTTGTTTAAACATTTTCCACAGAGTATGTAAATTTTTAAAATTTTCTTCTTCGACCACTGTTACAGATTATACAGGTGTGTAATTGTTAGCATAATTTTTTTTAAAAATAGTTTTAATACATAATTTGTATGTAACAATGATCTAAAACTCTAATACTTAAGTAGATTTATATTATGGATATTGAATTTAGTAATTCTCCGAAAAATTTACTCTCGCGCGACGAACATTTCCACTAGAAATATTTCTTGGAAATACGTTTAAATATAGACATGTATGAATTTCTAAACATGTAAATGTATTAGCTACTAAAAATTAATTAATTACTAAAAATACTAAAATCAAAATAAACCATTTTTTTGGCACTAACAACGCTATCAGACTATTCGATTTGTGTTCGCGATTGTAAGCTATGCTATTCATCTTTCATTGAGAGATAACGACAGCTTTCGCGGTTCATTATTTAATGTTAATCAGAGGCGTAATTACAAATTTTTCGCCCTGAAGCGACTTTAATAAGTCAAGTCCACTTTTCTGCGAAAGCAGTAAAAAAAAAACCTTCTCAGTTAAGTCAGCCCCATTGGCTTATTTCCCCCAAACAAGGCCATGGAGAGAAATGGCGGGCCCTGGGAATAAATCTTATCGGGTGGCGATCGACCTGGAAAAGTCAGGGAATTTCGAATTTTTGAAAGTCAGGGAATTTCAGTCGTAGTCAGGGAATTTCAGTCGTAGTCAGGGATTTGTTCAGTTTTCGCCCCGGCGAGAGCGTCGACTGATAAGAAAAAGTTTTTTGGCGACCTTTTTTTTTGCTCTTTAGAGCCAAAAAGAAAAGGTCGTCAAAAAACTTTATTTTTAGAGATAATTAACATTTAAACAATATTTTTTTGCGGAGTCGGCTCTGGAATTTTATTCAGAGTCAGGGAGAAGTCAGGAATTTTGAAATTGGTTTTTAATCGCCATCCTGTCTTAAAAATTTCTCCTCGAAAAAGTAAGTGACAAGCAAAAAAAAGTTTTTACTTTTTCCTGGGCTCCTACCGACCGCTACAGACCCCTTTTTCCAGGCCGCGCTCCGGGGCTACAACCTCGGCTACCCCACTCTCGTCGGGCCTTCCCCCAAAAAATAGACTTAAAAAACAACAGAAAACCACTTCTATACTGTTCTTCAATTTTTTTTTTCAATTACCAGGGTGGCAATCGATCTGGAAAACCTAGAAAAGTCAGGGAATTTCAGTCGTAGTCAGGGATTTCTTCAGTTTTCGCCCCGGCGAGAGCGTCGACTGATAGTTTTTCTAAAAAGTTTTTTGACGACCTTCTTTTTTTTGCTCTTTAGAGCCAAAAAGAAAAGGTCGTCAAAAAACTTTATTTTTAGAAATAATTAACATTTAAATAATATTTTTTTGCGGAGTAGGCCCTGGAATTTTATTCAGAGTCAGAGAGAAGTCAGGGAAAAGCCAGTGAATTCTGAAATTGGTTTTCAATCGTCATCCTGTCTTAAAAATTTCTCCTCGAAAAAGTAAGTGACAAACAAAAAAAAAAGTTTTTACTTTTTCCGGGGCCCCTTTTTTCAGGCCGGGCCCCGAGGCTACAACCTTGGCTACCCCAACCTCTCGTCGGGCCTGCCTCTCAAAAATAGACTTAAAAAACGACAAAAAACCACTTCTATACTGTTTTCCGATTTTTTTTTTCAATGACGCTTCTTCCTCTGTTTCGCCCTATTTCTTTTCCTTATTGCGCCTTTTAGGGAATTTCCAGAATGGAATTCAGCTATTACAGCCACTGTCATGACGCGACTTGAGCCCAGGACCATGGCAGAAATTTGTATTGAGGTCCCTAGAAACTGAAAACATTCACTAAAATTTGTATATATATATATATATATATATATATATATATATATATATATATATATATATATATATATATATATATATATATATATATATATATATATATAATATATATGTGTGTGTGTGTGTGTGTGTGTGTGTCCACGCTATAACTCTCGAACGAATACAATTTTTACGAAATTTGGTGAAAATATTGGAGGTCCCAAACCCTTGGATGAGTTCGCCAGCCAGGCACGTTGGATGCCAGGAATATGGTTTTTGTTCTTGTAAAAAATTAGTTTTTTGCCAAAATTTCCACATATTCAAAAATTTTTGCGAAATTTTTTTACACCATTTAAAAGAGGAGAAAAAATTACATAAAAAAAGGTCTTTAAACTATTATTCTATGTCAACTAGTTTCCGAGAAAAACTAATTTTTATAAACGTAAATTCGCTATGTTATGCAGGATGCTGCGACAGGGGTATTTTTATCATGTGCCTTAGAGTGACTGCTCTGCCTGTTCCATTATAGTTTTCCACAAGAAGACTGTGTGATTACTGTCCACAGTGACCGCGCATAGTGACCACTAGAGATGGGAATGCAGCCGGGAGTTTTAAAAGTCCCGGCGAGAACGGGTATAATTTTTTCAAAACGAGAGGGAGCGAAAATTTTTTTACAGGAATGGGAACGGTTGGGAACGGGTCACTCCTGTGCGCATCTCCAGTGACCACACAGTGACCACTGTCCATAATTATGTTAAAACTGTAGAGATGTTAACGAAAATTTTTGCAATGTATGGTAAAATAATTTAATCGAATGGGACCCACAACGATTGGCTTAATCGTTTAATGTAATTAAAGATGATATGTTCTCGTTTGTATTTTCAACAAATTCATATGGTACAATTGTAAATAAGTACGTACAAATATACAACCAGATACAACATTTATGTACTTATAATTTTATTAGATGATGATATGACCACACGGCACCAAGCCAGACCAAGACAGACCATCTACAACTTATTACCACAAATTAGACAGATTAAGTGCACATATAAAAAATCTGTCGTTCGTAACGTGCAATGAGGTGCAATTTACATCGCTTCTGATTTAACCCTAGAATCATACGTACTCGACAAAACGACGAACGAACTTCTCTACCTGCTCCAATACTACAACTTGTCGGTGCCCGCTTGCTGTGAAACTTCTGTTATCTAATTTATTTGTTATTATAACACATAAGACGTATAAATTTTGTTCATAGCTATTGTCGTTTTTTTTTTTATACTGAAATAGTGTGCGTAAGAAGGACGACGTTGTATGATAAACCTATATTTTTTTTTAAAGATTTTGTACTCCACATATAAAAGTTTTCCTAATTGTTCTAAAATTTATTACAGATATGCATGTTATAATTAATTTATTCAATGATTATGATAATGTGAAAGATGATTATAGCTGTTTGACTTATAGAGACGACATAATACTGAAGTTTGAATATATTGAATCGAAAACTAAAGAATGCGTTTTAAATGACTTAATAAAAGACTAACAATTTATTTTGTGGAAAATATTTTAATTTTTATTATTTTTTGATAACTTATTCGAAAAATTACTAACAAATTTTAGAAAATTTACAAATGTGCCTAATGGGGAAATAACTACATATCTATAGGAATATTTATGACTGAGAAATTTCACATTCTGTAAAGTCACACATGTCCACTGACTTATAATAGTCCATAAATTAATTATTTGAAAGATATGTTTTATGATACAATTGATGTATTTATCTATTTTTTAATTTTTATAGTGAAAATATGCTTTGATAAAAAGTTTAAAAAAATTAATAAATATTTATAATAAGAAATTTTTCCAAATCCAATTTTTTTAAATATTTTGTTCGCTTTTGTAGTATTGTTATGTAAAAAAAATGTTTTTTGCAAATAAACTCTAAAACTCCCTGTAAAAAGCCCATTCGTCGAAACGACGCCGATGTATGATTAACTTGACTCGTAGACCAACGTATGATTCTAGGGTTAATCTGTTACTGTTCGTTCACATTGTTCATAGTGTCATTGTTATTTCAATCAACTCGTGACATTAAAAACAGAAAAAAATACGCTGCCAATGGGGTGTGGTACACAGCTTCCTCGTACTCGTAAAATACTTTAAAACAGTATTCTACTAAACATATCGAGCCATTATCACCATTTTAGCGTAACTGACAAATATCAAATTTTACAGGAGAAGGATTTTTTAAATATTTGTATGGCGCTTGCGATATTTCTGCTGTCTTAATTTTATTACGCCTGAGCGTATTATTCCTATTATTTTATATTAACCTTACGATAAAGATGGTTATTGTCGGTTACGCTAAAATGTGAAAATGTGTTGTATTAACGATAAACTAAGCAGTTGCTATAACTCGTTAATTAATGAATTTTGAAGAAAAACGTTAACACTGCTTGGTCCGTCACAGTTTAAACTGTTGCTTGCAATAAAAATCTCAATTTCGATAAAAGTGTCGCTTACGATAAATCGGCGGTAATAGCTCGATATATACCGTGAAATTATATTTTCGCCTTAAAGTCCATAAAAAATTGTTGAAACTCAAAATTGTTGAAAGGCTAAATTATGAAATAATAGCAAAAATATTTTAGAAGCTAACCCCCAAAATACTTTAAAAATTTGAACGAAGTGGGAGTACCAGTAAATAAGATATATTTAATGGGATTTGATTTTAGCGCCGTGGATACTATTACTCCGAATGCAGTGAAATTTGTAGGGAACCAGACCGCATAATTCCTGAAAATTTCATAAAAAAGAATTGGATAGTTCAGAAGTTATGCCACTTGGTGCAATTTAGTATATTAATGGAATGACATGGTAGAGGCGTAGCTACCGTTACTCCGACTTCGATTAAATTCATAGGGGACCGAATCGAATCAAAATAATCGAATAGTTCACAAGTTAGGCCACTTGGTGCAAACTGGCGACACACAGACGGACAGACAGACAGACGGACGGACGGACGGACGGATAGACACCAAACCAGAATTGTTCAGGAAGCTCTAAAACGTAAAATGTGCGTAAAAAATTTTATTTTGGACGGAAAAAATTTTCTATTTTTCAAAAGTGATCACAATGCTTCCACTACTTTAGTAGTCTCGGAAACAATATCAAGTGTATCGTATTTAAGTGTAAAAATTCTATTGAACAAAAAAATTCTTAAAATAAAGGGATATCTTTGTTAAAATTTATTTTTAATTGTTGGTTGGTAGTCACATAGGTCGTCCATGACAGTATATACTATATATGTATATGCAAAGTGCCCAGTTATACATACAGCATATTGTACAAACACATTCGCATGTTTGTGTAAATACAGATGATGTGTTTTGTTGTATGTAGGGTAGGGCGGAGTAAAGAAAAGACACCGCGCAGGTTGGGGTACAAAGAGACATACTTTTATTAAACTCAACAGTGTTAAATTTGAGTTGAATAAATATTTATGTCCCTTTTTTACCCCACCTGTGCGGGTGTGTTTTTTTTACTTCGCCCGACCCTATCATAATCGTTTGATAGATGTAGCGGTGTCACGTAATTTGCCGGCGACAGCGGGCACGGTAGTTATGAAATAGGAAATTGGGATCTTGTATATCTATGCTTATTACGCTTATTACTACATAAGGATTTATTGTTGAACTGATATATTCAAATATTATAGTACAGTGTATCCAGTGTACAGTCAGTCAGTGCCGGATCCAGCTCTGGAATTAGGAGGGGTCACAGTTTTGTTTTACCCGACTGCATCAGAAAGAGCGTAATGTTCTTCGAGAGTTTGTATGTATCCTCTAATTATGTCTGTTTTTTTTGGCGCAGCCTGCAGCCTAAACAGCTTGACGGATTTTGGTAAAGAAGGTGTCGTTGGATTCGTCTTAATCTGGGGAGTGTTATAGGCTACATGAAATTTCAAAATTCATCCCCTAAATAGGGGATGAAAAGTTTTTATAGCAAACTGTTGCGTCTATAAATGTGAAATTTTGTTGACGAGTTCCTTATACAACGTAGGGGAGCACCAAGAAAATATTTTTGGAAATTTATCCCCTAAGGGTATAAAGTAAGGGTTGAAAATTTATGAAAGGTAAAATTTTGCACAGGGCCACAGGGATCTTTAGTAATGTAGTATTGAGAGGGAGAATTTTTGTGAAAATTTATCCATTAAGGGTGTAAAATAGGGGATGAAAATTTATATAGGAAACCGCTGGGTTTAGAAACGTAAAATTTTGTACAAATGTTCCTTTAATGACGCATGCAAGCACTAAGAGCATACTTAATTAAAAAAATCAAAAAACCCAACTACGTAAAAAGTAAACTAAAACGGTGAAAACTAGATGAAAGAAAGAAAAAGAAAAATGAATAAAAAAGTAAAGCAGTTGGAGGCATCATACATTTCTGTTTTATTTACTACAATATGTATGCCTCCAACTGCTTTACTTTTTTATTCATTTTTCTTTTTCTCTCTTTCATCTTGTTTTCACCGTTTTTGTTTACTTTTTACGTAGTCGGGTTTTTTGATTTTTTTAATTAAGTATTTTGTTTATATAAATGCGAAAGTGAGGTTGTTTGTTTGATTTGCTTTCACGCTTCAGCAGCTTAACCAATCAACTTGAAACTTTGCAGCGACAGAGACAGTTGTAGATAGGGTTGTCAACCGTCCCGATTTTAGGCCTATGTGTCCCGTGTCCCGACAACAGTAGTGACGGGACGCTAATTGTCCCAGTTTTTAATACCTATAATTTTTAGCGAATTTCCAGAATGGAATTCAGCTATTACAGCCACTGTCATGACGCGACTTGAACCCGGGACTATGGCAGAAATTTGTTTTGAGGCCCCTAGAAACCGAAAATAATATTCACTAGAATTTATCTAGAATTTATATATATATATATATATATATATATATATATATATATATATATATATATATATATGTGTGTCCGCATGATAACTCTCGAACTGGCTGACTGAAAACGTTTTTTTTTTTTTAATAGTCCCGATTTTACTTTTCCCGTCCCGATTTTTTTTCCATTAAATCCCGAAATATGTATTGGTAGAGTTGGCACAACCCTAGTTGTAGACCACCTTTTAACCCGACAAAATGTATTCAGTTACGGCAAACTTTGACAGAGAGGGCAAAAAAAACATGGGCTACTTTTTACCCTGAGAAAACATCTCAGTCCCATAGGAAATCATATTCCTGTGGGGAAACATATATATTTTAAATGAAACAAATAGAAGATTCGTTTATTTCGTTCGAACTCAGCATATTGTTAGGAAATGGGACAAAGACGAACATAGGTTACCTTTTATCCCAGGAAAACATTTCATTCCCGGGGGAAAATGTATTTAAAATAGTGAAATTATGACAAATACAAAAATTATAACCACCGTCCTGTATCCACCCTTGGTTCTACACGACTAATTTTTGGTAAAAATGAAAAGACCGATTTTGAAAACCTATAATTTATTTGCAGTTTCATCATTTTATTATTTTGTTTACGGTTTTTAGGACAGTCAAAAATTTTAGTAAACTTGTTGATGTCATCAAGTTAAAAAAAAAAGAAATTTCTCAAATCAGGCTTTATGGAAGGGTAATTTGGGCAACTTTTCAACATTCTATCATTTTATTTATGACTTTGTAGACATTGAAAGTAATGTTAGATTCGAAAATTTACCCCCATGATCACTCCTTTAAACCCACGCTTGTGTACAGTCAGCCATTTAACTAACTATGGTATGTATTTAACTATTTAATAAACACAGATAGACTATTCTTGTATTCTATAGTGATGTCGGATGATTAATCGATTAATCGGTTTAATCGACTAATTTTGTTTATATTTAGTCATTTTTAGCCGACTATTTTACCTTCGACTAAATGACTAAAATGATTAATTTTTTTTAACGACTAATTTAATTTTTTTTTTTTGTATTGTTTTTCGTAGTCATTTTTTAGTCGACTCTTTTACCTTCGACTAAATGATCAAAATGATTAATTTTTTTTAAACGACTAATTTTGCCAGTACCTAATTAAATTTAACAGAAAACCTCGTTTTTGGAAGAGTTATATTGGTTGCCCCATTCATGAATTTGATTAAATATTTAGCCGATTAGTTGACTGTTCTATGCTCGATATTTTCGATTAATGATTAAATTTGTCTGAAAACAACTTTAGTCGATTAATCGACTAACTACTCTTCGTCTCGACATTACTATCGCTATGTCAATACTGTCACTAATACCATGCAAAAATCATGGAAAAACTGAAAATGTTTTTCTTATAATAGATCACGCTCGGTATCACTATTTTAAAATGTGTAATACAATTTTTCAAAGTCTGAATGAAATAAAAATTAATAAATTTAAGTTTTCTGTACCTACAGTAAAACATTATCAATGTGATTTGAAAATTTATTTGGCAAGTGACCAAACTTTTCGATATAAACAGAATAATACGTACACCACGACATATTTCGTGTACATCAACTCACGACAGTTTTGAAACGAGTGGAAACAGTAAAGAGAATCATTGTTTATAACCTATCTCTCTCATTTTACATACTAAAATGACAGACAAAAATAGATTTCAATTAAGACGGCATTGCATCGAATGCGTTCAGTTCTCGGACAAGCAATACACGCCATTGATCACTAACAGAATGGTTGTTATGTAGAACATGACTGTGTATGTTCCCGGTTAAGTCCAGCTTGTTGTGGAACGTGACCTTGCTTGTAATCATCAATTAATCAATTAATCACGATAATCGTTTCTATATTTGTCTGCAATTAAATCAAGTATGCCAACAAGTGCCACATCTTGTGTGAAAATTTATCTAACAGTAAGTTGTTTCCATTTCAGTCATATAGGTATTTTTTTTTAATAGAATTTCACAGTTCTAGCAACGAAATCCTAATGAAATCGTGATTTCTGTCATTGGATAAGGTGATCTACCCCCATTTGATCCCTTTGTAATACTCAGTGTCAAATCTTATGTAACTTAAGGTGAATCGATCAGTACTGACAAATTTGTGACAAATGAATTACTAAGTCTACTTTTTTCTCTATAAATAATTTAAGTGTAGAAAAATAAGTTAAATTTTATAATACATGTAACAGTATTAATATTTGATTATTGTTCAGTCTTCTAATTTTAATAATTTTAAAAGTAATGAATTTGATTCTGGTAGTGACGTGTACGCACATATAATAACTAACACGTATATATTATATATCTACACAAATATATTATGGGTGTATTAGTATAAAATGATATTTTTATAGTTTTTTTTATGTCATCGAAGATGACGTATTAATATCGTTGTGTGCTTGAATTGAACACGTGATTGAATAATTATTGAGTTGTACATCCATATTGAATAAACGCAAGAGGGCTGTAGAGTTAACAACTATAGAGTTAACAAACAACTATAGAGTTAACAAAAAATCATAAATTAACACTTTCACTGAGATGGCATTACTTAGTGCGTGTCAAAAACACGCACTTAACGAATTTTTTCTATTTATTACAATAACTAAATGTCCAATATTTGTAAATAATAAACAAATATTTTACTTCGCAAACTCGTGCCTGCTCGCACTCTTTATAATATTAATAGATTTGAGCGTTACTTTATGGTATTCCATATTTGTAAATAATAAACAAATAAAGTAACGCTCAAATCTATTAATATTATAAAGAGTGCGAGCAGGCACGAGTTTGCGAAGTAAAATATTTGTTTATTTATGGAATACCGTAAAGTAACGCTCAAATCTATTAATATTAAATGTCCAATATTGAACTAAATAGTTTTTTAATGATTCAAAAACATAAAAGAAAATAATTTTCAGTTTTTTTTTTAAATCTTAAAGTTGGTTTTTGATGACACAACTTACTTAAATACATACCACTGATTCATCTCCAATCATTCTTTGGCATTTACTCGTACGTTAAAAATTCTAACTTTGAAAATTTATTTCTTCTAAACTACACGTCAGAAATTATTCAAAATAGTGTCAGTGAATGCACCATATCTTTCTCTATAATATACTAACATTTCAAACTCTAAACTTGGAAAATTTCAAGTGATCGATTCACCTTAAGGGAAGATTCATTAAAAAGAAGAAATCGATTTTTTTTCTCCATAATTATGTTCTTTGGTGTTGAAAATATTCTTCTAAAATTTTATTTAAAAAAAATGAAAAATCAAAAAGTTATGGGCATTTTAATACGCGCATTTTACTATAATTCAATTTAAAAAAAAAAAAACAAACTTTAAATGCTTTTTTCTTGAATGCTTTTCGACATGGTTCCTCGTGTATCTCAAGAAGTATTTGAGGTATCGACATAAATCAAAGTGTATATTATTCCTCGATATTATCATTTTGGCAGGGACTAGGCAGGATTTTTTGGTTCCGTAATATATTTTCAAAATGACGACTGTCTATAGTCGAGAAAAAAACGGTAATTTTTAAAAATTTATATTCAAAATGCGATTTCTCGGCTGTTTTTTTTTCTTTTCTTAGATCCTAATTATTGCCATAACTATAAAAGTATATTTTCAGAAAATTCTTGATTTTTTGATTTTCGTTCACTGGGGATTTCAGAACGCGCGGAACCATTAAAATGGAAAAACCTCGCAATGTCGACTTCAGCGCCATTTATACTTAGCTCATTTCTAAATTTAAAACAAAAAAAAATTTTTTTGTAATCTTAAGACATGTAGAAATAATGTATATTTAGTTTTTTAATAAAATATTTATTATGTAGTTAGTTATATAAAAAAATAATAATAAAGATCGATTTTTGATGTTTCTTAGCGCATCTCCCCTTAAACTCCATAAGAAAGATTTAGATAACCACATCTATGAATATATAATAAAACTGTAACAAGACCATTACTGTACATGTAATATTTTTTGAAAATTGTACTGATACTGTAAATAGTCACCGATGTAGATATTAAAACAGCGAGTCTTTCGGTCTGTTTGTCTGTCTGTCTGTTTACGCATCACGCAAAAACTATTGAACGGATTTTAATAAAATTTGGTGTGATGATAACTTATTACCTGGGTCAACATTTAGGATACTTTTTATTTCGGGAAAATGTCTCATTCCCACGAGAAAATAGAAGAACCATTTTGAGCATGTGCATACATTACGCAAAAATTATTGTTCTATGCAAATTCTGTATAATTATTACACTTAGATACTTCTCATTGAGTTTATAACAATGAGTCGCGCGAACGACATCGCTAGTTATAAATATAGCTAGTTATTAATAAATTAAAGACAAATTTTAATATTAATACTATACGGTCCGCGCACTTTCACAGTAAACTTCCCCAGAAGCCGGGAATATTTTTAACGAATTAAAAAAAAAAAAAACTAAATAAATTCACCAAACGATTCAACATAAATGTAAATGGCTGTTCTGACTATTTTCAGATGGTGAAAATGCGGACCGCAGAGTATTTTAAATAAAAGCAAGAAATATTTTATCCCGAGAACTGTGAATTGAACTACGAAATCCTGATTTAATGCATGGGATAGTATAAAAATTATGGATCCATATTTAAATGCACGTTCAAGTGGTTCAAGTGTATATAATTTGATTTGATTTTTGATTTCTATACGGAGCTAATTGTATCTTCATGTATGTCAGAGTCAAAGAGGGTTTTTTTGTGTTTGACAGAAAAATTGTTTATCATTACCAGGAAACTGGTGCCATATTACAACAAGTATTGTACAGACACTTAACTTTACCATAGTTTTCGATTAAAATTTGAAAAAAATGAAGAAATTTACTTACAGTAACTACATTTAACCCTTTGCGCTTATAAGACATGTACAGCATGACAAGGTGATTTGTCCATTAACTCTACCATATTTAAAGGTGTTTTGTCTGTTGGATCATAAGACATGTACCACATGACACACTGAATGTTGAACTGTAATGACTGCTCATACTTCACATTACATGAATATTTTATTTAATAACTGCAAACACATTCATTTATTAGAAAAATTCTAAATAAAATAATACAAAATCACGTTGAATTATCTTTTTAAAATTAAAAACTAATAAAAACAGTATTGAGGAAGTATTTAGCGCATTTAGTATTCAACTTTGGGGAAATAAGGTTAGAACGTCAAAAGAATCCGTCAAAAAAAGAACGTCGGTCGTTGTCATGTGCTACATGTCTTACCAGCCTATTTACAACTCACTTTTTTATGTCATCGAAGATGACGTATTAATATCGTTGAGTGATTGAATTGAACACGTGATTGAATAATTATTGAGTTGTACATCCATATTGAATAAACGCAAGAGGGCTGTATATTAGATGAAAATTATAAATATTATGTAGAAGTATACCATTTAATGCTTCTTCTTTATTTTATAATCATTTACCTAGTAATATTTACAGGTAATATTTATATTTTTAGTAAAGATACAATTAACTCCGTATAGAACTTAAAAATCAAATCATATAGACTTGAACCACTTGAACGTGCATTTAAATATGGATCCATAATTTTTATACTGCCCAATGCATGTTTAACACGCACTTGTCAAATTTTTTTTTATTTGGACTAGCCTATTCTCTCTAGTGGGAAATTGGAATATAGCCATTAAGTTTTTCTTCGATAATGTACATTCTTAAAAAGAACGATATTTGTTATCGTTGTGAACAAAATTTTTAACGTGAATCGAATAATTGTGGGCGCTACTCGTGAAACATATAAACGTATACGTTATTGCAAACAGGCGTGGGTGGTGAGTTTTTTTTTTTCAATCGCTACATTGCCACTGATTTACCACGTAGATATGTTAAATTCATAAATGTGTGGATACGAACGAACTGTGTACAGTTCACATTCACACATAATATAATTGAGTCGATGAGTTTCAAAACCATCTAATTGACACAACTAAAAATGTTCAGGAAACACAAAAAACGGTTTTCTCACTTATAATAATGATTTTGATGTGGTTTTTACCATTAAATTTTTAGGAAAAAATCATACAAGGTAACGGGCCTAGTTTCTGACCTTTTAAGAGTGACGGCTGAGGTTAAACGACAGTAATAAATATAAGTTTAAACTTAAGAGACAATTAATAATTTTATCAACTAGTTTATGGCTTTCAAAATAAAGTCATACAAGTAAAATAATTATTTGAATTGAATTAATAATTTAAATTAATGTTTTAAAAATTGACAAAAAGGACCCAGTTTCTGACCTTCAAAATTTCTCATGTGACAGTTTTTGACCCTGACAGTGGCCTAGTTTCTGATCCTTAAATTTAAAAAATACAGTTTTTTAAAATTTAATTTATAAATAACTTTTTATTGATAAAAATGAATGTTTCATGTTATATACGTTATGAAAAATAACAAAAACTAATCGAAGATAACTATAAATAACAAAATAACTAACAAAAACTGGTTAGAATTTAATTGGGCCATACCACTTTAGAAGTGAGCCTAGTAATTGACCCTCATATTTCAATAATAAAAATCATTCTAAGGTATTTTATAAATATTTTAAAATAAATTTTAAACAAATATTAACCTGCTCATATATTTTTAATTAAGTTTTCATGCTTACATGATGAATATTGCACAGATCAAAATGAGTACTTTGTAACATAAACTGTTAGGAAACTACCAAAAAAATAGTTTTTACACACATTTTAAACTTAAAATTTTTTTTTATTTAGTTAATATATTCTAAACTTTTTAAATTGCTGTTCATTAGACACAGAATAGATTACTTTAAATTAAGAATAAAATTTATTTTTTTTCTTATTTAAAATATAGTTTTTTTATTAATTTATAACAAAGTTGAAAAGTTCAGAAACTGGGCCAGGGTCAATTACCGGGTCTTTTACCTCAGTTCTTATAAAGAAACAATAACAACGATATCACTCTTCAATAATTGACCTATTCCATGTCAATTCAACACACCCATTTTATCACACCACGTCAGATTTTCTTAAAATTTGGTATACTCATACTAGGTACTAAGACTAAGAAAAGTGTCAATTTTTAAATTTTTATCTGAAACCGCTTACGAGATATGGCTATGTTAATTTTCCAAAAACTTGCAAAAAAAAAAAAACGCGAACATTCATTTTTAAATCGCTCTAGAAGCTGTTCTAATTTAGCTAGAAAGCTGGGAGAGGTGTCATTTTGTAGCGTTTTAAATGCTCTTTCAAATGATATACTACTTGACACGGGTGTTAATGAAAATATTTTTTTCAAAATCCATGCAAAGACTGATTTAACTTTTTTTCCAAAAAGTACATAATTTAAAATTCTAAAAATATTTGTATAAATACTTAGTACTGTTCTAAATCATATAGTAAAATATGAATGTGGGGTCTTAATGAGTTCATTGTTAACAAAAATATTTCTGTTTTTAAAAAATATTTCTGGCACGAGCTGCCAGTCTTTTAACAGAACCGCCTACTTCATCGCATGTTCCTTTCCCCTGACTGGCAGCTCGTGCCAGAAATATTTTTTAAAAACAGGAACATTTTTTTTAACAATGAACTCATTAAGACCCCACATTAATATTTTACTATATCATTTAGAGTTTTTGGAAAATTTACATAGCCATATCTCGTAAGCGGTTTAAGATAAAAATTTAAAAATTGGCACTTTTCTTAATCTTAGTACCTAGTATGAGTATACCAAATTTTAAGAAAATTTCAGTTGGTGAGGTAAAATTTCTTTCGAATGTGTGTTGATTTGGCATGGAATTGATCAATTAGTAAATAAAGATTAAAAATTATAATTAACTACTTTTGCAGCAGTTTGCTTTAATTAGATGGTTTTGAAATGGCTGATTTTTTATTTAGCTACTCTGCAGCAGTAACATTAACAATTAGGCACTTTTGCAGCAGTAACGCTAATAATTAGATACTTTTGCAACAGTTTATTATTTTTTCAATAGATTTTAAATAAAACAACATTCGTACAAATCTATCTGTTTACATCGTATAACGTCGTTTATATTATAACTTATGAAAACTAAGATATTTTATTATAATTTAGTAGAATATTTTCCCATAAAACAAATCTCTTTACTGTAATTTAACATTAAAACTCAAATTAGAACCACGATGTTTCACACAATTTTATTCTGCACACATTCGCAGCCTGTTATATTTGACAATTCCACAAGTTTTTTTGTATTTTTTTCTAGTTATTTCAATAGTAAATACTTTCTTAGAGAGAGTAATAAAATTATCACATACAATTATTTGATCCTCTGCAGGCTCTGCAGTGCCACATATTGACCACCTAACTAGCTACTTTTGTTCCAGGTTTTTCTAATGACGCCATTTTTATATAAGTAATTATATAGTTTTGCAACTGGTTTGTGTTGCTTGCAACTCCATGTTTTTTCAATTGGAAAATATTGCAATTAGCTACTTTTGAAACAGTTTCATATTTAAATTTGAAGGGGAAAAAGCTGACGTAAGCTGAAATATTCACATTAAAATTAAAAGGAAAAAAGCTGACTTTGCACCGTTTAGTTGGTATTTTTTGGTGCAGTTTATCCTCCTGAATAATAAACCATATCTAACTAAATTTTTAAAAAATCGTCAATTAGATGGTTTTGAAACTCAGCGACTCAATTACATAAAACCATAAAACACACCAAATTTTGAACATGTGGGCGTAGTGGATGTCTATCATGTATATATATATATATATATATATATATATAACTAGTTGCAGAGTTTTTGAGGTATCAAAGTCCAACAAAAAGGAAAGATGTATTTTTAGTAAGAGATATACATATTTTATTATATTAAAAAGATAAAATACTTTTACAATAAAGATGGATATAGAGTAATTATGTCTAAACTCCCCCTATTAGTTGTTATATTTCTCACTCAGGTAATATTGAACGATACATACAATGTATAAAGATACACTACGTTGTAAAAAAAAGTAATCGATTTTGAAATAGTTTGCTTATTTATATAGTAATGCAATGATGTACCTACTTAAATAACTAATTTTAAATTAAATAAATAATATTAAGAAATTGCCTTTACTAACTCTGAATACTTCGAAGTAAAAAAAAAAAAACGCCGTGAGCAGCGGGGCCCCATCACGGTAGTCGAATTTTCCCCTTCATCTTCGGTATTGAATGTCTACAAGCGAAATGTGATTGAAAGTCTACAACCGAATTGTCATTTTGTTGGTTTCAAAGCTGGTGATGAGTGTTCGGCTGATCGAGGCTTTAAAAAAAGGTTTTAAGTATTTAAGGGCTGTATCTCAGTAAATTTCAATTTTGTGCCGAAAACAGGTAGCAGAAAAAAAGCCAACACAATTGGTACGAGGACATTCCTGCCCATGTTTATCCGCTAATTGCCTTTATGTTTTAGTTTTAAAAATTAAAAAAGGACCTTAAATAGTAAACTGGAAGGCCTTTATAAAGATATTTTTTCTTTCCAAAAAAATCCAAAATTTCTATTTTATAAATACTAAAAATCCAAAAATCCTAATTTATAAATAAACAGTGACTTTAATAACATTTTTAAATTACTTAATATGTATGTATTTCATTTGTCATAAAAGTAAGTTCACTTTTTTTTTAAATTTTTTAAAATTACTATTCGCCTACTTGTATTTAGAATAAACATAATGCTTTTAAAACACATTTAACAATAGCATTCAATTCCGATGTAAAAATGGGAGAAGTGGGGGGAAAAGTGATGCGGACTCCCTACAAGGTACTAGCTGGATACTAACTGAATACACGTACAAAATTTCAGCCCTCTAGGTTTCCTTATGGAGTCTCTAGACGTGTTAGAAAACAAGCAAAAAAATTAAGGAAATATTGGCGTAAAAATCGTGGGGGTAAGGGTTAAAAGTTGAAACCTCCAAAAAACAGTGTCTGGCTATTAGCTTAACCTGTACACCAAATTTCAGCCCTCTAGGTTTATTTGGGGAGATTTTGACCCCAACGAAACTGTTAAAAAACAAGAAAAATCATGTTCTTTTGGGTATAAAAATGGTGGGGGTAGGGGTTAAAAGTCGAGACCCCCAAAAGGCACCCCCTTGATACTAACTCAATCCGAATACAAAATTTCAGCCCTCTAGGTTTATTCGGGTGACCTGTGCGAGTGGTACAAACTTCGAAAACGTCGAAAATGCATGAAATTGTAGCTTAAAAATGAGGGGGGTGGGGGTAAAATATTAAAACCTCCAAAAAGGACAACCTAGGTACGGACTTTATCAACACACCAAATTTCAACCCTCTACGTTAATTCTGGGGGGCTGGGGGCCTGTTAGATCCAGCGAAAATCGTTTTTCCCCCCTCTACTCCCACCATATCATCCTAGGAAGCTGAATTTTGGATATGTTGTAGATAATTGACCGAAACATTATTTAAAACCGGTTTGGAAAAGTTTTATTGCTTTTCCACCCCCCACCACCCCCTTAAAGGTCGGGTCAGAAAAAAAATTTGACCCCACTTTGATAGTATGAGGTGCCTCCAAAATGAGCCCCATTTACCAAATTTCATCTCTTAACTTCCATAGGGGGGCCCTACACAAATTAAAAGGTGGCGGGAAAATATATATATATATATATATATATATATATATATATATATATATATATATATATATATATATATATATATATCAGACATTTTTTTTCTACATATTCGTGTTCTACGGGTCCGAAAACGGATAGCGCCCCTACTCTCGCCTCTCGCAGCTCTTATCGTATAGACTGTATAAGTCTAATTTTTCGGAGAAAATTCGACTAATGAAGTAGTTGTTATTGTTATCTTATTGTTAGTCACTATCACTTGAACTTTCATCACACACCTATTACTAAACTTGAGTTAATGGGATTTTCACACCATCACTTTCACTTTTCATAAACACTAACACATTTAAAATGATAAGTTTTGCTTGTGGACTTAACATTTTATTTTTAATACTCATATTCATTTCCATATTTAAATTAATTAAATATCAATAGATAAAAACCCGATTAAAATAGAGGGTATAAAAAAGTATAATAATAATCAAGAATACGATAAGTTAAAAAAAATTGTTAAAATATCGAAAATTGTATCTCGCAGGTAAAGCACTTGACTAGCCAAACCTAAGTAAAAGTACTGATTCTAAAAATTACAAATTTATTTGTAAACATACAAATTTTGTAAAACTAATAAACAGATTTTATTGAAAAATTCATAATAATAGCAATATTTACAAAGGTAGGTTTTATGCAGGTTTTATGACTGTATCAGGTAGTTCAATAAAATTGAATACATTTCAATTAATTAACCACTGAAAAGTACAGACTTTAAAAGAGAAAATTGTAGACCGTTTTATTATTTGCAATATTTAGTAAATTGTTCAGAAAGTATAAAATATTAAAAATTAAACGTTTCTAAACTACAAGAAATATGTAATATAATTAAAACTAGAAATACCTATGATAAGAAATTTAATGTTTCAAAACGACTTAACGCTACCAATTTTAAAATATTAATTACTAACAGGAAATTTTTTTATGAAAAATACCCTTACATAGTAATAATAACATATTTTGATATTTATAAATACGATTTTTTTAATGGTGTAGACCCTTACTTTCATTTATTTAACGCGGTACTGTAGTAAAACTGGAAGTGGACTTTAGTCGCTCAGATACTTTGCAACTACCTATATATATATATATATATATATATATATATATATATATATCATGTCCATCATGTTCGTCGTCTTTTATTTTCAAGAAGCCAAATAGGGCGAATAGGGGGCAGCACATAAATGTAATACATTATGTACCCCGTAAAATGGATTGAATCAGCTAAATGGAATTCAGCTATTACAGCCACTGTCATGACGCGACTTGGCCCGGGACTATGGTAGAAATTTGTTTTGAGATCCCTAGAAATCGAAACTAATATTTACTAAAATTTATTATACACAGGGTGGGCCATTTTAATCTATGCATCTAAATATCTCGCCAGAGGTGCCACCTATCAAAAAATAACCTTTACAAAAGTTGTTAGGTACGAAGGGGGACATTAAATGGTGACCTTAAATTTGACCCTAACCTTCATTCTCAAGGTCATTTTGAGGTCAAGTCGTATTTTTCAAATGGAATGACCTATTTTTTATTTCTTATTCTGATAGATGCATAGATTAAGGGGATATTTACCGATGAAAAAAACCATCAAAAATAGGCGATTTTACTTTTCTATTTTCTCGGCGTAGAATTAACGTATGAACTTCAAATTTTCAGTGAGTAAAGATAAAGGTAATAAAAAATGTTATTAGGAAGTAGAATTTCAAATTTCCATTTTTAAGTGGGTGAAAAACGAGCTTGAAAAGCATCAAATATAGCCTTAGTTTCAGTGCAATTTACCAACGATTGGAAAATTTAAAAAAAAATTTGATTCCTAATAACATATTTTATATGTTTTAAGAATGTAATTTTGAAATAAAAATTACTCTCGAGCTACCCATTACCGTGTAAATAGAAAAGTAAACTTAACATTTGTGGACAATTTTCTGATATATTTATATTAAAAAATATGTTTTCTCTTTATTTTCGTTATACCAAATATAATTGAAATCGGAACAGATATATTTAAACTTTCTTTAAATGGGGTAGTGATCTTTTTATTTTCTGTCTAAACTTCAAACAAATATGACAATAGTAAAAATATAATAAAGGACCTTGAATAATTGCCTTCTTGAGAAAAACGTTATAAAAATACATGCAATACGTTTTATGTGAATAAGTAGACAATGTTATATAATTGTAGGGATCCATAAATTGTAATATTTTAATTTTAAAAATTTATACCATAGCACAACAATTTCCCTGGATTTTTTGATTTTTCGGTACCTTGTCTATAAAAATTGAAACTTTTTATGAAATTTGTGACGAAAAGTATATTAGAAAGTCTCGGAGATTTAAAGGGTAAAATTAGTGACGGATTTACTAGCAGGCTGAGTAGGCTGGAGCCTAGGGCGGCAGATTTTAGGGGCGGAAAATTTGGGCCAAAAAGGGCGACAAAATGTAGAATTTGTTTTTTGTTTTTGCTTGTAGATTTTGTTTTTTAAGAAGGGTGGCAGATTTTCGGGGAGGTAAAATGTAGAATTTCAAGTTTTTTTTTTGCTCATCACTTACGGTTTTTAAGAAGGGCGGCCGATTTTAGGGGCGGCAAATTTGGCAAAAAGGGCGGCAAAAATTTTTTTTTAGCTTTTCAGGGACGGCATTTTTCACTGAGCCTAGAGCGGCACTTAGAGTAAATCCGCCACTGGGTAAAATTTTTTTCGCAAGTCACGTTATTTAGAACAATTTTAATTTTTTTTCTGTTAAAAGATCCTAAGTTTCTTATTAGAAATGAAAAATTTTTGAAATTTTCTAGCAAGGTGGGAGTCGTAGGATATATCTAGGTGGGAGTCGTATGATACATCTAGTCGGCAGTCGATTTTTCTTAGATTGGCATCACAGTGGCTGGAGGTGACTTAAAATAGAAACTTTTTGCCCTGGTAGGAACAAAAGGTAGAGGCAAAATTTAGAAAAATTTTATTAAATATAATTTATAGAAATTTTAATTTGAAACAATTTTGTTTCCAACAACTTTCTTAGAAATGGTCTTTTTAATTGGCTTTTTCTGCTAAAAAAAATTAAATTCGACTTTGATTTGGTGCATATTTAAGCTACAGAATAATAAAAATTGCATACATAATATTAAACTTCTTTTTACTGGACAAGTGGGTTTTTTTTCTATTATATCTTTTGCCATTTCTATCTTTGACATTGATTATAAACGATTTATTTTCAGTCAAGTAAAGCTTCGCCCGACCTCCGGGCAAACGTATCATGCCTCATAATGACTGTAAAAATTCATTGCACTACTTAACTCAAATTCATACTTAAGTGGTTCATAATTTCTGACCAGTAATAGTTAAGTAGATATTGGGTTTCTACAAAAATAATTTCATATGAGTTTAGGGTAATATCACCTTTTCTATTTGTGTCAAATACCATAATATAATTATTTTATAATTCCA
Organism: Brachynemurus nebulosus; assembly: GCA_035578155.1. Classification (NCBI taxonomy): domain Eukaryota; kingdom Metazoa; phylum Arthropoda; class Insecta; order Neuroptera; family Myrmeleontidae; genus Brachynemurus; species Brachynemurus nebulosus. The sequence continues at coordinate 18,351,315 of JAPWDM010000007.1, read as the reverse complement.
CAAGTATTGCGAGCAATGATGCGGGAGACCGTACCGGTCGAGCTAACACTTAAGATTACAAAACTCAAAAATATCCAATTCTTCAACTAAAATTTATATCATGCTGTGAGGGACTATTGTGTAGTAGAATACCACATAAATATGATATATGTGTTAAATTTCACATCCTTCTAAGATTCATTGTATATGCACATGTAAAAAAGGATAAGAGATACTGTCACCTTAAACTTTTATATTTACATCTTTTTCCTTAAATATTTTCCGTATCATTAGAATATTGTTATTGGCGGAAATAAAATTTTAAATAAGACAAGCAATACTATATTTACGGAAGTTTCAATGAGTCTGTTCTTTTTTAAAGTGTATGTAAGAATTTAAAAATAATTTTCGTGAATTTTGTGTGCGGTAGAGATAGCATCAAAATGTTAAAATCTTCAATTTGCTGTTTTATTTTTTGAGAATATATCCTTAAAATGGTCCAACCTATATATATATATATATATATATATATATATATATATATATATATATATATATATATATATATATATCCGTACGATAAGTCGCGAACAAAATGTCTTACTTTTGCAAAATTTGGTGAAAATATTGGAAGTCTCAAACCGTTGAACGAGTTTGTTAACCAGACACGTCCGATGCCCGGAACATGGTTTTTTTTGGAAATTTTCGTGACAAAAAAGGTTTTTTGCCAAAAGTTTCCCCTTATTCAAAAATTTTTGCGACTTTTTTTACACCATTGAAACGAGGAGAAACAATCACACAAAAAACGTCTTTAAACTATTATTCTATATCAACTAGTTTCCGAGAAAAACTAATTTTCGTAAACGGAAATTCGCTATGTTATGTAGGATGCTGCGACAGGGGTATTTTGACCTTTGCATTCGGTTTTCGTACACTATTTTACATATTAGATGATATAGAATGGACTAATTTTGGTTCTAGTAACTTGTGCTTTATTTTTAACCGACGACAAAAACGAGGAGGTTCTTATTACTATTTGAAAAATTCATTTTCTTTTTTCTCATTTAGCCGGAATATTCTAAAATATGACAGTTCCTGTTCACTTCACTCTTGGGGTCAATAGGAAATTTGTACAAAGCTGTCACATACGCATGTACATTTTGAATTACAATAACATATTGTTAAAATTTTAGTCATCCTTGGTACGTCAAATCCTATTCACTTCCCATTTGTCCCTGTTAATCCCCTTTGTGTTCCTGTTTACCTTAATGGCTTTCCCATTCACCTCTACTGCCGTCCCCTTTCGCCCCTGGCTTGTCTCTATTCACCCCAAATATATGTTAATTTGATGTAGATTATTAGTTCAGATAAATATATCGGATATTGGCAAAAAATTAACATAATTTCACATATTTTTAGGTAATAATTAAAGGAACAAAGATATGAATTTTACTATCCTTCTGAACGTTAACATAATTTAACAATTAAAGATCACAAAGTGATTGAAAAAATTATCCGGATCGGTCGGGAATCGAACCCAGGATCTTCTGGTAACTAGCCAGACGTGTTAACCTCTACACCAACGATCCCATGCTCGGTAAGCGGCCGAGCCGGACACCCATTCAGTCACCTATGTGTATTAGTACTCTCTCTGATTCGAGAAACAGTTACAATTTTAATTTCAAATATTATCGAGTGCTTGTGAGACACTACTACGTATGACAAACTTTTGTTTGCATTTCAACACACGCAGTATTGATATGTTCACTAATCGTTCAGCTAAACTGAAACTTTAATCCGGATAATTTTTTCAATCACTTTGTGATTTTTAATTTACATGTGGTTTTTGGTCATACTATACCAAAGAAATCGAGTGCTTAAAGTTTCAGTTTAGCTGAACGATTAGTGAACATATCAATACTGCGTGTGTTGAAATGCAAACAAAAGTTTGTCATACGTAGTAGTGTCTCACAAGCACTCGATAATATTTGAAATTATAATTTAACAAAATTCGGAGGAGCTTAACACTATGAGGCCCGAGCACTTTTATAGTAAATTTCCCCGGAAGCCGGCAATTTTTTAAAAAAAAAAACTATATAAACAAATACATAAAATAAAATGATTCAAACACACAACACAGTTCCACACGTATGTATGTGTAAAACTGTAAACAGACGTTCTATGTGATACGTACATACATACTACATATACACTGGCATTCAAATCAATTTTATTTAAAAATATAAATTATATTTTTTATGTATTTTTTGTTTATCTTAAAATTTTTTATACATAGAAACCAAGAGAGTAGTGTTTGTTGGTATGTATGTGTTTGTGCGAATGGGAACACATCCGTGTGATGAAGAATGATAAACATGATAAACATCGCACACATAATGAGTAATCAACTAATCAATTAATCATTGATCGCGGTCGGCCTCTGGGGAAGTTTTGTTTGGTTTCGGATGCCGAAGCCGTGGGACTGAAAGTGTTAACCTAAGTTTTGCACTCTTTCACTGTTAACATTCATATTTAATTCTTTTTAATAATATTACCATTTTAAACATTATTAATTTAAATTAATTTATTAGCATTTAGCAATACTAGCTTATGATAAACTCAAGTAAAATCATCTTCACGTTATAAAACCATTAATTACAATAATGACAAAATTTTTCCTGTTTTTGTTTCTATTCACCTCGCTATCCGTCTTACGGCACATAAATCGCAAATTAGTAATACATATAGAATGATTCAATATTAACTAGATATCGAGAATGTTTATTGTTAATCAGAATCAGTACTACATTATTGATAAGAGTCGTTTACTAATACCATAATAATACGATATAATTAATTACATTACAATTATTACAATCGTAGGGTGCAGGATAAGAACTTGATACTCACCATTTCACTAATTTTACATAATTTTTATGCAAAAGGATCTTTGTTTTACATAAGTCAAGTAGTACGGTAAAATTTGAGAACATATTCGGCCAGTTCGCAAAAAATTCATATTTGTCTGGCTGATAATTGATAAAAAAAATGTCAGTAAATTTTTATTGAACCATCGGCACCCATCGGATAAAAATGAATAAAAAATAAAAAGAATAAAAGACTGAGTTATTATCAAGTTCCCCTATACCCTTTCAATTTCAATCAAATAATTAAAACATTCAGTACAATTGTCGACCCGGTGTGTGATAAACAATACACATTGTTTTTTTTTTCTTTGTAACTAAACGTCTTTCAATATCTACACGATTTTTTAAGTGCGAAGGCTTATTACTCATTAATCATTACTCATTACTCGTTACAGTCGTTTCAGTTATAGTTTGACAGTATTATTTTTTGCATCAATACTCTTATTATTACCGTAGAGCCACGTAACTTGACCATAATTTTCGATTCAAAGAATAAAATAAAAATGGAATTAATATAGTTATATTTAACTGCTTTAAGGGGAGGTTTACTCGAGAGTCCTTAAAAATTATGTATTTTTCTAGAATTTTTTTCTCAAGAACGGAAGTAAATATCAATTTCAAATTTTGTACACATATTTATTAAGTATTGAACTATACAAAAAAAATTTTTCAAGAAAAAATATAAAAAATTGTCCATTTTATAGATAGTGCAGTGTGACGATCCGAAAATCCAATGCCTTGTTGGCGGACATCCTAGCGCCGGTAATAAACCACCGAAATCCAAAAACAAAAAAGATTTATAAAATATATGAAGAGTACCGGCACCTCTACCTATAATATCAATAAATTGCTGAAAGAAAAAAAATGGCGGATGTTTGAACTTCTGAGTACGATTTTTATCTTATTTTTCGCTCTTGAAAGTAAACTTAAAAATAAAAAAAATATTGAAAGTGTATCGAACTTAGGTAGAGGTGCCGAAAAATTGAATTATCTTTAAAATAAAAAATTTAAAAAAAGGATCCATCGAATAGTTTTTGAGTTATCGTGTTCGCCAGTTCCAAAAATGTAGTTCCGAGATATTATAAAATATATATAAAGAAACGTATTTTCAAAATTTTATATTTAATACTCATTATTGCGTGAACTACGTTTTTTGAATTTTTTTTTATAGAAAGCTGGATTCGCTTAATGTACAAGAATCTTGTTTTTAAATTATTTTCAGTAAAATCACTTTGGGAACATATTCTACAGATAATTTGCTATCAATTTCGGCAAAAAAAAATCGATTTTTTGATCAAATCTCAAGTAAACCTTCCCTTAAATTACTTTCAGCAAAATCACTTTGGGAACATATTCTACACATAATTAACTACCAATTTCTGCAAAAAATATCGATTCTTTTTAACGACGCTTAAGTAAACCTCCCCTTAATCGTAAAAAAAATTCACCCTTATTCCTCCATCCTATTCATCCGAAAAAAAATTGCGAAAATTGACTATTTTTCTATCGTTGAATGCAAATGTTTCTACCGTTTGTACTAGGCGTGCATCGGTAATATTAGGAATTGTTACAGGATATTAACTTTACCAAACCTATAGTAACCATTACTTAAACGAATTATTCGATAATGCACGAATAAATAAATGTGAAAGTTATTTCTAATTACTTATGAGATTATGTAATTTTTTTTTATTATAAAATTACATACCTCTAAGTTTTATAGCTTATGAAATATCAATTAAAGTTTGCACACTTTTTGAAAACATGAATGTATCATATAAACGGAAAAAAGTTAATGATTTTAAAAAATGGCGGCTGCTAATGTTAGAAAAATTTATAGAACACTAGTAGTTTGTTAGAAATAGCTGCCACAAAAAAAAAAATGCTAAAGGTATTATAAGCCATCAAATTCTAATTAACATAAAGTTAAGTTTAATAGATACTACTACGACAATAATTTTATGAATACATAACGCTATTAGGATATTATTCTGAACAATTTTTTTTTTAAAACAGTCTATAGGGTAGTGTCGTGTAAGATGGCGCACTTAACATTTAGATGGCTATAAAAAAGTAACGGAAAATGTTATAGAAGTAAATTGTATTTATTGTAGTACCTTAATGATTAGTTAATGCTGTGATAAAGGATTTTTATTATAAACTCAATACCGATCGAGTTATTAAAAAAATTCACAAAATGGAAAATGCGCACTCTTACACAACCCGTCGTGTAAGATGGCGCACTTAAAGCTTTGATTTTAGCACAAATCACATTTAAACAATCCGGCACCTACGTAAGAGGTGAATTTCTTATGTCAGAACTTCTCCATATCTTTCGTTATTCTGAACTTTGATCGTAAGTAAGGGCGGATCGTAGCAAAAAAATAACGAAATTTTTGAAGGTTTAAATGAAGTAAGTTATGGATATTCCAACCGAGTAGAAGAGCTATGATAGTACAGCGGCACACTACGTCATCAAAAGTATGGGAAGATCCTGGCTCAAGGTGTGCCCACACTTTTGACGCCGTATTGTACTTAATACTATGGTACACTACCGTGTCAAAAATGTGGGTACACTTTGGGTCAGTGTGTCCCCATATTTTTGACGACTCTTCTACTCCAACGTATTGTGATTGTTAAAACCTACTTTTCGTTATCGAAACTTATCGATACCGAATTACTTATCATAAATTGATTATAACTGGTTAATTTAGGCTCCATTAGTCCGATTGATTGGGTCAGTAATAGCACATTTTAAAAAAAATTAATTTTCGTTACTTTTCGTAATCGTAAACTTTTGATCCTAAATATCTCGTAAACGATGCGTCGTAGTGAAAAAATAACGAAATTTTTTAAGATCTAATCGATGCTTAAGCGTCGGTATTCCAAATATTTTGCGACTATTAAAATGTAGTTTTCGCTATCGGGAATTATCGATATCGAATTACTTCTTATAAATTGGTTATAATTGGTTTAATTTTAGGCTCCACTAACTAATTCTATTATTAATAATATCCCACTGATTTTATTAGCAATAGAATATTTTTAAAAAAACTACATTTCGATGTCGTTAGTTTTCGTAATCGTAAACTTTTGATCTAGGAGCTTACATGAATTTACATTGTACGAAAGTTTGGTGTATAGAATTCTTTAAAACTTAAAGAAAAACATAATAAAAGAAACTGTCGTGAAAAAATGAGTGCGCCGTCTTGCACGCCTTTGTACTGCGCCATCTTACACGCCTGTCTATTATCAACAAAATCATCCTGTGGGAACCATCCACGCGTACTGACACGAATTAAAGTGATCAAAGCTAGTTCGTGACTAATTTTACTTGCCTCAGGATCATTTACAACTTTTACACCACAAATCCAATTTTACGTAGTGGTCGGTGCAAATTTAAGGGGAAGTACGTAAAATCGGAAAATCAGGGGCGTCGGTAAACTTCTGTTTCGGGGGTTGGTAAATATTATTTATCTGAATTTATTTAAAACAATATTGTCTTAGGAGACAATTTACACCTAAAATTCTGTTGTGTAGACAAAGGAAATCGAATGTTATACTCATGAATCTAAGTGACGACTTTTAGAAAACTGTCGAAGAATCAACTTCACCATCGCATTCCTCAGCGTAAAAGACGCCAAATAGCGGAAGCTGACAAAAATTTTCTACTTGTGAACTAGCAAAGATACCAAAAAACAAACTTTACTATTGAATTGAGCACTAAAAATTAGATTAAGCAGCGCATTTTGACAAAAATTCTAGAATGTTCTATTCGTCAACTAACAAAGATATCGAAAAATCGATTACACCATTTAATTGGTCATCGAGTAAAAGACGGAATAGCACATTTTGATTAATGTTCTAGAATATTCTATTCGTCAAATAGCAAAAATTGTTTGTCAAAATCGGACATTTGGTTTACATTAGTTTAATTTCGGTTGGACAATTAAGTGGTGCAGTAGATTTTCCAATATCTTTGTTAGTTGACAAATAGAATATTCTAGAACATTTCTTAAAATGTGTTATTTGGTCTCTTTTTTGGTAGCCAATTCAATGGCGACGTCTGTTTTTGAATATCTTAGCTAGTTGACGAATAGAATATTCCAGAACATTTGTCAAAATGTGTAATTTGACCTCTTTTCCAATGGACAGTTAAATGTTACAATTGATTTTTCAATATTTTTGCTAGTTGACAAATAGAACATTCTAGAATTTTTGTCAAACTGCACTGTTTAATCTCATTTTTAATGACCAATTCAACGGTGAAATCTGTTTTTTGATATCTCTGCTAGTTGACGATTAGAATATTCTAGAATTTTACGTTACTCATTTTGCATTTGCATTTTGCATATTACGTATACAGAATATGTGCATATATGTATGCAATAAAATTAAAAAATTTTTAGAGTACGAAACCCTCATCCAATATTACCCACGGCCCTGACTCTGGCTTGGTACATAAATTTTCACAGCAAACAACAACATATCTGTGAGAGGAGAACCCCACTAAATCGTTGACGTCACTACGTAAAATCGGAGTACGTACCATTGGATGGTCACTGTAACTTGTTTCGACATAAACCATAGTAACACATCCAAATTCGAGAAAAATAATATCAAATCGTTCTAAGAATTTTAAACTTATCTAGAATATCGGGAGTATGTCGTAAACCAATATGTTTTGATGAGTAATTACAGATACCCGAACACTTCAAAACACGATTAAAATTGGTTACAAATTTCGTTCCTGTTTCGAGAAAACCGACCGCGCCGTCTTACACGACCCTACCCTATACATTTTCGATTTTCACCAAACGGTGAACTATTTTTAACAATTGACGTATTTTACATAATTATGTTGAAATTTCGAATGTTTTAAAATGAATGTAATAGTATTTTTAACTTTAGAAGAAATCCTTGACAAATGAACACTGCTTTCCACCGGAAGTGGAAATAACGGTTCTGAAATAATATTTCAAACAAAAAAATAGTTTCTTTTTGTACAATGTACCAAAGTATACCCGTAATATTGTTAGAAATAATTAAATTGTTATGACGTTAGGGTTTATGGTTCATTGGAAATACGTTAAAAAATACAACATACCCCAAATCTAACAAAAAAAAAGTTTCAAAAAAGTTTCATAAATAATTATAAATAGTACCTATAGTACGCTCCATATTTAAAAAAAAAAAAATTATGCGGTAGATCAGGAACCGTACGTCTGATGATGATCATATGGATCGAAACATGTCAAATTAATTAAATAAAAAAGTGGTATTTTTGCAAAGTGAAGTGTTAACTATTCGCAAATATGGAATACCATAAAGATACGCCAAACGTCTCAAGTCAATTAAATTCAGAAAATACATTACTCAAAACGCTCAAGACTTCACGATTTGCTTAGAAATTGCTTTTCTTTCGGACTTTTTCGTACTTTTCTCCTTCCTCAGTATACATTTTAATCGGCATTTAAAAGAAAAAATTTAAAAATCGCACAAACTAGGCGCTATAAAAACAGTTTCTGCTGTAATAGTATGTATGGTTTTAGCGAATTTCCAGAATGAAATTCAGCTATTACAGCCACTGTCATAATGCGACCTGACCTCGGGACTATGGCAGAAATTTGTTTTGAGGTTCTTAAAATGTTATCGAGTGCCTGTGAAACATTATTAGTGTATGGCGGATTTTTATCCGTATTTAAACATACACCAATATTCATATGTTCACTCCATGTCCAGCTTTGGCTGGTACTTGAACACTCGATGTACTTTGGCAAATGGCCAATTAAGAAGTATAAAACTGCGTCTCGCATTAGAGAGAGGTTGTGTTTGATTGATTGCTGAATTGGAGTGGCACTCGAACAAGTGATCGGTGGCCTAGTTGGTAAGGCGCTTGGCTGGTAACCAAGAGATCCGGGTTCGAGTCCCAGCCGATCCAGTTTGGTAATTTTTCAAACACTATGTCAATTTTAATTGTTTTGAGGTCCCTAGAAACCGAAAATAATATTCGCTAAAATGTGTATATATATATATATATATATATATATATATATATATATATATATATATATATATATATATATATATATATATATATATATATATATATATATATATTAGGGTGGCGCAAAAAAACCATATATTTTTCTTTTTTTGTCTCATAGGAAAAAAAGTTAATTTAGCTCGATTTTAGAATGCTCACCAAAAATTAGCTCGATAAAAAATTTTTTAAGGGTCGCTCAAACCTTTTTAAAATTTGAAAATTGGCCAAAAATCGATTTTTGTTTTTCATCAAATTTTTTTTCTCATCCCTGCATATATTTGTACATTGAATAATAAAAAATTCCTCCAAATTTCAACTCAAAAAATTGATAATAAAAGGTCGTTCGACAGTTATCGTGCGAATATATATATATATATATATATATATATATATATATTCGCACGATAACTGTCGAACGAACTATATATATATATATATATATATATATATATATATATATATATATATATATATATATATATATATATATTCGCACGATAACTGTCGAACGAAACGTACTAATTTTACGAAATTTTATGAAAATATTGGAAGTCCCAAACCATTGGACGAGTTCGTTAACCAGGGACGTCCGCTGCCCGCAACATGGTTTTTTTTGGCAATTTTCGTGAAAAAAATTAGTTTTTTGCCAAAATTTCCCTTTATTCAAAATTTCTTGCGACATTGTTTTACACCATAGAAACGAGGAGAAAAAATCACACAAAAAGGTCTTTAAATTATTATTCTATGTCAACTAGTTTCCGAGAGAAACTAATTTTTTTTAAACGGAAATTCGCTACGCTATGCAAAATCTTGCGACAGGGGTATTTTACGATTTTATTATTTTGGCTGAAAAATTCCAATGATCAAAGTTGTTTGCTTCACAACTAGACATTCCCTCTTAAAGATCTTTAAAGTTAATGGCTTTTTACCACATGAATTGTAGAAAAAGGCGAGATGATAGTTTTGTTGGCTTTTTTTTTCCGTTTTCATATGCAGCAACAGGGCCATCTTAACAAATCAACAAGAGAGATTTTATTAATGTTTGTTCGGTTAAGCACCTGTACTCGTGAATGGCATCTTTAATATTATATTTAATATTCAAAGACATCAAACGATTTCCTGTGAATGCTGTACGCTTTGAATACCTAATTAAAACATTTATTATATAAATGTGCTCTCGCCTGTAAGTTTAGGTAAAAGTATACACTTATTATTACCACTATAATCATTTTTCAAAATAAAATTTTAAATCAAATTTCACTTGATCACATTCATTGGCTTCTGTGGCTTCTTCAGTTGTAGTCTAAAAAGCAAAAATTTCGGCTTTTTTAAAGAATTAATAAAAAAAACAAACTATTAGCATTTTTACTGTCCATTTACTGATCATAACATCTATTTACTGATATTTTAACAGGGCTGGGAACTACACACACCGGCATAATTAGTGGAACATAAAAAAAATATAAAAACCTATTTATTAAACAAAGTAGGCGGTTTTTTTTTCATTTTTACTTAAAATAATACTGAAGTAACGAATCAATTGCCTTTCCATAGAATTCTTTTTATTTATTATTGATACAATTCTTTTTAAGATGTTTGTCACTTTCGAATTCAAATACCGTTTCTTCTCAATGTGGTCGATCTTCAAACTGCCGTAATTGAAGAATGGCAAAGACTGTCCCAGGAAACTATAGATAACATCATGCTGAGTATAGAAAAACGAATGGAAGCTTTGATAAGAGCACGGGAGGAACTAGGCGGGATTAAAATACTGTGTTTCATTTTATATTTGTTAAATAATCTTTAACTTAAATTATTCTTAGACGACATAAGATTCCAAAAATTTGCCATTTTATATGGTTACTTGTTTTGCTATAGAAAATAGAGGTATATCGACTTGTGAACATGTAATTTTAGGTGAATAATTAAATAAGATTAATATTTTCTTGCAATTAAGTGGTTTGGTTGATTTTTACAGATATTTTGTATGTTTCGCTAATTCTGCCAGTGAGTGTATTTAAAATGAATTCATTTTAAATATGTATTTAAAATACAAAATGGCATTTTGCATTTTCTATTTTAAATAAGATCGGTAGAACCATTTTCCATTTTGTATTTAAAATGAAAATTTGAATCCATTTTACATTTAAAATAAAAATGCATGCATACACAAATTTATGTGTATATTTATAACATTTATGACTCATATTAATCACAGAACTCATATTAATCATAGAACTCAAAAAAAACTTAGAAGTCGATAAGAAATGTTTTGGTATTTCGAGTAGATGATTTTCATAGTTTTGAAGTCATAGTTGTAGCGTAGTCAAGGCTTGAATATATCAAGGCTGAATTAAATTTTATAATAATTTTGAGTAGCAATATTTCAAGAGTTAAATTTCGTTTTCATATCATGCAAACTTTATAAAATTTTCACAAAAGACTGCTCTTATTTAATTTCAGTACGTTTGACATTTTCTTAACTTTTTTATATAAATAATTATTCAAAGTGTCAATACAAATACAGGCATCCCCCGAAGAACACGGTACTCGAAGAACACCGGTACCCTTCCCCCGAATTACACGGTTTCAAACAACACGATTTTTAAGTATAATACATATTATATATTTCATATAAAGTTACATCAGTCCTCAATGTACACGAATATGTATATCACATGTAGATTCGATTTACACGAATAAAAATCGTGGTAATTGAATCTGTCATTATAAAAGAAAAATGCTGGAAATAAAAACTACTAAAATTTTTGAGAATTTTATAATAGAAATGATAAAGAATATGTAGAAATTTACGTATTTAAATTTTGAAAATGTTATTTTCGACATCGATAATTTTTGATAACGAGAAATAGGTTTTGACAGTCTCAATATGTTCGAAATACTCATAACTTGCTTCGCTTAAGCCTTCAAAAATTTCGTTATTTTTACGCTACGACGCACCGTTTACGAGATATTTGCGATCAAAAATTTACGTAGATGTTACGCTACGACGCACCGTTTACGAGATATTTACGATCAAAAGTTCATGTCTACGTAAACTTTTGATCGCAAATATCTCGTAAACGGTGCGTCGTAGCGTAAAAATAACGAAATTTTCGAAGGCTTAAGCGAAGCAAGTTATGGGTATTCCGAACATATTGAGACTGTCAAAACCTACTTTTCGTTATCGAAAATTATCGATACCACGTAACTTATCGATTGGTTATAACTGGTTTCTTTAGGCTCTGTTAGCTCCATTGATTTAGTCACCAATAGCATATTTTCGAAAACTAATTTTTTCGAAAATATTCTATTGGTAACCAAATCAGAGGGACTAATAGAGCTTAAATTAAACAATTATAACCAATTTATGATAAGTAGTCCGTTATCGATAATTTTCGATAACGAAAAGTAGGTTTTAACAGTCGCAGTATGTTTGGAATACCCACAAATTGCAAATTAAACGGAATGTTTTTTTTATATTTTTTTATTTTCACACTTGTAATAAAAAATGCCTATCTTTTGGTGGTCTCGAACTACACGGTTTCAAAGAACACGGGACCAATTGATCGTGTTCTTCGGGGGATTGCTGTAATGATAAAAAAATTGATAGAATAAATTTAAAGTTAAAAAAGCATTTTACATTTTACAATCCATTTTAAATAGATATTTTCCATTTTATATTTTAAATATGTTCAGCAAAACCATTTTCCATTTTGTATTTTAAATGCATTTTCGGAAACCATTTCCCATTTTCTATTTTAAATGGTTTTTATGAACCATTTTTCCTAGCCCTGTATTTTAAGAAGGTTTAAAAAAATTTCATACAAAAAAAATTAAAATTCATGGTGTAAAAAAAAAAGTGATATGCTGGTTGATATGATTTTAGGATTTGTGTTCATCTGAAACAAAAATACCCCTGTTGCAGCATCCTGCATAACATAGCGAATTTCCGTTTATAAAAATCCGTTTTTCTGTGATTTTTCACCCTTTTAAGTGATTTTTCCTCCTCTTTCTAATGGTGTAAATAAATGTTAAAAAAATTTCTAACTTTAGAAAATTTTGGCAAAAAACTAATTTTTTTCACGAAAAATGGTCAAAAAAACCATGTTCTAGGCATCCGATATGGCTGGCTAACGAATTTGTCCAACGGTGTGGGACTAAATATAAATTTAATACATAAATTTTAGTGAATATTATTTTTGGTTTCTAGGGACCCCAAAACAAATTTCTATTATAGTCTCGGGAGATTTATTTCGGAGCTCTAAAAAATAGAATTTTCTTCGGAACCCTAAAAAACGGCATATAAGTAACATACAAACATATACATATGTATGACGTATATGACTTATATACAATCTATCTTCCTGTACCACAAACACATTCTTTCATATAATTATGTATATAGGTATACCCCTGTCGCAGCATCCTGCATAACATAGCGAATACCCTTTTATAAAAATTAAATTTTCTCGGAAACTAGTTGACATAGAATAATAGTTTAAAGACCTTTTTTATGTAATTTTTTTTCGTCGTTTAAATGATGTAAAAAAATTTCGCAAAAATTTTTAAATAAGTGGAAATTTTGGCAAAAAATTAATTTTTTGCAAGAACAAATACCATGTTCCTGACATCCGACGTGTCTGGCTAACGAACTTGTCCAACGGTTTGGGACTTCCAACATTTTCACCAAATTTCGTAAACCTAGGACATTTCGTTCGAGAGTTATCGTGCGGACACACATATATATATATATATATATATATATATATATATATATATATATATATATATATATATATATATATACATATATATATATATATATATATATATATATATATATATATATAAATTTTGGTGAATATTATTTTCGGTTTCTAGGGACCTCAAAACAAATTTCTGCCATGGTCCCGGGTTCAAGTCGCGTCATGACAGTGGCTGTAATAGCTGAATTCCATTCTGGAAATTCGCTAAAAGAAAAAGATTTTGGCTTTGATAGGTTGTCATTCTGGCAGAAACTACACTGAAAAAAATTTTTTTGACGTTTTATTTTTTCGAAGTTTTTTACATTTAAAAAATAGTAAAAATTAAAATTTCGCAATATTCCTAGTTTCTACCATAAAGCAACATTTTATATTATATTGAAGGTACATGCCAAATTCGAAGTCGATTGGCTAAAAAGAACTCGAGATATTATGTCGATCAGCTAGAAAAATGTAGTTTCAAGAAAAATGTGTTCAAAGTTTTGAATGTAATATCCGATACCGAAACGTACCATATTAAAATGGTTATAACTTTGTAAATTTTCAAATCCACTGAGCAGGGCCGGACCTATAGTTATTAGGAGGGGAAGCAAAGTTTGCTATTGGCGCTTCTGCTACATTTTTCCTTGTACAAAGTGAGTGATGAACAAAAATAGGTCACCACTCTTCTTTTTTCATTTTTGCGTTAAGTTGGATGGGTTCGTGCTGGTTTTAGCAAAAATTTGAAGTGGTGACCTTTTTTTTGCTCATCACTTGCCTTTTTACAGGAATTTTAAATTTGATATTTTCACCGTTTTGGTGCCCCTCAACTTGCGTTTTTGGCGCCCCTAAAAACTTCCAGGGGGCACGTGCCCCGTTGCCCCCCTCCCCAAATCCGGCCCTGCCATTGATTACACATTTTTAAAGGTCTATATCTTCAGAAAATAAAACAAACCAACAATTAAAGTTTAAAAAATTTTTGACTAGTATCTCGTAATTAGTCAATTTTTTATTCAGACCAATGAAATGATTGCTTAAGGGGGACCACTAGTGTGACGTTTTCAAAAAATTGTAAAAATTTTTTTTGCATGTTTCGATAGTTTATTCCTTTAAAAATAATATTAAAATTTCAAGTACATATTTCAAATAGTTTTTGAGTTACAGCCATCCGAAGAGCGGATTCTGATTTTCATTGTTAACTTTGAGGTAATGAGAAATGTATGAAGGTTAATAGTTCGGGAGTTTCTGGACGTGGCTGCCCGTAACATGTTGTGGAGAAGCTAGACCCTGGCACATTTAAACGACTCATCTAGTTTTACTATGACCGTTATAGTGAGTACATCGTAAGTAATTTTAATAAAAATTCTCAGTGATTAAAACTAAAAAATGAAATATAGAAAAACTACATTTTTCAAATTTGCTGCAGTTATAACTCGAAGACAAATCATCCGATCGAGTTGATTCTTATTGCAGTTTCTTTTATATATGTTTCTCCGTACCAGGAACCTCCATGAACCTCCAATCGAATAATAAATGTAATTTTTGCAGGCCAAAAATCATCAAATTTTCGCGCAAATTTTGAAACTTCTTTTAAAAAATTCCGCCATTTTGTTAAATTTCAACTTTTTTTTCTTCGATTCAGGTTCACGGTACGGACAATACCTTCTAGTTTAATAGGCTTTTTGTTTTTTTTTTATTTCAGGCACTGTGAAAGTCGCTATCACTGCAGTAGTGGGGGAACTTTTTTTTTGGAGCCTTGAGAGATCGCGAATAACTCCCTGAATTTTCAATTTTTTGGTCCAATAATTTTATTATGAATTTATTTATATATCAACAAATATATCCTTAAAATATTAAAACATTCCATACAGTAGTTTTCTTTAAAAAAATTCCCAAAAATCACCTTTTTTAAGGCGGTCACACTAGTGGTCCCCCTTAATTTAAACTGATGAAATCGGTAATATTTTACGAAATTAAAAAGTGATTGTTAATATTATTTTTAACGGCAGTGTACGTCAGAAGTGTGGGTGTAATTGGGTGCGTGCAAATACATAAATTTTTGGTTGCATTGTGTTGCTTATTGTTTGCGTTTAAGTGTCTTCGTGAGGCGAATTTGTTAAGGTACATTGGCTAATTATTATTCAAATACATGTTGTGCATATATTTCTGTGACGTGTATGAATTGTTAAGTTATCTGTGCTATAACTGGCTATGAGAAACAAGTAAATAAAATGTCTTGATGAATTTAAATGTTATATACATCAGCGGTTTCCAAACATTATGCACTAACGCC
The DNA here is from genome assembly GCA_035578155.1 of Brachynemurus nebulosus. Lineage (NCBI taxonomy): Eukaryota > Metazoa > Arthropoda > Insecta > Neuroptera > Myrmeleontidae > Brachynemurus > Brachynemurus nebulosus. The sequence continues at coordinate 18,335,325 of JAPWDM010000007.1, read as the reverse complement.
AGCCCGGATCTACAATTTTTTAGAACCGGGGCAAAAACTTGAAAATGGCACCCCCTTCACCGGAAAGAAGTTAGCGCCGAAAGTTGAAAAATCTTTTTGTTTTTTATATGGTTAAATTGCTCCCAAATTGCTCCTTTGAAATCAGTAATTGCTCCACCTGAAACTTAATTATTTAATTAGTTATTTATAAAGAAAAAAATTTTTTTCCGTTATTTAAGTTATCAAAATCTCCCAATATAATACTTTTTTATATAATTTCTTTACGTCAATAAATTGCTCCCAGTTTGCTCTATTTAATTTAAAAGCTAAATCTTAATTTTTTTGAATAATTATTAAAATATTTTGTTTTTTTATAATGTTATTTAATTTGTCAAGATTCAATTATCCTTAAATATATGCAAACGACTTAAAGCTATAATGGATTGCCTATACGTTTTAATAATACATAACCTAATTCATAATATTTTTTATTTTAATATATTTTAATTATTATTCAGAGAAATTAATAACTAACTTTTAAATTAGATGGAGCAAATTGGGAGCAATTTTTTGATATAAAGTAATTGTATAAAAATGCATTATTTGACAAGATTTTGATAATAGAAATAGTCAAACAAAAAAGTTTTTTTGTTTGTAAATAACTAATTAAGTAATTAAGTTCCAGGTGGAGCAATTACCGATTCCAAAGGAGCAATCTGGGAGCAATTTAGCCATATAAAAAACAGAAAGATTTTCCAACTTTAGGCGCCAACTTCTTTCCGGTGCCCCCTTCTCCAACGTTTGACATAAGCTGTCAAAAAACTCATAAGTATATAAGTCCTTTACAAAACTCCTATTTTTCTCGCTACGGCAATGATGAAAATTGAGGGTCTTGTAAAGGATCAATATAAATACAAGTTGATATTTTATTTTAATAAATCTATTAAATTTGATATTTTATTTTGATAAATCCGAAAGCACAACAAGTTGTGCAAATTTCAAAATTTTATCACCAGCCCCGTCAGAGATACAGAGGCGCAAATTTCCAAAATTTGGAAAGAAGTCAGTTTTCGGAAGTTTGTAAAAATTAAAGGATACAAGTTTCACAATTTAAATAGTGTGTATTTGTTTCATAATGGATAGCTGTACCCGTATACAACTATTCTCATAAAAAATACTAAGAGGTTTAAAACATTCCTTCTATAAGAAAAAAAATGTTAAAAAGTGAATTTTGCTAAATTTTGATATTCAAATTTAGGTATAGTTTTCTTCTTATGGAAGGGACGAAAATAGGTTAAATATGGACATCACTTAATATAAAGAGACATTTATTACCTTTAAAATGGTTTTTATTTCAACCTTTTAGGATGAACGGTTTGTGAAATATGTGCTTTGGCATAAATGGTTGCAAACACAAAAATCAGCGGAAATTTGAAAACAAAAATGGCTACCACGCTTAAACGGTTCAAGATAATTTTTTTAAGAATTGTTCTCAATACTTCATATATAATATACCCTTGTCGCAGCATCCTGCATAACATAGCGAATTTCCGTTTATAAAAATTCGTTTTTCTCGGAAACTAGTTGACATAGAAAAAAAGTTTAAAGAGCTTTTTTATATAATTTTTTCTCCTCTTTTAAATGGTGTAAAAAAATTTCGCAAAAGTTTTTGAATAAGTGGAAATTTTGGCAAAAAACTAATTTTTTGCAAGAACAAAAACCATGTTCCTGGCATCCGACGTGTTTGGCTGAAGAACTCATCCAAGATTTTTGGATTTCCAACGTTGTCACCAAATTTTGTAAAGCTAGCAGTTTTTCCTGAAGAGTTATCGTGCTAATACATATATACATACATACATATATATATATATATATATATATATATATATATATATATATATATATATATATATATATATATATATATATATATATATAAATTTTAGTGAATATTATTTTCGGTTTCTAGGGACCTCAAAACAAATTTCTGCCACAGTCCCGGGCTCAAGTCGCGTCATGACACCTACTGTAATAGCTGAATTTCCAGAATTCTTTCTGGAAATTCGCTAATAGAAACAACTGGAAGAATATTAATTTTTTTAAAAATGGTCGGGCAACCATCTTTTTTTTAGACCATTTGATATAGACCGACCTAGTATGGCATACAATTATAAGTATTATTATTAATTATACATTATAATTATACAGGTATTATTTCGAGTAACTGTAAAAAAATGTTCACAGAAAAAAGACGAAAATTAAGCCATTGGCAGCTAGTTTTTTTCGCTGATTTTTCGCCGTAGGCAAAGTAATTCGTGCAATCCTTATTTGAAATCAAAAAACAAAATTTTTTCTATTAGTAGATACTTAATTGCTTATGGCTTATGCTTGAATGAAGGGATTTTAAATAAATGAAATTTCAATTTTTGACAGTGTTTTGAACAAAAAATTTTGATTTTTAGTAAAAATTTTCGTGCTCTCTGTTGACTTTTTATTTGTAAAATGAGATGTAATGAAATGTAATGAACGGAAATAGTAACCCTTCGTTCAAGTACCTATAAGTAGAAAAAAATTTTGTTTTTAGCGAATTTCCAGAATGGAATTCAGCTATTACAGCCACTGTCATGACGCGACCTGAGCCCGAGACTATGGCAGAAATTTGTTTTCAGGTCCCTAGAAACCTATATATATATATATATATATATATATATATATATATATATATATATATATATATATATATACATATATATATATATATATATATATATATATATATATATATATATATATATATATATATATATATGTGTGTGTGTGTGTGTGTGTCCGCGCGATAACTCTCCAACGAAGTATCCAATTTTTACGAAACTTGGTGAGAACATTGGAAGTCCCAAACCCTTGGATGAGTTCGTCAGCCAGACACGTCGGATGCCAGGAACATGGTTTTTGTTCTTGCAAAAAATTAGTTTTTTGCCAAAATTTTCACTTATTCAAAAATTTTTGCGGAATTTTTTTACACCATTTAAAAGAGAAGAAAAAATTACATAAAAAAGGTCTTTAAACTTTTTTCCTATGTCAACTAGTTTCCGAGAAAAACTAATTTTTATAAACGGAAATTCGCGACAGAAATTCGGAAATTCGGATGCTGCGACAGGGATATTTTATTTCAGATAAGAATTTTACCAGTTACTCTGCTACGGCGACAAATCAGCGATTTTCAAAAACTAGCTGCCAATAGCTTGATTATCATTTTTTTTCATGAAAATTTTTTTTACAGTAGTTATAACAATATATGATAATATGCCAAAAGTTGGAATAAATTATATTTTTTTACGAGTATATTTTTCCAAAATTGTTCAGAAAGGTTTAAAACATAAAATGTGCGTGAAAATTTTCATTTTGTAGGGGGAAAAAATTTTTATATTTCAAAAGTGATCACAATGTTTCCGCTACTTTAGTAGCCCAGAAGAAAAAAATCCAATAACTTTTTTTAAAGTAGTTGCAAGTGTTATTTTGTGGAAATTCATTTTAATCAAAATTAAAAACAATTTTACTTTGCGAACAAATACACTTTATTTTTTAAAAATCCGTCAGGATATGACTGTATTAGCGGAAGGTCTTCTTTTTACGGAATTTGGTGAAAATGTTGGAAGTCCCAAATCGTTGGAAAAGTTAGTAAGTCAGACATGTCCGATGTCGGAAACATGGTTTTTTGGGCATTTTTCGTGAAAAAAATTAGTTTTTTGTCAAAATTTTCCCAAGTTCAAAAATTTTTGCAACATTTTTTTACACCATTAGAAAGAGGAGAAGAAATCACATGAAAAAGGTTTTTAAGCCATTATTCTATATAAGCTGGTTTCTGAGAAAAACCAATTTTTATAAATGGGAATTCGCTATGTTATACAGGATGCTGCGACAGGGGTATTTAAAAAATAAAGTGGATTTTTTCGCGAGTAAAATTGTTTTTAATTTTGTCTAAAATTTTTTTAATTGCATATTTTCAGTTTGCCAAATACGGGGCTTCCGGGACGCATTAGACCCATTTCGGGACTATTTGAGTAAAAATTTCAATTTGAGACAGAAACTGCTTTTCCGGGACGATATTTAACCAATGCGATAGGGTTGACCGGGGTAATTGTGAATTGGGGCAATTGTGAACGGCGCCTATAATTTCTAAAATAACATTAATATTGTTAAAAATCAACTCTTAATATGTTTTTCTGTCCTTTCTTAATATGCTATTAAAATTTCATAACAATTCTCCAAGTATTAGTATCTTTTTTTTATTTTGAAAAAATCCTTGCAAAATTTTATGTATCTTACTTCGACCAATCCTCAAAAAAAATTTTTTTTAAACACATTTTCTTTTTTTAAAAGGTAAGAAATGGTTAAAACTACTTTTAAAGAAGTTGTCTAAGCCCTGAGAGGGTTCCTTATTAATTGCTAAAGAAATTGGACAATTTATCACCAATTAACAATTACCCCATGATTTTAAAATTGTGGGGTAATTGTGAACGTCATTCAGAAATGCCCCCATTCGGTCAAAAATTTCAGTAGTGTCCTTTTCAGAGTTGAAAATGTTGATGAAGGTGCTGGTGACCTTATTGTACAAGTTTCCGTTGTACAAACAATCCAAAAAAAAAAAAAAAATTGTTTTTTATTCATGTAAACTAAATGTATTTCCTTGAAAAAGTCTTATTTTCCTTGTTTTTGTGTGAATACATGGAATTTTTTGATTTTTTATATGATAAAATGACAAAATATCATCAAAATATCATTTTTAGCTTGTAATAAATTTGTTCCTACAATTTTTGTTATTTTTCTTTAACCTTGATTTTTTATAGAAATTTGAGGTATGCGTAACTTGCATTAAACAAAGAGAAATTGTGACCGCTAAAGTATGATGAAAAATTTGAAAGTGGAGTAAATGTGAAGAATTTGAGTTGGGCTTTACTCTGACGTACCACACTTCTCTTGTAATCCATTCTAAATAATTTTTCTGATGGCATTCAATTTTACCCCGAAATTCAAAAGATTTGCAAAACCGCACCGGGGAAATGTGAATGGCTTATAAAATTTTTGTTTTTCATACGAATTTGCTCAAAATTTGTGTGGTCCATCCTGAATAATGTAGAATTAAAAATAAATCAACCATAATGTGATTTATAAAATAAAAAATACTTAAAACAACGCTTTTATCTCAACTCATGAAAACCCATTCACAATTACCCCGGTCAACCCTACATTACTTTGTAACATGTAATTCGGATTATTTGTGCGTTACGTCGATATGAACGATATAAACTCTTTTCCTGTAGTGATATTAATAAAAATAATTCTTCACGTGTTTGGAAAATATTATATGATATAATCTTAAATAAAAAACACTTTTATCGTCTATTTTTATACCGGATGTATTAATTTTAGTCAGTCTGTATCATGTATACCGTTCCGTGATAGAAGAATTTATAGCAAATTATTTTTATATCAACAACAGTAACGTTTATGGAAATCGAAACATTTCAATTGCTAAGAAAATGTTAGTTTGAAATTGAAAAATTGTCTGCTTATATGCATCTTTAATTTTTAGTCGAATTTTTTCATAATCAAATTAGACTTATGCAGCCTATACGATAAGAGCTGTGAGAGGCGAGAGTAGGGGCGCTATCCGTCTTCGGACCCGTAGAACACGATTATGTAGAAAAAAAAGCAATATATATATATATATATATATATATATATATATATATATATATATATATATATATATATATATTCCCGCTACCTTTTAATATGTGTAGGGCCCCGTTATGGAAGTTAAGAGCTGAAATTTGGTAAGTGGGATCAAATTTTGGATCCAACCCAACCTTTAGGGTGGTGGGGGGGCGGCACCAAAATAATAAAACTTTTCCAAACCGGTTGGAAATAATGTTTCGGTCAGTTACCTACAACATATCCAAAATTCAGCTTCCTAGGATGATTTGGTGGGAGTAGAGGGGGGAAAATGATTTTTGCTGGATCTAACGCGCCCACAGTGCCCCAGAATTAACTTACAGTGTTGAAATTTGGTATGTTGATAGAGTTCATACCTAGGGTTTGCTTTTTGGAGGTTTTAATATTTTACACCCACCCCCACCATTTTTAAGCTACAATTTCATACTTTTTTGATGTTTTCGAAGTTTGTACCACTCGCACAGGTCACCCAAATAAACCTAGAGGGCTGATACTTTGTATTCAGATTGAGTTAGTACCAAGAAGGGTGCCTTTTGGGGGTCTCAACTTTTAACCCTTATTACCCCCACCATTTTTATACCAAAAAGAACATGATTTTTCTTGTTTTTTAACAGTTTCGTTCGGGTCAAAATCTCCCCAAATAAACCTAAAGGGCTGAAATTTTGTGTACAGGTTAAGTTAATAGCCAGCCACTGCTTTTTGGAGGTTTCAACTTTTAACCCTTACCCCCACGATTTTTATGCCAATATTTCCTTGTTTATTTTGCCTTGTTTCTAACACGTCTAGAGACGTTCTAAGGAAACTTAGAGGGCTGAAATTTTGTACATATATTGAGTTAGTATCCAGTTAGTGCCTTTTAGGGATTCCACATTACTTTTCCCCCCACTTCTCCCATTTTTACATCGGAATTCAATGGTATTGTTAAATATGTTTAAAATGCTTTATATTTATACTATAAGACAAGTAGGCGAATAGTAAATTTAAAAATTTAAAAAAAATGAACTTTTATAACAAATGCAATACATACATACATATTAAGTGATTTAAAAATGTTATTAAAGTTAATGTTTATTTATAAAGTAGGAATTTTGGATTTTTATTATTTATAAAATAGAAATTTTCGATTTTTTTGGAAAGAAAAAATATCTTCATAAAGGCCTTCCAGGTTACTATTTAAGGTCCTTTATTAATATAAAAAAATAAAACACAAAGGCAATTGGCGGATAAGCATGGGTAGGAATGCTCTCGTACGAATTGTGTTGGCTTTCTTCCTGCTAACTGCTATCGGCACCAAATTGAAATTTACTGCGATTCAGCCCTTAAAAAAAACTTAAAACCTTTTTTTAAAGCCCCGATTAGCCGGACACTCATCATTAGTTTTGAAACCACCAAAATGATAAATCGCTTGTAGACTTTCAATCACATTTCGCTTGTAGACATTTAGTACCGAAGATGAAGGGTAAAATTCGACTTCCGTGATGGGGCCTCGCTGCTCACGGCGTTTTTTTTTTTTACCAAACAATATTATTATTGACAGTGGAACGCACATTTAGCACATGTGTTCAAATTTAGGGACACATTTCGGTGTGTGCAGGGTGTGCGGGATGTGTGTGGTACTATGGTACATTTAAATTATGGATGTTCAGGTTGATCATCACGTGTTTTCCAGATGTGCATACCCAAAATTGAAATAACACATTTTTTAAACCTGAATGACAGAAATGTACAATTAAATGTAAGGTTTTCGACTGGTTTGAATATACAGAATGTTTTATAATACAATAGCCAAAGAAGGACCACAGAATATTATAAAAATACCACCCCTGTCGCAGCATCCTGCATAACATAGCGAATTTCCGTTTATAAAAATTCGTTTTTCTGTGGTTTTTCACCCTTTTAAGTGATTTTTCTTCCTCTTTCTAATGATGTAAATAAATGTCGCAAAAATTTTTTCACTTGAGACAATTTTGGCAAAAAACTAATTTTTTGCAAGAACAAAAACCATGTTCTTGGCATCCGATGTGCTGAAGAACTCATCCAAGAGTTTGGGACTTCCAACATTTTCACCAAATTTCGTAAATCTAGGACATTTCGTTCGAGAGTTATCGTACGGACATATATATATATATATATATATATATATATATATATATATATATATATAATAAATAAAAAATAATAATAATAATGCGTTTAACGTCCGTTTTTGAGACTACTTAGTCTATAACAGACGCCACCCACATCATTATTTGTACACTTTATTTATTCGTTACAAATTTTTATTCATTACATTATACATTTATGATGTGGGTGGAGGACAAGGAAAGTGGTGTGAGGGCTAGGATTTGGTAGGTATGCGTCTGCAGCCGTCTTTTGAATTGAAGGAACTATGCCGATATTCATCTGGAATTGTGAAAGGAAACTGCAGAAAATCTTCACAAGCATAGCCGGCCGCGGGATTCGAACCCCAGACCTACCGGTCGGCAAGCGCTTAGTGCACAAGCACGCTCGGCCACTCCGCTGGTTATATATATATATATATATATATATATATATATATATATATATATATATATATATATATATATATATATATATATATATATATATATATATATATATAAATTTTAGTGAATATTATTTTCGGTTTCTAGGGACCTTAAAACAAATTTCTGCCATAGTCTCGGGCTCAGGTCGAGTCATGACAGTGGCTGTAATAGCTGAATTCCATTCTGGAAATTCGCTAAAAACCAAATTTTTTTTCTACTAGTAGATGCCTATGTATTTCTGGCATCCGTTCTTTCTGCTAACAGTATGCTAAGTTTGAACAAACTTAAAGAATCTTTTTTTTTTGTTTCATTTAATAGTATATTATTCAATGGGTTGATAATGATAGCTTTTACTCACGAAGATGAGATCGCGAGACGACGCAAGTTTACGAGGCGAGTGCCGTAATTTATCTGAGTGAGTAATAGCCATTGCAAGCGAGTACAGCACTATACTTTTTCTACGACTTTTCTCCTTTTTGATTTCAATAAAATTGAATATAAATTTTAAATTAAAAGAATATAGGTAATTTTTAATTTATTTCTGATTTCATTAAATGTTCTTACCTATGGAAACGGTCAAAATAAATTACAGATTGCTTTGTTTACTTACACGTTATTACGCAACATACATGAAGTTAAAACTTGATAGATTTATTTTTCATAAAACAAATGTCAGCCCATTGAATAATGGTTAATACGGTGATTTCATTGGTCGAAAGGTATTGAGTAATGATCATTCCTTCACATCTTTGAATAATGCTTTCTCAACAATTAGGAGATATATAATAAGTGTGTCCTTCAACAGGAGTAGAAAAAATATATTTTTCCACACGAATGAGATTTTTAACGGGATTGAGATATTTTTTCGGGATAAAAAGTAGCCTGTGTCTTTTTTCATCCTTTCTGTTAACAATATGCAAAGTTTGAAATCAATTATTCATTTTTTAATAGTCAGCTGTTGTGAATGAAATATCTTCCCGGCGTAAAAAGTAGCCTATAACCGTTTGTGCAAAGTTTCAAGTTGATTGGTTAAGCTGTTAAGGCGTGAAAGCAAGTCAAACAAATAAACTCACTATCACATTTATAATATTAGTTAGGATTAGGATTTTAATGTACAATCGTCTGTCAAAATATTTTGTTCGTTTTGTTTTTGTAAAAATAAATAAAATTTCTAAGAAAACTGTTTATAATTTTATGACGTATGATGTTCGATGTAGAAAAAATAAACCGTCAAGGTTGCAGCTGCAAACGGATTTCCGAAATCAACATCCAGAGTTTAGTCTAATTTTAAATAATAAAACTAAAATCACATCAATAACAAATGGACATAAAATATACAATATTGTTACATACAATTTTTTTTTAAAGTTTAATAGATTTGAGCGTTACTTTACAGTAGTACTCCATATTTGCAACAAGTGTTTGATAATGATTATATTGATCGAAACCACAGTTAATTAAATAAAAGTGATATTCTCTCAGAGTAAATTGTTTTATTTATTGTTAGTAAATTTTTCTTTGTCATCGACTTGGGTCTTGCCATTATTGAGAATTTTATTATAAATTATCTGTACCCGCGACGTCGCTCGTGAATAAAATTAATAAGAAGTAAATAAGTACCTATAAGTATGATAATCATAAAGCATTTGCGTAGAACAATAGATTTGCGTGATGCATGCATATGCTCAAAATGATTATTATATTTTCCCGAAGGAAGATAATATTTTCCAGTAATAAAAAGTATATTGTGTTGACGCAGGTTATAAGTTATTACCACATGCTCAAAATGTACATGCTTAAAATTGTTTTTCTATTTTTCCGTGGGAATAAGACATTTTCCCAGCGTAAAAGGTATCTTAGTTGTTGACCCAGGTTAGGGGCGTAGCTACCGCCCTATCAGCCGTGATACGGGGCCCCCGGAGTACAGAGGTCCCTAACGTGTGTAAGCAAAAATTAGTAAAATGTTATCCACAAATGTTATCCACAATATCACTTAATCTCCTGCTTCCCGGGAAAAAAACATAAAAAAATTGTCATACGTGCCTATAATAGAGTTTTCACTTCAGAAATGACAAAAGTCAAAAAAGCGACCCCTTTTTTTCCCGAGTTAAACGTGCGCCCAAAAGTTGGCAACATGGGTAACTTCAAAAATGAGACTTCGATGGGCCAGGAACGGTTATCAGACTTGTCACTATTGCCTATAGAGGCAGAAATTTTAGAAAAACTGAAACCGTCTTCAGCTATAGATGATTTAATAAATCAATTTCCCAGAAAAAAGGCAAGAAAAGTGTATATTTAACTTGAATTGTTTGGCTAGGCTCAATTTCTAGGAGGAAACGATAACTTATAATCAATAAATATTTATTTTAATTTAGTGCAAGCATATTTGTTTCTTTTGTGAGAAATCTTTACCCTTCATTTGGGCGAGCCCCCCAACTAATTTTGATACAGGGCCCCTCCAAGACACACTACGCCACTGACCCAGGTAATAAGTTATCATCACATCAAATTTCATTAAAATCCGTCCAATAGTCTTTGCGTGATACGTGAACAGACAGACAGACAGACAAAAATTTTAAATATCGCTATTTTGATATCTACATCTATGGAGATTAGACAAGGAGACGAAACTCAGTGTATTCAAAAAAGTGTCTAAATCAAAGATGGCACTCGTGTTCGTCGGATACGAAAGCGGTACAGTTCTTATTCTCAAATGAAATACTCTCAAATGAAACGCGAGCTTCTATATTATCTTTGTTAGCTTTTGAATAGAATTTTCTGGAATCTTTTTCAATGTTCAACTCAGTTATAAAGTGGGTTTTTCGATCGTTTTTAAAATAAACTTAACAATTTTTATTTTGCGTCGCATCATTTATATTGTATATTATATAATTTACTGACGTCACTATGTAAAATGGGAGTCAGTACCATTGGATATCCGCCGTATAAAGTAATTTAAACTATAAGAGTTTATTTCATACATATTTAATTTCTATGTATTTTCTTATTAGCGAATTTCCAGAAACTCAGCTATTCCAGTAGGTCTCATGACACGACTTGAGCCCGGGAATATGGCAGAAATTTGTTTTGAGGTCTCTAGAAACCAAAAATAATATTCACTAAATTATATATATATATATATATATATATATATATATATATATATATATATATATATATATATATATATATATATGTGTGTGTGTGTGTGTGTGTGTGTGTGTGTGTGTGTATTTATGTATCAGCACGATAACTCTCGAACGAAATGTCCTAGGTTTACCAAATTTGGTGAGAATGTTGGAAATCCAAAAATCTTGGATGAGTTCTTCAGCCAGACACGTCGGATGCCAGGAACATGGTTTTTGTTCTTGCAAAAAATTAGTTTTTTGCCAAAATTTGCTATAATTTAAAAGTTTTTGCCACATTTTTATACACCATTGCAAAGAGGGAAAAAAATCACATAAAAGGTTTTCGAACTATTATTCTAAGTTAGCTAGTTTTTGAGAAAATAAGAAAATAAAAAATCCCCTACCGGGGCGGTTCTAGAAACCTCCGGCGGTGGGTGGAGTAATGTGAACGAAAATTTTTTCTAATCTAACTGAACCTAACGGAACTTGATCTAACCTAACCGAACCTAAGAAAATTTGGTCTCAAACCTAACCGAACCTAAGGAAATTTTTTGTAACGTAACCGAACCCAACAAAATTTTTTCTAACCTAACTGAACCTTATTGTTCTATAATTTATATAAACTGAATTTCAGTTCTATAATTTATATAAACTGAATCCCAATTCAATAATATTACACTCCTCCTATATACCTTTCTTACCTATAAATTCCCATTAATTATTTTCATCTTTCTACTCTGAGGATGACCGAAAGGTTGAAAAGGCGTTCAGTAAAAATAACTTTTAATTCGTGAAATAGACAAAGTAATCGAACGTTAAATATTTTTCGATATTTAAAATGGAGTTTCACAAAGTAAATCTCTCAACAGTGAATTATTTAAACTAAATTTATTATTAGCGAATTTCCAGAATGGAATTCAGTTATTGCAGGCACTGTTATGACGCGACTTTAATCCGGGACTATGGCAGAAATATGTTTTGAGGTCCCTAGAAACCGAAAATAATATTCACTAATATATATATATATATACACAAAAGACTGTGTATGTGCCAGCAAAGCCGTGGAGGTCATTTATCCGATGTGTTGTTCCATACATAACCTTATCCTGTGTGCTTTACGATTCAATAAAAAAATAACAATTTAAAGAACAAAAATTGTGTTTTTTATTTAACTCAAATCTTGCGTTAATTTTGGGACACCCTTTATATATATATATATATATATATATATATATATATATATATATATATATATATATATACAGATATATATATATATATATATATATATATATATATATATATACATATATATATATATACATACATATATATATATATATATATATATATATATATATATATATATATATATATATATATATATATATATATATATATATAAAGGTGTCCCAAAATTAACGCAAGATTTGAGTTAAATAAAAAACACAATTTTTGTTCTTTAAATTGTTATTTTTTTATTGAATCGTAAAGTACACAGGATAAGGTTATGTATGGAACAACACATCGGATAAATGACCTCCACGGCTTTGCTGGCACATACACAGTCTTTTGTCGAAATTTTCCATGAACGTTTCGCATAAATGTGGTTGAATTTCGTTGATGCAGCGTTGAATTTCCTCCTTTAATACATGGATGCTTGCAGGCTTATTGGCATAGACCTTTGATTTCAAATAGCCCCATAAAAAGCAATTTAATGGTGTTAAATCACACGACCTAGGAGGGAAATTCTTATCACCAGAATGAGGGAGTACACGGCCAATGTCATTCAATTTAGGTAGAAAGAACTGTCTTATCATGTCGCGATATCGATCACCAGTAACATTTACTGCTTGAGCAGCTTCATTTTCAAAAAAGTATAGTCCAATGATACCTCGAGCCCAAAATTCGCACCGAACAGGAGGTTGAGGATGCATTTTTTTTTTTCGACAATTACATGTGGGTTCTCTGAACCCCAAATGCGACAATTTTGACGATTAACAAACACATCACGGTGAAAATGTGCTTCATCGCTGAAAATGATTTTGTTCGAAAAATCGGCATCCACTTGTTGTTGTTCAATAATCCATTCAACCAACTCTCTTCGCTGTGCGTTCTATCGTGTAACGCTCCATTTTTACTAACCCTAAACAATCAACTATCAAACGGTTTTTTTAATAGGATTGCCAACACTTTACTGCACGAATGGTGGCAAATTCAAATCTTGCGTTAATTTTGGGACATCCTTTATATATGTATATGTGTCCGCACAATAACTCTCGAACGAAATGTCCTAGCTTTACGAAATTTGGTGGAAATACTGGAAGTCCCAAACCGTTGGACAAGTTCGTTAGCCAGACATGTCCGATGCTAGGAACATGGTTTTTGTTCTTGAAAAAAATTATTTTTGCCAAAATTTCCACTTATTCAAGAATTTTTGTGAAATTTTTTTACACTATTTGAAAGAGGAGAAAAGAGTACATAAATACCCCTGTCGCAGCATCCTGCATAACATAGCGAATTTCCATTTACAAAAGTACTACGTTTTTCTCGGAAACTGGTTGATATAGAGTAATTGTAAATAAAAAATTAATTATAAATTTTTTTCACAAATTAATTGTAAATTTTTTTCACGAAAAAAATTTGGCGGAATTAGGCGGAAAAATCACATAAAGAAGGTTTTTTTTTATTTACAGTTACTCTATATCAACTAGTTTCCGAGAAAAACGTACTTTTGTAAATGGAAATTCGCTATGTTATGCAGGATGCTGCGACAGGGGTATTATTAAATATCATCAACCGATATTGGTGATTCTCAAATGGAAACACTCACTTCCCCAGTCCCTATGTGTTTCCATTTGAGAATAAGTACTGTATTTACATTCTGTTTTATCCGTTTTATTATGGAGGGTAAATATCAGGAGGACTATCTTGGTCGGAAAACAATAGAAAAATAGTTCAAAAAGTGTCCCGTTTTAAGTACTAAGTAACAGTTCAAAAACGTTCCAGAATAGCGCTAGAGTAGCAAAAGAGTATGAAATGAACTTTGTAGTTGTCGACGGAGTGAAGTGTGTTGTTTAATAACTTGCAAAAAACTCGCTGTGAAACACGTTGAAAGTGATTCTTAATTACGTGAATTTTTAATGTTTGTTAGTGATTTTTTTATGTTGAGTTTTATAAAAATTTTTAAAATAATAAAACAATTATATGTAACAATTATAATATTAATAAAAAAACAATAATTACATAACAACGCGTTCTTTCCTTGTTTACTTCTCTAAATTTACCCTTTTGCTACAGTAGCGCCGCCAGTATTTATGCACTTTTATGGACACTTTCTGATACAGAGATGGTGCTCCTGATCTCTACCCTCCATACGTTTTATGCTACTATTTTCGCTATATTCACATCAGTATTCAAACATTATTAACGCCGCGAGTGGTAAAAAAAGAAAGCCTTATATTCACCATTTTCCGGACCAATTTTGTCAATTCCTCTCATATAAGTAAGATCTCAACCTTATAATACTCCATTTCTACGTCGATAACTCTTTACTAGGGTTGCCAACTTTTTTTGAGAAAAATAAAGTTATCTAATCTTTTAAATACGAAAAAATAAAGTATACGAAAAAATAAAAAATAAAAACGGATTATCAGGCTAATGTTTAATTTGGGATTTAGAGACTCTTGTAAGAAATACTTCCAAGAAAGCAAAATTTTAACGTTTTATGCTGTTTACATTTCGCTCCTCTTTTTTTATTTATTTTCTATTAAATTTATGGAGGATCTATTTCTCTTTGCTCGCCACTTCACATTCATCACCAAAAAAACTCTCAGTGAAAACTAATGTTGTGGGAACAGAAAGCAAATTATAAGAAATATTTCTTTTATACCTACAGTCGACTCTCGTTAATTCGAAACTCGAGGGACTCTTAAAATATTACGAATTATAGAGGTTCGAATTCTCGCAGGTAACAATTTTAATTTTTTAAGCATTTGCGATGAATGAACTTGAACTTGTCTCAAAATGTACGTACAATCTTTCTGTCTCTTTCTCTCTGCAACTTTGAATTGTCGAGTGTTTGACGCCGATGAGTCCGAATTAATGCGTCGTTTTGTTACGTAGCAATGACTTTTTCGTTCGAATTACCAAATGTATAAAAATGTATTGTTTTAGTTCGAAATATAAAGAGATTTTGTAGGGAACTCATGATGCCTTTGAATTATAGAGAGTTTCGAATTATCGCAGGTTTGAATTAACGAGAGTCTACTGTATTTGGTAAGTTATCACACGCATTTTTAAGTATATATATTGCCGTTTTTCAGCAGTATTTTTTTTGCAAATTCTTTGTTACTATTAGTAGATTTTTTCTGGATTTTTTTAAGTATTGATTCAGAATATAGGTAAATCATTCATTTTAATATTTAATAAAGCGTTTGGGAATTACGTATCGGAGAGTTTTGTTTAGTGTGATCACAGTCAAAATTCAAAATACCCCTGTCGCAGCATCCTGCATAACATAGCGAATTTCCGTTTATAAAAATTAGTTTTTCTCGGAAACTAGTTGATATAGAAAAAAAGTTTAAAGCCCTTTTTTATGTAATTTTTTCTTCTCTTTTAAATGGTGTAAAAAAATTCCGCAAAAATTTTTTGGAATAAGTGGAAATTTTGGCAAAAAACTAATTTTTTGCAAGAACAAAAACCATGTTCCTGGCATCCGACGTGTCTGGCTGACGAACTTATCCAAGGGTTTGGGACTTCCAATGTGCTCACCAAGTTTCGTAAAAATTGGATACTTTGTTCGAGAGTTATCGCGCGGACACACACACACACACACACATATATATATATATATATATATATATATATATATATATATATATATATATATATATATATATATATATATAAATTTAGTGAATATATTATATAACCTATATAAATAAATTTTAGTGAATATTATTTTCGGTTTCTAGGGATCTCAAAACAAATTTCTGCCATAGTCCCGGACTCAAGTCGCGTCATGACAGTGGCTGTAATAGCTGAATTCCATTCTGGAAATTCGCTAATAAAGTAGTTTAGGATACTTTATTTTTATGCAAAAGTATAAAGTATGGGCCTGTTCGTACCGCACCAAGTCAAAGTGTCTTGCTCTTACTTTTAAGAACATTACACTTGTTTTGAAGAACTTTTGTCTTACTTTGGAGATATTTGTATGTTCCTGTCTCACTTTCCGTGTTCTTGAGAGAAGGGTGAAGGATATGTACGATGTATACCGAACGCTACTACTGACTATAAACTATGTATGCTACAATCATCGTATCAAAGTGAGACAGGAACATACAAATATCTCCAAAGTAAGACAAAAGTTCTTCAAAACAAGTGTAATGTTCTTAAAAGTAAGAGCAAGACACTTTGACTTGGTGCGGTACGAATAGCCCCTATGTTTGTTCAAAATAAAGTAGAATACTTTATAGTAAAGTATGGTTGGCAAGCCTACTCTTTACAGTTCCATTACAATTTTCAGAAAATATTCCATGTACAGAAACGATCTCGTTACAGTTTTATTATATGTATAGATATATTATTTACTTAAAATGTTATTTAATATAGTTACTTTATAGAAAAATTAAAAATACATAAAACATAATACTGTCTTAGTAGAATCTAGGAATCTAGCCTAAACATGACTTTGTTCAATGAAACAGGCGCGGATCTAGGATTTCGTTCAGGCAAGGCGGGCCATTTCTTCTGTGATAACTTTCAGCATAGAGTAATAGAGACAACATATCTATCTCTATACTACTGGAACCAATGTAACTAGTAAGAGGTAGAAAATATGTTATATACGTGCACGGTGTTTACTTTGTATTGATGCGATATTGTGTATTTGTGTTAGTAATTATTGGTAGTAGTGGCCGTCACGTGACCGTGCTTCGTATACATATGTATGATACCACAACGCTCCGTATGGGGACGTAACAATGCCAATAACAATCAAATCCATTGTCTTGTAATTGACCTGAACTCATCGAGTGCCAGTGAGAGAGTGACTATTAAATTGCCTAAGGTACACAAAAATGCACGCTGCAGATTTCATGATAGAGATAGTTGCTGTGCCTCTATTACTCTAGGACTTTCAGAAAATTTGTTTTAAAAAAATATAGAAACCAATAGTACAGTTGCTGTTAAGAAAATAAATACAGCTGAATTTGAATAGAGTGCTGTCGTGCTGTCTTTAAAAATATGAAATAAAAAATATTAAATTTTGAAACTGGTTAAAAAAAGTGCTCAGTCTTGCGTCAAGGGGGAGGCAATTGCACCCATTGCTCCCTCCCTGTATCCGCGCCTAACATGAAAGGCATGAACGAAAAAACCTTTTCATTGATACATGTGCTGTGTAGTGTCAAAGCCAATATCGCAAATAGTACATATCGTACGTATATGTCTATGTTTATCGTATACAGTGAAACCTCTGTAAATAAAATATTTTTTTGTTTGTTTTGGCGCGTAGCGGCTAAACTATATGCGCCCTAACATTAGTATACAAAGTTCATGCATCGAGAAGTAACACTTCATAGGTGTCGTAGATTAACAGTTCCATATGTTGCCAATCTAGAGAACTCGTAAACGTGCAGGATGTGCAGTTTCAATCCATTAGGTTAGCCAAAACTGTTTTATTTTTATTTGTTCATAAACTGAAATATTAACTCTGAAAAATGCACTCAAGCAAAAAAGTGAGTTGTAAATAGGCTGGTAAGACATGTAGTACATGACAACGACCGACGTTCTTTTTTTGACGGATTCTTTTGACGTTCTAACCTTGTTTCCCCAAAGTTGAATACTAAATGCGCTAAATACGTCCTCAATGCTGTTTTTATTAGTTTTTAATTTTAAAAAGATAATTCAACGTGATTTTGTATTATTTTATTTACAATTTTTCTAATAAATGAATGTGTTCAGTTATTAAATAAAATATTCATGTAATGTGAAGTATGAGCAGTCATTACAGTTCAACATTCAGTGTATCATGTGGTACATGTCTTATGATCCAACAGACAAAACACATGGTAGAGTTAATGGACAAACCATCTTGTCATGCTGTACATGTCTTATAAGCGCAAAGAGTTAAAATTATTTACTAACTACACGTTTTGATAGTTTTTTTTAGGGATGTAACGATACTTATTTTTGCCGATACGATACCGATACCGATACCGATCTCGATGCCTCAGTAGATAATAAATCAAATTATGTACCTTGGGCGTTATATGCATAAAACTTACCAATATTTAACAGAGACTCGACCTTGTGGGAAGTGTAAAAAAAATGTTAAATTAAAATTCAAAGAAAATATTTATTACACAAAGTAATTTTTGTTAAGAGAACAAAGTTTTTCCAAAATATTTGTAGATAATCTGTTACGCAAATCATTTTGTATGAAGCCTGTGGTTGAAAACTTTTCGATTTTTCGCTTTTAGAACTGTGTGGTATTGGCTGTATTCTAATCAGCGATGACGATATATCGGCTTGCCGGTACTGTATATCGATATATCGGTATCGGTACTGTATCGGCAAAATTAAGTATCGCTACATCCTTAATTTTGCGAAACTATAAGAAAAAGTGTTTTAATTTTCATGTTTTATAATAAAAAGAATATTACTTCAACTGAATGTCTTTTGGACTTAATTAGAAAAAACTACGTTCCATTATGGGAGGGGTAGGTCAAGACGAAAACCACTTGTAGTCTACATAGAAGGACGGGTTTAAAAAAGGTCAGAATGCAACTACTTAGTTTATGAACGCTCCCTAGAGTCTCATTTTGTACTGAGTGTGATGAATCATGATCTTTTGATCGAAATTTGAGATTACTAATTAATAAATTTAATAGATTTCAGCGTTACTTTATGGTATTCCATATTTAACCCTAGAATCATACGTTGGTCTACGAGTCAAGTTAATCATACATCGGCATCGTTTCGACGAATGGACTTTTTACGGGGAGTTTTAGAGTTTATTTGCAAAAAACATTTTTTTTTACATAACAATACTACAAAAGCGAACAAAATATTTAAAAAAATTGGATTTGGAAAAATTTCTTAATATAAATATTTATTAATTTTTTAATCTTTTTATCAAAGCATATTTTCACTATAAAAATTAAAAAATAGATACATACATCAGTTGTATCATAAAACATGTCTTTCAAATAATTAATTTATGAAGTATTATGAATTAGTGGACATGTGTGACTTTACAGAATGTGAAATTTCTCAGTCATAAATATTCCTATAGATATGTAGTTATTTCCCCATTAGGCACATTTGTAAATTTTCTAAAATTTGTTAGTAATTTTTAGAATAAGATCTCAAAAAATAATAAAAATTAAAATATTTTCCATAAAATAAATTGTTAATCTTTTATTAAGTCATTCGAAACGCATTCTTTAGTTTTCGATTCAATATATTCAAACTTCAGTATTATGTCGTCTCTATAAGTCAAACAGCTGTAATCATCTTTCACATTATCATAATCATTGAATAAATTAATTATAACATCCATATCTTTAATAAATTTTAGAAAAATTAGGAAAACTTTTATATGTGGAGTACAAAATCTTTAAAAAAAAAATATAGGTTAATCATACGTCGTCGTCCTTTTGACGCACACTAATTCAGTATAAAAAAAAAACGACAATAGCTATAAACAAAATTTATACGTCTTATGTGTTATAATAACAAATAAATTAGATAACAGAAGTTTTACAGCAAGCAGGTACCGACATAAGTTGTAGTATTGGAGCAGGTAGAGAAGTTCGTTCGTCGTTTTGACGAGTACGTATGATTCTAGGGTTAATATTAGTAAATAAAAACACTTTACTTTGCAAAATACCACTTTTATTGAATATAACTCTTATGACATGTTTCGGTCAATATGACCATTATCAAACGTGTAAAGGTTATACTCAGATACATACCTATTTATTCTAAATCTTAACTTACAAATTCCTATTTTCTTACTTTATTTGTTTATGTGTCACATGCCTCTAACTCACCTATACTTGTTTTCCATGTTTTTAACTCCGCCCACTACTTGTATCCTTACTAGTTTGCCATTATCCATTGCTATAAGTTAAGATTTAGAATAAATAGGCATGTATCTGAATGTAATCTTGACACGTTTGTGAATGGTCATATTGACCAAAACAAAAGAGTTTTATATTCAATAAAAGTAGTATTTTGTAAAATGTTTTTATTTACTAATATTACGAATTAATTTTTCAAGTTACCGAGGTTACACTGTATTTGTTTATTTTTAGAATATTAAAATACATATTATATATACGACAAACATACCATTCTAGCCATTCTATGTTTAAGTGCTCTTTACTATCTCAACTCTCAACCGTCTCAGCGATCTCAACTTTATACTCAAAAGCAGTATATTACCCATATTACCTATGTGACCATGTAGTTGTATTTATGTTGTACATAAATGTAAATATCATTTTTATAGCAGTGGTGACACATGTATTAAATTTTTTAAAATTAGAAATTTTAAAAATAAATTTAAGTAAAATTTTGTTTAAATTCTTCCATTTTGATCCTTTACTTTTCAGCCACTCTCTAGTAACAATATAATCATAACAAACTATATTTTTTGCTGGCGTTCGCTAGAAAATATTTTTAGCCTAACGTTAGCAAACGGAGCTTTCTCCGTAAGAAACCAGAGGGCTCTGGTTCAAAAAATTAATGCACGTTAAATATTTTTTCATGGTTTTTCGCGGTATAAATACTTAAATTCTGAAGTATAGCCACATTCAAAGATTATGAAATAAAAACAATCAGTCACCATGTTAATTTTTTGAATGCGAGCCCTCTGGTTTGTAACGGTACAAGCTCCGTTAGCTAACATTAAGCTAACAAAATTTTCTGGTGAACGTCCCCATTATTTTATTGTTAATGCTGATTGAATGTGATTTTACCAATTTATAGTTTTAGCGAATTTCCATTAGGGAAATTCAGCTATTACAACGACTCTCATGGTAAGACATGAGGACGAGACTCTTATGAGGCCTCTAGAAATCGAAAATAGTCTACACAAAAATTTATATACATGTATATTTATGTGTCTGGGTGATAACTCTCTAACGAAGCATCCAGTTTTTACAAAGTTTGGTGAGAAGGTCAAAAGTTCCAAACCCTTCGTCTACCAAACACGTCCAACTTTAGAAACCAAAATCTTGGTCATTTTTCGAGGTTTTTTGCAAAAATTATAGGGTACGGCGGGGTAAAAAAAAAGACAAAAAAAAAAATCTTTTCATTTTTCATCTAGAAATTTTTTGAATTTTTACACACAAAAAATACTGTGTGATGTTAAATTGTTTGTATTTTGAGATTTTGCATGTTTTTTTCACTCAAACTAATGACATAAATCTATAAAAAAATAAAAACCTTGTCTTTTTTTACCCCATCTGGTGGGTAAAAAAAGACAGATCTCTAACTAATAGAATACTGCAAACATGATTGGAAGGGTAAAAAATTGACAGCTTGGGTAATTAGCAGTACAACACTTTTTATTTCACAACTCTATCTCTACTACAAAATTTTTTATAGATATATTTAAATTTTAGGTATCTTATCAAAAACTTGAGCTAAGATTAAGCAGTAACAAAAGTCAGAAAAAGTTAACTGATGCAAAAGCTTGACTCATAGGAAATTTCTTTGGACTTTAAATATTAAAATAGTTTTTACTTCACAAACGTACAACTAATAAAAAATTTATTGTAGCTCATTAAAAAACCAAATATGCTAATTTGAGGCTGTCTTTTTTTTACACCACTTTACATAAAATAAAAAAAATAAAATAATCTATGAATGAGTGAAAAATACTAAATGTGTGCAGTAAGGCATAGGGTAAAAGACCCCATTGTCGATCGGGGTTATAAGTCCGATCAGTTTTGACATTTATATCTTAATGAAGTTATTTCTGAAAGAAACCTTTGATAAAAAAAATTATTATTAATAGAATGATTATTTTTCAATTTAAATTCACCTCACATTTAATGCCTCCTCACTTAATTTAAGAAATACATATATATATCGAAAAATTTTTGTTGAATTCGTGAATTTTTAGTATGATGGATGATCATTATTCAAAACACATGAGTTATAAATTGTAACATTTTTCACCGAATTTTTAAAGTTATTAGCATAATAAAAGTATACAAATAATTGTTATTAGTCCACTTAAGAGATTAGGATAGCTAAATTAAATTTTATATGCGTTAAATATTATTTGTATGACTGATTCTTCTTGGGATCTGAGTTTTACAGTTAGGTACCGCATTTTGAGAATTATATATTGCATATCTATTTTATAAACATTTTTAATTAATTTTTGGGTTTAAAACACTTAACTAACCGTTTTTATAATTTTACTTTAATATTTTATTTATTTCAGAACGTAAAATCAATTGAAAAATAATTAATATTGAATTAAAACTTCCAAATTGTTATTTATATAGGTATTTTCAAATAAAAACGTCAAACATAATATGTATGTATTAGATCTGAAACGACACATACAGATACAATATAAACTAAATTTAACTGTTTAAAAATTCACAATGGTTAACGGCTAAGTTAGATCTTACACAATGTTTTTTTAAAAGATCAGCAGAGAGCGAAACGAAATTGTGATTTTAGTGGTTTATTTTATCGAATATTTAAACCGTTCTTGGCTTTTGCTTTGACGTTCTATGTTTCACTAGATGTCACTATGATAATACTCTATGACATATAGCCTCACCTAGTAGTGGATAGAGTGTCAAAGTGGCTGGAAGAGAATGGTTCAAATATTCGATAGTAGAAGGTACTTCATGTACATTAATGCGCGATTTTTCATAGGGGTCAGTGTATTGATCTTTCAAAGGAGGTTAATATTTTCTGTCCGCTTTTTCATAGACGTCAACAAATTATAAAACAAAAACATTAATAAATCAAAATTTTTGGGTTATATTTTCTTAAAAACATATCCATTGGATTAAAAAAACTTGGTTTCATACTTATTAAGAAAAAAAAATGGGTGTTTTGTTTATTTTTTAATTTTTTTAAGCTAATTTAATGATACAGCTAAAAATAGTGATCGGTCATCGGGTCTCTTACCCTAGTTATACATTATAAAAACAAATAAATTTTCATGAGTCAAAAACACAAATTTTCGAAAAAGCTGAAATTGCCATCCGTGAAAACCGTCTCCTCACTAACAAATAAATTATTTTATTGAACAATCAGTATTCTTTTAATTCATAAAATATACATAAACATGCCATTATATAGTTTTAAAATGAAAATCCTTGTCAATAATTTTTAATTTCACGAAGAATTTTTTCAACCTTCTCCCAAATTGCGTGGACTAGCTTTATAGAAGGATGGACATAATGAAACCAATATCTTCTATTTCATAGCTTTTCTTTATTAAAATTGCCAAAATATTTTCGATATGTTTAATATCATCTTCAGTGGCTAAACATCAAAAAAAAAAATTTTTACAACGTAATAATAAACAATAACATCATTTTTATATATTTACAATTCTTCGTTAACTTATACTATTATTTTTTAGGTTATAAGCTACATATTGGATAGGAGGATTATTTATTTATTTTTGTAAAAACAACAAGAATTTGTGATTTAGTTGATATATAGGAAATTTTATGTTTGGAAGAATATCTATTTGTGTTAACGAAACAAACAAAACCTATTTTTTAATATTAGCGGATTTGAGACAGGACAAACTGAAACAGTATGTATATTAAAATGTTAAAAGATTTTTTTTTTACAATCTTACTCACCAGAAATTATCTAAATTTCAGATTGTCATTCTTGGATAACAACCAACCATACCAACAATCCATTAGAACAATTTAACTAGTTTTTTTGCATTTCACATGGAAATTTGTCAATCGAAAAAATTTTTTATAAAATAATTACTTTAATTTAAAACAATTAAAAAAGTCAAACATATTTAAAATGTAAAATCAAAAAAAATTTCAAGAGAATTTTTTTTTTTTTTTTTATTTATAATTATCACAGTTTGTACAATGTACTCCTCAAGTACATTGTTATTGGTATGGTAGCACAGTGATCAACTGAACTAAATTTGTAAATTTTTTGTTTAAAGATAAATTTCTCGAAAATTCTAGACAAAATTAGTCCGGTCTCAATTTACATATTGGTATGTGTTTATTGTTTATGTTTTTTGATTACAATGTATTATATAAGCATCTTTTGGAATCAATAAACAATATTTCCAAAAGATGCTTATATAATACATTGTAATCAAAAAACATAAACAATAAACACATACCAATATGTAAATTGAGACCGGACTAATTTTGTCTAGAATTTTCGAGAAATTTATCTTTAAACAAAAAATTTACAAATTTAGTTCAGTTGATCACTGTGCTACCATACCAATAACAATGTACTTGAGGAGTACATTGTACAAACTGTGATAATTATAAATAAAAAAAAAAAAAAAATTCTCTTGAAATTTTTTTTGATTTTACATTTTAAATATGTTTGACTTTTTTAATTGTTTTAAATTAAAGTAATTATTTTATAAAAAATTTTTTCGATTGACAAATTTCCATGTGAAATGCAAAAAAACTAGTTAAATTGTTCTAATGGATTGTTGGTATGGTTGGTTGTTATCCAAGAATGACAATCTGAAATTTAGATAATTTCTGGTGAGTAAGATTGTAAAAAAAAAATCTTTTAACATTTTAATATACATACTGTTTCAGTTTGTCCTGTCTCAAATCCGCTAATATTAAAAAATAGGTTTTGTTTGTTTCGTTAACACAAATAGATATTCTTCCAAACATAAAATTTCCTATATATCAACTAAATCACAAATTCTTGTTGTTTTTACAAAAATAAATAAATAATCCTCCTATCCAATATGTAGCTTATAACCTAAAAAATAATAGTATAAGTTAACGAAGAATTGTAAATATATAAAAATGATGTTATTGTTTATTATTACGTTGTAAAAATTTTTTTTTTTTGATGTTTAGCCACTGAAGATGATATTAAACATATCGAAAATATTTTGGCAATTTTAATAAAGAAAAGCTATGAAATAGAAGATATTGGTTTCATTATGTCCATCCTTCTATAAAGCTAGTCCACGCAATTTGGGAGAAGGTTGAAAAAATTCTTCGTGAAATTTATATATCCCAAAAAAAATATTGTTGTAATTTTTAATTTCCCTAAATGTGAACCCCTTGTTTTGTCTTTTTTTTACCCCATTTTTTTCTTTTTTTTTTAACATATAAAAAAAAACAGTAAGCAGTTGGATCATTTAAATAAAACTTTGTACTTTACATTACTAAAGCATGTAGAATAACAAGAAAAAAATACAGCAGTCTATCTTATCAGATTTTTTACTTACTGAAAAAGTTTGTCGTCACGGAATGAAAGTTTTTCGCTCATGAATAACAGAGGTTTGGGAGAAAATTTTTTTATGTTATAAAGCCCTCTCCAAAAAATAATTTTTTGGCCCAGACAGCTTAAAATACTAATGTATTCTGTTGTAATATTTTTTTATTTTTTGAATTTAAAGGCCGGTCCAGACGCAACGTCTTATCTGAACGATAAAACGTTCATGCAAGTCGTTCGACAAAACGTACAAAAATTAGTGTGTCCACACGTCTACAACTTATCGTTCAAATTTCAGTTTCATGACGTTTGTCATGGAGGAAACACTTCTTTGGACACTCTATGGTGTTTGCATTTTAATGAAAAATAAAAGAAAAAATAGAAGATTAAGATGCTCTAGGGAATGGCTCTTAAAAAGACATGAATTTTCTTATGTCAGACTATTACGTGAGCCTCATAATGAAGCAGTTGATTGGCGTAATTACTTAAGGATGGACACTGAAACTTACAGCCATTTATTAAACTCTTTTAGTAGATTTAAATATTTTACCCCGTTCTTTTTTGCAAATGATTCGTAAAGAATTAATTCTTTTTTACTGTCTCCTTGTTATCCGTTTCATCAATGGCTCTGTACTTTTCGTACAGAGCCATTGACGTACAGAGCCATTTCGTACAGAGCCATACGAAGCCGAGGGCTTCGTATGCTTGTGACTTTTTATTCCGGTCACTGTACTCTGGGCTTTTAACTTGCCACAAGCAAGTAAAACTCCTATAAAGGTCAATAAATTCACACAAAAATTGACGGGAGCATTGACGAAGATCAGACATTATAAAATAGAATGAAAATTATAAAATAAAAAACAAAATTTACACAAAAAATGTATAAATTTTTATTTTGTAAAATTTTAAATTTTTAAATTAAGGGACACGAAGCAATAGAATACTACGATATTATGTATAAAAATACTACAAATCGTTTTGATAAAACGAAAGTCTGTCCAGACGCACCAACTTGTCGAACCAATTTTCATAAAATGATCCCTCGCAGCTCAAACTTTCGACTTATCGTACAACCTCATTTCCGTCATGCAAGACGTACGTTTTGCGGTCCACACGCTACGTTTTATTTGAACGACTTGTTGATTCAGACAGTCGTTCAGATAAGACGTTGCGTCTGGACCGGCTTTAACACTGTTGAGTTTAATATGTCTTTTTTTACCCCACTCGAGCAGTGTCTTTTTTTTACCCCGCCCAACCCTACAAGAATTCAAAAATTTTTTTTAATTTTTCTTTACTCCATCGAAAAAAGCGCAAAAAATTACATAAGATAAACTTTTGAACAGTAATTGTTCTAAGTGAACTAGTTTTCGAGGAAAATTAAGAAATTTATTGAATTTTTTTACGATACACCAACAGCTAGCTATAAAGAACACTTTGGAATGTGAGACAGAATTATATTTCTTACTCTTTTTAACCAATAAAATGCCCGTGTACTTATATACTGGCTGGTTAACGTAATTAATATTATTATGTGATAAAAAACGTGAAATATAACCTTGGCCTTAAATTTAACAATAAAAAATAACTACAATTCTTTTTTCAGAATGTAGTTAGTTACCAGTTTTAATTTTATTAAAAATTTCTTAATCTTTGTATGCTTATATTTCCATTGTATTTTATTGTAAGTCACAGTAAGGTAAAGGGCCTAGTTTCTGACCGTTTTTTGTGACAGCTGAGGTTAAACGACAATAATAAATATAAGTTTTAACTTAAGAGACAATTAATAATTTTATCAACGAGTTTATGGTTTTCAAAATAAAGTCATGTACGTAAAATAATTATTTGAATTGAATTAATAATTTAAATTAATGTTTAAAAATTGACATCCAAGGACCCAGTTTTTGACCCTCAGAATTTCTCATGTGACAGTTTCTGACCCTGACAGTGGCCTAGTTTCTAACCCTTAAATTCAATTATGATTAGCTTATGAAGTACTTGCTAAGCTTAAATAAACTAAAATCATTACTTAGATTAATAAATTAAATATTTATTTATTATAAAAAAATACAGTTTTTTAAAATTTAATTTATAAATAATTTTTTATTGATAAAAATGAATGTTTAATGTTATATACGTTATGAAAAATAACAAAAACTAATCGAAGATAACTATAAATAACAAAATAACTAACAAAGACTGGTTAGAATTTAATTGGGCCATACCTCTTTAGAAGTGAGCCTAGTAATTGACCCTCATATTTTAATAATAAAAATCATTCTAAGGTATTTTATAAATATTTTAAAATAAATTTTAAACAAATATTAACCTGCTCATATATTTTTAATTAAGTTTTCATACTTAGATGATGAACATTGCACAGATCAAAATGAGTACTTTGTAACATAAACTGTTAGGAAACAACTAAAAGATAGTTTTTACACACATTTTAAACTTAAAATTTTTTTTTATTTAGTTAATATATTCTAAACTTTTTAAATTGCTATTCATTAGGCACAGAATAGATTACTTTAAATTAAGAATTTTTTTTTTCTTATTTAAAATATAGTTTTTTTATTAATTTATAAAAAAAGTTGAAAAGGTCAGAAGCTGGGCCAGGGTCAATTACCGGGTCTTTTACCTTATAAGCAATTTGTATATTGTTGATTTATTAGTCAAAAAGAGTAGGAAGTATAGTTCTAACTTACATTCCAAAGTGTTCTCTATAGCGAGCTGTTGCTGTAAATGCTTCATTTGCTTTTGTCATTACAATAACAATACTTATATCTGTTTCATTTTTCAAAATAAAAATTGACTAACTTTTTAAGAACGTGTCATCACCGATTTTGAAAATTTGTTCTCTCAGAGAGCTAAACTATTTTAGATGGATATAAGTTATGTTATATGAGAACCGTCAGGGTTCTGGTGACCCAAAAGCGCCAAAAATTAACTACTCAACCGACTTTGAAAATGTTTTCACTGTTAGAGAGTTAAACTATTTTAGATGTATACAATTTGTTATAATATGAGATACGCCAGTGTCCAGTCTTTGGAAATTCGCTATGTTATTCAGATGCTGCGACAGGAGTATTTTGACTGATGGGTGCATACTAGTTCGCTCCCGCGGTCAAATTTTAATCTTATTTTGAAAAAGGGTCGTAGGTTAGTTCGCTCCCGGGTTGTATACTAGTTCGCGCCCGCGGTCAGATTTTAATCTTATCTTGAAAAAGGGTCGTAGGTTAGTTCGCTCCCGACTTATTATCTACTGACAGGTAAAATTAATTACCTAAATGACGGTTTTTTTTCATTTTGTGGAAGATTATGAAAGTTTAAGATCAAAAAAATGATCCTTTATTTTTTTCAAAAATTCAATCGAATGAAACACAAAAACGGCTGGATGGATTAAACTGAAACTCGGTGAGGTTTTTGTGGGTATATTGAACTGTAAAAGGCACACTTAACATTAGTGGTTTTCTTGAAGTTTTTAATTCAGCGCTTAATTTTCCAAAGAGCCACCAAAAGCTCTCTTTTTTTCTTGATTTTTCAAATTCATGTAAAGTATGCAAAAAAATTTTTTTCTGAAAAAATAATGGCTCATCCTTGTAGAGAATTTATTCGAGTTTTTAAAACACCCGTTCAATTTTCTGTGTGATCATTGGTTGCTGAGATATCGATGGTCAAAGACGAAATGATCCTTTTCCATTCAAAGTCCGATATCTCAGCGAGAAGTGGTCGTATAAAAGTCTATAAAAAAGAAAATTAAAATTGAATGAACAAGTTATCCGGTCCATATGGTGGTTAAGTCGGAAAATTTTTTTCCAAGTCCGTGGACCAAAAAAAAAAAAAAACCGAAAAAATTTCGAAAATTTTTTTTTCAGTGTATTTATTAGGACAGCGCCACACACGTTGCTTTGAAAATTTTTTTTATCGCAAGATCTCGAAACTAGAAACTTTCAGCTTTAAATTGCTTTACTTACGACTCCGATACGACCATTTTTCACGAAGATACAGCCATTCGAAAAATCGTTAAAAATTTGGAATTTTTTTTGATCCTTTAATTATTTCCGCTAGTGTATTTAATATTAAGTTAAAAAACACAGATAAAAACATTCTTATTTTGCTGTTCAATTTGTGTAATTTCTCTGTCTATGGGTTCTTAGAATGAACCTTAGCCGCATTACCATTTACTTACGGGAACGAAGTAGTATACGGTCTAGACTGGAGCGAACTAGTATACGACCCTTCAGGGTTATTTGACCGCGGGAGCGAACTAATTAATATACGGTCACAGGAGCGAACTAGTATACGACCCTTCAGGGTTATCTGACCGCGGGAGCGAACTAGTGTGCGCCGTGACTGATGGCTTGATGAACCATTAGCGCGATTATTGACATTACTGTCACCAGTGCTTGAATGTGGATCATACTAAAACTGACCATAGTGATCATTGATCATTCATTGATCGAAGCAATACGTAGTAGTTAGTATATGAACAGATCAAGGCGGTTATTTTGCGATCATCTTACGGTCTGAGTGGATGTCATAAAATTTTACTGAACTATTTCATCCATGCCCAAACATTCAAGTAGGTAATAATTTCTGAACAGAGGTCAAATATAATATATATTGGTTTTGAACACAGAGAACTAGAGACAACATAATTCGCGCGTACTCTTTCTCAACCTCGTATATCAAGAACTGCATGTTTTAGGACACACAAAAAACATTAAATATTGTGTTTATATATATATATATATATATATATATATATATATATATATATATATATATATATATATATATATATATATATATATATATATTATGTAGGTAGCCAACCCCAAAGGGTGTAATTAGCATAAATCGTAAGTTCATAATGATAAAAACACAGATTTAAATACGTTTTATTTGTGTCTCCAAAAATTGGGACTTTTCAGATACGAGGTTGAGAAAGAGTACGCGCGATATCTATCTCTATACTACTGGAACCAGTGTAACCAGTACGAGATAGAAAATATGTTATATACGTGCAACTGGGTTTACTTTGTATTTGTGCGGTATTCTGTCTTTGTGCTCATTGGTGATGGTGGCCGTGTTGTCCCATACATATGTATGATATTACACGCGTGTATATGGCTCCGTGTGGGGATGTAACAATGCCAACAACAATCAAATCAATTGACTTGTGATTGATCTACACTCATCGACTGCTACTGAGAGAGTGACTATTAAGTAGCCTAACGTGCACAGAAGTGCACACCGTAGATTTCATGATAGAGATAGTTGCTGTATCTCTGTACTCTAGGGTTTTGAACAAAACAAATTTTTAATACATGTTTTGAGTTAATTTGTTACATTTTCCTCTAATGTCAGGAATCAAGCTTTTGCGTTAATAGATAAAAACTGTCGTTTTTGAATGGTGTGTATGTCGACGTTTATACTATATGTTTCGTTTTCTGTTTCGACGTTCATTATAGACATCCGGCATACAGCGCGTATATCGCCAGATGTCTATTAGACGACATCTATTTAGGGTTGACCGGGGTAATTGTGAATGGATTTTCATGAACTGACATAAAAGCGTTGTTTTAAGTATTTTTTATTTTATATATCACATTATGGTTGATTTATTTTTAATTCTACATTATTCAGGATGCACCACACAAATTTTGAGCAAATTCGTATGAGAAACAAAAATTTTATAAGCTATTCACATTTCCCCGGTGCGTTTTTTCAAATCTTATGAATTTTGGGGTAAAAGTGAATGCCATCAGAAAAATTATTTAGAATAGATTACAAGAGAAGTGGGGTACATCAGAGTAAAGCCCAACTCAAATTCTTCACATTTACCCCATTTTCAAATTTTTCATCGTACCTTAGCGGTCAGAATTTCTCTTTGTTTAATGCAAGTTACGCATACTTCAAATTTGTACAAAAAATCAAGGTTAAATTTTACACATTTTTTTTTTTGTATTGTTTGTACAACGGAAACGTACAATAATGTCACCACCATCTTCATCAACATTTTCAACTCCTGGAAAAGGACACTACTGAAATTTTTGACCGAATGGGGGCATTTGTGAATGACGTTCACAATTACCCCACAATTTTAAAATCATGGGGTAATTGTGAATTGGTAATAAATTATCCAATTTCTTTAACAGTTAATAAGGAACCCTCTCAGGGTTTAGACCAGTTCTTTAGAAGTACTTGTAACCATTTCTTACCTTTTAAGCAAATAAAATGTATTTAAAATTTTTTTTTTTTGAGGATTGGTCGAAGTAAGATACACAAATTTTTGCAAGGGTTTTTTCAAAATAAAAAAGAAAGATACTAATACTTGGAGAATTGTTATCAAATTTTAATATCATATTAAAAAAGGACAGGAAAACATACTAAGAGTTGATTTTTAACAATATTAATGTTATTTTAGAAATTATAGGCGCCGTTCACAATTGCCTCAATTCACAATTACCCCGGTCAACCCTACTAAAGATTAAATGCCTACGAGTGCGAGACTACGGTCCTACAATATTAACTTATTTTACCTGGTTATAATTATTTGTAATTAGCAGGGGCGCGACAATTACAAATCTGCAGGCGGAGTTCAACAAAAATTTAAATAATCAAATTTTTTGATAACGAAATTCTCCGATAACATTTGAAAATGTTATCGAAAATGTCGTCTCCGAAAATTCGATCAGTAGACCACTAAAAATTTTATTTTTTAATATAATTATTTTAATCATGTTGTACCCCTTGAATTTTAATGAGACTTGGTGCAGTAATTAAGTGCATTAAGGTACAGTTACTGAATTTTTTTTTTGAAGTGGTCACTCAATTGGAACCCTATAAAAATAACATTGGATCGAATATTATCCTTGTTATTATCCTTAATATGGACTGATACGATAATAATTATGTTTAATATTCTAGTGCTTGCCTTCATGTGGATTTGGAATTATTTTTCTATGTTGAGTAGTTACCAAGAAAAAAATTTTTGTGACTTTAAATTTTTTTAGTTATCTCTATAACTACTCAGTTTTGGCCGCCAAAATTGTAGATATCAATTACTTACAGCCTCACTATACCGTTAATAAGGTTATTAAAATAATTCGCTTCCGGGGCCGATTCACCTATACTTATCCGACTATACTCTTTGTCAATTTGTTTCTTAAAATTAGAATAGAAAAAAACTTAACCAAAAACAAGAAATATGCAAAAGCAATGTTGAGTGGAAATTAAATGACACAGTATATTGAATATACAGCGGGACCTTATTTTTATGCGATTTAAAAAAAAAAAAAGTGGCTATTAAAGTGCATAATGGGAATGAAAAGCAAGAAACCTAAACGTTAATAATAGTTTCCTTTGATAAGATTACTTACTGATGGTTTATAAGGGGAGATTTGTCAAAA
Organism: Brachynemurus nebulosus; assembly: GCA_035578155.1. Classification (NCBI taxonomy): domain Eukaryota; kingdom Metazoa; phylum Arthropoda; class Insecta; order Neuroptera; family Myrmeleontidae; genus Brachynemurus; species Brachynemurus nebulosus. The sequence continues at coordinate 18,302,070 of JAPWDM010000007.1, read as the reverse complement.
AAAAGACATCAAAAATGGACCTTTTTTTATTATTTTTTTTATGAAAATAAATATTTTATTAAAAAACTAAATAGGGTAAGAGACCCGATGACCGAACACTATTTTTAGCTGTATCATTAAAGTAGCTTAAAAAAAATTAAAAAATAAACAAAACACCCATTTTTTTTTTCTTAATAAGCATGAAACCAAGTTTTTTTAATCCAATGAATATGTTTTTAAGAAAATATAACCCAAAAATTTTGATTTATTAATGTTTTTGTTTTATAATTTGTTGACGTCTATGAAAAAACGGATAGAATATATTAGCCTGCTTTAAAAAATCAACACACTGACCCGTAAGAAAGAACACGCATTTAACGTACATGACATAGAATACATATTTTTTTTGTACATCTTTTGCTATCGAATATTTAAACCATTATCTCCCAGCCACTTTGACACTCTATCCACTACAAGGTGTCACTTTGTGTCATAGAGTATCACAGAGTGACATCTTGTGAAACATAGAACGTCAAAGCAACAATGACAGAAGGGTTTAAATATTCGATAAAATAAACCACTAAAATACTGTATTTCGTTTCGCTATCTACTGATGTTTTAAAAAAGATTGTGTACATTCTAACTTATCCAAACAGTTAAATTAAGTATATATTTAATGCATTTAATGTACACATGTGCACAGTTTATGTCGTTTCAGATTTAATACATATGTTTGACGTTTTTATTTGATAATATGTAAATAACAATTTCGAAGTTTTAATTCAATATTAATTATTTTTCAATTGATTTTACGTTCTGAAATAAATAAAATATTAAAGTGAAATTATAAAAACGGTTAGTTATTTTAAACCCAAAAGTTAATTAAAAATGTTTATAAAATAGGTATGTAATATATAATTCTCAAAATGGGGTACCCAACCTTAAAACTCGAATCCCAAGAAGAAACACTTCTACAAATAATATTTAACGCATATAAAATATAATTTAGCTATCCTAATCTCTTAAGTGGACTAATAACAATTATTTGTATACTTTTATTATGCTAATAACTTTAAAAATTCGGTGAAAAATGTTACAATTTATAACCCATGTGTTTTGAATAATGATCATCCATCATATTAAAAGTTCACGAATTCAACAAAAATTGTTCGATATATATATATATATATATATATATATATATATATATATATATATATATATATATATATATATATATATATATATATATATATATATGTATTTCTTAAATTAAGTGAGGAGACATTAAATGTGAGGTGAATTTAAATTGAAAAATAATCATTCTATTAATAATAATTTCTTTTATCAGAGGTTTCTTTTAGAAATAACTTCATTAAGATATAAATGTCAAAACTGTTCGGACTTATAACTCCGTTCGACAATCGGGTCTTTTACCCTACATATGTAATAAGTATTATTTCTACATGTGTTAAGATTACAAAAAAAGAAATTTTTTTTAATTCAAATTGAGCTCAGTATACATGGCTTTGAAGTCGATACTGCGAAATTTTTTCACCTTAATGGTTCCTCGCGTTCTGAACTCCTCAATGAACTAAAATTAAAAAATCAAGAATTTTCTGAAAATATACGTATACAGTTATGACACTAACTAAGATTTTAGAAAAAAAAAATAAGAAACGAGCGAGAAATGGTATTTTGAAAATAAATTTTCAAAAATCACCGTTTTTTTACTTTAAAGACGTTCGTGCGCGTCCACAAAACACTACAGAATAATGTTATGTAGCTACCACAAGTTACCACAAAACACTATACCTGTATGTTATGCATACAGAGCGTGTGCTTGTTCATGTGTCATATCGTGTCTTGTATATGGGTGATTGCTATACGTACCACCTATGTACTAATCTATGACATCAATGCATACACACTTGTTGATTGAAATTTAGTAGTCTGATTTGACCTTGTATGTATATTATGTACGTGTACACATCAAAATCTACCCGAATATTAATTTCAATAATTAATATTTCATTTTAACGTTCGTCAACACGATGTTTTTTGTGCAATTATATAAATTGCATATTTTAAAGAATATTTTTAAACTTTTTTTATTATGGTATCTACTCTTATAATGTACTTACTATAATTTTTAAAATGAAAAAAATGCTGTTTAGAATGCTTTTTCCAATGGCTCTGTGTTAAAAATTTGATTTTTAATCGTCAATTACTTTAAGAAATGATCTATAAAGGCCTTAAAATCTTTGAGGGAAGATAACTATGTAATTGAACTTATCAATTTTCTAAAATTAAAATTTTTATCTACTATTAGCTTTGACGCACGAACGTCCTTAAACAGCCGCTATTTTGAAAATATATTACGAAACCAAAAGATCCTAGTTCCTGCCAAAATGACGGTATCGAGGAGTAATATGCACTTTGATTTATGTCGATACTCAAATACTTTTTGAGATACACGAGAAATCATGTCGAAAAACATACTTTTGAGAAAAAAACATTTATTTTTGTTTTTTAAATTGAATTATAGTCAAGTGCGCGTACGAAAATGTCCATAACTTTTTGATTTTTCATTTGTTTAAAATAAAATTTTAGGAGAATATTTCTAACACTTTAAAACATATAATTATGAAGAAAAAATATCGATTTCCTTTTTTTTTTAGCGAATTCCCCTTAATTATTTAACCAGTACATTGCATAAGAATATAAATTATTGATGCATTATCTTGTTTAGAAAAGCAACTTCTAAGGAAATCGTGAGATTTTGAGCGTTTTGAATTACGTATTTGTTATGAAACTTTCTTTATGCGGTTCCCGATCCGCCGCACAGTGGGGCCAAAGTAGGTAAAAGATAGCAAAAATTATTTAATCCTTTTATTGACTACAGAATGGTTATATAACAATATATTTTACTTTTACTTTTACTTGATATTTATTAATAAAATACTGAGTGTCCCACTATACAAGGTGTCCCATAACGGTTAGTCAAATGACATATCAAAAACCATTCGTCCGATAATTTGAAATTTGCAGATCTTGTTTGACCCTAGATTGAGACTTTTTTCATACAACTCGATTTCATTTCTGGTTACTGGTTTCTAACCACGTGGTATCAACTTATAAATTTTAAATGGAATATGGAATTTTTGACAACGAATTTCTATGATACGCTTAATTTTAGATTTAACTTAACTGGAATATTCGGTACCTACATAAATCTAATAAATTTGAGTGTTTTGTTTAATTATTTGATATTTTTATGCACCACTGAGAGCTTATATGAACTTTCTAAGCTTCTGATTGATGATTTTTTCTCAAACAAAATGACAATAAAATCAGCAAATTTTGAAAAAAGGTGCAATTTGGTGCAAACTCTGCAATCATAATACAGGGTGGCGATCGACCTGGAAAACCTGGAAAACCTGGAAAAGTCAGGGAATTTTGAATTTCTGGAAAAGTCAGGGAATTTCAGTTGTAGTCAGGGATTTTTTCAGTTTTCGACTTGGCCAGAGCGTCGACTGATAGTTTTTGTAAAAAGTTTTTTGACGACCTTTTCTTTTTTTTGCTCTTTAGTTGTATTTTTTGTCACTGACGAGCAAAAAAAAAAAGAAAGGTCACCAAAAAACAAAATTACAGTAGACTGTCGTTAATTCAAACCTTCGGTAATTCGAAACTCTCTATAATTCAAAGGTATCACGAGTTGCCTTCAAAATCTCTTTATATTTCGAACTAAAACAATAAATTTTTATACACTTGGTAATTCGAACGAAAAAATCATTGCTAGGTAACAAAACCACGCGTTAATTCGAACTCATCGGCGTCAAACACGCGACAATTCAAAGTTGCAGAGAGAAAGAGACAGACAGATTGTAAGTACATTTTGAGAAAAGTTCAAGTTCATTCATCGCAAATGCTTAAAAAATTAAAATTGTTACCTGCGATAATTCGAACCTCTCTATAATTCGTATAATTTTAAGATTCCCTCGAGTTTCGAATTAACGAGAGTCGACTGTACTATATTTTAACCAATATTTTTTTCGGAGTAGTCCTGGAATTTTATTCAGAGTCAGGGAGAAGTCAGGGAAAAGTCAGGGAATTTTGAAATTCGTTTTCAGTCGCCACCCTGTAATACCAAAATAGACTAACGGCCGGTTTTACAAACGGAGTTTAAGCTTAAGCTTAACTAAACCTAGTTTAAAAGTTAAACCCAGTTTATCTTCGCGTCTGTTTTACAATACAGTTTAAAGGAAAGTTTAAGTAAGCTTGTGTTGGCGAACCTGCTTTCAATCATTTGCTCATTTCATTCAATACATGTATGTATCTGTATCCGGCAAAGTCGGTAAAATAACTCTATTTTACCAACCCAATTACCAACCGTATGTATCCGGATATACTTCATACGCGATATACGCTACAAACATAACCTATATAGAAATAACGCTATAAAGAAAAAAATTATTATAATATATATTAAATAAAATTAAAAAAAGAAATTTAAAATAATAAATGACACAAATGAAAAGAAAAGATCAGTAAATTTTACGAGTAATGAAATTGACGCATGGTGGCCACAGATTTTTAAAAATCAAATTCACTGACTTTTCCAGGTTTTCCAGAAATTTTATTAAAAAAATCCTTATCTATTTTGTGAAAAATGCCGCCCCTATTTTATCCCAAAAAGCTAAAAAAAAATTCTTAATAACTTTTTAACACTTTCTTAAAAAAGTAAATGACGCGCAAAAAAAAAAGAAGTCCGCGCCAATTTTTAAATCTAATCTCAAAACAAGTGAAAAATTGATTGAAGTTTTTTCCTTAAATAAACAAAATTATAAAAATCAATTTTTTCCAGTATTCTGGTAAAATTCTTTGACTATTCCCTGATTTTTCTAGAAAGTTTAGAATTCCCTGACATTTCCAGGTGTTCCAGTAATGTGGTCACCATGATTGAGTACTTTATTGCTCTAGTAGAGAAATATAAAAATATAATCGAATCCCTAAAAACGACCTCAACCATAGAGAACATCTTAAGTAGTTATATCTTTTCTATGATCTTAAGTAGGTAAGCTTAGTTTAAATGATTTAAGCCACCTTGATTGGTAGTTTAAATATAAGCTGAGTTTAACAAATAAACTCAATATGTAAAACGGTCTGATTTACTTAAACTTGGTTTAACTAATAAACTCAATTTAAACTCGGTTTGTAAAACCGGCCGTAATTGTTTTATCAAATGCCACAAATATATCCGTTGGATTCGATTGGATACGTAACTAAAATTCTTTGAGAAATAAGTTTTTACAGAATTTTTCTAGATAATTCAACCATGTTTCATTAAATCTTGATAGTATCAATACGAGTACTAATTTTAACAAACAAGATACATAAAAAAATAACATACCATGGGGAACATCGCCCATTATAACCAATGTTAATTTATTTTTTTTATAACTTAAATAACCATCCCGCAAATCACTACTTTACATACAATGATATGGTTTAAAAAGCAATCAATTTATAGAAATAACAAATAATAGTCAATATACTTGCACCCCCCGCGCTATTTTACATAAGATAATTACAGAGATCGTTGCTAGAATATTTTAGCTATTTATTTAAGGGGTCATATAAATTGTAGCTTATAATTTAATTTTTTGCATTTTTGCTACCTTTAATGGTATTTGGCCCCACTCTGCGCCGCATAAAAAAGTTTTTTTTTTTACAATCTAGACCGAATTATACGCTTTAATAATTACAGCTATTTTTTATGCGGTCCTTATCCAGTTAATAAAAAATAGATACATATTTATGCTGTATTGGTCTACAGTGGTCTACATGCTCGTAGTTCTATTCGACCTAGTATTTAAGTCAGTCGTCAGATCCCCATTTATTGTTAAAAGAACCAGCAATTTGATAAGTTGTACGATATGTGCTCACATTGTATGTAAGTAGCGGTATATGTTTCCTAATCAATTAACAAACCCTTGTGTGTTATTTTTTTAAATAACTTAATTTTCAATTTAAGATTTTATTGAATCACTAGTTGTACTCGCGACGTCGTTCGCGCATAAAATCAATGACAAGTATATAAGTATAATAATTATAAAGCATTTGCATAGAACAATAGTTTTGCGTAATGCATGCATATGCTCAAAATGGTTTTTTAAAATTTTCCCGAAAGAAGGTAACATTTTCCCGTAATAAAAAGTATTCTAAGTGTTGACGTAGGTAATAAGTTATTACCACACCAAATTTCATAAAAATCCGTTCACTAATTTTTGCGTAATGTGTGCACATGCTAAAAATGGTTTTTCTATTTTCTCGTGAGAATGAGACATTTTCCCGGAGTTAAAAGTACCTTAGATGTTGACCCAGGTAATAAGTTAACACTAGACCAAATTTCATCAAAATCCGTTCAATAGTTTTTGCGTAATGTGTGCACACGCTCAAAATGGTTTTTCTATTTTCCTGTGGGAATGAGACATTTTCCCGGAATAAAAAGTATCTTAGATGTTGACCCAGGTAATAAGTTATCACCACACCAAAGGGCATAGCCGGGTAAGATAGGGAAAACGGCCCTTGACGCAAAATTGATTGTTTTTATAGGAAATAGTACTTCAAATAACAATATTTATAGTAGGTATAGAGTACTAAGAGACAAATTATTGAACAAAAAATGGTTGGTGTCGCTAACAGCTAAGTACCAAAAAAAAATTTTCTTAAATTTAAAAATTTAAAAAAATTAGTATAATAAAGGGATATAACGTTAATTTTTTTTTTTAATACTTCGCGTAAGGTGGGTACACAATATATATTAAACTCAAATAAATCGGCTCAGTAATTTCGTCAAAAAAAATTTTTTTTGAAAATTTTTGTCTGCCTGTGTATTCATAAACTATTAGCCTCGGAGAGTTGAAATTTGGCAGTAATGTATCTGGGGCTAAGAAGTATTATTTCCTATAAAAACAATCAATTTTGCGTCAAGGGCCGTTTTCCCTTTCTTACCCGGCTATGCCCTTTCATTAAAATCCGTCCAGTAGTTTTTGCGTGATGCGTGAACAGACAGACCGACAGACAAAAATTTTAAAAATCGCTGTTTAGTCAGGAAGATTAACAAAAATATGTGGACATGCTGGACAAAAGTACCAATTTTTTTTTTACTAACTACCCATACCCTAAGCTTCAAATTTTGAGTAGGTTCCACTTAACCCTATCAGCCACATGGCAACCATTTTGAAATATATAAACAAATTGTGTTTAAAATATTTTTATTGAATTTTCCCATAGGGAGATGTGCAATTTTTATGAAACTTGGAATAAACATGAAATTTCACATAGCCTAGGTTAAGCTCGCAAACCAAAAAGATTGAATGATGTATAGGGGATTTATAGGAGCTTTTTTCCGCCAAAGTTGGCCGCCTTGTAAATTGAGTGGACCCTACTCAAAAAATTAGAACTTAACCAATATATAAACCAAAATTGATGCTTTTGCCCGACGTGTCCACATCTAACCAATATTTTTCATTAATCTGCCTAACTAGTTTTGATATCTACATTGATAACTGTTTACAGTAGCAGTACAATTTTAAAAAAATATTCCATATACAGAAACGATCTCGTTACAGTTTTATTTTATGTATAGATTAAATACGAGAACATGATTTCAATGGAGTTCGTAAAATAACAGTAAGTGCATCAAATTGTAACACGATCACGCGATTGTGTGTGGAAGCGCCGGCACCACGCCAGACGTAATAGCTCATTATCGTTTCCACTATTGTAAAAAAAAATTTTATGGCGCAAGCTAAGCCGGCCAACCGTCCCGAATTCTGCGGGGCTGTCCCGAAAAAACAGCTGTTGTCCCGCATTGAAATTTTTGTTAAAATAGTCACGGAAATCCCGTATTTTGTGGACTGGCAATAAAAAAAAAAAATTTAATTGACAAGTAAAAGTCCCGTGACCAAGCCTATCGATTTTGATGAAATTTGAATATGTTGTAGAATACTGTTTCTCAACCTTTCTCAACATTAGAGAGTCAGTTAAAAGCCATTCTTTAATTTTAAATAGAATTATTTTGTATCCTGGAATGATTTCCACCACTAGTTGGTATAACATCTGGGGCCCGTTTCTTAAAATCGTTCGCATAGTTACGTATACGAAAGTTGCGAAAACTGTATTGCGAATAGATGCGTATACGTTTTCCTAAACGATTTTTTCTAAAAATTTTATATGACAACACCGCAAATGTAAACTTTTATCCTAAACAATAAAAAAATTGATTATTTCCTTGATAATAATAATTTATTATGTTTGCTAAATTTTAAATGAAGGTAACTATGTATAACAAGTACAGTATACTCCTTTTATAACGAACCCGGTTATAACGAACTTCCGGTTATAACGATCTAGAAAAAAAGTCCCGTTTTTTGTTCCATAAAATTGCAATAATAAAAAAAAATTGGGTTATAGTGAACCCGGCTATAGCGAACTTCCGTTTATAACGTACCTATTTGAGCTTGTCCGAAATGCACCGAATGACGAACTTGCAGGTAATTGTTACTCAGTTAAAAACCAAAACAAATAAAAGTACCCCTACATAGTTGTCATTTCTTTAATTCATTTTTTGTGCTTCGTTTCATCTAATTTTACGTAACTTTAAAAAAAAATCTAAAAGTAAAAAGGCAACATTGTTTGTGATTTAATATCAGTATAGGTAGGGTAAAAGCCTTTTCTGTTTCAAGTATTAGATACCTTTGCCAAAACTGTTTCAGTATTAGATACCTTTGTAGAACGGTATCTAATACTGAAACAGTTTTGACATTTACATATTTATTTCTTTAATTAAGTAAGGAAACCTTAAATGCGAGGTGAATTTAAATTGAAAAACAATCATTCTATTAATAATAATTTTTGTTATCAGACGTTTCTTTCAGAAATAACTTCATTAATATGTAGATATTCATAATTAGATACCGTTCCACAAAGGGGGCTTTTACCCTAGTTATATATATGAAATTACAATTATTTTAAAAAATGATAAAATACCCCTGTCGCAGCATTCTGCATAACATAGCGAATTTCCATTTACAAAAGTACGTTTTTCTCGGAAACTAGTTGATATAGAGTAATTGTAAATAAAAAACCTTTTTTATGTGATTTTTCCGCCTCATTCCGCCAAATTTTTTTCACGAAAAATGTCCAAAAAACCGTAAACGTTTTCACGAAATTTCTTAAAAATAAGATGTTTCGTTCTTGAGTTATCGTGCGGACACTTAGTAAACATATATATAAATGTGTCCGCACGATAACTCAAGAACGAAACATCTTATTTTTAAGAAATTTCGTGAAAATATTTACAGTTTTTTGGGCATTTTTCGTGAAAAAAATTTGGCGGAATGAGGCGGAAAAATCACATAAAAAAGGTTTTTTATTTACAATTACTCTATATCAACTAGTTTCCGAGAAAAACGTACTTTTGTAAATGGAAATTCGCTATGTTATGTAGGATGCTGCGACAGGGGTATATATGCACTTAGAATGTACATATAACTTCACACTTTATATAAGAAAAAATACCCCTGTCGCAGCATCCTGCATAACATAGCGAATTTCCATTTACAAAAGTACGTTTTTCTCGGAAACTAGTTGATATAGAGTATTGTAAATAAAAAAACCTTCTTTATGTGAATTTTCCGCCTCATTCCGCCAAATCTTTTTCACGAAAAATGTCCAAAACACCATAAACGTTTTCACGAAATTTCACACTTAGTAAACATATATATATATATATATATATATATATATATATATATATATATATATATATATATATATATATATATATATATATATATATAAATGTGTCCGCACGATAACTCAAGAACGAAACATCTTATTTTTAAGAAATTTCGTGAAAACGTTTACAGTGTTTTGGACATTTTTCGTGAAAAAGATTTGGCGGAATGAGGCGGAAAATTCACATAAAGAAGATTTTTTTTATTTACAATTACTCTATATCAACTAGTTTCCGAGAAAAACGTACTTTTCTAAATGGAAATTCGCTATGTTATGCAGGATGCTGCGACAGGGGTATTTTAGTTTCAGAATAAATCAATTTGGCACCAACAAACTCAAAAAATCATTTTATTTGAAGGCAATATTTTAAACAAATATGAGTCTCCACCCACCGCCGGAGGTTTCTAGAACCGCCTCGGTAGTGGATGGTGGGTCCAGAACTTGTTTTCTTATTTTCTCAAAAACTAGCTAACCTAGAATAATAGTTCAAAAACCTTTTTTATGTGATTTTTTTCCGTCTTTGCAATGGTGTAAAAAAATGTGGCGAAAACTCTTAAATTATAGCAAATTTTGGCAAAAAACTAATTTTTTGCAAGAACAAAAACCATGTTCCTGGCATCCGACGTGCTTGGCTGAAGAACTCATCCAAGATTTTTGGACTTTCAACGTTGTCACCAAATTTCGTAAAGCTAGCAGTTTTTCCTGAAGAGCTATCGTGCTGATACATATATACATACATAAACCGATACATACATACATATATATATATATATATATATATATATATATATATATATATATATATATATATATATATATATATATATAAATTTTAGTGAATATTATTTTTGGGTTCTAGGGGCCTCAAAACAAATTTCTGCCATAGTCGCGGGCTGAACTTCCACCATGAGCAAGGCTGGAATAGCGAGTTTCCATTCTGGAAATTCGCTAAAAACATAATATTTGTAACGAATTTAATTTGATAAAATCAACAGTGTTAATAACAATTCAGGAAAAACAAATATCGCTTGGCTTTTCGAAATTTAGCAATTTGGGAAAATCGAAAGTCGTTTGATTTTCCAAAATTCAAAAAATTTGAGAAATCGAATTAAACTGTGTACACACTCAAGTAGTAGGTACAAAATTTAAAAAAAAAAAATTTAGAAAAATCAGTATACATTATAACCTTGATGAAACTCTGCATTTGTCAGTAAACATGAAAATGTAGGAATTAGTGGTGCACTTAATGAATGCAGAGAAGATGAGAATGAAAATTCTCAATCAATTTGCATATATACATTATGTATTACGTTATTTTATACTGATTTTTATAATACAATAATGTTATTTTATTTAAATAGAAAGGTATAAATACAACACGAATAAAAATATCCTTCTCTGGTTATACCGAACTTCGGTTATAACGACCCGATTTTTGCGGTCCCATCATGTTCGCTATAATCGGAGAATACTGTAATTACATATTGTTTTATATCTAAATATTCTGTTACCCTTGGAAAACGAGACAACGTATTAATTAAATAAATAAATTAATTAAATAATATGAAATGTGGACGAAATAAGAAAAGTGGAAATATAAGCACGAGCAAAGAATTATCCTTACCAAAAAATAGGAAATTTTCAACCAACTTTTCTACACGAATGCTTCAAAATTCTCCAACTTCGTAACTCGTAACAAAGTAACTGCGTTAAAATAACCGTAGACAAAATAACCGAAAGGCAAAATAACGGTTTTTCTATGACATTCGTCTTCATATCTAATTTTTTGTCTATTGGGAGCTAAAAAAATCCCAGTCATATCATGTTTGCATGTACCCTAACTCGAAGCAAAATCCTAATTAAGAATAAAGAAGAAAATGAATACGAAGCCCCAGTGAAACCTTAATTGAAATTCCTGATGTCGGTTTCATATTTTTTTAATGGTGCATACGATTTTTGTGAAAAATAGGCGTCAGAGACGCATCACTAAAACCTCATTTTGAGGCAAAAGCTAATTATTTACAATTGAGACTTCTCAAAAGTATCATATCCCTTTTAGTCGCGGAATCAAATTCTTACATAAAGGTTTCTTTCTTTTTGAATTTTCTATTTGACAAATCAAATGCATTATTTCTGTCATTAAATAAATAAATATCCTCGGACTTTCAATAATTAGATTTTCAAAATTTTCCCCTTATAATAACCGCTTTGGTTATAATATTCATTATATTTTTTTTTCTTTCATTTGTAGAAAAAATGAAAAAATGAAATTATTCATATATTAGGAAAAATAGAATTCGAACGGTTTCAGCCATCCGTTTCTATGCGAACAATAAATTGCGAATACGTTTTATTAAACGTATACGTTTTTTTTTCCAGAAACTACTTCTTTGAAAAAGCGTTCGTAAACTGAGAATTGCGTATACGTTTTATTTGCGAATGATTTCAGGAAACGAGCTCCTGGTCGTGTAATATGAAATGTCGTTTTGCCACCATTTCGTCTACCGTGTAATTCAGATACATATCGACACTTTATTGAGCATTAAAGAAATATTTAAAAGCCGTTTTTAGCGTTCCGTAAAAAAATAAATAAAAAAGACTTCAGTGTTCGTCCGTCCGTTCGTATGGCACAGCCATGTATCTCATTTATCTCAACTACCATTGAATTGAAATTTGGTACACTGATAGATGTCGTTTGTCTAAATCTAATCCAGGTAAAATAATACGGTACTTGACTGTATTTAAAATTTGTGTCAAATATTAAATAATTGTATGCATTATCATTACATATGTCCAATTTCAATGATGAAACATAAAAAAATTTGATAACTATTTAGAAATTTTATTTTGAAAATCACCATTTTTCAACAAATATTCAAATTAGTGAAAACGCGTCATTTCTTGAAAATAACGTAACATTTTGTAGCTAGATATGTCGATTTTGATAATTTTCATCGGTGAGATGAAATTGTGTTTTCTTTTGAATATTTCTATTAGCTTATATATGTATATAGTAATAATAATCGGTCAGAATTCTAATAAATACTTGTTTTTACTTTGACATTTTGTGAATATAATCACACAACAACAATCATAGTTTTGAGGTTATAAATATTGACATTGACGTTTAGTTGCTTCAAACTGTGACGTCACTATAGTGTATTTAAAATTTAAAATTGTAGGGTTATTTTTTTGATGATTTTTTACAGAATCTGTCGAAAATCAAAAAATCATTTAACTTATATGGAAAAACAATGCTTTTAGAATATTTTTGTAACTTCAGTCAAGTACCCTATTTTAGAAATCGTTTTATTTTTACTCGAAAAGGGGTTATAAATGTGGAGTTGAAATTTATAAGTGCGATACCAAGGTCAACTGGGATATCATTTGAAAGGGCTTTAATTATACATTTCAAAACCACTTTTTTTAAAATTTTGAGTCGCGTTGGTTTTTGAATTATGGCCAAAAATGTACGAAAAAATACCGTTCCCCTTCCCTTATCACTAAAGTTTCCGAACCGAAAAATTTGAAAAAATTCATATAAATAAGGGATTCCATATATATTACAGGAAAAATAAAACGAACTTCCAAATGTGTGTAGTTTTTAGAGAAATTGGAAAAATATCCGTTGATTTAATCGAAAAATTGTTCAAATAAGAGTTGTAGATATCGACGGGGGCAATCGATTACTATAGTCAGGAGCTTTATAGCTCTTATGGTTTTCGAGCTATGATACAAACTTTTAAATGAGACTATATATTAATTTTTCGATAAAACTCATCTAATGCATTAATTAACAACATAAATGAGCAAAAAAATTTTTTCTACCCGAGTTTAATTTTTTAATTTTTCTTTATCAGACGGTAAAAATATGCATATGTACTTGAGGCTACTTCAACCGATAGTGTTTTGCTTGGTTATATTTCCATTACATTCCATTACACACACACACACACACACACACACACACACACACACACACACATATATATATATATATATATATATATATATATATATATATATATATATATATATATATATATATATATATATATGTGGGTGTGTGTGCGTGTGTGTGTGTATGTAGGTATAATATATCTGTGTCCGCACGATATTCTGGAACGAAATGTCCTACTAAAATTTGGTGAAAATGCTGGAAATCTCAAACTCTTGGATGAGTTCTTCAGCCAGACTCGTCGAATGCCAGGAACATGGTTTTTGTTCTTGCAAAAAATTAGTTTCTTGCCAAAATTTCCACTTATTCAAAAATTTTTGCGAAATTTTTTTACACCATTTAAATAAAGGAGAAAAAATTACATAAAAAAGGTATTAATTTCGAGGGTCCAATGTAGGTTGTTTTTTGTTATGTCATCTTCGATGACATATTAATATGGTTGTGTGACTGAATAATTATTGAGTTGTACATCCATATTGAATAAACGCAAGAGGGCTGTAGAGTTAACAACTATAGAGTTAACAAAAAATCATAAATTAACACTTTCACTGAGATGACATTACTTAGTGCGTGTCAAAAACACGCATTTGACGAATTTTTTAAATATAAATCTTAATCTTAATAATATTATAAATGTGAAAGTTTGGATGTTTGGATGTTTGTTGCTCAATCACGTTAAAACGGTTGGACCGATTTTGATAAAATGTTATATTCACTCTTTTTATACACTGAATTAACACATGGGCTAAATTTTATCCCGGTTGTAAGTTCCTGAGGGATACAAAAGCAATTAATCAAACACGCCTCAAAAAATTAAACGTAATTAGATAAAATCTGGTACACAGGCACAATTTATCCTGAGTTAACACATAGGATAAACTTATGTCCATTAAAGGATCCCGTGTGATTTTGGTGAAATTTAATGTAAAGACTCTATTTACTATGAACACATACATATATAGTAATAATTTTTAAATAGTTTTAGTCAGGATAATTTTATCCCAATTGAAGGTTCCTGGGGGAAGAAGGGGGAATACAAAACGGAGGATGGGGATCGATTTCAATGCGGGCGAAGCCGCGGGTCAAAGCTAGTAATGGAAATAAAATCAATAATTATTAAAAAAAAAATAGTCCAAAATAAAGAAGTAAACGATAATAATAAATTTTAAATGACAGTACAAAAGAAAATTAGCGCCACGAGTGGTAAAAAAAGAAAACGTAATATATACCATTTTCGCGGACAATTATTCTGGCAATTTCCCCGTTTGAGTTCGTGGTCTTTGTGTAGTGTCCATGTTTATAATGTTGGTATTGGTATATAACTCGGTTTATGTTGATTGACAATAACTATAGATATAAATGAAATATTGAATAGATCCCTTTCGTCACTTTCATATTCAATTAATCATTATATATCAATAAACGGGTGTGTATTGTTGTAGGAGCCTACACGGCCCACACTGACTAACATAAACAAACACAGTCTGTATCACGAATTAGGTAGGTTTTTATAATTCATTCAATTCGTTCATACCGTAAAAGCCATCAACTTTACTTGTTGAATTTAACTTTACCATACCTCGCTTTATATTAAAAAAATCACAGGCCGATCCGGATAATTTTCCCAATCACTTTGTGATTTTTAATTTACATATGTGGTTTTTGGTCATGTTAACCAAGGAAGTCGAGTGCTTAAAGTTTCAATTTAGCTGAACGATAAGTGCACATATGAATACTACGTGCGTTTAAATGCAGACAAAAGTCTGTCATACGTAGTAATGTTTCACAAGCACTCGATAATATTTAAAATTGAAAAATTGTAACTGCTTCTCGCATTATAGAGAGTACATACACATAAGTGATTGAATGTTGTCTGTGTCGGGCGCATGTCAAGCAAAAGATCGATGGTGTAATGGATATGACACCTGGCTAGTTACCAGGAGATTCTAGGTTCGATTCCCGGCTGATCCGGATAATTTTTTCAATCACTTTGTGATTTTTAATTTACATTAATACCTATATCATAATTGGAACACCTGTCAAAAATTTGAAATTTATTACGTTTCATTGTTAGATATGATTTGGAATTAAGGAGAGATTCGCTAAAAAAAAAAATGTTCCTTAAGGTGTTAGAAACATTCTCCTATTTTTTTTTATTTAAAAAAAAAATCAAAAATCAAAACGTTATACGCATTTTAGTGCACCCACTTTACTATACTTCAAATTAGATAAAAAAACTAAATTTCTCGAAAGTACGTTTTTCGACATGGTTCCTCATGTATCTTAAAAAGTATATGAGATATCGACATATATCAAAGTGAATATTACCATCATTTTGGCAGGAACTAGGATCTTTTGGTTCCGTAATATATTTTCAAAATAGCGGCTGTTTATAGTTGAGAAGAAGGACTTTTGAAAATTTATTTTCAAAATGCGATTTCTCCCTGGTTTTTTATTTTCTTTCTTAGATCCTAATTAGTGCCACAACTGTATAAATATATATATTTTTAGAAAATTCTATATTTTTTGTTTTTGGTTCACTGGGGATTTCAGAACGCAAGGAAGCATCAAGGTGGAAAAATCTCGCAGTGTCCACTTCAAAGCCATTTATACCCAGTTCATTTTTGAATTTAAAAAAAATAAATATATATTTTAATCTAAAGACATGTAGAAATAATGTTGTATATTTAGTTTTTTAATAAAATATTTATTTGTATAAAAAAAATAAAGGTCCATTTTTGATGTTTTTTTGACGAATCTCTCCTTAATAACAAAATGTCAACAGCAGTGGAATATTTAACAATATTTTACAGTATCTTTCACATTTCACCAAAAAAAGATGGGCTGGCAAAATTTAGGAATTCGTTGACATCATAACCTATTACTGTTTTCTTAATTTTTTGACTAGTAATTTAAATTTCTGGAAAATTTATAAATCCAAAATTTTTTATCAGTTGATTTCATTAAACCAGTTATTAAATAAATATAACTAAATTAGGGTAACTTCAAAAATGCATCACTGCTTGCATGTGGCAGAGTCAAAAGTTCAAAAACGTATCAGACGCATCACAACGAAAAATCAAAAGTTCATTTTTGTATTTGATGCGTCAAAACAATACATCAAGAAATTTGGTGATGCGTGTCCAAGATGCATGTCATGTGTATAATGTCGAATTATAAACTACTTGCCATATTATGTAGGTATTAACACCAACAGGAATAATTCCGAAAAATGAATGTATTTACCTTTGATTAAAATTGTTTAAACTATTTGAACACATCTTGCACTCAAAATAGCTATGTAATATTTTTTATTCAAATAATTTTAATATTTTCAATTTCAAGTATGTTCAAGTTGAAATTCAAAGATAATATACCTATACAAGGACTGTATTGCTATATTATCTATAGTCTACATATCATACTACATTATCTGTCTTATCTATAGCCAAATCAGTGGCTAAGTGATGCCAATATCCCGTTCAAAAACATCTAACGTGCATCAAATTTCAAGAGAGCATCAGCAGCGCATCATGTAGTATTAAACGTAACCGAAAAATCATGATGCTGCATCGATGCGGTAAAGTTTACATTTTTGAAGTTACCCTTAATTTCGTCTTCATTTTATTCTTTGAATCAAAAATTATGGTAAAGTTACGTGGGTCTACGGTATTCGTTTTACGTGGCCACTGGCTACGCTGGCTACCGTTTAAAGTTGAATGTTATGTAGTTTTTTTAAATTTTATTTTTATTTACTAAAATTAATATGAATGACCGGCTTGGTCTGGCCTGTAACAATGTTCTAATGTCCAATAGGTATATTTATGCATCGGATGGATACAAGACGTATAAATCGTATAATTTGGTATTTTACAGCACACACATATTATTAATATTAAAGTATAGGATATTTTTAGCTTAATGTTAAAAATAGTTTCCTCAGCCAGTTAAATTACTGCTTGGTGGATTGCTTGTACTGTGCTTGTATGGCTTATAGCGCGTACAGTGCTCTACTGTATATATGTATACAATAATAATATCAGCAGTACTTAAAATATTACTCTACTAGAGGTGTAGAGGTACTTGTGTTACCAGTGTTTATTAAAATATGTACAAAGGTAAATGAACCCCCCCCCCAAAAAAAAATACCCCTGTCGCAGCATCCTGCATAACATAGCCAATTTCCGTTTACAAAAATTAATTTTTCTCGGAAACTAGTTGACATAGAATAATAGTTTAAAAACCTTTTTATGTGATTTTTTCTCCTCTTTTCAATGGTGTAAAAATCTTTCGCAAAAAATTTTGAATAAGTGAAAATTTTGGTAAAACTAATTTATTCACGAAAAATGCCCCAAAAATCATGTTCCGGGCATCGGACGTGTCTGGCTAACGAACTTGTCCAACGATTTGGGACTTCCAACATTTTCATCAAATTTTGTAAAAATAGGACCTTTCGTTTGAGAGTTATCGTGCGGACACATATATATTATACATACATATATACATCTATACACACACACACACACACACACACATATATATATATATATATATATATATATATATATATATATATATATATATATATATATATATATAATATATATATATATGTCTTGGTCTTGCTCTTGGTATACATAATCTTGGTCTTGGTCTTGGTCTTAGTCTTACAAAAAATGCAAGACCAAGACAAGACTGCAAGACCAAGACTAATTTTGCTCATCACTAAAGTTTGCATGATATGAAAACGAAACTCAACTCTTCAAAAATTTTACTTAAAATTATTGTAAAATTTAATTCGACCTTAACATATTCAAATCTTGACTACGCTACGATTGCAACTTCTAAATAAAATTATGAAAATCATCTACTCGAAGTACATTTCTTATCGACGTGTCTTAAAAATAGTAGTAGCTACACAACTTGAGTCAGAAAAGTTTGACTTAAGAGAACTGCAACTCTAGTAACAAATTTAACTCAAGTGACATTGCAACTCGAATTATTAAAAAATTGAGTCAATTAAATCAATTTACATTTAACTTATTGTTATTACATTTAACTTATTGAACTTATTGTTACTTACATTTAACTTATTGAATTTGTTAGACTTCAAGTCGTTCAATTCAAGTTCTATAATTAATATTGTATACACATAAATTTGAGTATACATGCATTTTCATTTTAAATGTAAAATGGATTCAAATTTTCATTTTAAATACAAAATGGAAAATGGTTTGACCGACCTTATTTAAAATAGAAAATGCAAAATGCCATTTTGTATTTTAAATACATATTTAAAATGAAATCATTTTAAATTGTTCCCAGCCCTGCATTATGAGCCATTAAGGTAGTAGTCTGGTAACTCGCGCTGTTTTTCATGCCTATTTTTAGGGGCATTTTTTTGAGAAAGAACAAACGAAAAGTAAAAAAAAAAATTTTAATAAATTAAATTTTGTTTTATTATTATTATTATCACTTGAAGTTGGCGCCTTAAGGGGGGTGTTCATGTCAGAAACGGCCAATAAACTAATTTTTTTCGAATCTCGTTTTTTGTTTTTATTTCGTTCTGTGGTTCTTTGCAAACACGATGATAAACATGGCCAAAAAAAATTTTTTTTCAAGTAGAAAAATATTTATTTTTGAGCCGCTGCACAGCCAAGTTGCTGGTCCTTTGCAGATAACGCTCGCCCCCTCTCGCGATTTAATCAGTAATATTTAGTTTTGGTGTGTACGCGAGTTATAGTATGCACTAAGATAATGTTCTTTTATTTGCATGCCTTTGTAGACGTTTTAATAAACAGTGAATAAACCGCTTCTTTTGATATTATTTTTTTTTACCGTTTCCCGAAACTTGTGTTTTTCCCGACAAGGAAAATCATATCTCAAGTTCTAGAAAAGGTAGAGACTTAATTTTTTGTTTATTTTGTTCATAAACATATTGCGCATAAAGTGGAGTATGCTTTTTCCATTTGAATAATTGTAACTATTTTTAAACAATTTTTTAAAATAAAAAATTGGGTTTTATAATTTTTAGAACTTTGGGATTACAATTTTATAGTTAATTTTTAAAATTACCTGAAACCCATACTCAGCTTTATGGACAGGTTCTTTAGGAATAAAATAATGAAAAAATATTTAAATAATATTCATTACTTTTTGAGATATGGCGTTCCTTGTAAACGCTTAAAAACTTGTAAAAAAGGACCCCCTCCCCCCACAGGGAAGAGTAATGAATGTTTCAAAAACAAAATTTTCTATTTGAAACCATCCCTAATTTGAAAAAAATTTCAACAAGCAAAATAATCATAAATAAAAAAGTTGCTTTTTTATTTGAACCCTCCCTTAAAAAAAAGCACATGGATGGCCCGGGTGATTTGTGGAGTTTATTTGTCACAAACACAATAATACTTCTTAAATGAATATAAAATGAATATTTATTAAAGTATTAAAGAATTTACACCGATTGGAGTATAACTTATATTTTTCACAGTATTGCTGTTGTCGCGCCATTTAAAGAATTGTCATTGTCGGCTTTATTCCCTCACGTTGTTGTTTTTTAGTTCCTTCGTGTGTCTCACACAGCGCTCGTGCTGGTTACTCGTACCAACCTCGCCACAGATTTTGACTCTTGGGGACATCTGAAATCAAAAATTCTTAATTAGTCTTAATCTATAGATATGTCATTTTGGTCGGAACTAGAATCACTAGAATTATGAAATTTTACCGAAAAATAACAAAATGGCGGGCCTCGAAAAAAAAGTCATTTTTTTGTCGCACAAAAAGGGTTGTAAAATGGAAAGTTAGGCGTGAAGAAAATTAATTCTAGTTCCGACGAGAACTACAAGTGTGTCGAATAACCAGTTTAAGTTTCAGAGCAATCGGTTGAATAGAAAAAAAGTTATGACCCGGGCCGACCATAAAAACGCTGTTTTGAGAAAAACGCGTTTAAAGTTTCAGCAACAAATTTTCATAAATAAACTCTTACTTACATTAACCGTCGATGCCCAACCGCTTGCAACTGCCGGTCGACCTGTGGCGCCCACCTATGAGGCGCTCTCGAAAATTCGTTGTAATTCGGTTCCTATTTGGAATTTCGGTCTAAAATTTTCACAGTATATTCTCAATATATTGTACTTTCGAATTAAGCAAAAAAAAATTTCGATTTTTTCAATCCAAGTTACCAAACTACCACCTTAAATTTTAATTTTTTTTAAATACACATGGTATGGCAAAGTTGTTATTAGTAGGTAAAGTTGGCTGTTTTACGGTATGTAATTTAATATATTTAGTTACTTAGGATTAATATACATTTGTATATTGTATACTGGCAATATTATTACTTAATTGTAAAAATATTTGTCGATATAAGATTTAATTTAATCTTATATTGCAATAAGGCTGTCTACACAATCAATGAAATAAGGAATAAGAAATAAGAAATAAGGAATAAGAAGTATGCCATCTAGTGACGTTGAGTGGAACTTTGACGTAACTGCTCATAGATATAAATATGTAGGTACTTTTGTATGTCAAAATTCGTGATTTTTTTCACTTTAGTGACAAAAAAAGTCATCATGAACGTTATTTTTTCATGAATTTTGATGTACAAAAATACTTAAATGCATATACCTGTGGGCAGTTACGTGAAAGTTCCATTCAACGTCACTAGATGGCATACTTCTTATTCCTTATTTCTTATTCCTTATTTCATTGATTATGTATGACCCATAAAGTATCGATATTACGTAATTATTGTAGGTATGAAAACTGTACCAGAAGTACAGTATAATCGCAGTATTTTTTTCCTGTTTTTCTGCGATTTTTTCTGACTTTTTTTATACAATTTTTTTAAACTTTTTTAAATATCCATCAGAGTGCATAATGAGAAAGTAAAGTAAGAAAAAGTAAGAGATTTGAATATTTATTTGTGGTAAAGTTACTTCCCAGTGAACATAGAATGTAAATGTGATGTAACAAGGAAATAACAAGTTACGTAACTTTTTGACTTATGAGTGACATAACAATTATATAAAATTGGAGTTTTATGTTATATACCTAATTGTAACGTAACAGTTACATGCCATTGTGACTGTAATAAAATGTCACATTTGTGACTGCTATGTTACGTTTAGATGATGTATCAAGGTTGCTTTGATAAAACGTCACAGTGTGACTCTTATGTTATGTCTTCGCAACCTAACAATGTTACTTTGATAAAACCTTACAGAACTGACTCTTATGTTATGTTGTTGTGACGTATCAACGTTACTTTAATGAAATGTCACAACTATGACTCTTTTGTTATGTCCTGATGACCTAACAATGTTACTTTGAACAAAACGTCACAACAGTACTCTAAATGTTATGTTTTTGTGACGTATTAACGTTGTTTTAATGAAATGTCACAATCATGACTCTTTTGTTATGTTTTTGTGACGTATCAATATTAATACAACATTTCATTTGTCACTTTTGTGAAATGTTTTGTTACCATATTAATTTTAAATGTATCCATTTAAAGGTTTAATTCGTGAGGAATTATCCATTTAAAGATTCCTGCAGTTTTTCAATCTATCCCCTGTAGGCGTCTGATGTAATTAAATTTTATCCATCCATTTTTGTATAAGTTGATTTATGTTATTTGTTGTATGGGTTATGGGGTTATATTATATAATATAACCCCATAATATATGATATGACCCCATAATATATATAATATAACCCCATAACCCATATAACAAATAACATAAATCGACTTATACAAAAATGGATGAATGAAATGGATGAACGAATGGTTTATTAATACTGATACGTCACAAAAACATAACAAGAGAGTCATGATTGCGACATTTCATTAAAACAACATTAATACGTTGTTAAAACAACGTTAATTTTGTTACATATTAATTTAAAAATGAAACTTTTATGAAAATTCTTGTAAGGCTTTAATATGAAGGCTTTATTTATTATTTTGTGATATATATATATATATATATATATATATATATATATATATATATATATATATATATATATATATATATATATACATATATATATATGTATATATATATATATATATACATATATATATATATATATATATATATATATATATATATATATATATATATATATATATATATATATATATATATATATCAGAATTAATAAGTGAGTTTGGTCTAGTGGTTAAGACTGCCGATAATTTAAGAGATGTTTCAGCTTGGATAATGGATCGAATCCTGGAACAGCCAACAATAAAAAAAATAATAATAATAATTTAGGTGTATGTATATGTCAATAAGTTGGTAATATTTGTATGTAATGTTAATAAGAAACAAAAAAAAGGAATTTTGAATTTGCTTTTTGCAAAAGAAGGCGTAATTTTTATCTATAAGGTAACATCAAAGTTATATTTTCCTAAAACGTAACAGGAACATAACAATGTTACGTCACATTGTTACGTTTATGAGTGGGAAATTGTAAGTTACATGTGAGTCACATGTGACTTTCAGTTCTGTCACTGTGACATAAAATTTACAGAAAAATGTTCACTGGGTTATTGACTGTTTTTAAACATTTAGTTAGTACGTTGCATTAGAATGTAAATTACTGCATCATTAAGTTCCTTTACATATGTATTTATCTCAGTTTTAAGAATTAGATAATAGAAAATATATTTTATCTTTATACGCATTTTTTTTCGAATTTTGGGAAAATGTTTTGAGCCTCGAAATTTGAGCTTTTATTTTTACTAACATATAAAAAATAAAAAGACATACAGTAAAAACTCTTTTTATGCGGTCTTTTAATTTTTTAAAATGTCTATCAAAATGCATAAAAAAAAGAAAGTTAGGAAAAGTAAGTAAGAGATTTGAATATTTATTTGTGGTAAAGTTACTTATTGACTGTTTTTAAACATTTAGTTAGTACGTTGCATAAGAATGTAAATTACTGCATCATTAAGTTCCTTTATATATGTATTTATCTCAATTTTAAGAATTAGATAATAGAAAATATATTTTATCGTTGTATGCATTTTTTTTCGAATTTCGGGAAAATGTTTTGAGCCTCGAAATTTGAGCTTTTAATTTTACTAACATATAAAAAATAAAAAGACATACAGTAAAAACTATTTTTATGCGGTCTTTTAATTTTTTTTAAGTGTCCATCAAAATGCATAATGGAAAAAGAAAGTAAGGAAAAGTAAGAAATCTGAAGATTAACTTCTGATAAATTTATAATTAGGTAATTATAATTTAAATTTATTTATTTAAATTTATAATTATAATTTATACTTATTGATTGTTTTTAAACATTTAATCAGTACATTGCACAAGTATATAAGTTATTGCATCATTAAGTTTCTTTACATATGTATTTATTGTAATATTTGTTATATTATAAAAATAAAATAAAATGTTCTCATGTGTAAATTAAGACTATACCTTGCTTAGAAAAGCAACTTCTGAGGAAATCGTGAACGTTTTGAGTCATGTATGCTGTCCCGATCGACTGCATAAAAAAAGGATATCCTGTATTTCGAAATAAAATATGACGTTCAGATTGAAATATTCTAGATGAACTTTATCACATTTGTGTACAGGTAAACCTTTTTTTATGCGTTGGATAGGGACTGCATAAAAAAAATCGCACAAAAAAAAATATACTTAAAAATATCATAAATACAGTCGACTCTCGTTAATTTGAAACTCGAGGGACTCTTAAAATATTACGAATTATAGAGAGGTTCGAATTATCGCAGGTAAAAATTTTAATTTTTTAAGCATTTGCGATGAATGAACTTGAACTTGTCTCAAAATGTACTTACAATCTTCCTGTCTCTTTCTCTCTGCAGCTTTGAATTGTCGAGTGTTTGACGCCGATGAGTTCGAATTAACGCGTCGTTTTGTTACGTAGAAATGATTTTTTCGTTCGAATTACCAAGTGTATAAAAATGTATTGTTTTAGTTCGAAATATAAAAAGATTTTGTAGGGAACTCGTGATACCTTTGAATTATAGAGAGTTTCGAATTATCGCAGGTTTGAATTAACGAGAGTTTCCTTTGGTCCAAATTTTTAAAGGAACTTTTTTTATGTGGTGGATCGGGACCGCATAAAAAAAGTTTCATCGAAAATACTAAAACTCAAAACGCTCAAAACCTCACGATTTCCTTAGAAGTTGCTTCTCTAAACAATATAATATTTTATTGTAGTTTTTAATATTATGAAAATTATGAAAAAACTAAATGATGCAATAACATATTCTTATGCAAAGTACTGATTAAATGCTTAAAAACCATTAATACCCCTGTCGCAGCATCCTGCATAACATAGCGAATTTCCGTTTATAAAAGTTAGTTTTTCTCGGAAACTAGTTGACATAGAAAAATAGTTTAAAGACCTTTTTTATGTAATTTTTTCTCCTCTTTTAAATGGTGTAAAGAAATTTCGCAAAAATTGTTGATTAAGTGGAAATTTTGGCAAAAAACTAATTTTTTGCAAGAACAAAAACCATGTTCCTGGCATCCGACGTGTCTGATTAACGAACTCGTGCAACGGTTTGGGACTTCCAATATTTTCACCAAATTTCGTAAACCTAGGACATTCCGTTCGAGAGGTATCGTGCGGACACACACACACACACACACACACACACACACACACACACACACACACACACACACACACACACACATATATATATATATATATATATATATATATATATATATATATATATATATATATATATATATATATATATATATATTTCACGAAGAATTTTTTCAACCTTCTCCCAAAAATTCTTCGTGAAATTTATATATCCCAAAAAAAAATATTGTTGTAATATATATATATATATATATATATATATATATATATATATATATATATATATATATATATATATATATATATATAGGGTGATCCAGAATTATGTACCGTAATTGCTGGAGCTGATAGTATGTTCAAAAATAATGGTACCTTTTCGTCTACACTTTTTTCCAAAACTCAGCAATAAGGAAGATAAAGCAGAGGGGTAAAATGTAGAGGGGTGGAACGAAACTGACTTCTTTTTTTTAAAATTTTTTTTAGGCGCTTTTGATTACTGGATTCATATTATAGGGGCACGTATGAACATTAAGATAATTAAATTTATGGTATCAATTATTCGACCACTTATGATTAGGGGATAATTTGAAAATAGATACTTCTACTTTAAATTACTCGAAAACGGTAATATTTATCGAAATGTAACAAGTATACCTTTTTTGCGTGAAATTGTCTGAGGAATTATATTATCAGGGATTTTGTTTAAATAATTGCAAATTAAAAAAGAAAAGACGTGATAACTCACACCTACCACCCAAAACCACCCCTTAGTCATGAGTGGTGGAATATGTTGACATAAATTTAATCCTTCTAGCGCAAAATAAGTACTCCTAAAATATCAATCCGTTATTCAAAAGCGTTTAGAAAATATTTAAGAAATAATGGTTTTCGTTTCACCCCTTTACAGAGTTGTATCTCCCTTATTATTGAGTTTTGAAAAAAAGTGTACATGAAAAGGTACCATTATTTTTGAATGTACCCGGGCTCAGGTCGCGTTATGACAGTGGCTATAATAGCTGAATTCCATTCTGGAAATTCGCTAAAAAGTGTTTTTATCAAAGAAAGTCATTATAGTTAACGTTTACGTTTCTTACTTTCTCTTGATTCTGATTCATATTATGCATTTTAATGACCATTTTTTTAAAAACCGTATAAAAAAAAAATCGCACAAATTGACCACATAAAAAACGGTTTAGTTGTACATACAAATTGCTAAATAATATTGTTATTGTGTATAAATTAATATAAATTGTAACTATCAAACAGTTGTTTCAATTAGGGTGAATTTCGGGGTAGAAATAAATATATAATTCTCTATTAATTGTACATATGGGGCAAATTAGGGATACGGTCTGCTGGTGTATGTTGTTTTTTTAAATTTTATTTCATTTTGCCACTTCAAAACATTTCAAATGCGTTTACTATTTGTGTTACATACAATTACGTATATTTGAAAGTGATACATAAATAAAAACTTGAAACACGTTTTTCTCGAAATTATAATTATGTATTATATTTCATGGCACTACTTAAAAAAATAATAATAATTGAAATAAAGTAATTTTGTATAGTTTGGATAAAACGCGTTTAAAGTTTTTTGTGGCTATAAAATTTGAAATGTTTAAGGGGAGGTTTACTTGAGAGTCGTTAAAAAAATCGATTTTTTTTTTTTTTGCAGAAATTGGTAGCTAATTATGTGTAGAATATGTTCCCAAAGTGATTTTACTGAAAATAATTTAAAAACAAGATTCTTGCACATTAACCGAATCCAGCTTTCTATAAAAAAAAAATTCAAAAAACGTAGTTCACGCAATAATGAGTATTAAATATAAAATTTTGAAAATACGTTTCTTTATATATATTTTATAATATCTCGGAACTACATTTTTGGAATTGGTGGACACGATAACTCAAAAACTATTCGATGGATCCTTTTTTTTTAATTTTTTATTTTAAAGATAATTCAATTCTTCGGCACCTCTACCTAAGTTCGATACACTTTCATAATTTTTTTTATTTTTAAGTTTACTTTAAAGAGTGAAAAATAAGATAAAAATCGTAATCGAAAGTTCAAACAATAATATCAAATTTATTGATATTATAGGTAGAGGTGCCGGTACTCTTCATATATTTTATAAATTTTTTTTGTTTTTGGATTTCGGTGGTTTATTACCGGCGCTAGGATGTCCGCCAACAAGGCATTGGATTTTCGGATCGTCACACTGCAGTATCCATAAAATGGAGAATTTTTTATATTTTTCCTTGAAAATTTTTTTTTTTGTGTAGTTTAATACTTAATAAATATGTGCACAAAATTTGAAATTGATATTTACTTCCGTCTTGAGAAAAAAATTCTAGAAAAATACATAATTTTTAAGGACTCTCGAGTAAACCTCCCCTTAAATAAGTTTGTAGCTAAGGGGCGATTCGTTAAAAAAGAATCGACTTTTTTTCTTCATAATTAATTATGTTCTTTAAAGTGTTAGAAATATTCTCCTAAAATTTTATTTAAAAAAAAAATTAAAAATCAAAAAGTTATGGACATTTTAGTACGAACACGTTACTACAAAAAAAAAAAAAAACTTCCCCGATACCGTCATTTTGGTAGGAACTAGGATCTTTGGTTCCGTAATATATTTTCAAAATGGCGACAGTGTATTTCTCGCTAATTTTTTTTTCTTATTGTGAGATCTTACAAGTAAAGGTCCCGAGGCCGGACCTATCGATTTTGATGAAACTTAAATATGTTGTAGAACACTAAAAACTAAGGGACACGTATTTCTTTTTATCTGCGGAAAAACGGTTTGAAGGGGTGAAATCGCCCTCCAAAAATTGGGGTAAAAATTTAATTTTTCAAATATCTCGAAAACAGTAAGAGATAGAGCAAAAGTTTGAATTGGCGATATTACTCTTTTTTAAAGAGCTATCTATTGATATGCAATTTGTTCAAATTACATCAACAGGGGTGGTTGGGGGTTAAAATTTGGGGGTTAATTTTACAAAAAGGGGGTGAAAAATAAACAATATAAAAATTTTGTTTATAGATTTGAAATCTACGTCAAAAAATCTAGTTGACCTGTTTTTGCTCAATATCCTAATATTAAATCTAGGGGTAGTTAACTAGAGGGTGACTATGTCGAATAATCGTACTATTTGGGTATTTCAAGAAGTTCTTCTTCATGGAAAACAGCTTAAGACAATTAGAATAACGTAGAAATGAAATTCTCGAATTCAAAGTTGAGTTTGAGCAACATTGGAGAGGGGGTGAGTCACCCTCTTAAATTACATACTACTTTACATACACTAATTTTTGCAATTAACACACTGACAGGGGGTAATAATGTCACAATAGATGGTTCTGAAGTTAGACTATCGTATTAAGGTTTTTACTAGGTTTCGTTATTTTAGGTTAGGTTATGTAATTTTCGGTATCGATAATTTTCGATAAGGAAAACTAGAATATCCATTAAAAAACAAACCTAATAAAGACCTTACATATGATAATCCAACTTCAGAACCACTTATTGTGACATTATTTTACCCACTATCAGTGTGTTAATAGCAAAAATTAGTGTATATAAACAAGTATGTAATTTAAGAGGGTGACTCACCCCCTCTCCAATGTTGCTCAAACTCAATTTTGAATTCGAGAATTTCATTTCTACGTTATTCTAATTGCCTTAAGCTATTTTCCATGAAGAAGAACTTCTTGAAATACCCAAATAGTACGATTATTCGACATAGTCACCCTCTTGTTAACTACCCCTAGACTTAATATTAGGGCATTGAACAAAAACAGGCCAATTAGATTTTTTGACGTAGATTTCAAATCTGTAAACAAAATTTTTATATTGTTTATCTTTCACCCCCTTTTTGCAAAATTAACCCCCAAATTTTAATCCCCAACCACCCCTGTTGATGTAATTTGAACAAATTGCATATCAATAGATAGCTCTTTAAAAAAGAGCAATATCGCCAATTTAAACTTTTGCTCTATCTCTTACTGTTTTCGAGATATTTGAAAAATTAAATTTTTACCGCAATTTTTGGAGGGCGATTTCACCCCTTCAAACCGTTTTTCCGCAGATAAAAAAAAATACGTGTCCCTTAGTTTTTAGTGTTCTACAATATATTTAAGTTTCATCGAAATCGATAGGTCCGGCCTCGGGACCTTTACTTGTTAGTGCCATAACTGAATATGTATATACATTTTCAGAAAATTTCTGATTTTTTTATTTTGGTTCACTGGGAATTTCAGAACGCGAGGAACCATCAAGGTGGAAAAATCTAGCAGTGTTGACTTCAAAGCCATCTATACTCAGTTCATTTTTTAATTAAAAAAAAAAAATTGTAATCTAGACATGTAAAAATAATGTTAGGTATATATTTAGTTTTTTAAAAAAATATTTATTTGTATAAAAAAAAAAATAATAATAATAAAAATAAAAAAGGTCGATTTTTGATGCTTTTTTGGTGAATCTCCGCTTAAAAAAGTAATAATAATTAGAATAAAGTAATTTGTATTTTTTCTTTCTCGTTTTGACCGCTACCCAAAGTGATGAGGATTACAGGATTTGTGTAAAAATTAAATTAAAATTTTTCCCAACAGTTCCATAAGAGAAATTTATTTTGTTGTTCAATATATTTCGGCACAGTTGGCGTCATTTTCAAGAACATACATCATGCAAAAATCAATTTTTCGCATTGAGTTAATAAAAAGTATCAGAAAATTATATATTAAAATATATAATTTTTGTCAATTTACATTTCTACTAGAAATATATCAATAATTAACCCTAAAATCATACGTTGGTCTACGAGTCAAGTTAATCATACATCGGCGTCGTTTCGACGAATGGACTTTTTACGGGGAGTTTTAAAGTTTATTTGCAAAAAACATTTTTTTTACATAACAATACTATAAAACCGAACAAAATATTTTAAAAAATTGGATTTGGAAAAATTTCTTAATATAAATATTTATTAATTTTTTTAATCTTTTTATCAAAGCATATTTTCACTATAAAAATTAAAAAATAGATAAATACATCAGTTGTATCATAAAACATGTCTTTCAAATAATTAATTTATGAACTGTTACGAGCCAGTGGACATGTGTGACTTTACAGAATGTGAAATTTCTCAGTCATAAATATTCGTATAGATATGTAGTTATTTCCCTATTAGGCACATTTGTAAATTTTCTAAAATTTATTAGTAATTTTTCGAATAAGATCTCAAAAAATAATAAAAATTTAAATATTTTCCACAAAATAAATTGTTAACCTTTTATTAAGTCACTTAAAACGCATTCTTTAGTTTTCGATTCAATATATCAAAACTTCAGTATTATGTCGTCTCTATAACTCAAACAGCTGTAATCATCGTTCACATTATCATAATCATTGAATAAGTTAATTATAACATCCATATCTTTAATAAATTTTAGAAAAATTAGGAAAACTTTTATATGTGGAGTACAAAATCTTTAAAAAAAAATATTGGTTAATCATACATCGTCGTCCTTTTGACGCACACTATTTCAGTATAAAAAAAACGACAATAACTATAAACAAAATTTATACGTCTTATGTGTTATAATAACAAATAAATTAGATAACAGAAGTTTCACAGCAAGCAGGCACCGACAAGTTGTAGTATTGGAGCAGGTAGAGAAGTTCGTTCGTCGTTTTGACAAGTACGTATGATTCTAAGGTTAAAAAAAAAATAGTACCAAGACAATATCAAAAGAATGAATCTTGTTTCTAATGTTGTGAATATTTTTCAACAATCAAATCATACAATTAGTTTTTTCAATTTTATTTAATTATTGACATATTTCTAGTGGAAATGTAAATTGACAAAAATTATATACTTATTTTAATATATAATTTTCTGATACTTTTTATTAACTCAATGCGAAAAATTGATTTTTGCATGATGTATGTTCTTGAAAATGGCGCTAACTGTGCCGAAATATATTGAACAACAAAATAAATTTCTCTTATGGAACTGTTGGAAAAAATTTCAATTTAATTTTTACACAAATCCTGTAATCCTCATCACTTTGGGTAACGGTCAAAACGAAAAAAAAAATTATTCTTCAACCCAAAAAAGAAAATCATCGTAATTTATATAGTTTGGATAAAACGCGTTTAAAATTTTTTTGTAGATATATAATATAAATGGCTATAAAATCTTAAATATTTGAATAAGTATGTAGTTAATACAATAGATACGTAATATACTAATGTTATTCTTTTTTTTTCACAGCAAAAGAAAACAATGTTTCTACTCAAGTTTGACTATAAGTATAGCACAAGAAGAAAAGCAAAAGTTTTCATGTTTTCTTTGATAACGGTCACCCTTTTTAATATCATTGTACATACAGTAGAAGCCAAAAGTTTGTCACAAGTAGAAAATGGTGAGTAAATACTGATATTTTTCTGTGAAAAATTCTATTTTTTTTTTTTTACATTTCGCACCTTGACAATAACAGGACCACATCAGAAATGTAATTTATGTAAAAGATGTGGCCCTATTATTATTATCGAGGTGCAATTTAATTTTCGGAATGCATTGTTATGAGATAATTCTACAGAAGCACGTCTCCAGTTACTGCTTTTGATTCTAAAAAAAAATCGAACGGTCCAATTTTAGTGATTTTTTTTTAAATTTTTGACATTACGGTTGATTAGTTAACACTTTCATTGCCGATCACACGACATCACGCAGTATCGCGTGATACGGCTACTCTATTATATGGCCATTCACGCGATATCGCGTCATAAATATAGGAATCTACTTATTTAATATAAAATATTAACAAAGTCTATACTTTAGCTTGACAGTGAAAGTGTTAGAGAAAATACTACAGTTCGAAAGATGGGAAACTATCGTTAAATTTGACAAAATTCAATTTCCTTTTAAATTTTCTTTTGTTATTTTGTGTGTATGTGTGTTTGAGTGTACATTCTGGTAAAATCAGTCAAAATGAACACTTTTTTCAAGGATAAACAAGGTCGACATCAAGCTCCGTTTCAGATATCGGGCGCAGAAAATAGAAAAATTTGTTTTAAGATGACGACTACGATTTCCTGGATGCGATAATTTAAATCTATATTCTACTCAAACCAATCAAAATAAAACACTTTTTCAAAAACGAAAAAAGTCGACATCAGGTTTCGTTTTAGCGAATTTCCAATGAGTTTGCAGTCACGTAACTTTTAATTAATTATAACGTATAAGGGACCGTTGGAAGTGTCCCTAAACCTAAAAAAATTCACCGCTTTAAATTTCAACCCCTTTTTACAAACAAAAATAGCAAAAAAAAAAAAACATTTTTTCGATTTCTTTTTCAGAAGCCTACAATTTATTTTTTCTGGACCGATGCAATTTTAGGTTTAGGGACCCGTTTGATTTTCTATTTTCGTTTAAGTGTCTACTTTGACACTACATATAAAATGCTTCATCATCGAGAAAAGGGAAATAATTTTTTTAGCGAATTTCGAAAATTCGAAATTCAGCTATTACAGTAGGTATCATGACGCAATCTGAGTCCGGGACTATGGCAGAAATATGTATGTTTTGAGGTCCCTAGAATACGAAAATGATATTCACTAAAATATATATATATATATATATATATATATATATATATATATATATATATATATATATATATATATATATATATATATATATAACGTCTAACGCTTATGAAATTTTGTGTGCGGACTGGATTCTGAATTGCCTTGGCTAAGTTCGTTAGCCAGACACGTCGGATGCCCAGAAGTAGGTTTTCTGGCCATTTTTTATCATTCGATCCTATCATAAAACAGTTCGATTTTTACATCGTTGAAAAGGAAAAAAAAAATTATGAAGAAAATGTTCTTATAATTTTCTTTCTATGTTAAGTAGTTTTCGAGAAAATCGTAATTTTCACTTTTGCCTTATTTTGCTCTCTTTGTCATTGTAATAAGTAATTTATATTTCTATCTCAGTTGCTTATAACATATACAAAAATTTCATTTTTTTTACGTAAAACAAACGGTAGTTATTCAAAATCTATGTATTATAAATACCATATCTCTGTCTCACTTCTTTAATTTAAAATTAACCAGATATTTTAAGCATGTGCAATGAAGATTTTTTTAATTTTTTTATTGAATTTTAAATGAACAAGATAATGAAGGTAATGTCATGATATAATATTATTAAATATTATAGAAAGATAACATAATAATAATGTTTATATGCCAGGAAAAAAATTTTAAAGAACTAGATCGATTTTGAAACTTTTTTCACTGTCAAAGATCTAAGCTATTTTAGATATTTTAGACAGATATAGATTACGTAATGTAAGGTCCGCCAGGGTCCATGGGACCCAAAAGTGTTAAAAATAAACTAACCGACCGATTTTGAAAATTTTTTCACTGTTAGAGAGCTAAACTATTTTAGAAAGATATAGATTACCTCATGCAAGGTCCGCTAAGGTCCATTGGATCTAGAAGTGTCAAAAATAAAATAAGCGACCGATTTTGAAAATTTTTTTACTGTCAAAGAGCTAAGCTATTTTAGATAGATATAGAATACGTAGTGTAAGGTCCGCCAAGGTCCATGGGACCCAAAAATGTCAACAATAAACTAACCGACCGATTTTGAAAATTTTTTCACTGTTAGAGAGCTAAATTATTTTAGATAGATATAGATTACCTTATGTAAGGTCCACTAGGGTCCATTGGATCTAAAAGTGTCAAAAATACAATAACCGGCTGATTTTAAAAATTTTTTCACTATTACAGAGGTAAACTATTTTAGATGGATTTAGCTTATATGTTGTATGAGTCCTGGGATCTTTTAAGCGCCAAAAATAAACTAACCGACCGATTTTGAAAATTTTTTCGTTGTTAGAGAGCTAAACTATTTTAGATAGTTATAGATTACGTTATGTAAGGTCCGTCAAAGTCCATGGGACCCAGTGTCAAAAATAAAATAACTGACCGATTTTGAAAATTTTTTCACTATTGCAGAGGTAAACTATTTTAGATAAGTACAGTATGTTATCTGAGATCCACAACTGTCCTGTGGATGCAAATGCGGCATAGAAAACTACACAACAGGTTTTAAAAATAGTTTTACTGTTAGAAAGATAAAATATCCTATATTATATAGGATAGAAATAAGCTACTGAACCGATTCTCAATATTTTCTCATTGCTAGAGAACTAACTTATTTTAGGTGGATAGCACTATGCTGTACAAAGTCCGTTCGGAGTGTTGGGTCCCAAATATACCAAAAATAAATTACCCAGCCGATTTTGAAAATTCTTTTACTTTTAGAAAGCTAAACTAGTTTAGATGGGTATATGCGCCAAGCACCTTTTGCGAAAAAGCGCCAAAATTAACTACTCAACTGATTTTGAAAATCTTTTCACTCTTAGAAAGCTGAATTATTTTAAATGGATACAGATCCGCCAGTGCCCAATATTTCGAAATTCGCTATGTTATGCGGATGCTGCGACAGGGGTATTTTATACTTAGGGGAAGATTTGCTAAAAAAAAAGAAATTGATTTTTTTCTTCATAATTATGTTCGTTAAGGTCAGTGTTTTTCAACCTGTGGGTCGCGAAGCCTTTTTAAGGGCGTCGCAGTTACTTTAACAATAAAACAACTCTAGTTCAACATATAATATTTAATGAAGAAAAGGTTAATTAAAGGTTACATTAATGTGATGGTTTCATACTTTCGCTTGATAAAATTTCAAAACAAATAACTGCAACTTATTTTCAATAACAGTAAAACCGTGTTTTAAATAATTGCCGTCATACAGACGCTTTTTCTTTGCTTTTTTTCATTACTCTCATTGGAACTTGAAGTTGACGGTTGTGCATGTCTTTTCATAAACTCATCCATTTTCAATAATTACAGTGAGCACAGAATTTTGGATATTAAACAATAAAAAACAGTGAGCAACTACCAAACAAACAACAAGTCAATTTGCAATGAATTTAAACACAATTCGAAACGAATTAACCATTCAGTGAATTCAAAAGTGCCCTCCTTTACTCGCCTGATACTCCACGCAGCGCTCATCACGTTACGCTATGTCTCGCTCACACAAGCCACGCACGCGTTCAGAAGCTACTATATAAGTCGTCAATTTCGATGTCGATATAAAAATATGCCTGTTTAAAATCCTTTGTTACCTATATATTTACTTGACATCTAACTGAAAATAAACAATAGTGATACACGGATTCGATATTTATAACATAAAAAAACAAGTTAAAAATATCAGAGGGTAGGGGTCGCGAAATATTTTTCTATACTAGGGGGCCGCGAAATATTTTTCCATAGTAGGGGCGTCGCGCCATGAAAAAGGTTGAAAAACACTGGTTAAGGTGTTAGAAATATGCTTCTAAAATTTTATTTTAAAAAAATTAAAAATTAAAAAGCTATGGGCATTTTAAGTGCACGCACTTTACTATAATGAAATTCAATTTAAAAAAAAAATACTTTAAATGCTATTTTCTCGAAAGTACGTTTTTCGATATGGTTCCTCGTGTATCTTAAAAAGTATTTGAGATATCGACATAAATCAAAGTGCATATTATTCCTCGATACCGTCATTTTGACAAGAACTAGGATCTTTTGGATCCGTAATATATTTTCAAAATCATGGCTGTTTATAGTCGAGAAAAAGCGGTGATTTTTGAAAATTCATTTTCAAAATGCGATTTCTCCCTGTTTTTTTTTTTCTTAGATCCTATAGTTAGTGCCATAACTGTATATGTCTATTTTCAGAAAATTCTTGATTTTTTATTTTGGCAGTGTCGATTTCAAAGCCATTTATGCGCAGCTCATTTTTGAATTTTAAAAAAAAAAATTTTTTTGTGATCTCAAGACATGTAGAAACAATGTTGTATATTTAGTTTTTTATTAAAATATTTAGGTATTTATAAAAAGAAAAATAATAAAAAAGGTCGATTTTTGATGTTTTTTTTTGTGTAACCCCTTAAATTAAGTTTGGTTAGGTTAGGTTAGGTTAGATTCGATTTGATTTGTCAAAAATTAATTTTAAATTTTAAACATTTTAAAAGAGTGTACGGTGGTGCCTCCAAGATTCATACGATTGGAGAGAATGCACAAAACAGTTTTCAAACCAGCAGGGAGTACAGTAAGATTGAAGTGTGCATCAACGGGCAATCCAACTCCAAATATTACCTGGTACAAAAATGGAAAAGAGCCCATAAGACTTCTAGGCAATATACGGTATGTTTTCTTATGGCTTTCACACAATTTGCACAATTAGTGAAATAAGAAATAAGGAGTGTTGCTACCTAGTGACGTTGAATGGAACATTTGAAAAACATTGGAACGTTGAAAAACATATTCATGAACTTAGTTTAAAAACACTAAACGTAATGGTGAAGATATATCTTCCATAAAACTATAATAGAATAATTATTCTTTCGGGTAGCAATAAGCTTGAAGTTGGCTAAAAAATATTAAGAAATCAAATTAGATGAACTTCTTCAAACAGTGCTATTTTTTGTTTCTTAAAACTTTGGTGCTCTTATGAATAAGTTGTTGTTTAATCTAAATTTTAGTTAATTTAAAACATATCTGACAAGGAAAGGGCACGACCTGGGAAATTGACTTCAGGATGGGATTTCGCAGGCTTATAGCCCCTCCAAAGATTAATTAATTGTTAAAATATAAAAACCCACTGGCCAGTCAATTTCGAGAAAAACGCTTTCAAAATTCTAGCTTCAGTTACTGAATGTTTATATATAGGTTATTGGTACGTTAAATCAACGAACAGGTGGTGTAGTCGGTAGCGTGCTGGACTGGCGACTAGAGTGCACGGGTTCGATTCCGATTGACTTCAAATATTTTTACATATTTTTTTTTTTGTGAATTAACTATTAAAATTAATAAATTTCAAAAATAAATAATTATTTCTAACAATGAATATCATAAATTAAAATATAATTGTATTTTTTTTTTTAATTTGTAACCATTTACGGAATACTTTTTTAATAAGTAAATTGGTTTTTTTTAAACAGGTAAATAATAAAATTACCAAAAACATTTTTAAATTAAAAAAATTAAGAATTTTATTGATTATAAATTTACTTATAATTTTATATACAAGAACCTAGGGATGATCGATATTCATGTTTAGCGGGAAAGCATCGATGTTATGTCCTCGATAACATCGACACATCGATGTTACGAAAATAATATCGAAACATCGATATTACTCTAAGCTATCCAGTATTTAAAAAATCCTGTAGCTGATTTAAAACAAGATCCATTACTTTTATGGCCAGTTCTAGGATCCACTTATCCAAACTTGAAAAAAATTGCCATTAAATATTTGTGTTGCACAGCAACTTCAGCAGCTTCAGAGAGACTTTTTTCAAGAGCTGGGCAGCATTTGTATCAATAAAGCAACAGATTAAAAGGAAAACTTCTAACAAAGTGACTTTTTTGCAAAGTGTACCAAACAAATACTGGCAATATTAATTTTTAATAAATAAAATAATAGATTATAATGGTTGTTTATTTTGTTACATAAACATCGATGTTTTCGAACATCGATGTTTTTCTTTCGATATATATCGTTTATCGATACTCTTGAATCGATGTTAACATCGATGTCAACATCGATGTTTTTCTAATATCGATCATCCCTACAAGAACCGGAATGATAATTTTTATGTTCGTGTACAAAATCGTCTTGAAAATATTTTCTGTTTTGAATGATTTTATAAAAATTTTCATTCCGGTTCTTGTATATAATTATAAGTAAATTTATAATTGAAAAATGGTTTCGGTAATTTTATTACACTGGTTTCTCGTTGTAAGCAGCATCAAAATTGAAATAGAATCATATCCCAGTGAACATAGAATGTAAATGTGATGTAACAAGGAGATAACAAGTTACGCAACTTTTTTGACTTATGGGTGACATAACAATTATATAAAATTAGAGTTTTACGTTATATCCCTAATTGGTACCTGTACGTTACGTAACAGTTACGTGCCATTGTGACTGTAATAAAATGTCACATTTGGGACTGCTATGTTACGTTTAGATGATGTATCAAGGTTGCTTCGATAAAACGTCACAGTGTGACTTTTATGTTATGTCTTCGCAACCTAACAATGTTACTTTAATAAAACCTCACAGAACTGACTCTTATGTTATGTTTTTGTGACGTATCAACGTTACTTTATTGAAATGTCACAATCATAACTCTTTTGTTATGTCCCGATGACCTAACAATGTTACTTTGAACAAAACGTCACAACAGTACTCTTATGTTATGTTTTTGTGACGTATTAACTACAGGTATCTTTAAATTGATAACTCCTTGCGAATTGATACATTTAAAATTAATATGGTAACAAAACATTTCACAAAAGTGACAAGTGAAATGTTTTATTAATATTGACATGTCACAAAAACATAACAAAAGAGTCATGATTGTGACATTTCATTAAAAAAACGTTAATACGTCGTTAAAACAGTTAATTTTGTTATTAATTTAAAAATTAAACTCTTATGAAAATTCTTGTAAGGCTTTATTTACTATTTTGTGATATATATTAATATATAACGATGAGAATAAATAAGTCAGTTTGGTCTAGTGGTTAAGACTGTCGATAATTTAAATGATGCTTCAGCTTGGATAACGGTTCGAATCCTGTAACAGTCAACAAAAAAAAAAGAAAAAAAAAACAGTAATAATTTAGGTGTATGTATATGAACAAAGTTGGTAATATGTGATGTAATGTTAATAAGAAACAAAAAAGGGGAATTTTGAATTTGCTTATTGCAAAAGAAGGCGTAAGGCGTATTTTTATCTATAAGGTAACATCAAAGTTATATTTTCCTGAAACGTAACAAGAACATAACAATGTTACGTCACATTGTTACGTTTATAAGTGGGAAATTGTAAGTTACATGTGAGTTATATGTGACTCATATTTTATGTAACAGGTGACTTTCAGTTCTGTCACTTTGACATAAAATTTACAGAAAAATGTTCACTGGGATGTCTTACTCTTTTTTTGTATATGCGAATTTTATTATCTAAAAAGAGTAAGATACAAGTTGCTTACAATTAGAAATCAGTGTATTTACCTGTTTAAAAAAAAAAAATTACTTATTAAAAAAGTATTCAGTAAATGATTACAAATTAAAAAAAAAAATACAATTATATTTTAATTTATGATATTTATTGTTAGAAATAATTATTTATTTTTGAAATTTATTAAATTTAATAGTTAATTAACAAAACAAAAAAAAAAATATGTAATAATACTTATCAGTCGGAATCGAACCTGTGCACTCTAGTCGCCAGTCCAGCACGCTACCGACTACACCACCTGTTCGTTGATTTGACATACCAATAACTTATATATAAACATTCACTAAATAAAGCTAGAATTTTGAAAGCATTTTTCTCGAAATTGACTGGCCAATGGTCTTTATATTTTAACAATTAATTAATCTTTGGAGGGACTATAATCCTGCGAAATCCCATCCCGAAGTCAATTTCCCAGGTCGTGCCCTCTCCTTGTGAGTGAAGAAAACGACAAACTTTTAGTTGTTTTAATTTTTTTAAGGAGAGATTCGCTAAAAAGAAGAAATCGATTTTTTTCCTTCATAATTATGTTTCTTAAGGTGTTAAAAGAATTCTCCTAAATATTTATTTTAAAAAACTGAAAAATCAAAGAAAAATCAACGCACTTTACTATAATTCAAATTAAAAAAAAAAAAAAAAAAAAAAAAAAGAACCCGGGACCATGGCAGAATTTTTGTTTTGAGGTCCCTAGGAACCGAAAATAATATTCACTCAAATTTATATATATATATATATATATATATATATATATATATATATATATATATATATATATATATATATATATATGTCCGCACGATAACTCTCGAACGAAATGTCCTAGGTTTACGAAATTTGGTGAGAATGTTGGAAGTCCAAAAATCTTGGATGAGTTCTTCAGCCAGACACGTCGGATGCCAGGAACATGGTTTTTGTTCTTGCAAAAAATTAGTTTTTTGCCAAAATTTCCACTTATTCAAAAATTTTTGCGAAATTTTTTTACACCATTTAAAAGAGGAGAAAAAAATTACATAAAAAAGGTCTTTAAACTTTTTTTCTATGTCGACTAGTTTCCGAGAAAAACTATCTTACTTAGATTGTGACCCTTTTTTCGTATAAAGTGTGAAGTTAGTCACATTCTAAGTACATATTCGACACAATATGTATACATTTAGGATTCCGTTAGTAGCGGGTCCGTTAGTAGCCACTTGAGGGGAAGTGATTGGAGGGGAGATGTTAACACCTTATGGTAATCCCCACCAGCAGGTAGTCAGTGGCGGTTCAATAACTTTTAATTAACCCTAGAATCATACGTTGGTCTACGAGTCAAGTTAATCATACATCGGCGTCGTTTCGACGAATGGACTTTTTATGGGGAGTTTTAGAGTTTATTTGCAAAAAATATTTTTTTTACATAACAATACTACAAAAGCGAACAAAATATTTAAAAAATTGGATTTGGAAAAATTTCTTAATATAAATATTTATTAATTTTTTTAATCTTTTTATCAAAGCATATTTTCACTATAAAAATTAAAAAATAGACAAATGCATCAATTGTATCATAAAACATGTCTTTCAAATAATTAATTTATGAACTATTATGAGTCAGTGGACATGTGTGACTTTACAGAATGTGAAATTTCTCGGTCATAAATATTCCTATAGATATGTAGTTATTATTTCCCCATTAGGCATATTTGTAAATTTTCTAAAATTTTTTAGTAATTTTTAGAATAAGATCTCAAAAAATAATAAAAATTAAAATATTTTCCACAAAATAAATTGTTAACCTTTTATTAAGTCACTTGAAACGCATTCTTTAGTTTTCGATTCAATATATTAAAACTTCAGTATTATGTCGTCTCTATAAGTCAAACAGCTGTAATCATCTCTCACATTATCATAATCATTGAATAAATTAATTATAACATCCATATCTTTAATAAATTTTAAAAAAATTAGGAAAACTTTTATATGTGAAGTACAAAATCTTCAAAAAAAAATATAGGTTAAGCATACATCGTCGTTTTTTTGACGCACACTGTTTCAGTATAAAAAAAAACGACAATAGCTATAAACAAAATTTATACGTCTTATGTGTTATAATAACAAATAAATTAGATAACAGAAGTTTCACAGCAAGCAAGCACCGACAAGTTGTAGTATTGGAGCAGGTAGAGAAGTTCGTTCGTCGTTTTGACGAGTACGTATGATTCTAGGGTTAAATACACTTAATTACTTTTCCTTGTGCAAGTCCACGCATATGCATGCATCTCTGTACATATACACACTTGACTACATCCATACATAAACAAACGCATTTGTGCATACCTATGCGTACATATATACTCGTTTACGCTTTTATATACACATGTGCTTACAAACAATTACAAACACTTATTCGTACGTCTTGCACATATGAATGCGCCCTTATACACGCATATTATACCATTCATATGTCTACACAAACGTACTTTTTCACATCTATACGCATTCATATGAATATTATGATATTATGAATTTGCTATGATAGAGTGAGGACATTGGTCCGCACAAACGCATTCCCAAAGGGGTAACCAATTTTTTATAGTGCATTCTAGCACACACTACGTCGTCAAAGGTATGGGGACACCTTGACCCAGAGGGTGCCCACACTTTTGACGCGGCACTGTACTTAATGTTGTGGTACACTACCGTGTCAAAAATGTGGGCACCCCTGGGCCAAGGTGTCCCCGTACTTTTTATATCGTAGTGTGTGCTAGAATCCACAATAAAAATTGGTCCCCCCTTAGGAACACGTTTGAACGGATCAGTGTCCTCACTCTATCTGTGTAAATACACATATACATTTGCATTTGTACACACATAATATAGGTACGTGCCCATACGAATTTATATGTACATTTGCATATAAAGGGTACAATTTGACAAAAATTAAAATTTGCTATAATTTAAAAGTTTTTGCCACATTTTTTTACACCATTGCAAAGACGGAAAAAATCGCATAAAAAAGGTTTTTGAACTATTATTCTAGGTTAGCGAGTTTTTGAGAAAATAAGAAAAAAAAGTCAATTTATTATTTTATGGAGATATCTGTAAAAATGGAGCCAAGTACTTTTTGTGTTGATGCTTCAATATTTATTTAAAATACCCCTGTCGCAGCATCCTGCATAACATATCGAATTTCCATTTACAAATGTACGTTTTTCTCGGAAACTAGTTGATATAGAATAATTGTAAATAAAAAAAACCTTTATGTGATTTTTCCGCCTCATTCCACCAAATTTTTTTCACGAAAAATGTCATTTCACCAAAAAAAAATTGGCGGAATGAGGCGGAAAAATCACATAAAGAAGGTTTTTAGCGAATTTCCAGAAATAATTCTGGAAATTCAGCTATTATGGTGTAAGCCATAGTCGAAGTTCAGCCCGAAAATATGGCAGAAATTTGTTTTGAGGTCCCTAGAGCCCAAAAATAACATTCACTAAAATTTATACATATATATATATATATATATATATATATATATATATATATATATATATATATATATATATATATATACACATATATATATATGTATTTATGTATTTATGTATCAGCACGATAGCTCTTCAGGAAAAACTGCTAGTTTTACGAAATTTGGTGACAACGTTGGAAGTCCAAAAATCTTGGATGAGTTCTTCAGCCAAAAACGTCGGAGCTCAGGAACATGGTTTTTTGAGCATTTTTCGTGAA
The DNA here is from genome assembly GCA_035578155.1 of Brachynemurus nebulosus. NCBI lineage: Eukaryota > Metazoa > Arthropoda > Insecta > Neuroptera > Myrmeleontidae > Brachynemurus > Brachynemurus nebulosus. The sequence goes on along the minus strand of JAPWDM010000007.1, from coordinate 18,258,826 downwards.
AATGAGTTTTTGGCCAAAATTTGCTATAATTTAAAAGTTTTTGCCACATTTTTTTACATCATTGCGAAGACGGGAAAAAATCACATAAAAAAGGTCTTTAAACTTTTATTCTACATTTGCTAGTTTTTGAGAAAATAAGAAAAAAAAAGTCTATTTATTTTCTATAATTTTAGTGTGTTTACAACTATGTTGTATGTGTATAATCATATAATGTGTATGTATGTATGTATATAACTGCAATAGTGAGATATACGTATGTGGATATACGTATGTGGATATACATACCTACTTATATGTCTGCATCTGAATGTATTCGTGAAACAAAATCTTTATAGGATGAATGTACCAAAAGTTGGTCAGTAAAGCCTTTTGGTACTTTTAAAATACAAAATCAATTATATAAACAACTATATATTTCAATTAATAGAGGATCTACGGATTACTTATCAATTTTATTGTAGAATCGTTTCCAGGTAGTTCAATTCAAGTGAAATCTTGAAATAAGTAATTAAATTATAAGACTGATTAATAAACCTGTTTACTTTTTCTCTAAATCGGTCACATGTGTCATGTTGCTAGTTTTGGATATTCTTGACCTTAAGATTGACCTACGCTAAAAAAAGTTAACGTTTATTAGTTGCATAATATGAATACTAACATGAGTACTACTAATTGATGGCAATCAATAAAAAATAATTTAAATTCTTTGAAAGAATTGGTTTAATTTTTGCCGTAAAAAGTGAACAATCCTCAAATAAAATATTGATCTGGAGACGAAAAATACTTTCTAGACGTATTTAATGTTAATAATATAAATCTACAAAATTATTCAAAATAATCTGAAAAAGCCGAAATAAACCAGTTAGTGCTTATAATGTATCAAATTGAGGATTCTTTTAATAAAATCATCTGCTTTCAAACATGTACACATTTATAGAAAATAAATTTCTTATTTATAAGTTCTTTTAAACCGAAGTTCTCAATTTTTATGGACTAATATCCTTTGGAAACTAGTCCATAAAAATAGGGAACTTCGGTTTAAAAAACATATACGTAATTGTATTATCCTAAGAAACTTAATATAAAGTTTATAAATTTATTATTATTTAAAGAAAAAATATAGATCCAGTTTAGGTACGTCTACCCCATAAGCTAAGAAACACTACTAGATATTTTGTTTAAATGCATTATTTGTGTTATTGATGAAATGATGATAGGTATATTGATATGGAACCAATTTAACGCCTTATATAGTACAAAATGTATATATACGTATATCTATGTGTGTGAATGTATTTGTACCTCTAATATACATATTTTTCAAATAAGTACATAACTGTTGACAGTTTTAGCGAATGGAATTCAGCTATTACAGCCACTGTCATGACGCGACTTGAGCCCGGGACTATGGCAGAAATTTGTTTTGAGGTCCCTAGAAACCGAAAAAATAGTCACTAAAATTTATATACATATACATATATGTATATATATATATATATATATATATATATATATATATATATATATATATGTGTGTGTGTGTGTGTGTGTGTGTGTGTGTGTGTGTGTGTGTGCGCGATAATTCTCGGACGAAATGTCTCACGTTTATGAAATTTGGTGAAAATATTGGAAGTCCAAAACCGTTGGACGATGCCTGGAACATGTCTTTTTTAGCAATTTTCGTGAAAAAAATTAACTTTTTGCCAAAATTTCCTCTTATTCAAAAATTTTTATAAAAATTTTTTACACTATTGGAAAGAGGAGAAAAAATCACATAAAAAAGGTCTTCAAACTATTATGCTATGTCAACTAGTTTCCAAGAAAAACTAACTTTTATAAACGGAAATTCGCTATGTTATGCAGGATGCTGCGACAGGGGTATTTTTATTTACAATTACTCTATATCAACTAGTTTCCGAGAAAAACGTACTTTTGTAAATGGAAATTCGCTATGTTATATAGGATGCTGCGACAGGAGTATTTTAGTAGTGTGTGTGTTGTTTGCATTGACAAAATATCTGCATCTCGTTTTATTTTACATGTGTGTTAATGTGTGTGAATATGTGTGTAGGCTTCATTTCTGTAATATTCACATAAACTGTATGCCATCTCCACCCCACCTCCGTGGTCGATTAGAAAATTCGCTAAAAAGTCAGGTTTGGTTTTTAAAATATCGAGCGCGAGAACTAGAAAAATTAGTTTTAAGATGACGACTACGATTTCCTGAATGCGATAATTTAAGTGTATATTCTATTAAAACCAAACAAATAATAAACACTTTTTCAGAAAATCGACATCAGGCTTCGTTTTTAAGATATCAAGTGCGATATTTTTCAAAAACGATAGTTTCCAAGCCTTTCTAGTATTGATATCGAATTATAATATTTTTTAACTAATCTGCCGTAATGTAGAATATTTAAAAAATGTCATTAAAAATGGACTATTAATTGTTTCTAGAGTCAAAAATATGTGGAGTCGTGCTTCTGCATAATTACCCAATATTCAATTGTTATCGACAGCTAAATCTTTTTTTATGCGGTGGATAGGGACCGCATAAAAAAAATCGCACAAAAAAAATATATTCAGAAATATCATAACTTTTTTTATGCGGTGGATAGGGACCGCATAAAAAAAGTTTCATCAAAAATACATAACTCAAAACGCTCAAAACCTCACGATTTCCTTAGAAGTTGCTTTTCTGAACAAGATAAAGCATTAATTTACACGTGGGAACATTTTATTTCATTTTTCTTGTGAAAAATATATCTGTAAAAAAAATAAATGATGCAATAACTTACATTCTTATGCAGTGTACTGATTAAATGCTTAATAACCCTTAAAAAGTATTTTTAGCAAAGAAAGTTATTATAGTTAATGTTTAAGTTTCTTACTTTCCCTTGATTTTGATTCACATTTATGCATTTTAATGACCATTTTTTTTTTAAAAAAAAAGAAACCGCAAAAAAAAAGGACCGCGTAAAAAACGGTTTAGCTGTATTAACTTTTATTTTAGTTCCGTTTACTTTACAAATTTTTAACATAATTATATACCTATACATAAAAAATATAATAATAATGTTAATTGTTGTAGATTTAATTCGCTCGAAACGATATGTGAAAGATCTTAATTCAAAAAACTTAACTACATGCCACGATCCAGAATCATGCGACTTAAAATCTTCGCATCGCTTACAGAACGTTACATTAAGTGTCAGTAACGACAAATCCGGAAATTATCAAAGCGATTATGACGAATATGACACGTACTATTCAAGCAATGATCCCGAAATATTGCCCGTGAAAGCGACAAAAAAGAAAATAATCACCGAACACAGACGAATTTTAACTGTGCGTCAGGGTGAAACGTTGGAGCTAAAATGTCCACTGACATCGCTGAATAGTGAAATTTTATGGCAAAAGGACGGCGATATCAATTTAACCAGCACAAAAGATCATTACGTTATAAAACGTGCCAATTTGTCAAACACCGGCATCTACACATGTCGTGGTTTAAGTGACAAATTAAACCAAATTGTACTGTACTATTTTAAAGTGTTCGTGTATCCGCCCAGTCATCGTAAACCGATCATTATCGACACGTCGAAAAGAAGTGTGGTGAATGTAAACGATACAGTGATACTGAACTGTGATTTAGAGAAAGACCCGTCGCAACCGGTCATTTGGTACAACCGTTCGCAAATAATTCCACCGCCATCTTTCCCATTTCGACAAATCTTAGTACTTCCGAATGTGTCGGTATACGATTCCGGAAACTACACGTGCCAGATAAACAAAGATGGCATTCAGAAGAACAGTACTGCTGTAATTCAGATTGATTCAAGTAAGTTGTACTTGGGGTTACATGGTTTTTTTTTTTTAACAAAAAAAAAAAACACTATTTTGTCGATTATTTTTCTGTAGGGTTGGGCGGTGTAAAAAAAAGACACTGCCCGAGCGGGGTAAAAAAAAGACATACTTATATTAAGCTCAACAGTGTTAAATTCAAAACATAAAAAATATTACAACAAAATACATTAGTATTTTAAGCTGTCTGGGCCAAAAAATTATTTTTTGGAACGGGATTTATAACATAAAAAAGTTTTCTCCCAAACTCTGTTATTCATGAGAGAAAAACTTTCATTCCGCGACGATAAACTTTTTTAGTAAGTCAAAAATCTGATAAGATAGAGTGCTGTATTTTTTTCTTGTTATTCTACATGCTTTAGTAATGTGAAGTACAAAGGTTTTATTTAAATGGTCCGACTGTTTGTAATTTTTTTTTTATGTGTTAAAAAAAAGGAAAAAAGTGGGGTAAAAAAAAGACAAAACAAGGGGTTAACATTTAGAAAAATTAAAAATTATTGACAAGGATTTTCATTTTAAAACTAGATAATGACATGTTTATGTATATTTTATGGATTAAAAGAATACTGATTCTTCAATAAAACAATTTTTTTGTTAGTGAGCAGACGATTTTCATGGATATCAATTTCAGCTCATTCGAAAATTTGTATTTTTGACCCATGAAAATTTATTTATGTTTTTATAACGTATAACTATGCTTTACTGCACACATTTAGTATTTTTAACTCATTCATAGATTATTTTGATTTATTTTTTTACTTTATGTAAAGTGATGTAAAAAAAAGACAGCCTCAAATTAACATATTTGGTTTTTTAATGAGCTACAATAAATTTTGTGTTAGTTGTACGTTTGTGAAATAAAAATTATTTTAATATTTAAAGTCCAAAGAAATTACCTGTGAGTCAAGCTTTTGCATCAGTTAACTTTTTCTGACTTTTGTTACTGCTTAATCTTAGCTCAAGTTTTTGGTAAAATACGTAAAATTTAAATATATCTATAAAAAATTTTGTAGTAGAGATAGAGTTGTGAAATAAAAAGTGTTGTACTGATAATTACCCAAGCTGTCTATTTTTTACCCTTCCAATCATGTACTTGCAGTATCTTATAAGTTAGAGATCTGTCTTTTATTCACCCTCCATTGTCTTTTTTTTACCCCACTTGGCGGGTAAAAAAAAGACAAGGTTTTTATTTTTTTATAGATTTATGCCATTAGCTTGAGTGAAAAAACAGGCAAAATCTTAAAATACAAACAATTTAACATCATACAGTATTTATTTTGTCTAAAAATTCAAATATTTTCTACATGAAAAATGAAAAGATTTGATTTTGTCTTTTTTTACCCCGCCCAACCCTAATTAAAAAATCAAAAAATCCGACTGCACTTAAGGTAAACTAAAACGGTGGAAACAAGATGAAACAGAGAAAAAGAATAAATAAAAAGTAAAGCAGCCGGAGGCATCAAACTTTTTTGTTTAACTTGGTCGTAGAGTCATTGAAGGTTGATTAAATGATTTCGTAAACTAACTATGTCGTCACCGACTCCATATGGATGAATTCATCGATAAAAATCCCTTCTTAGAGCTCACCTACGCAACATAAGGAAATCCTGTACAAAATTTCACGTTTCTGAGCCCAGTAGGTTTTTTAAATTAATTTTGACCGCCTATTTTACCCCCTTAGGGGATGCATTTGCAAAACCCTTTCTTGATGCTCGCCTACATTATATTATATAAAGAACTCCTCTGTAGAATTTCACGTTTCTAGACTCAACGGTTTTCTATATAAATTTTCATCCCCTATTTTAACCCCTTAGGAAGAGAAATTGTAAAAATCCACTCTTGGTGCTTACTTGCGTTACTAAAGGAACCTTTGTACAAAATTTTACGTTTCTAAATTCAGCGGTTTCCTATATAAATTTTCATCCCCTATTTTACACGCTTAATGAATAAATTTTTACAAAAATTCTCCTTCTTAATAATCATCTACATTACTAAAGGACCCCTGTGGCCCTGTGCAAAATTTTACCTTTTATAAATTTTCAACCTCTACTTTACACCCTTAGGGGATAAATTTCCAAAAATCTTTTCTTAGTGCTCCCCTACGTTACATAAAGAACTCGTCTGCAAAATTTCACGTTTCTAGACCCAATGGTTTGTTATATAAATTTTTCATCCTCTATTTAGGGGATGAATTTTTGAAATTTTATGGAGCCTATAGCACTCCCGAGATTAAGACGAACCCAGAAATCCACAGAAACAGACATAGTCAGAGGATACTTTTTTATGCAGTGGTAGGGACCGCATAAAAAATATCGCACAAAGAAAATGAATTCAAAAATATCATAAATAGCTATAAAATGTTTAGTTCAGTCCCGATTATTTTAAAACTTTTTTTTTTGTGGTGGATCGGGACCGTATAAAAAAAGTTTCATCTAAAAAATATAACTCAAAACGCTGAAAATCTCACGATTTCCTTAGAAGTTGCTTTTCTAAACAAGATAAAACATTAATTAACACGTGGAAACATTTTATTTTCTTTTTATAATACAACAAAATACAACATTTTATTTTTATAATACAATAAAAATTGTGAAAAATACATCTTTGAAAAAATTAAATGCTGCAGTAACTTATGTTCTTATGCAATGTATTGATTAAATGCTTAAAAACCATTAAAAAGTATTTTTATCAAAGAAAGTTATTACAGTAATTGTTTAAGTTTCGTACAGTCTCGTAATTTTGATTCACATTATGCATTTTAATGGCCATTTTTTTAAAAACCACATAAAAAATCACACAAAAAAGAACAGCATAAAAAAAGTTCAGCTGTATATATTATTTTGAAATAATTTAAAAAAATTTTTCATGAAAAACAAATGAAAATTACGCCACTGACAACTAGTTGTCGAAAATCACCGATTTTTCGCCGTAAGCAGAGTTAACTCGTGAAATCCTTATCTGAAATCAAAAAAAACCAAATTTTATCTATTAGTAGATGTTTATGGCTTGTACTTGAACGAAGGATTACTGTTTCCGTTCATTGCATCTCATTTTACAAGTGAAAAATCAACGAAAAACACGAAAATTTTTACCGAAAATTCAATTTTTTTGTTTAAAACGCTGTCAAAAATTGAAATTTTATTTTTTTATAAATTCTTCGTTCAAGTACAAGCCATAAGCATCTACTAATAGGAAAGATTTTGTTTTTTGATTTCAGGTAAGCATTTCACGAGTCACTCTGCCTACGGCGAAAAATTAGCGATTTTCGACAACTATGTATATACCAGTGGTCTAATTTTCATTTTTTTTATGAAAATTTTTTTTAGCTTCTCAAAATAATATATAATAATATGTCAAAAATTGGAATAAATTATATTTTCTTATATTGCAAAAAATAATCGAAAAAATAGTGTTTTTTTGCTAAAAAAAATCCATGTAACCCCTTATTATTCAGATTATTCAAGGCGGTTATTCAGGGTTGCAGAAAAAAAATCGTGATCCAAAGCGGGAAAGAAGTGAAACGACAGTTTGAAATAGAGATTATAATTTAAAATTATAAAATAAGTCATTTAGGTTGTTTAAATATAAAAAATGGAAATAAAATCAATTAATAATTAACTCTTTTAAATGATTAAGACGAGTTAACTCGTCGTGCAATATGGCGGCTCAAAATGCCGTGATGTGGATATTATGGAGGGTAGATATCAGGAGTACCATCTCTGTATCAAAAAGTGTCCATAGAAAGGCGTAAGTAGTGACGGCGCCACTATAGCAAAAGGGTAAATTTAGAGAAGTAAACAAGGAAAGAAAAACATCCGCGTTGTTATGTAATTATTGTTTTTTTATTATAATTGTTACATATGTTTTATTATTTTAAAAATTTTTATAAAACAACACAAAAAAATCACTATACTCTTTTGCTACTCTAGCGCTATTCTGGCGAGTTTTTGAACTGTTACTTAGTACTTAAAACGGGACAGTTTTTGTACGATTTTTCTATTGTTTTCCGGCCAAGATAGTCCTGATATTTACCCTCCATAGTGGATATATTCACTGGTACAGGTGCCGCCATCTGTGACAGATTTTTCGAAATATGGGATAATTCTAAGTAATGTTCAATTTTATCAACATAGTTTAGTATAATTTATTTATATTTTGCAAATTCCTAGAGTTCACTTTTTTGATGTTGGGATCTTTGATTTTTTTTCCTTACTCTTTTTTTGTAACCTTATCTATTGTACTTACCACTGGCAGTAAAAGGTCGGGCATTTTGAGACTTAATCAGAAATAAAGAAGTAAACGATAATTATAAATTTCAAATTAGGGTTAGTCTATGTCAAATCAACCAATAAAAACATCATTTTAAACATCAATGTTCTTAAAATGCATGATATTTGGTGAATAGTTTCCCCAAATCAGTGTGGCTAAAAATACCAAGTTTTACATTTTTTTGAACATTCGTATTTGAGTTATAACAATTTTTAAAATGCTAAAACGCAATTTTTAAGAGCGCTTTGAAATATTTAAACACATATAGCTCAAAAACTATTTGCCCTAGAAAGTTGAAAATGGTACTATTAATTTCAGAATTGAAAGGGCTTTAATTTGACATATAACATGATAATGCAATTCAAATTTAACCCTTTCTCCACAATCCAAAAAACTAATTTTTATAAAAAATTCAAAATCGGAATTTTTAATTTTTTTGAAAAAAAAAAAATATGTTATACCTAACCTGTTCAGTAAGTTGTATACAAAGTTTCATGATGGTATTCTAGTGGTAACACACTGAAATACTTTCTATTCTGAATTAAGACGTGTAGAAATCTGGTACATGTTACTAACAAGTAAAGATCTCAAGGACGGACCTATCGATTTTGATGAAATTTGAATAAGTTGTAGAACACTAAAAAATAAGCGACACATATTTTTTTTTATCTGCAGAAAAATGGTTTGAAGGGGTGAAATCGCTCCTCAAAAATTGGGGTAAAAATTATATTTTTCAAGTATCTCGAAAACGGTAAGAAATAGAAGAGATAAAGTTTAAATTGACGATATTGCTCTTTTTTAAAGAGCTATCTATTGATATGTAATTTATTCAAATTGTACAAACAGGGGTAGTTAGGGGCTAAAATTTGGAGGTTAATTTTGCAAAGAGCGGGTAAAAAATAAAATATATTAAAATTTTGTTTGCAGAATTCAAATATACGTATAGAATCTAATTGACCTCTTTTTGCTCAATTTTCTAATATTAAATCTAGGAGTAGTTAACCAGGGGGTGACTATGTCGACATAATCGTACCATTTGAGTTATTTAAAACTTCTTTTTTATGGAAAATAGAGTTTAAACCAATTAAAATAATGCAGGAGTGAAATTTCCAAATTGAACCTTACGATCGACATACGATTTGGTAGTCAAATACTACGATTATGTCGATATAGTCACCCCCTAATTAACTACTCCTAGGTTTAATATTAGAAAATTGAATAAAAACTGGTCGATTAGATTTTCTTACATATACTTCAAGTTTGCAAACAAAATTTTAATATATTTAATTTTTAACCCCCTAAATTTAACCCTCAGCTACCCCTGTTGGTGTAATTTTATTAAATTGCATATCAATCGATAGCTCTTTAAAAAAGAGCAATATCGTCAATTTGAACTTTTGTTCTATCTCTTCCTATCTCTTACCGTTTTCGAGATATTTGAAAAATTAAATTTTATTCCAATTTTTGAAGAGCGATTTCACCCCTTCAAACCGTTTTTCCGCAAATAAGAAAGAGTTAAATTTGAATTCCATTATCATATTATACGTCAAATTAAAGCCCTTTTAATTCTGAAATTATTGATACCAGTTTAAGCTTTCTAGGGCAAACAGTTTTTTAACTACATGTGTTTAAATATTTCAAAGCGCTCCGAAAAATTGCGGTTTTTGGATTTTAAGACAGCATAGATACGTAAGTCTGACGAATAATTTTTATAATAAACTCGGTCGACAGACTTACGGCAGGAAGACGGCAGCTACCTGCTTTAAATTCTCCCCTCCCATAAGTTTTCAGCGGTTCTCATTTTCATTTTTTTAATTGTGTTAATTCAGAGTAAGTCAATCCTTTGTAAAAATTCTTACGAAATACGAAATATATTTTTTCTCAAAACGGTACAATATTTTACAAAGTTTTTATATAATTACAATACTTCACTTAATTCTAAGTACCTACAACTAGTGCTTAACCCTAACCTAACATGTACAATTCTAAGTAATACAATACATGAGAATACTTAATTATTAATAACTCTATACAAAGGAAAATTTTCAAAAAACCTTTAAACATGAGAAAAAATTCTTGATTTGATTTGATTTGATTTATTGATTGATATTGGTTTTACAATGTTTTACAATAAACATATTAGTAGCCATATACTATGGATACCATTAACTCCTTCTGTAAGCTAATTTTTCTAACAAGGGGAGTATCAAACATGGGAATCACGGATTTGGGAGAAATTAATATACGTTGTGGAATATATTTCTCTGAGTATTGTAGTGATAATAATTTAGGCCAATGCGACTTTATTTAGAAATTAAACGCACGAAAAATTTCGAATAACATATCGTGTTTGATATGTATCAGTTAGTTGGTATTGTATGAAACAAAGGCCGCTGGTGGTGTGGTTAGTGCATGCTCTCATATATGTAACTTTTTTTAATATACAGACGGAAAGGTTCTGTGTTCGAATCTATGCTTTTCCAACATAAATAATTCTCTTTTCAATTTTTTTTTTAATTTTTTCAATATTGTACAGTGGTCAATTACATTGACGATGCTACAATTCTTTTTTTAAATGGAGATATGGTATTCTTTTTTGTGTCATTATTATGCTATAATTATTTTCTGAAAAAGAAGATATAATATTTTTTGTACATGTTGTCATTATATGTAACAGTAATTTTATCGTAAATTTTAAATTACTGAATTTTTTTTACAAAAAATTAAAGCGATTTTTATTATAAATTATTTATACTATTTTTAGACATTCTTCATTTTATCCTTATTTAAAGTAATGGCAGTTGTAAATTTTTTTATAATAATGACATAAAAAGGAATACCATATCTCCTTAAAAAAAAATATTAGCATCCTCAATGTAATTAATTGACCCATTGTACAATATTGAAAAAGTTAAAAAAAAAATTGAAAAGAGAATTATTTATGTTGGAAAGGCGTAGATTCGAACATAGAACCTTTCCGTCTGTATATTAAAAAAAGTTACATACATGAGAGCATGCACTAACCACACCACCAGCGTCCTTTGTTGCAGACAATACCAACTAACTGATGCATATCAAACACGATATGTTATTCGAAATTTTTCGTGCGTTTAATTTCTAAATAAAGTCGCATTGGCCAAAATTATTATCACTACAGTACTCAGAGAAATATATTTCACAACATATATTAATTTTTCCCAAATCCGTGATTCCCATGTTTGATACTCCCCTTGTAAGTTATTTTCTATTTTTTAAGGATTCTTTATTGGTTAGGGAAAAATTTTCAAAAACCCTGTGACAAAAAAATTCTTACGAAATACGAAATATATTTTTTTCTCAAAACGGTACAATATTTTACAAAATTTTTATGTAATTACAATACTTCACTTAATTTTAGGTACCTACAACTAGTGCTTAACCCTAACCTAACATGTACAATTCTAAGTAATACAATACATGAAAATACTTAATTATTAATGACTCTAAAAAATTCTTATTTGTTTCCATATATATGTACCAAAGTATATATAATAAAAAAGATGAGAGTAGTTCTTATTATTAAACAAAACTGAAAAATTATAAGTTTTTTCAGTTATTGACGAATATAGTTTTATTAAACGTTTAAAAATGAAACAATTTTCTTACATTTTAAGGTTATTTTGTTACAGATTCAGTTTAAAAAAATCATGTAAGCTTACGAGCTTACATGATTTTTTTGTCTTGACTTTCTGTCGATAGTCTGCCGTCTGTATATTCGTCAGAAACGGCGCAGATGGACATGAATCTGACGAAGGGTAATGTAGGCCTAAGTACGTAGATCTGATGTCAGTCTGACGTCAAGTAGCTTACTAGCGATAATGGTAATAAAAAGATAAAAAATTGTATTCGTTATCTTCAAAGCAAGTCCTACCATATAAAAGAAATATTATAACGATCTGAAGACATAAGGTTTTGAGTATGGAGGGTAGGTATCAGGAGCACCATCTCTGTAGCAAAAAGTGTCCATAGAAAGGCGTAAATAGTGGCGGCGCCTCTGTAGCAAAAGGGTAAATTTAGAGAAGTAAACAAGGAAAGAAAAACATCCGCGTTGTTATGTAATTATTGTTTTTTTATTATAAATGTTACATATTATAATTGTTTTATTGTTTTAAAAATTTTTATGAAACAACACAAAAAAATCACTAACACAATTTAAAAGTTCATGTAATTATGAATCACTTTCAACGTGTTTCACAGCGAGTTTTTTGTAGGTTATTAAACAACATATTTCACTCCGTCGACAACTACAAAGTTCATTGCATACTCTTTTGCTACTCTAGCGCTATTCTGGTGAGTTTTTGAACTGTTACTTACTCTTAACACGGGACACTTTTTGAACTATTTTTCTATTGTTTTCCGGCGAAGACAGTCCTCCTGATATCTACCGTCCATAGTTTTGAGCATTGGTTGATTTGATGTGGACCAACCCATTACAGTACAAAGGGAAACTAGCGCCACGAGTGGTGAAAAAAGAAAAGGTAATATGTACCATTTTCGTGGACAATTCTGGCAATTCCCCTTTGAGTTCGTGGTCCTTGTGTAATGTCCAGGCTTCTAACCCTGAATAACCCCTTAAATTAACTTTGGTCAGGTTAGGTTACATTAGATTCGATTTGTCAAAAATTAATTTTAAATTTTTAAACATTTTAAAAGAGGGTACGGTGGTGCCTCCAAGATTTATGCGATTGGACAGAATGCACAAAACAGTTGTCAAGCCAGCAGGGAATACAGTCACATTGAAATGTGCATCAACTGGCAATCCAACTCCAAATATTACCTGGTACAAAAATGGAAAAGCGCCCACAAGAGCTCTAGGAGATATACGGTACGTTTTCTTATGGCTTTCACACAATCTGCAAAATCAATGAAATAAGAAATAAGGAGTGTCGCCATCTAGTGACGTTGAATGGAACTTTACTTAACTGCTCATAGGTATATTGTGGTTTTTTCAAAATTCATGAGAACATAACGTTCGTGATGACTTTTTTTTGTCACTTACGGCCGGTTTTACAAACGGAGTTTAAGCTTAAGCTTAACTAAACCTAGTTTAAAAGTTAAACCCAGTTATCTTCGCGTCTGTTTTACAATACAGTTTAAAGGAAAGTTTAAGTAAGCTTGTGTTGGCGAACCTGCTTTCAATCATTTGCTCATTTCATTCAATACATGTATGTATCTGTATCCGGAAAAGTCGGTAAAATAACTCTATTTTACCAACCCAATTACCAACCGTATGTATCCGGATATACTTCATACGCGATATACGCTACAAACTAGGCTTGCGCATTTTAGTTCACTTATAAGAGCGCTCAGTTTAGTTCATAGTTCTTTAATGAACTACTTCGTTCTTTTAGTTCGTTAGTTCACAGTTCTGAATCAACAGTGATGAATATGAACTGCATTAATTTAGTTCTTTAGTTAGTTCCTTTTTCTGACGTTTTTATCTTAAAGATTTAAGATTTTTTTAAACTAGTAATCTTTTATTTTTGACAATTTTCCCATATCGGGAGCGAAGAATTTCGATATGAGGAAATGTCTAATAATAACAAATTTACCTGATTTTACAATGCTCATTTGTGTGTCTTTATTTTTTTATAATAGGTGTTTTTAAAAAAAAAAAAAAAAAAAAAAAAAAAAATATGTGACAATTTTTACAAAATTATTTAAAATGTTCATTTGTATGTCTTTATTTTTGTGCGCTCTGCAACGGTAAACACTACCTTGATTTAATAGTACTTTTTACAATTACTTCACGAACTAATGAACTTACTGAACTGAACGAACAAAGTAACTAACTGAACTACTGAACTACCAAAGTAATTTAGTTCACTAGATCCTCATAGAACATAATTATATGATAAGTGATAAGCATTGATATATACATACTTACCATAGATATAACCTACGAATCTTACCATAGATATAATACCTACGGGTCAGTGTCTCTAGTGATCCAAAAATTGAACTAACGAACGAAGAGTGGAATTGATGATGAACTAGTTCGTTCAGATCACTTGTAAGAACGCCCTTTTGAACTAGTTCGTTCACGAACTACACAAGCCTACTACAAACATAACCTATATAGAAATAACGCTATAAAGAAAAAAATTATTATAATATATATTAAATAAAATTAAAAAAAGAAATTTAAAATAATAAATGACACAAATGAAAAGAAAAGATCAGTAAATTTTACGAGTAATGAAATTGACGCATGGTGGCCACAGATTTTTAAAGATCAAATTCACTGACTTTTCCAGGTTTTCCAGAAATTTTATTAAAAAATTCCCTATCTATTTTGTGAAAAATGCCGCCCCTACTTTATCCCAAAAAGCTAAAAAAAAATTCTTAATAACTTTTTAACACTTTCTTAAAAAAGTAAATGACGAGCAAAAAAAAAAAAGAAGCCAATTTTTAAATCTAATCTCAAAACAAGTGAAAAATTGATTGAAGTTTTTTCCCTAAATAAACAAAATTATAAAAATCAATTTTTTCCAGTCTTCTGGTAAAATTCTTTGACTATTCCCTGATTTTTCTAGAAATTTAGAATTCCCTGACATTTCCAGGTTTTCCAGTAATGTGGTCACCATGATTGAGTATTTAATTGCTCTAGTAGAGAAATATAAAAATATAATCGAATCCCTAAAAACAACCTCAACCATAGAGAAGATCTTAAGTAGTTATATCTTTTCTATGATCTTAAGTAGGTAAGCTTAGTTTAAATGATTTAAGCCACCTTGATTGGTAGTTTAAATATAAGCTGAGTTTAACAAATAAACTCAATATGTAAAACTGTCTGATTTACTTAAACTTGGTTTAACTAATAAACTCAGTTTAAACTCGGTTTGTAAAACCGGCCGTTAATGACAAAAAAAATCACAAATTTTGATGTACAAAAATACCTACACATACCTATGAGCAGTTAAGTTAAAGTTCCATTCAACGTCACTAGATGGCAACACTCCTTATGCCTTATTTCTTATTTCATTGGTTGTGTGAAAGCCATTAGTATTTTTTCAATTACCGTTCGTACAATATAAAATTAAATTTATTCTGAATTTCTGACAGCTATCAAAAATGGACGCTCTACATTGAAGATATTGTCACGAATGATTCCGGTAATTATACGTGTGTAGTTTGTAACATCGCCGGTTGCATCGATTTTACGTACAAAGTGGAAATTGTTGGTAAGTTAGTAATTGTAAGCCACATTACATATATAGCGTGAGTTTTTCGAGAGTTGCCATTTTGATTACAGCCAAACCGTTGATTTAATCGAAAAATTGTTCAGATAAGAGTTGTAGATATCGATGGGGGCAACCGATTACTATAGTCAGGAGCTTTATAGCTCTTAGGTAGCGGTTACACTGGATACGAATTCATCCAAAAATTTATTCGTACGAATTCGTACGAGTTTATCCGAGTTAATACGAATTAAACAAATGCATACATTTAGACGTGCGTGGTTACACTGCTTACGACTCTTTCGTACGAGCTCGTACGATTTTTTGATACGAAATCCGTACGAAAAAAATGATGAATTTAGAAAAAATAATCATTTTTGTTGGACAAAGGTGGTCTTTAAGGGATCAAAAACATAAATACTGTCATAATAGAAAGTTAAATAAAAAATTGTGGGATAAGGTGGCCGAGGAAATGTTTAGATAATTTTTTAATTAAATATATTACGATATAACAAAACTAACCTAACCTAACAAAAACATTTTAAGTATGTGTAATGAACAATTAACTAAATATTGAAGCTGGAATTCAGTATATTTTAAAATATAATTGAATGTGACTTGTGACATATTCAAGTAGTCTAAAAATTTCTGTTCGTCTTGAAAAATTTCTTCCAAGCAATTCCAGAACTCAGCTTTTTTTGCTCTACATGAATAATAAATAATCGTTTACCCAGAATTGTTTGTTTTCTATAATTAGAAATTTTGAAAACGATGATTCTAATAAATAAGATTCGGTAGCTGAATCCATTGTTTGATATCATGCAATATGTATTAACTGTTTTCAGTTTAAATTTAAATACGAATTCGTATTACGATTCCGTATCCAATGTAACCACACAGTCGTACGAATGAATTTCGTACGAGCTCGTGCGAATCAATTTTCGTACGAATTCGTGTTCAATGTAACCGCAGCCTTATGGTTTTCGAGTTATGATACAAACTTATAGTTTTTTAAATGGAAACGTATGTTTAAAAGTTTTTCAAAAATTTGTTTATGATTCAAAACTACCAGTAACACTCAAATTTTCATTGTTTTATCTCATATTTTTGAGTAATTACGTTTTAAAAATCACACTTTTAAATTTCGTACTCAAGTGCTTGCAAACGATTAGGATTTTACGTAATTTAAAAAGATACTAGCTCAATATGGCCGCCATTTTAATTAATGTAGTAACGAAAAATTAAACGATTGTTACGTTTTCCATCGGAAATTAAAATTATTAAATATATTAAATTATCGTATAAAAATGATATCTAGATACAATAAGGAATTAAAATTTCAGTTTTAATTTATTGAAAAATAAAAAAATTATTTTTCTGAAATATCACTGTTTGACAGATACATAGGCGTCTAAACATATTTTTGTAGCAAGTATTCTTAAAGGAAATGAAAAGTTTTTTGTGAAAAAACTTCTTCTTTTTAATTTGGTTTGTAATAAAAAGAAAATACTATCGAATGTCAAATATTTTTACACTATTTGAGTACATTTATTACTAATATTTTCGTTCCTAATTAACCTCACTTTGCTACTACTAAGAAACGCCAATGTCATTTTTATTTGTATTGGTTATGTACATTTATTTCACCTGCCACCTGTTGTTCTATAAATAAATAAAAAATAAATATATTTTTCAGTAAATTAATGAAATACTTCAAATTATTTTTAAATTACGTTACTTTAAATACTAATCTTTTAAAATAATTTGATTTTATTATGCAAAAATGTTAAATACTTGAAACAGAGCCCGACATATATACTCCAAAATCTGAATTATTCCAAAAACTACCACTTATATTACAGAGAATGATACTAAATAAGGTTCTTTTCTTGGATGTAATAGAAATGTTAGCCGTCTAAAACTCTGTCGGTTGAAAGAGTCTCAAATACATATTATGCATATTTCTACCGCCTAATTGCTAAATCAAAGAAAAATTCAAAAAATAAACTTGGTAAAAAATTTTTTTCTTCATTTATATTTTTAATTGCATTAGATCAGTTTTATCGAAAAATTAACATATAGTCTCATTTAAAAATCTATAAGTTTGTATCATGCCTCGAAAACCATAAGAGCTATAAAGCTCCTGACTATAGCAATCGGTTGCCCGCGTCGATATATACAACTCTTATTTGAACAATTTTTCGATTAAATCAACGGTTTGGCTGTAATCAAAATGGCAACTCTCGAAAAACTCACGCTGTATTAACACTATACAGTCCGCTCGTCTGCGCAATAAACTACCCCACGTGCCAACTATATTTTTAACATGTTGATGCAACTCTGTGTCACGTGGTCATGATGAGGTGAAAGACAAATGTAGTTCCTCCATTGTCTAGTTACCGAGTGGTAGAGCGATGCGATGTGATCTGTTATACATATGTACTTTATGCATTTTTTTGGTATTGAACAGCAAATTTGTTGTAGCTACGCACCTATTATATGTATTATGTTATTCGTCTATAACGATTATAGAAATCTTTACTACACTGAAAAAGAAAGGTCATGAAGTGATAATTCCCGATTTTGATGAAATTTGATAGATGTGTAGAACAAACAAAAATAATAGACACGTATTTTTTTTATCGGCCATAAACGTCATTTAAGGGGTGAAATCGAACCCCAAAGTTGGGGTAAAAATTTAATTTTGCCAGATTACTCGCAAACTATAACAGCTAGAAGAAAAGTTTCAATTGACCAACGAATTTTTTAATTTTAAAAGTCAGACTGACTGGAGGGGTCTTGGAAATTTCCAATAAAATTGCAAATAAAATTTGAAATAGGGTGAATATGAATGATTATAATATTAAGAGCGTAACTGTGGGTTATTTGTACAATAATAGTACATCAGTAGTTCAGAACTACTGAAGAGGATCACAAAAGTGATCGAAACCGGTCTAGTAAGAAAAAAAGAAGAAAAGAAGAAAAGAAGAAAAAACATTTTTTGTGGGAAAGGGGTATAAATATATTATTATTGTAGGGTGAATATGGTTTAACCAATCAAAATATTAATATCAGATATGAAAAACCCCGATAAAAATTAAATCTTTACCCCAAATTTGAAGGTCGATTTCACCCCCTAAATGGTGTTTATGGCCGATAAAAAACAATACGTGTTTGTTATTTTTGTTTGTTTTATATACTTATTAAGTTTCATAAAAATCGGGAATTATCACTTCAAGACTTTTCCTTGTGAGTGCGTTACTTATGCTACCCGTCCGCGATAGCATCACACACATGTGTGACCAATAATGATGTCGAGCGGAGGAGCAGCTAGTCGATTAATTGACTAAAATTTTTTTTCAGACAAAATTAGTCATTTGTCGAAAATATCGAGCATAGACTAGTCGATTAATCGACTAAATTTTTAGTCGAATTCATGAATAGGGTAACCTACGTGCTACGTAACTCTTTCAAAAACTAAATTTTCTTCTGAATTTTGTTACTGACTCTTAATTTTTCTTTCTTTTAAGAAAAAGAAACATATAAGACATTACAATCAAACAAAAAAGTGACAAATCATACAAGTAGATTATTTTTTAGTTTTCATTTTTGAAAGTCGGATAGATAATAGAGAAAAATTGTCAAGTTAGTCGTTTTTAGTCATTTTAAAAAAATTAATCATTTTAATCATTTAATTGAGGATAAAATAGTCGATTAAAGAATGAGTAAATAAAAACAAAATTAGTTGACTAAATCGATTAATCGGTTTAGTCAGCTAATTTTGTTTACTTTTAGTCACTTTTTAATCGACTATTTTACTGTCGACTAAATGACTAAAATGACTAATATTTTTTTAAATGACTAAAAAGCATTAATTTAATAATTTTTCTGCATTATTTATAAGAGTCGAAAAAATTAAATGTAAATAATACATTGTAATATATAATTTTTTTTTTAAATAATAATAAAAGTCAATAATTAAATTCAAAACATTGTTTTTGAAAGTGTTACATAGGTTACCCTATTAATGAATTCGAATAAAAATTTAGTCGATTAATCGACTACTGTAGGCTCTAGTGATGTTGGATATAATTAATCGATTAGTCGGTTTAATCGACTAATTTTGCTGGTATTTAGTCATTTTTTAGTCGACTATTTTACCCTCGACTAAATGATTAGTTGTTTTTTAAATGACTAAAAACGACTAATTTAACAATTTTTTTTTGTATTATTTATTAAGCTTTAAGAAATGAAAGCTAAAAAATTATCTTTTTGTATAATTTTTTACTTTAGTTATATCTTTTTTTTTCAAGAAATATTAAAAGTCAATATGTAATTAAATTCAAAAGAAAATATCATTTTAAAAAAAAGTTACATAAGTTACCCTATTCATTAATTCGATTAAAAATTTAGTGGATTAGTCGACTATACTATGCTCGATATTTTCGACTAATGACTAATTTCATCTAAAAAACAACTTTAGTCGATTAATCGACTAACTGCTCCTCTATCCGACATCATTAGTAGGCTCGATATTTTCGACTAATGACTAATTTTATTTAAAAAACAACTTTAGTCGACTAATTGCGCCTCGATTCGACATCACTACTGGTGACAACTGAGCACGATTTGTCTCCACGAGTGTTCTGGCTATGACACATATGCTGTGTAATCGGACTGTAAAGTGTTAATCATTATTTCATCTGATACAGAGACACATTACTGGCATAAGGTACAGTGGTCACACGAATTATCAATTTTGTGACCGCAGTTATGATTATTTATTTTAATGTCAATTATGATTTTAATTATTTCGTACAGAAAGATATCCATCTAAACCCTATATCAAAGATGGTTTCCCAAAAAATAAAACCGCCTTAACGAATGATACCGTAAGGTTCGAATGTCCTCCAGTTTCTGATCTTGAAGCTTATATGGCTTGGTACAAAATGAATACGACCATTCCAGAATCCGAAAATTTTACAGGATTCACGCCGATTAAGGTAACAACAAACAGTAAATGAATAAAAAAATGTATGCACTCGAAAAATAGCAACACATTCTAAGTTGGGTTGAGGACATTTGTGATCACTAAAGCATACAGAAACACTGGTGGTGGTTGGATATGGTGTGGACTTTCTAATTATTGTCTTTTTTAATTTCTATTTTCTTTTCAATTTTCAGTGGTGGGCGGGTTCTTTCCATTATTGCTAGTAATATTTTTTTTTAACTAAAATGTTTCTTCAACGTTTGAAACTATTAACTCTTTGCACTCAAGCAAAAAAAAAGTGAGTTGTAAATAGGCTGGTAAGACATGTAGCATATGACAACGACCGACGTTCTTTTTTTGACGGATTCTTTTGACGTTCTAACCTTGTTTCCTCAAAGTTGAATACTAAATGCGCTAAATACGTCCTCAATGCTGTTTTTATTAGTTTTTAATTTTAAAAAGATAATTCAACGTGATTTTGTATTATTTTATTTACAATTTTTCTAATAAATGAATGTGTTTGCAGTTATTAAATAAAATATTCATGTAATGTGAAATATGAGCAGTCATTATAGTTCAACATTCAGTGTGTCATGTGGTACATGTCTTATGATCCAACAGACAAAACACCTTTAAATATGGTAGAGTTAATGGACAAACCACCTTGTCATGCTGTACATGTCTTATAAGCGCAAAGGGTTAATTATTTATTTATTTTTATAACAGTAATTAAATGTAAACGTTGACGATTCATCGCAAAAATGTGTAACTGAACTTATTTTCATTTTTAAGGAGGGAGCTTGGTTTAATACACTCAAAAAATAAATATGAATATGGTGAAAAAATTTTTTAATTTTGTCAAATTTTCATTTAAGTATAGAGATATACAGTATAGCACCGATAATGGAAACATCAGTTTTCGAAAATTTTTGAGAGCATCATATTCGTCAACATCACTTTTGGAAAGTTGCATCAAAAATGTCAAGTATATAAATATTAAATCCATGTGCAATAGACCATGACGCATGATTTTATCAAAATAAACAAATAAATATACCGGTAATGGTAGTGACAAACAACAACAGACCTCAAAGCGTGGGAATGTGGACTTTAATTATTGTACATAGAATGTTTATCTATATGTATTCTGTTCTGTGGCGGTTTTTATCATACGTAAAATGTAAACAAAATTATTTCAAAGCAAATCATTAAAACGACAAATGAAAAAAATATTTTCTGAGATAATTTTAAGGCCCGATTTACATTGACGCTCCGCTCTCGGTATGATATCACTACGCTCCCAGTTCGATAAAATATTCTTACACAATAAACAAAGAGTGTATTCACATCATCGCTCCGGTATCGGTTCGATATCAGTCAGGAGCGATGATGTGAATACACTCATTGTTTATTGTGTAAGAATATTTTATCGAACCGGGAGCGTAGTGAAATCGTACCAAGAGCGAAGCGTTAATGTAAATCGGGCCTAATTCTTCACTTCTTTTTTCTTTTATTAATATTTAAAAAAAAAAAAAAAAACATAATTTTAATTCAAAACATAATCTTACGATATTTGTGAATCGCCCCTGGTCAAAAAGCATCACTTTTGTCAAGCACCACTTTTGGAGACTACTTTTTCTGGACAGAACTGGTGCTCTACTGTATTGGCTAAATTGTAGTATGTGCCAGACGCTGGCATTTAAAGTATTGCTTTTAAAAACGAACATAAATGGGTGAAAATTATTGTATCTAAAAAGTTAAGCCTGGGAAACATATTATTTTAATCCATCAAATAGTAGATGATATAAAAACTAGGTGGTGAAGTTAGTTAAGGTTAGGTTAGTTTTTTTTTTTTTTTTAAACAATACATTTCGACTTTGATATAAAAACTAGTTAAGTTAGGGTTATAGGGCTTTTTTTCGAATTTTTACACTCAATTCAGTTGTTTTTTTTTTATATTCCACCAATAAATAATACCATTACCTATTTTTAAAAATTTCGATATACAGTGTCATTCAGTATCAACATATATTGTGAATACTGACAAAGTACAGTGATTTAAAAAAAAAGTGTTTCCCAGATTTAACTTTTCAAATACAATAATTTCCACCCATATTTGTTCTTTTTTTCGTACAAATTTCGAAAATCTCGTTTCTGGCACATACTACAAATTTGCTGATATATTATTTTTCACTAACTAGTTTTCGATTGATTAAATCATCTTCAGGTGAAGACTTAACTGAAAATAAATGAAATTTAGGAAAAGAGTAACGGATGCACAAAACAAGTTACCAGTCACCAATTGACGAAGATTCGTCAACGAGTCAGTAATAATTATTTGAAATAATTCCTTTCAGTTTTAACGCTTTAAATGATTAAGACGAGTTAACTGGTCATGCAATATGGCGGCTCAAAATGCTTTGATATGATATATTCACTGGTACAGGTGCCGCCATCTGTGACAGATTTTTCGAAATACTGTATAATTCTAACAATAAGTAATGTTCAATTTTACCAACATATTTACAAATTCCTAGGGTTCACTTTTTTGATACTGGGATCTCTGATTTTTTTTTTTGTAACCCTACCTATTTTATTTGTCACTGGCAGTAAAAGGTCCAGCATTTTGAGACAAAACAATTTTCTCTGTGGTTAAAATAAAAGGGTTAATAATATTTATTTCTAGATGACCAAAACAAATAGTAAAAAAGTCATTACAAAGTCAGAATGGTGATATTGCCTCAAAAAATGCATTTTCTTCACATCCTACGCTTCCAGTTTGATTAGAAATGAAAAGAACACTCCCCAAAAACCTATAATTTAACTACAAATGTTGTGTCTCTATCATTCAAGTTACAGTCAAGTCTCCTATAACGTGATTATTTCGTACAAGGAAATTTCAACAACTCAAATGACTTGAAAAAATTATTTATAACGGCACTTACTCGATGTGTTAAATTTTCGTGGTCGATCTATCATAAAATGTACCTATCTTTATTATATTTATTTATAAACGATACTTTTCGTTATCGAAAATATTGATTGTAAATATCTCTTAAACAGTGTGTCGTAGCGCAAAAAAAGAGAAATTTTTGAAGGCTTAAGCGAAGCAAGTTATGGGTATTCCAAATTTATTCGGACTATTAAAATGACATAGTTTTGATTATCGATAATAACGATACTTTCAAAATTTTAATATGTAAAATTCTACATATTCGTTATCACTTCTATTATAAAATTTGATTAATTAAAACCGTATCTTGACTTTGACCAAACTTTGACAATTCAGTTTTTATATAGGTCTGATTTAGGTACAATTTATTATTTTATTTTTGAAATTCCATATAACGCGGTACGATTCACTTAATTTGTATTAATTCTGAAAGGGGAATAATTATTTGAGCAGTTTTTTAAACATTTGGTCAGTTAATTCGGTCAGTTAGAAATTCAAACGGTCAGTATTATATTTTTTTAGTAGTATTAAATTAATTTGAGCAGTAAAACTTTAGTGCTCAATAATATAAATGAATTTGGTAAGTTATATTATCCTATAGTGGTAAGTAGTAATTATTATTTGGTCAGTAAAATAACTAAATGGTCAGTAAAATATCTAAACGGGCAATTAAATAAATGGTTTGCTAGTTCCCAGTATATAGTAAAAGTTGAACGTTATTTTGAGTGAAAATAGTGTAGACTTTGAGCCAAAAACGATGAATATTTCGCGATAGCGCAGCTGGTAAATTTAAAATAAGGTTAGTTCAGTTAGTTTTGACAATATACTTCGACTTTGATGTAAAAACTAGGTGGTGAGGTTAGTTAAGGTTAGGTTAGTTTAGTTAGATTTGACAATATACTTCGACTTTGATATAAAAATTAGGTGATGAGGTTAGTTAAGATTAAGTTAGTTTAGTTAGATTTAACAATATACTTCGACTTTGATGTAAAAATTAGGTGGTGAGGTTAATTAAGGTTAGTTTAGGTTAATTTAGTTAGTTTTGACAATATACTTCGACTTTGCTATAAAAACTAGGTGGTGAGGTTAATTAAGGTTAGGTTAGTTTACCACAAAAACCTCATTTTCGGGCAAAAGGTAATTATCTACCACTTATTTCAAAATTTTTAACTGACGCATTTCGATTTAATAACTGCTCACAAATTACTGACCATTTATTAATTTTACTCACCAATTTGATTTTCAACAAGCCAAATATTTATTGAATCGCTCATTTCAAAATATTTTACTGGCCGTGTCAATTTTTTTTACTGCTTACATTTTACCGCCAAATCTGTTATTAAACATACCGTTTATATTTTTATACTGACCAGAACTTTAATTTTCTACTGACCGTTTAATTCATAGCCATTCTGAATCTCCATATAACGTGATATAAATTTTTGTAATTTCCACAACACGGTTTTCATAGAACGCATTACTGATATTAATTAATTATGAAGTTTCCTACAAGGCGGTTTCCATATAATGGCGCCACAAATTAATAGCGTTATAGGGGACTTGACTGAACTCGAAAATGTAACTTAAAAATTTGTGTGAACTTGTGACAAGTGTCATCGATTTGAAAATTTGATTTTTTTGTTTGGAATTTCGGATTGGATGTTGGCTAATTTGAGTGTGTTCTTTTCTACACAAAGTAAAAAATTTAATTTGTCAAGTGCGTGCCGGACACGCATTATCAAAGTTCCGTGGTCAAAAGCTAATTTTTCACAATTTTTGAGGATCAAATGTAGGAAATTTAATAGTATATTATGTAACTGAGATTATGAATCGCATATTATAAGCGAAAAAATTACGCAAAAAACGCGTATGCTGTCTATTCAAAACATGATGGCTGGAGATTGAACTAATAAAAACCAAAATAAATTGAACGCAGAAGTACAGTAACGAACATAGAAAAAGTTTAAATCAGGGGCTCTCAACCTTTCAGACTCTGAGCCCCCCTTCATACTTTGGTGTGAGGTCACGCCTCCCTTTACGGATTAAGTTAATTTAGACTTATATATGATAAATTTACTTACATTATGTTTGAGTAAAATGACTTTGAACTTAGGCTAGACATACTCTGTAAAGGAATATAAAATTATATTTCTTCAAATACAAATTTTTATTACATAAATCATCGAAAAAATCACAAGTCAGCTAGTTTCTCACGCCTGGCCGGACGCTCACATTTTATTGAGTTAATAGCTATAAAGAAATTTCAATGATTGTGTGTTTATGTCCAGCATCAAATTCAAATTTTTGTTGTTGTAAATATACATGCAAAAACAACTGTTTCAAAAATTACAAACTTATTTAATTTTTTTTAATTTGTTGACGCCTCCCCTGGAATTCTTCCACGTCCCCTCAGGGGGCGCGCTCCCCGGGTTGAGAACCGCTGGTTTAAATGGTAAAGAAAAGATACTTGTACATACGAAAAATATCTCGCTGCCTAACTTTTTTAACTTCAGTGAACAGCGCCACCGATTAATTTAGTCACTATAATAATCACTTATGAAGAAAGACAACTGGCACGAATGCATTAAAGTTACGTGGCTGTGACCACGTAACTTTAAAAATGACTATTAAATTTTTGAAGTGGGTGAACCAAGCTCCCCCCTCCCATATGTATTTGTATAATGACAAATTGATAATGTATGTATATGTATGTATGTTAACCATTGAAGTATAATGTTATTTCTAGAACGTATAAGACATAAGCCAATATTAACCAAAGGCCCTCAAAATGTGACAGCGGTGGTTGGGTCGAATGCAACATTTCATTGTGATTATCTTTCTGATTACTCTTTACATGTGAGCTGGTGGAAAAACCAAACTGGCGATAGTGAGAATGATACTGTGTTAATCAAAAAGGTACTTTCTAAAAACATTTAACCGTTTAAATCAGTTTTGTTTACATAAATTTTACTCTAGACTAGATGTAAAACAAATTTACAAGTGACAGTTCCGAGGCCGGACATGTCGATTTTGATGAAATTTGAATATGTTGTAGAATATTTAAAAATAAGCAATACAGCCATTGATATATGAATAGTATGGATGCGCCCCTACCTACTTTTTATATACACTCAATTGAAGTCACCACTAACAACAACTGGAGACTATTGGTCGTCAATATTACTTTGGCTTTAATCTAGTATTGTGCAAATTTGATTGTTATTATTTTAAAATTTTAACTTTTTTTAAAAATGATTATGTGCGTTGCTTTTGGCTGTACCAAATCTACGAGTAAAAACTACGAAGGAATTCATTTTTTCACATAATTAAATATTTGAATTTAATTCTCACTTATTAAAATTGAAGCTAAACCTAATTTTAAAAAAACTTTAGTTTCAAATACTTACTAATCATGAAATATTACGTATTTTATCTACAGTTTAATATAAGTTTGCTTTTTTTCTAATGCATGGAAATATTTTAAATTCTATTTTTATGTGAAAAAATGTTAATTTTGTTAATTTTAAATTATGGCGTCCTTAGCAACCACTATGGCGACCTTAGCAACAGCCATTGGCGTAGCTCCACTATCTCCACTACTTTAAATAAATGTACCTTATGTATGTTTTAAAATAGATAGATGAAAAAAAGTAGAGAATAATTTTTCAGTTTTTTTTTCTAGTATTACAAAAATTTTTAATTTTATGTATTAATTGATGACATTTCCCGGTGTCATTACGAATGGCAAAATTTTTTAACTTTTCATAAGAATATGTTAAAACTGATAAGCATATAACGTTGTAATTAAAAAGATGATTTAAATATATACATTTGAAGTATAAATATTATGAGCAAAATTTTCAAATGAAATGTTATACAATATTTTTAGGCTATTTGTTTGTATCATTAATAGGAATAATACAGTTTTTAATTTTTTTTTAAACTTCTCATAGGTTTCTAAAAAATAAAAGAAAACGAAAACTTTGGGTAGAAGCTATAAAACGAATAGGCTGGATCATATAGATGTATTACACACATTTAATGTAATTATTAATTAAGTATTTAATGTATGTAAATGCAAAAAATATTAATATATTAAATAATTAATATATTTTTTATATTTTTACATCACAGTTATTATTCTAACCAAAAATACAATTAAAAAGTAAAAATTTAGAAGTTTAAATATACACAATTTTAGAACGCTACTGACTTGGACAAACTGAAGACTCATGCTTCACTTAAGATTGCGTTGGTGATATCTATAGTATTCATATATCAATGAATACAGCTGAATCTTTTTTTATGCGGTGGATAGTGTAAGAGTTCACTGCTATTATGGTAGTTAAAACCCTTACAATATGTTTAATTTTATTTAATATTTCTAGTATTTCTTCGTAATATTTCTATTTCGTAATGGGGAATATGCATATAACTCAAATAAATATTAAATTTTTTTTTTTGTATTCTAGTAGTATATGGAAACTTAATTGTGACAGTAAAAAAACCTTTGAATTCGGAAATTTTAATAAAAAAAAAGATTTTAAAATATAAAATTTTAAATGCAATTTAAATAAACTAAATTTGCTGACGTAACTCGGCATGGAAGCACATTCCAAAAGAAACAACGGAAATAGATTCGTTTCTTTTCATTATTTACTAATAAACGTCATAAAGATATGTCTTGTGCAGGTTGATTGTTTTTATTTTGCTTAAATTTCTTTTATTTCTTTTTTATTTTATTTTCTTTGTATATTTAATTATATTTATCTATTAGCAACTCTAGTGTCAAGATTAAGTACTAGTTATGCCAGGATACGTCATTTCCGGCACGCCTAATGCAATCTTGTTTAAACTACATTAGATTATAACAATAAAAAAATTATTTTCTAAAATTATATAAGGGTACTAATATTTTTTTAAAAAATATTTTTTTAGAGATAATATTAGTTCCTCTAACGATTTAAGTAATAAAAAAAATGCATGCATATTCTCTAATTTTTTGTCATTGAATAGAATATATAACAAAATAAATCTTCAGTTGCTTTTACAAAAAATGAACCATATGAAAGCTAGATTATATCTGATGTCTCTCCTTTTCACCCGTATCCTTTTATTCCTATTATTCCCTTTTTTTGTTTTCACCGCAAATATTTCTTTGCCCAATGTTGAACTTGTTAAATTAGAATATAGACGTATACAGATCACTGTATATAAAAAAAGTCGTTACCGCTGTTATGTGACAGATGTCTCTATCTTTTAACTTAATCAAAAATTTTAATAGATGGCGCTATGGTTGTATACCAGGTTAGTGCCCATCGTATCCGTTATAATAGGGACCGCATAAAAAAAATATATTCAAAAATATCATAAATAGCTATAAAAAGTTTTATTAGTTCAGTCCAGATTGTAAAAAAACTTTTTTTATGCAGTGGATCGAGACCGCATAAAAAAAGTCTTATCGAAAATACATAACTCAAAAGGCTCAAAACTTCACGGTCTCCTTGGAAATTGCTTTTCTAAACAAGGTAAAGCATTAATTTATACGTTTTTTAATATTATGAAAATTGTGAGAAATACATTTATAAAAAAAACTAAATGATGCAATAACCTAGATTCTTATGCAATGTACTGATTAAATGCTTAAAAACCATTAAAAAGTATTTTTATCAAAGAAAGTTATTATAGTTAATGTTTAAGTTTCTTATTTTCTCTTGATTTTGATTCATATTATGCATTTTATAGACCATTAGACCAAAAAAGGACCGCATAAAAAAAGGTTTAGCTGTACGTATTCTTTTATGTGCGGAAAAACGGTTTGAGGGGTGAAATCGCCCTTCAAAAATTGGGGTAAAAATTTGATTTTTCAAATATCTCGAAAACGGATCTACTGATATGCAATTTGTTCAAATTACTTCAACAGGGGTGGTTGGGGATTGAAATTTTCGGGTTAATTTTGCAAAAACATAGTAAAAATAAAATATATTAAATATTGTTTGCAGATTTCAAATCTACGTAAAAATAAGTGTATGAAAACTAGTATGTAATTTAAGTGGGTAACTCACCCCCTCTGTCCAGTGTTACTGAAATTGAATTTTGAATTCCAGAATTTCATTCCTGCCTTACTTTCTAATTGTCTTAAACTATTTTCCATGAAGAATTTTTTGATTTTTCAAATAGTACGATTATGTCGCAAAGTCACTTCCCCTCCCCAATTAACTATCTTTAACACTTTCATTGCCAATCACGCGATATCGCGTGATACGGCTACTTTACTAATTGGCCAATCACGCGATATCGTATGACAAATATGAAAACTTACATATTTAACATAAAATATTTGGCCATCTCACAAAGTCTATATTTTTAGCTTGACACTGAACTATATTAGGAAATTGAGTAAAAACAGGCCAGTTAGATTTTTTACGTAGATTTAATATCTGCAAACAAAATTTTTATACATTTTACTTTTAGGCCCGTCGAGAGGGTGGGTAGAGTAGGATCGGGCTTGAGTAAAGGGTCCGCGAAAAAGTTAAAAGGTTTTTTTTTTTTACTCACCGCTTATTTGAATTTTTCAAAAATCCGGTTTATTTCTGGGGTCCGCGGCCCTGTTTATTTTTTACCCTCTTTTATCAAAATTAACCTCCAAATTTTTTTAACCAGCAATCACGTCTGCGAATGTTATTTAAACAATTTAAACTTTTGCTCTATTTCTTACCGTTTTAAAGATATTTGAAAAATTAAATTTTTACCCCAATTTTTCAGCAAGCGATTTCACCCCTTCCAACCCTTTTTTCGCAGATAAAAAAAATACGTATCGCTTATTTTTTAGTGTTCTGTAACATATTCCATTTTCATCAAAAACAATAGGTCCGGCCTCGGAACCTTTACTTGTTAGAGGTTTTAGCCGCGATTTGCACTATCGTGTCGCTCTCGATACGCTCTCAGTTCGATAAAATATTCTTACACTTGTTCTGATTTTTACTTCTGACTGTTCTGACTTGTTCGTTAGCACTCAGTTATTATGAAAAATTATTTTTATCGAACCGGAAACCGAACTGAGAGCATATCAAGAACGGCATTATAATGTGATCGAAAAACGATTATGTACCAAGATTTTACCGGAGCAAGATTGAAGCGGCGGAAGCATATCGAGAGCGGCACTATAGTGTGGATCGAGGCTTATTGTTAGAAGTTTATATTAGAAAAAAATTATAATTATTAATAAATTGTGTTGATTGTCAATGTTATTTGTTATGTACACTAACATTTTTTTCTATTGTAAGTTATTCACTAATACAGTGGACATCCAATGGTACGTACTCCGATTTTACGTAGTGACGTCAGTGACTTACAAGGAAAGGGCAAGAAGTCGAAAATTCAAAAAAATCTGAAACTTTGTTAGTATATAGAGGGTGGCTACCTAATAACATAAAAAATAGCAGTTGCTGCTAAAAAACGCTTTTAAGGGGTGAAACATCCCCTCAAAGTTGAAACTCAAAAATTTAAAAATCGATGAAATTTTGTTTATACGTACCTTAAAAATTTCTAGTAACAAATGTAACATTATTTTTTGCATTTACACATTTTTAAGGGTTGAAACCACCCCTCAACTGTGTACTTGAAAATTTAAAAATTGATGATATTTTGTTTATATATACTATAGAGAGCTCTAATAATAAACATAACATTATTTTTTGCATCTACAAATTTTTAGGGGTTGAAACCACTCCTTCATGTGTGTACTTAAATTTATAAATTTATGATATGTTGTTTATATACTTATACTATATAGAGCTCTAGTATGGTCCATTTCAGTTAAATTTAACCATGCTTCATCACTTTGAATTTAAATAATTTCCGTTTTCTTGGCTTTATCTCTTTCATTATTGCACTTACGTAAATTTTAAAATTGCAGTTTGTTTTTAGAAAAGATTAGAAGATTGATTTGTTTTGAATATAAGAATTATTTAATTTTTTAACTTTAACTCATGATCAATTGTATTTGAAAAAGGGTATAATAAATATAACATTATTTTTGAACCTGTGAATGCAAAAAATAATGTTATATTTATTGCTAGAGCTCTATATAGTAGGTATATACGAGGCATGTTTTTAAGGTAAGTACCGTTTTGATATAAAAAAATCAACAAATAAATTTTTCAAACAAAACTTTATTTATCTGAAAGAGCATTCTTTCCTCTACTTCTACATAATTTCCATTATTATTAAGGCACTTGTCGTATCTTGGGACCAGCTTTTATATGCCGTCGTCAAAGAAGCTTGCCGCCAGACTGGACAACCACTGCTGCACAGACGTTTTTACTTCTTCATCATTGGAATGACGCTTCCCCGCCAAATGCGTCTTCAAGTGCAAAAGTACAGCAGGAAATTTTTCAGCGAAGGACGAAATTGTGAACCGTCTGTTCTCTTTCACTTTACAGTCCACTTTTTGAATGAGATCATCGGTAATGACTGAAGGTCGCCCACTTCGTTCCTCATCATGAACGTTTGTGCGGCCATCTTTGAAGGCCCTAACCCATTTCCGCACCATTCCTTCACTCATAATGTTTTCACCATAAACTTCACTGATTTGACGATGAATGTCAATTGCTTTTAAGCCTTTAGCACAGAGAAAACGAATCACAGCACGCACTTCACAGTCGGCGGAATTCTCGATGGTCGGCGGCATTTTAAAATCACGTAAACAAACGAAGACTCGATCAAACGGCGTCGTAATGGCGTCTGTGGCTTCCCAACTGATGTAGCTACACTACGCGCATGCGCTAAACGGCAACTGCAGCGCGGCGGCGGCGTAATTTAAAAACGGTACTTACTTTAAAAACATGCCTCGTATAAACAAAATGTCATAAATTTATAAATTTTTAAGTACACATAAACAAATTTTTGAACCCCTAAAAATTTGTAGATGCAAAAAATAATGTTATGTTTATTATTAGAGCTCTCTATAGTATATATAAACAAAATATCATTAATTTTTAAATTTTCAAGCACACAGTTGAGGGGTGGTTTCAACCCTTAAAAATGTGTAAATGCAAAAAATAATGTTATATTTGTTACTAGAACTTTTTAAGGTACGTATAAACAAAATTTCATCGATTTTTAAATTTTTGAGTTCCAACTTTGAGGGGATGTTTCACCCCTTAAAAACGTTTTTTAGCAGCAACTGATATTTTTTATGTTATTAGGTAGCCACCCTCTATATACTGACAAAGTTTCAGATTTTTTCGAATTTCGACTTCGTGCCCTTTCCTTGTTAGTGAAGTTCTCCTCTCACAGATATGTTGTCGTTTGTCTGTGTTGGTGAAAATTTACAGTACCAAGTCAGAGCCAGTGCCGTAAGTAATATTGTCTAACGATCTTGTAGTCTCTAAGAATTTCAAAATTTCACTGCAGATATATACAGGGTGTGTTAGTGAATAAGTGCGAAAGATTTTAACAGGTGATTGTTGAGGTTCTTTTATGTAAGAAAGTTCATATAAACCCAGGCCCGAAAACGCTTAGTTTCCAAGATACAAGGTGTTCAGTTTCTTTTTTTTATAATATTTTCTTAAATATTTCAAAACCGTATTGAGATATTGACACAAAATTTGGGACACGCTATGACAGGATAAATAATCGTATTCTGAAGTAGACAGAATATTTTCTCTCAAACCAGTGGCGTCCGTACAGCCATGTGATGACATATTTTTGAAGAAAAAAAGGCACGCCAATGATTTTCCCTAATTTGAAAATGTTTTTTCAAATGTCGCATAAGTTATTGACAAAAATGACCTCTTAGTATTTTGTCGTTTATGTAGCCGTTTTCAGGATAAAAAATAATTTCCAATTACTTAAGATACAAAATAATCACCACAAAACCAGTATGGAGTATCTAATAGCCCATTTTCTCTCTATCTTGGAAACTAAGCGTTTTCGGACTTGGGTTTATATGAACTTTTTTTACATAAAAGAACCACATCAATCACCTGTTAAAATCTTTCGCACTTATTCACTAACACCCTGTATATGCACATATTCTGCATAGGTAATATGCAGAATGCAAATGCAAAATGAGTAACGTAAAATTCGAGAGATATCAAAAAACAGACTTCACCATTGAATTGGTCACTAAAAATTAGATTAAGCAGCGTATTTAAAAAAATTCTAGAATGTTCTATTGGTCAACTATCAAAGATATCGAAAAAATCAATTGCATCATTTAATTGGTCATTGAAGAAGAGGCCAAATCACACATTTTGACAAATGTTCTAGAAAATTCTATTCGTCAACTAGCAAAGATATCAATAGAAGAGCTGTGTACGGGTTCTACCGCTTACTACCGCGTCAAAAGTATGAGGACACCGTGACATAAGGGTGTGCCCAGATTTTTGACACGGTCGCATTAAGTACAGTACGGCGTCAAAAGTGTGAGCACACCTCTGAGTTTGGGTGTCCGTTGACTTTTTGAAGCGTATTTCCCCTCCTTAAATTTGCACCGACCGCTGCGTACCATTGGATTTGTGGTGTAATTGAGTAATAGTTTTGAAAATATTTCATATTCAACAAATATTTCGTACGTTAATGTCAGTAATTCGAATTTTTTTTTAATAATGATTAGGAATCGGGGAATGGAACAATGGAATCAGAAGTTTTAGAATTAACAAATATAACGCATAGCGACGAAGGGTGGTATGTGTGTGTGGCTGCCAACACACTGGGTCGTTCTTACGCTCAAGCGTATCTTCGAGTTGTTGATGGTAAAATGACAATACAAAACATAAAAATAATACCGTAGAGCGGAATGAATCGGGACAGACAGGTGCATAGGGACAAAACGAAAAATGATATTGATGAACTTAATTTAAAAGCACTAAACGTAAAGGTGAACATGTATCTTCCTTAAACTATAGTAGAATAATTATTCTTTCGGGTGGCCATAACGACTAAGCTTGAAGTTGGCAAAAAAATATTAAAAAATCAAATTAGATGAACGTCTTCAGACAGTACTATTGTTTGTCTCTTAAAACTTTATTCTAAAAACTATTTATTTTGGTGCTCTTAGTTATTTTGAAACATACATGAGAGAAGAAAACGACAAACTTCTAGTTGTTTTAATTTTTTTAAGAAAAAATAATGAAGACTTGACATTTGAGTTAACTTTAAGGTTAATAGGGACGGAAAAGGGATGAATCTAGACAGAATACAGGTTAATAGGGACACTATGTCAAGTATAAATGGACGAATGAGGAGTGATTAGGGACGGATGAAAGATGTATTGGAACATAGAACAAAGCACTTACAAAGTTATCAAGTTATTCGAAATTTTTATAAACATATTCAGCATGACATTTCTATACTTTATAAATTTTAGATTTTACGTTTATTTCAACGCAAAATCTAGAAGTATTATTCCTTTTTTTGGATGTATAGGGTAAAAGCCCCCTTTGTGGAACGGTATCTAATACTGGAACAGTTTTGACATTTACATATTTATTTCTTTAATTAAGTAAGGAAACTTTAAATGCGAGGTGAATTTAAATTGAAAAACAATCATTCTATTAATAATAATTTTTGTTATCAGGCGTTTCTTTCAGAAATAACTTCATTAATATGTAAATGTTCATAATTAGATACCGTTCCACAAAGGGGGCTTTTACCCTAAATACAAAAAAAAAATCGAAATTGTATTTCAGGAACGTTCCCATTCACCTTTTTATTGTCTTTTGTAAAAATTACATGATTTTTGTTACTTTTTCAAAAAAAAAATTTTGATTACTGTAATAAAGTGACCATCCTTGCGTAAATTTTCAACGTACATATTATAGAATAGTGACTCGCCAAACAAATACAAAATATACGATGTGAAATCTGAATTTGTGCCTATTCATTCCGATTTACGGTATTCTTTATTATATTATGTATTTATGTGGGATCGTGTGATATATTTATCATAATCACTTATGTTTTCAGAATTACTGGAAGAACCGATTCAGACCCCCGTCAGGCCGCAACCAATGTTAGTAATAATTTTGGGTGGATTTTTATTCACCATATCGTTAGTGGCAACAATTACATTCGTTTGTACATGTCGAAGATTGAAGCGGTAATTTGAAAATTTTATTAAGATTTAAATATAAATCAAATTAAATTAAATTGTGATCATTTTCTAGGGAAAAATTAAAGAAATTAATTGCCCTGGAAACAGCCGCTCGAGCCGCAGTGGTCACACAATGGACCAAAAAAGTAATTGTTGAAAAACAGACCGTATCCAATTCAGCCAACATAACTGAGCCTTTAGTACGTAAAATGTTTTTCAATGCTTTTATTTACAACTTCATTTTTAGCGTTCCGTAAAAAAAAATAAAACACGGAACTCTTATGGTGAGATTTCAATGTCCGTCCGTCCGTATGTCACAGCCATCTTTCTCACGATTCTCAGTAACCATTACCACAATTAAATTGAAATTTGGTACACTGATAGATATCGTTTGTCTACATCTATTCCAGGTGAAATAATTTTAAAAATCGTTTCACTTTTATTCGAAAAGGGATTAGAAATGGGGGGTTGAAATTTAAAAGTGCGATATCAAAGTCAAGTGGGATATCATTTGAAAGGGCTTTGTTTACACATTTCAAAACCACTTTTTTTAAATTTTAAGTCGCGTTGGTTTTTTAATTATGGCCAAAAATGTGCGAAAAAATACCGTTCCTGCTCCCTTATCTCCAAAGTTTCTGAACCGAAAGATTTGAAAAAATTAATATAAATAAGGGATTCCATATATATTACAGGAAAAATAAAACAAACTTCCAAATGTATACAGCTTTTAGAGAAATTGGAAAAATTTTGGCTAGAGTTTCAAAAACTGTATACCTCCGATTGAAATGAAATTTTTTTTGACTTAAGAAGTTATCCCCTAAACGAATTTTTGACAACACGGACCGGAAGTTGTATATTTGAGGGTCCAAAGTAGGAAAAATTAGTATAAGGGACAGGGCCGGACCTACAGTTATTATGAGGGGGGCAAACTTTGTTGTTGACGTCCTCCCCGACAAAAATTCAAAATTCAAAAATCCCTGCCAAAAGCAAGTGACGAGCCCTAGATCCGACCCTGATAAAGGATATAGACAGATATATTATCGGATGCCTCTGACTGAACTGAAACTTCATTTATAGTCTTTTTGGCCTAAGAAATTACTTTCTAAACTAATTTTTGGAAACACGGACCGGAAGTCAATTTTTTAACCGTTTGAATACAGACGAACGCTAAAAGAAGGTGTCCATTACCATTGTAACAGAAACTACAGACAGATTCCTATAGGATTTTATGAATAACACAAAAATGGAAGAATAATTTTTTTCGATACCCTGCTTAGTTTTCGACATAATACGTGTCAAATTTCTAAAACTTACAATAGGGATGGGACTATGTATCAAGTACACACATAGTATCAATTTTTTATAAATATAACAGTCATTCATTTAACATAGTGGCCACATTACTAGAAAACCTGGGCCGTGTTCGATTTTTGGTATAAAAAATACTCGCGCATGTGCACTATTAAACCGCGCAAACACAAAATTCAAATTATTTGACGTCTACTACCATATTTGGAAACTTGTAGACGTTACATATTTAAATTTATTTTAAGTTTAGTAATGCACATGCGCAAATGTACTGGAATTTTTTATACCACAAATCGAACACGAGGCTGGAAAACCTGGAAATGTCAGGGAATTTTTACTTTCTGGAAAAGTCAGGGAATTTTACCAGAAGACTGAAAAAAATTGATTTTTGTATTTAGGGATAAAACTTCAATCAATTTTTCACTTGTTTTGAGATTAGATTTAAAAATTAGCGCGTATTTTTTTTTTGCTCGTCATTTTTTACGTCAGAAATATTTTTTTTAGCTTTTTTGGGATAAAGTAGGGGTGGCATTTTTCACAAAATATTCAGGGAATTTTTTAATAAAATTTCTGAAAAACCTGGAAAAGTCAGGGAATTTGATCTTCAAAAATCTGTGGCCACCATGTTTTGAACAGACTGTATAATACAGAATATAGATATAACATAGATATTATACGGAACCCTCGGTGCGCAAGCCAGACTCGCACTTACCGAACTTGTTATTTTACTAATTTGATATTTCTGATTACAGTTGATGCCGATTGTTAAAATTGAAAAGCAAAAAACACAAAACACAAACGTTAACGATTCCGGATTCATTTCGGAATATGAATTACCAATTGATGCTGACTGGGAAATACCGCGGTCCATGTTAACATTAGGCAAAAGTTTGGGTGAAGGTGCGTTCGGAAAAGTTGTCAAAGCTGAGGCGCATGGCCTACTAAAACAGGACTCGGTGACAATTGTGGCGGTTAAAATGTTAAAGGAGGGACACACTGATGCGGAAATGATGGATTTAGTATCGGAAATGGAAATGATGAAAATGATCGGCAAAAATATAAACATAATTAATCTGTTGGGATGTTGTACACAGAATGGTCCATTGTATGTTGTTGTTGAATTTGCACCGTATGGGAATTTACGTGACTTCTTACGGCAACATCGGCCATCCTCTGGTTACGAGTCCACCGTTGATCCGAACAATTTAAAGGAAAAGAAAACGTTAACTCAAAAAGATTTAGTGTCTTTTGCGTATCAAGTGGCAAGAGGCATGGAATATTTATCTTCAAGAAGAGTAAGTTAACCATAGATATATAATGATCCCAATTTTCTATTTCATAACTACCGTGGCCGCTATCGCCGGCAAATGACGTGGACACCGCTACCCCTACCAAACGATTATGATACATTAGGGTGTGCCAAAAAAACATTGATATTTTTTTTTCTCGCTCTCCGTTCAAAATATCGTAGGATACGTGTAAACAAACATCCTGACCAAGGCGGAGCTCATAATTCCAATTTTTAGAAGTGCATCGTCGAACCTCAAGTTTTCCCATTTAAGGTGAATCGATCACTTGAAATTTTCCAAGTTTAGAATTTGAAAATTTAGTATATTATAGAGAAAGATATGATGCATTCACGGACACTATTTTGAATAATTTCTGACGTGTAGTTTAGAAGAAATAAATATTCAAAGTTCGAATTTTTAACGTACGAGTAAATGCCAAAGAATGATTAGAAATGAATCAGTGGTACGTATTTAAGTAAGTTGTGTCATTAAAAATCAACTTTAAGATTTAAAAAACTGAAAATTATTTTCTTTTATGTTTTTGAATTGTAATAAATAGAAAAAAAACTATAAAAATGTCATTTTATACTAATCCACCCATAATATATTTGTGTACGTGTTAGTTATTATTATGTGTACGGACACGTCACTACCAGAATCAAATTCATTACTTTTAAAATTATTAAAATTAGAAGATTAAACAATAATCAAATATTAATACTGTTACATGTATTATAAAATTTAACTTATTTTTCTACACATAAATTATATTTATTTACAGAGAAAAAATAGACTTAGTAATTCATTTGTCACAAATTTGTCAGTACTGATCGATTCTCCTTAAATAACACAGAAAAAACAATTTTTTATATTATTTACTCCTGCAAACTATAAAGAATTTTTTTTCCATAAAATGAATCAAAGCACCTTATTTAGCATTAAATTTTGGATAAAAAATTTCATTGAGTCAAATTTCTATCATCAATATTTCACTTTCTACAGAGCCTTAAAATTCAAATTTTTTAAAATTTTGCTCTTTTTACATTTTTAAGCTAAACTATTACAGATAGGACAAAGAGTTTTTTCAAGAGTTATGACAATTTTGTAGTCTAACTGACGCTTTACAAAAAAAGTTCCGTACAAATTTTTCCGCAAAGGTTAGTTAATTTTTAACAAGAACACAGTCAACTCCCCCAGGGGCCGGTAATATTTTTAAAGAATTAAATAAAGAAAACTATAATAAATTCACGAAATAATTTAGCATGTGTAAACATACACATTTTTAATAAAACGAATAACAGGAAATACAATGACAATAAAATGATAAAAAAAACACAAACAATTAAATACTTTTATTAAAATTACATTTACACATTTGAATACAATTATAAATACCCCTGTCGCAACACCTGCATAACATAGTGAATTTCCAAAGATTGAACACTGGCGGATCTCATATAACAAGCTGTATCTATCTAAAATAGTTTAGCTCTCTAACAGTGAAAA
This sequence comes from Brachynemurus nebulosus, assembly GCA_035578155.1. NCBI lineage: Eukaryota > Metazoa > Arthropoda > Insecta > Neuroptera > Myrmeleontidae > Brachynemurus > Brachynemurus nebulosus. Next base: position 18,219,327 of record JAPWDM010000007.1, on the reverse strand, counting down.
AATTTTCAAAATCGGTTGAGGAGTTAATTTTTGGTGCTTTTGGGTCCCCAAAACCCTGGCGGATCTCATACAGTATAGTATATATGCATTTAAACGAGTTTAATTTTTTAAAGGTTAAAAAATTTTCAAAATCGGTTGGGTAGTTTAGTTTTGGCACTTTTAGGACCCCCGCACCCTGACGGATCTCATGTAACATAACTTATATCCATCTAAAATAGTTTAGCTCTCTAACAGTGAACAAATTTTCAAAATCGGTGATGATGCGTTCTTGAAAAGTTAGTTAATTTTTATTTTGAAAAATGAAACAGATATAAATACTGTTATTGTAATTACAAAAATTATTAATCACTTATTTTAAAGAAATTCAGAAAACTTAATTTTTTTCAAAAGTCAGTTCACTTATTGTTAGAACAATGTTTTAAAAGCTTATCTTATGTAATTTTTTACGCATGGTGTAAAAAAATAAAACATAAAAAAATTTTTGAAATTTGACCAAATTTTGCAAAAAACCACTAAAAATGGCGAAAATTGGCCAAAAATTTGGCCTCCAAAAATCAGACATATTTGACTGACGAACTCATCCAAGCTCTTGGAACTTTTGACCTACACACCAAATTTCGTAACAATACGGTACTTGACTGTATTTAAAATTTGTGTCAAATGTTAAATAATTGTATGCATTATCATTACATATGTCCAATTTTATTGATGAAACATAACAGAATTTGATAACTATTTAGAAATTTTATTTTGAAAATCGCCATTTTTCAACAAATATTCAAATTAGTGAAAACGCGCCATTTCTTGAAAATGACGTAACATTTTGTAGCTAGGTATGTCGATTTTGATAATTTTCATCGATGAGGTAAAATTGTGTTTTCTTTTGAATATTTCTATTAGCTTATATATATAGTAATAATAATCGACCAGAATTCAAATAAATACTTGCTTTTACTTTGACTTTTTATGAATATAATCAAAGTTTTGAGGTTATAAATATTGACATTGACGTTTAGTTGCTTCAAACTGTGACGTCACTATAGTGAGGTGTTTTTCCCGCCTTTTTCTCATTTAAAATTGTAGGGTTACTTTTTTTGATGATTTTTTACAGAATCTGTCGAAAATAAAAAAATCACTTAACTGACATGGAAAAACAATGCTTTTAGAATATTTTCGTAACTTCAGTCAAGAACCCTATTGAAAGCTTCGTTCGAAATATATATATATATATATATATATATATATATATATATATATATATATATATATATATATATATATATATATAAACTAGGGATGTTATGGATATCGTAATTACGTATCCGAAACCGAAACCGTGTCCGAAAATAAAAGTTTCGGATAATAACAGACAACTGTCGTTGGAAAGCTGAGGTTAAATTGAAGCAAGTTTTTGCTCCATGTATTTCTCTTGATTGAGTTCCATTGATTTGTGTTTGGCGTTCACTTTTTGGGGTAAAATTTTCCCCTTTCTTCTAAAAAAATTTTCACTAAAAACAATTATCCGTAACCGTAACCGTAACCGTATCCGAAACATTATCCGATATTATTACATATCCGTAACCGAAACCGAAACCGAAAAAAATGTTTTTGAATATCCGTATCCGTATCCGAAATTTCATATCCATAACATCCCTAATATAAACCAAATTTTAGTGAAGGTTATTTTCGGTTCCTCGAGGCCTCAAAACAAATTTCTGCCATAGTCCCCAGCCCAGGTCTTTTTATGGCACCTGCTGTAATAAATTAATTCCCAAAATGATAAATTCGCTTAAAAAGTAAATGATAATATAAAATTCTATTTTTATTAGTGTTCGACCGAAACAGGATTTGCAGCCGAAACCGAAACTTCGGACTCGATCTCAATTTTGGCCGAAACCGAAACTTATTTAGACGTGTTAAAATTTCAATTGTATGCTAAAATCTAGTGTATGTACGAGACACGAACTCATCCGAACGAAGCGCGACAATTCACGAACGCTGAGTTTCAATGCGGCCGAAGTTTCGGCTTACTTTTGGCCGAAACTGGCCGAAACCGAAACCGAGTTATTCGTCTATAAATGTATACAGAAATCTTCACATAGAGAGTATTTGTTAGTAGTCAATACCTGTTTGCGATAACATACGGTGTGATCACTCCTCATAATCGGCCTCTACGGTTGTTTTGGTCATGACTAGTGATGCCGGATGATTAACCGATTAATTGGTTTAGTCGACTAATTTTGTTTTCATTTAGTTATTCTTTAATCGACTATTTTATCCTCGATTAAATGATTAAAATGATTATTTTTTTTTTTAAATGACTAAAAACGACTAATTTAACAATTTTGCTCTATTATTTATTGGACTTTCCAAAAAGGAAACTAAAAAATAATCTATTTGTATGATTTGTCACTTTTTTGTGATTAACTTATATGTTTCTTTTTCTTAAAAGAAAAAATATTAAGAGTCAATAACTAAATTCAGAAGAAATCTTAGTTTTTGAAAGAGTTACGTAGCACGTAGGTTACCCTATTTATGAATTCGACTAAAAATTTAGTCGATTAATCGACTCGTCTATGCTCGATATTTTCAACTAATGACTAATTTTGTCTGAAAAACAATTTTAGTCGATTAATCGACTAACTGTTCCTCAGCTCGATATCATTATTCATGACATAGATGCTGTGTATTCGGACCGTAAAGTGTTAATAATTTATTTTATATTTTTTTCTTTCTTTTTAGTGTATTCATCGAGATTTGGCAGCTCGAAATGTATTGGTTAGTGAAGATTATGTGATGAAAATTGCAGATTTTGGCTTAGCACGAGATATTCATTGTAACGATTACTATAGAAAGACGACAGATGGTCGTCTTCCTGTTAAATGGATGGCACCGGAAGCCCTGTTTCATAGAGTTTACACCACTCAATCGGATGTGTGCGTTTTAAACATTTAAAAATAGTTGGAAATTGATTTTGTAACCGCTAAAAATTGATTTTGTTTTAGATGGTCCTATGGGATACTGTTATGGGAAATAATGACCCTTGGTGGTACACCGTACCCATCAGTACCCAGTGTTGAAAAGCTATTCCAACTGTTACGAAGTGGTCATCGAATGGAGAAACCACCTTGTTGCTCGTTAGAAATGTAAGCTCGATAAAATTTTTTGTTTTCAGTTTACGGGCCAGGCCTCATATCTTGGGAACTGTAAAAGATAATTCAAATTTCTTAAAACCGTTTATGTAACATGAAGGGCGGAATCATTATGACCTACATGGGAATTCTCTATAACCAACCCCTAAGGCTCCAGCCAGTCCAACCCTATTTTTTTAAATTGTAAGATCCCTCTTGTGATACATCATTGAAATGCTCTTTAAAAATGTTCCTCATTAATACCAAACATAATGTTAATTTATCGACTATTATTTGGAGCATACGGAAAATAAGTTTCAGTAGGCTAGAAAATAATGGGGCTAGAGAATAGTCATTTTGGGATCTGACCCAGCTTAGTTTCCGTCATTTTTAAGTAAAATATTGTATTAGTTATTGTAATGTTCGTCTGTGCATTTTGAATTTATAATTTGTAAAAATAAACTGATTTGGAAAATAATACATAATTTGACATTTATAACATTAAATTTAAATAAATTTATTAAATGTTATTTTTTATAATTTTTCAAAAATGATCGAAAAATTAATAATATTTAGTATCTTTTGACACCGGAAAGAAGTTGGCGCCGAAAGTTGGAAAATCTTTTTGTTATGTGGCTAAATTGCTCCCAAATTGCTCCTTTGGAATCAATAATTGCTCCACCTGATACTTAATTATTTAATTATTTATTTACAAACAAAAAAACTTTTTTGTTTCACTATTTCTATTATCAAAATCTTGCGAAATAATGCATTTTTATATAATTACTTTATATTCAAAAATTGCTCCCAACTTGCTGCATTTAATTTAAAAGTTAAATATTAATTTTTTTTAATAATAATTAAAATATGTTAAAATAAAAAATATTTAGAATTAGGTTATGTATTACTAAAACGTATAGGCAATCCAACATACTCTTTAAGTCGTTTGCATATATTTAAGGATAATTGAATCTTGACAGTTAAATAACATTATAAAAAAACAAAATAGTTTAATAATTATTCAAAAAAATTAATGTTTAGCTTTTAAATTAAATAGAGCCAATTGGGAGAAATTTATTGTCGTAAAGAAATTATATAAAAAAGTACTATTTTGGGAGATTCTGATAACTTAAATAACGGAAAAAAAATTGTTTTCTTTATAAATAACTAATTAAAAACAAAAAGATTTTTCAACTTTCGGCGCTAACTTCTTTCCGATTCTTTCGACTTAAAAATTGTAATTTCTTACAATTTTATTTGAAATAGAGATTTAATTTGATATTTGTAACTTTGTATAAGAGAAAATATCTCAACTTACTGAAATTTATTTTTCATATTTTTCAAATAATAATCGATAAATTAACATTGTGTTATGTATTAATGAACAGCATTTTTAAAGAGCTTTTCAATGATGTATCACAAGTGGGGTTTTACAATTTAAAAAAATAGGGTTGGAGCCTTAGGAATTGGTTATAGAGGTTTCCCATGTAGATCACAATGGTTCCCCCTTCACGTTATAGAAACGGTTTTGAGAATTTTAAATTATTTTTTATAGTTCCAAAGATATGAGACCGGCTTGTTTTTAAATTGACACCCTGTATAATTGCAACCCTTTATAATTTTCAGTTACATGCTAATGCGAGAATGCTGGAGCTATCAGCCAACAGATCGGCCAACATTTTCTGGATTAGTTGAAGATCTAGACCGAATATTAACGATAACGGCCAACGAAGAATATTTAGATTTAGGTTTACCTCAGTTAGATACGCCACCGTCCAGTCAAGAGTCCGGATGTTCCCAACAGGACATGCCATTCGCTTATGCTATTTAAATAGTATTCAATTGTATAGGTATTTTTAATTAACCGATTGAAAGTGATGTGTATCATGTATCAGTGATGTGTCTGTCGTCCGCCCCTCAAATAACTTTTTCGGCGGATAAGGACGTCTTTTATCATAGTATTGATTTCTTTAAATTTTTTCTAATATTGTATTTATTTTAAAACATAACTGTAAACATTTCGAACTATTTCAATTAAGGAAAAATAACTGAACTTCTTTCTGTGCATTTATATAGTTCTTATGTTCGTAATAAATAAATAAATGTTCCATGGTTATGGCTACGGAACACTAAAAATAAAAAAAAATGAAATAATAATCACAAGGGGACATCCATAGAATATCAGAAATCAACCCAGCCAGCAATATGATGTCTTTACAAGTTTTTAAAGAGCTCTTATTAACGATTTGGACGTCTTAATTTTTTTCCAACTGAAGTCTCAAAGACCTTCTGAGGACGTCGAATGCGCCGCTACAAGATTAGTTTGCAACATCGTTAAGAATTCCGAAAGATCTCCTTTTTCTGACTACAAAAAAAGAAAAAGGTCTTAAAAAGCTCATAATTTGGACTTCTTCAAGAACTTTTCTATGAATTCAGAAAAAAGACTTCTTTAATACTTCTTATTTAAGATTTTTAAATAAAGATTATAGGATCCTTAGAAAGATATTTATATTAACAAAAATTAAACTTACAGAAATTTAATATTAATTCTTTATTTAGATAAATACAAATATTTTAACATTTCGCCTTCCTAGAATGAAAGTGGTATATTTCGAAATTTGGAAATTTCCCCTTTTGGTACCCAATAATAGATAGTTCAGTAACTTAGCAAATAGTATATTTTATAAGCTTGCACGGTTTTAATTTTTGAAGGGTATTACTTAATATCTCAACATCACTACTTGAACTAATGTATTAACAATTTTTAATTGCAATTATTTCAAAACGAACATTTCCCAGATTTTTATTCTAGGAAGGCGATTTAAGTTGTATTACTTATTGAATTATTATAACTTATTGAATTATATTCATTAATTATTGAATTATCTCGTCTATATCTGAAGCACTAACACTGTCACTTAATTCTTTTAAACACGAAGGGGGTTTCAAAATTTTTTGTTAACAATGTCTTTTTACACGCCGATTCTTCTGGCTTTTTGATAATTCACAAAATCTTTTTCTTGAAGACATATCCTAGTTAAAAATATTTTCAATTTATAAAAAATATAATGATTACAAATTTATTCCGTAAACCTATTCAATACATACCTTATCTATTTATATTTTATAAACTGATGCACAGAGCAAATTTCAATACAGCACGTTTTCAATTTTATAAAAACATCAACTGTATTAAATTCTAGGTTATAATTTACAAATAATCAAAATACCGTAGATTGGGATGAATCGGGACAGACGGGTGAATAAAGACGAAACGAAAAATGTCATTCATGAACTTAATTTAAAAATACTAAATGTAAATGCGAACATATATTTTACTTAAATTATAGTATAATCATTATTCTTTCGGGTAACAATAGTGACTAAGCTTGAAGTTGAATAAAAAAATATTAAAAATTGAGTTTAGATTGACGTCTTCAAACAGTACTATTTTTTGTCCCTTAAAAATTTATATTAGAAATTTTTTATTTCGGTGCTCTTATGAATAAATTGTTGTTTAATCGAAAATTTAATTATTTTTTAACTAATCTGAAAAAAGAATACTGCAGACTTTTAGTTGTTGCTATTTTTTTAAGAGGAAATAATGAGAATTTGAGATTTGGGTTAAGTTGGAAGTTAATAGGGACGGAAAAGGTGTGAATAGGGACAGTATATAGGTTAATAGGGACATTATATAAAAGTATAAAGGGACGAATGTGGGGTGATTAGTGACGAATGAAGCATGTATTGGAACATAGAAGAGAGTAGTTTCAAGGTTATCAAGTCATTCGATATTTTTATAGACACATTTAGCATAAAATTTCGATACTTTATAAACTTTATTTTAGATTCTACGTTTATTTCTACAGTAAATCATCAAGTATTATTTCTTTTTTGAATATATAAATCCAAAAAATTCGAAATTATTTTATATTAGAATTTCAATTTTGGTCGACCCTACGGGTTATCCCCATTCACCCTTTTATCGTCTCTTTTGACCCCAATTTTTCATAGAGGAGAAATTATATGATTTTTGTTATTTTTTCAAAAACCACCGATATTTTAAAAATTTTTTGGATACTGTGATAAAGTGACCATCCTCGCGTAAATTTTTAACATATTAAAGATTAGGTACTTATAAAATAAGTACAAAAAAATACGGTGTGAAGTCTGAATTTGTCCCTATTCATCTCTATCTACGGTATTGATTTTTAAAGGCATGCGTCAAATCTAATTCGTTTATAGTTCGGAAAAAAGATTTCTTAAAAGAGCTCTTAATTAAGAGTTCTTACGTAGTCAGAAAAAAGAATTCTTAAAGAGTTTTTAAATCAAGAGTTCTTAAAAATGACGTAATGAAGGCATCATATTCATAATTCGTGAGGTCTTAAAAAAGACTTCTTTTAGAGTTTTAAGACGTCCTATTGCTTGCTGGGAACTTGCTATCTCTGTACTGGCGATACAAGCGTCGACAAAAAATCCCTACTACTCCCCACCTATATATTATGTAGGTACACACTGTTTGTACTTGTATATTAGTGATGGAGAAATATCGATAGTCCCGACTATCGATAATTACCGATAGTCAGTCGTGAAACTATCGATAGTTGTCGATAGTTTATCGATAGTTTTTGATAGTCAAGTTTTTGTTGCCAAAATCATATTTTATAGAACTTTTAAACTAATACGATGGAACAATTGGTTATCCGGATTGTATTTATCTAAAATCCCACCTTTTCGAACTTACTCTTAAGAAATTTTAATATTTTTAACAAACATTTTACTGAAAAATATTTCTTGAAATTTAGTTTTAAAAAATTAATTAAAAATCCTTTTTTGCGGGTCTTATAGTCAAAATTATAGATGAAAAAGAAGTATTACCGGTAAACAACAAGGGAGATAAATATTGAATAAATATGAAACATACAATTTAAAAAACAAACAGATTTTTATTACCTGCAATTATTGTAAGTTTGCCAACAAAAACTTTAATGTACAAAAAATTCTTGGCTATATTTAAATTTATTTTATTTATGTAATTGTTTGGGTGAACTGATATTTTTATCCAATTGTTTAATTTTTCTTGTCATTTTATTTTATTACCCATAGTTGTAACTTATACCTGGTTAAATAATAAAAATAAAATTTCCTTAAAATGGTTGTTTTTATATCTTTGTCTATAATTTCTACGCAATTTGTATTATCTTTAGTATTTATAAGTAAACGAAAAAACTACCAAAGACCATCGATAGAAAAAAAAAAAAATATCGATAGTTTTCGATAGTCAAAACTATCGATAGTTATCGATAGTGCTATCGATAGTACGCCATCACTATTGTATATGTTTGATATCTGCATTTGTATGAGTGGTCGTCCATACGACACACACATAGCCACATACACACATATTGCAAACAGACCAACATCCAGTGTAACCAACAGTGATCTAAATTAGTAATAATTGAAGCGCATCCGCTCACCGCCCTCGAACGAGTGATCAGCTAAGCTGTGAGAACGGCTCGATCGACCTCCTACTGACGACAAATTTTTATATGTATGCTGTTTCTGATATTCTGTGAGGCTATCTATAAATTACGGACGCAAACGGGAGTGAGGCGGGGGTACTTCTTCCGCAATCGGTCCCTGGGGGTGGGGAGGGGGGGTTCAAAAATGGCTAAATTTTGCGTGACGTAATTTATGGATGGCCCCTAATAATATTAATAATAATAATCACATTGAACAAAATTTGAAATGAGTCATATTATGTGCATATTTTATATAATTAGGTATTCCTATTTTATATATAATTTTAATATTGTAAAAATAATTGAGCAATTAATTGCACATTTGTCAATACAAATTCTGTTCTATTTGTACCTATATCCTGTACACCCTACACTGTAATAATTAAAATAAAATGTGCACCTGTCTGATAATTAATTAAAATGTAAAATATTGTGCTAGTGACAGAATGATATTGATAAAACTATTTTTTTAATACTTGTACGAAATTTATATTATGTTTAAGTACATTTATATCAGTAATAAACTGTGCCTTTGTTTACATTATTTGCGTATTATTTATGGTGTATCTGTTACGGCTAATATACCTTGTACTCAAGACGTCTTGATTTAAATGTTTGTTTTATCAACATACGCACAGTATTACATCATCCGTTAAGGAAAGCCGCCGAAGTATATTGTTAAAACTAACTAAACTAACCTAACCTTAACTAACTTCACCACGTAGTTTTTATATCAAAGTCGAAATATATTGTCAAAACTAACTGCATTAACCTAACCTTAACTAGCCTCACAACTTATTGTTAGATTTTATACGAAAGTCGGAGTATATTGTCAAAACTAACTAAACTAACCTAACCTTGACTAGCCTCACTCCTTAGATTTTATACGAAAGCCGAAGTATATTGTTAAAACTAACTTAACTAACTTCATCACTTAGTTTTTATACCAAAGTGGAGTATATTGTCAAAACTAACTAAACTAACCTAACTTTAACTACCCTCATCATCTAGTTTTTATACCAAACTCGGAGTATATTGTCAAAACTAACTAAACTAACCTAACCTTAACTAACTTCACCACTTAGTTTTTATACCAAAGTCGGAGTATATTGTCAAAACTAACTAAACTAACCTAACTGTAACTAACTTCACCACCTAGTTTTTATATCAAAGTCGAAATATATTGTCAAAACCAACTAAACTAACCTAACTTTAACTAACCTTACCACCATATATGTACTACTAGTATATAGCTAATCGTATAAAGAAATAGGCGAAAATACTACAGTACCGACGATCTGTTTGTTTCACTTCAGCAGTAAGTACATAGTACCTTATGCGCATATGTAAGATTTAAATTATTAAATATGTGGATATTCATTGGATATATGCAATTTGACAGAACTGTCGCACTTGCGCACAATAGGCTACGTCCCTCATTCTGTTTCATTCTTACCGTGACCCTGCCACTTACAGGCATTAGCCATATAGAAGTATTACATATATGCTTACCACCTAGTTTTTATACCAAAGTCGGAGTATATTGTCAAAACCATGTGCCTGCCACTCTCTATATGTCTTTTATAAAAAAAAAAATATATGGTTTACTGTCGCCGCTGTAACTAATATACAAGACGGCGTTGATGGTACTTGTAACTAAAATAGAGTCGAGACATGAGTTTTGATAATTCGCTATTTTTCATCAAAGATTCATCTAAAATAAATTGGAAATAAATTAAATATTTAAAAAAATACTTTAATTCAACCTAGAAAGATTAATTAAATTAAAAAATTTTAATTGTTCATTAACACATAACTTGGTAACTTTGTACTCAAAGTTACAAAGGTAATTTTGTACTCAAATATATGGTAATTAATTTTGACATCTATTTGATGAAAAATGCTCACATGTCCCAACTCTATTTAGTATAGGGATTCTTGACTACAAGTGCCATTAGTGCCACGTAGCGGACTGTGACAATAAAAATTCGTCCTTGAAAACAAGTGGCACGGATATGGTCAAAACTAACTAAAGATCAAACTAATCTAACCTTAATTAACTTCACCACCTAGTTTTTATATCAAAGTCGAAATACAGTAGAACCCCTCGTAAGTTATAAACCTCTCGAACGTTATATTTGAAACCTCTCATAAGTTATATTTTCTCCTTTTTTGCTGCTCCTACTATAGTTACAAGCGAATGCGTAGTTCTATAGTAGTGAGCGCGGCAATGCGCAGTTTCCTAATTAAAATACATAATGCGCGTAATGCGCACTCTTGTAAAGGTATAACGCACATGTGTTAAATTTGTTAAGACACTTTACCCCGTAATAAATACCCCGTGTACCTGCCGTGTGGTACATTGTAGAGATGGCTAGTAAGTGAGTGATTCAATTCACTGAGTTGAATCACTCAACTGACTGACTGAATTGAATCAGTCAAAAAGAATTGAATCGACTCTTTCAACTCGTGAATTGAAAGAGTATAATACGTATAATATATGTCATACAATCACTCACTGATTCACTCACTCACTCACTCACTTACGAGTGTATGACATATAAGATTCTATTCAGTTTTTAATCCCTGTTTCAGTTTACTTATGACAATAGACAGAGCAACAGAGACTTGTTTGCACAAACATCTGTTTTTTACAACTATGTATATAACATAACGTGTATATATCGTATATACTAATAACACTATAGTATGGTAGGTATAATTTTTTCTTTTTTTTAGAACTAATATTTTAATTTTTTTTACTGTCGTTTATTTTTTAAAATACATAAAATAAATTTTAAATCAAATTTAGTTCAGATGTCCAATAAACTAATAAAATAATTTAAATAAAAATTATACCCAATTTAAGTGCTATAAGTACGGATATTAAAAAAATTCTAAGAAAAACTATTTATGTCTATTTTATTTTAGGCAATTTTCAAATTTTTAAAATAAAATTCGTCCGTTTATTGTCAGATTATTACGTCTCCAAAAATTAGTTTTTCTTCAAAACAGCAATGAGTGGATATCTTTCTACATAAAGTTATTGTAGATTTTCATGAATCAAAATTTTCATTGTTATGTCTTTTCAACCGTGTATTTTAATGCTGTATTAATTTTTTAATTTGTTGTGTGGGTTACGTGCATTAATTTTAAGTACATAATTATATTAATTTTATTCGGATATAATATTTGTATCCAAACACTCGTTCACTTGAGTGAGTGTTTCATATGTAACTACTATATGAGTGTATTTATTGTGTTGATTCGTATTTGAAGTTGTACCACTCAGTTGTGTAAAGTGAGTGATTCAATTCATAAAAACAAGTGAGCGAATTGTGACGAGTGAGTGATTCAATTCATTGAATCGACTCACCACAGTGAGCGGATTCAAAAGATTCGACACACTAAAAAGAGTGATTATTCCCATAACTAGTACTTTGTGACTTTGTGAGGTAGCTACCTTGTAATGTGTGTCGTGTGTGATACGTATGTACGTAGATTAGTCTAGAGTGAAGCCACTGGTCCGCACAAACGAGATCACACATTTTTTATAGTGGGCTCTAGTACACACTACGTCGTCAAAAGTATAGTGACACCTTGATCCAAGGGGTGCCCACACTTTTGACGCGGTACTGTACTTAATGTTGTGGTGCATTGCGTGTCAAAAGTGTGGAACCCCCCAGGTCAAGATATCACCATACTTTTGACGACGTAGTGTATGCTAGATGCTAGAACCCACTATAAAAAATTGGGAACGAGTTTGTGCGGACCAATATCTTCACTATTCATACTAATTTAAATAATAAATATTTGTAATGTTGTCTTTTTCTAAAAATTCAAATATATGACGTAATTATGACGTAGATGGCGAATTGCGCAAAAAAAACTTATTTTGGTTTCAAATATAGTGTACCTTTCTCTGTCTACTTTGACTTGAACATAATTTTTTATAATAATATTGTTGAAAAAATTCCAATTTGTTATGTTAACTAAACATTTGCCCCACCTGATGGACGTCTATGACTTCTAAGATAGTCACTACAGGAACATATGTGTGACTATCTTGGACGGCTACTGTATCCAGCGTCTTTGGCTGATTCGCGATTTTAGCTGGTTAGTACGCGTAATGGAAGTTTTCGCATATTAACCGTAACATATCCATTTCTTTTTTATTTTTAGTAAAACTTTAAGAAAAAAATAAATAAAAATACTATCATCGACTATTCAAAGATCTCTGCTCAGTCGTACTTGCACCAGGGACGCAACAGCTACAAATCTGCAGGTGGGCATCCAACAAAATTTAGATAACTAATTACGACCCTTTAACCACTTTTCTAAACTCATTTTAACTTATTTAACGGTAAAGTATAATTATATCTTTGAATTTGCTTATAGACTTGCCACTTCGTCTGCTTAGCCGTTATGTAAATGATACAACAACCGAACACCTTATAAAGTCTACAGTTTAAAAAAAAATTGCAGTCATGAGGACTGTCGACAGAAATGAAAACTTAAAACTAACAAATAACAGATATACACAGTATTAATGTTGCACAATACGTCACCTTTATAGCTACAGATATACTGCCTTTACTGCTATTACCACAGAATACAGAACGAACGGTAGTATCTCTATACTACTGAAACCAGTGTAACGCCAAAGGATAGAAAATACCCCATATATGTACACGCGGAGTTGTGTGTGTTTGGATAGTTCGAGAATCTGTCGAAAACAAAAAAATCACTTAACTGATATGAAAAAACAATGCTTTTTGAATATTTTCGTAACTTCAGTCCTTAAGTACCTTATTATGTAATCAACACTAATTATTATTTAAAAGTGATCAAATGCAAGTAGACCACCTAATGCAATGACAGACATCACGAATTTATAGATTTCATTGTTGTGCTACGAAATCCTAATGACATACATACATGTTACAACTTTATATACCGTAGATAGGGACGAACGAATAGGCACGAATTCAGACTTCACACCGTATTTTTTTGTATTTATTTTATGAATAAGTACCTAATCTTTAATATATTAAAAATTTACGCGAGGATGGTCACTTTATCATAGTATCCAAAAAATTTTGAAAATATCGGTGGTTTTTGAAAAAACAATAAAAATCATATAATTTCTACTCTATGAAAAACTGGGGTCAAAAGAGACGATAAAAGGGTGAATGGAGATGACCCGTAAGACCGGCCGAATTTGAAATTCAAATATAACATAATTTCGAATTTTTTATATTTATGCATCCAGAAAAGAAATTACTTCATGATTTTCTGTAGAAATAAATATAAAAATCTAGAGTTTATAAAGTATAGGAATGTTTGCTAAATGTGTTTATAAAAATATCGAATGACTTGATGACCTTGAAAGTGTTCTGTTCTGTGTTCCAATACATCCTTCATACGTTCCTAATTACCCCACATTCGTTCCTTTATACTTGATATAACGTCCCTATTAACCTTCAATTTAGCCTAGATGTTATAAGTCCTTATTATTTCTTCTTAAAAAAATAAAAACAACTAAAAGTTTGCAGTCTTCTTTTCTAGGGTCCGTCCACACGCTCAAGCTTTACCACCGACTTACTTGCGCAAACTAGGTTTGTGCAAGTAAACATGTACGTATTTTGCCGTCCATACGTACATGTTTACTTGCACAAAGCTGGTTTGCGCCAGTAAGTCGGTGGTAAAGCTAGAGCCGTGTAAACAGCAATTTATTCATAAGAGCACCAAAATAAATAGTTTTTAGATAAAGTTATAAGAAACAAAAAAAAACACTCTTTGAAGACGTCAGTTTAAACTTAGGAAGATGTTCCCATTACCTGTAATATTTTTTTAAAATTAAACTCATGAACACAGAGTACCAGAGACAACATATCTATGTATACTGAAACCAGTGTAACCAATAAAGGATAGAAAATATGTTATACATGTGCACTGGGTTTACTTTGTATTTGTGCGGTGATCTGTCTTTGTGTGGGTGATCGGAGGTGTGTTGGCCGTGGTGTCGCATACGTTACAACGTGTGTATGTATGTGGCTCCGTGCGGGGGTTCTAATAATACCAATATGCAAGGGGGCAAATTGCTATATGATGGTTAGTATTCCGGCTGTCGCCAGAATTTTACGTCACAAAAATGGGAGGGAGCATCCCCACTTGCTATGGTTACATACATATTTAGAGTTTGTGTCTGTATGTGTAGTATTGTGGATGTTAGTATGTGTGATATTCGGTATGTATGTAGAGGTAGGTGCAAGGTGGGAGTGGATACATACACACTCGACCACCATACGTACATAGAACACTATGTATGTATTCTAGGCGTACGTATGCATGTATTACATTGTTGGAAGTGGTTGATAAACAGTGACCAACAATCAATGTCCGCGATGTCTGCACCGCTACAACTGGTGCGCACTACTGAATCACCTAAGCTGTGACAGACCAAGAAATGACTCCAAGCGATCTACACTTTTTTTATTTTAGTTTGCTTCTAGTTCTATGTCAACAACAATCAAAACGTGATCAAAATAATTGACCTAAACTCATACACTGCCACGAAGTGAGTGACTACTAAGTAGCCCAACTTGCACAGAACTTCACACTGCAGATTTCATGATAGAGATAGTTGCGTTACCTCTGTACTCTGGACTCACGAATAACATTTTCGGTAAGGAATGAAATTGTAAATGAAATAATGGAATTAATATGTATTTTGATATTTTATTGTTGTAATACTGACAATATTACTGATAGAAGTATGTAAATAATGATAATAACGATCAGTGTTGCCGATCAATAGAGTCGTAAAGTCCCGAAAAATGTGACGAAATTTCCCGATTTAGGGAAATTTCCGCCTTTCTCCCGATTCCAATTTTAATTGAAATTATGAATCAAAAACTCTAAATTATTGTTTTATACCAATTATATTGTGAGATAATAATTATTATTTTTATTAGAATTATTTAGTAAGTAAGCAAAAATGTTGACAAAAAATAATTTTATTGAAAAATTTACATTTTGTAATGTTAAAATTTTATAATGTTATATAATTAATGCTAATTTAGTAAAATTATTGCCGGCGTTTGCCAAAAAGTTTTGTTATTCGAACTTTGTGTAACGGAGCTTTGACCGTTACAAACCAGAAGACTCTGATTCAAAAAGTTAATACACGTTGAATGTTTAGTAGCCCAGAGTACAGAGGTACAGCAACTATCTCTATCGTGTAATCTGCAGTGTGCGTTTCCATGCACATTAGGCTACTAAATATTTACTGTCTCAGTAGCAGTCGCTGAATGTAGGTCTGTCAAACAACAATGGATTTGATTGTTGTTAGCATTGTAGAAACCCCACACGTAGCGTTGTGGTATCACACATATGTATGCGAAGCAGGGTCACGTGACGGCTACCATCATCTTCGATTACTCACACTAACACAGTTTACCGCACAAATACAAAGTAAACAGCGTGCACGTATACAACATATTTTCTATCTCTTACTGGTTACTAGTTATGGGAATGATCACTCTTTTCAGTGAGTTGAATCTTTTGAATCCGCTCACTGTGGTGAATCGATTCAATGAACTGAATCACTCACTCACTTGACACAATTCGCTCACTCGTTTTTATGAATTGAATCACTCACTCCACTCACTCACTTTACACAACTGATTGGTACAACTTCAAATACGAATCAACAAACAAATTCAATCATACAGTTTACAAGTGAAACACTCACTCAAGTGAATGATATAATTATTGTATTCGAATAAAATTAATATAATTATGTACTTAAAATTAATACACATAATTGACACAACAAATTAAAAAATTAATGCAACATTAAAAATACACAGTTGAAAACAATGAAAAATATTGATTGTAAAAATCTGCAATAATTTTATGTTGGGAGATATCCACTCAATGCTGTTTTGAAGAAAAACTAATTTTTGAAGACGTAATAATCTGACAATAAACGGGCAAATTTTATTTTAAAAATTAGAAAATATTGTAAAATAAAATACATATTGTTTTTTTTAGAATTATTTTAATATCTATACTTACATCTTACAGTGTACATAAAATTGGTTTTTTTTTTATTTAGATTATTTTATTAGTTTATTAGACATTTGGACTAAATTTGATGTAAAATTTGTTTTATGCATTTTAAAAATAAAGGATAGTAAAAAGAAATTAAAATATTAGTTCTAAAAAAATATTAAGTTTAGAACTCGCATATTTACCTAACCTATGTACCATACCATAGTATCATTAGTATCGTGTACCCTATATTATACACGTTATACACGTAATGTTATATTATATACAGTTGTAAAAAACAGATGTTTGTAGAATTTTTGAACAAGTCTTTGTCGCTCTGTCTATTGTAATAAGTAAAGCGGGTTCTACACGATGCTACGAACGTTCCTTCCAACGTTCGATCGAACGTTTGAGGCAATTAAGTTCGATAGTTGATGCGACGAATGTATCTGCTACACGGTGAATCGAATGTTTGATCCAATACGAATGATGATGTGTTGGTACTCAGTGGACAACGCTGTTATCTGTCTGATGTTATCTCTAATGTTATACACTGATGTTGTCTCTCTTCACATGAGCGAGTCGTGCGCAACCAACGAACACAACCAACATTGACCTTCAAACGTTCGAAGCATCCCTTTGACTCGGTGCAAGAATACCGACATCGAACGGGACACGACCAAATGCGAATGTTTGACGCTCGACATTGGACACTCGTAGGTTCGAACAACGGCTACACGATGCTATGAACCATCCAACGTCGAATGTTGGAAGGTGTTCGTAGCATCGTGTAGCAGCGGCTTAAACTGAAACAGGGATTGACAATTGAATAGAATCTTATATGTCATACACTCGTAAGTGAGTGAGTGAGTGAGTGTATATATGATACACACACTCTTTCAACTCACGAGTTGAAAGAGTCGATTCAGTTCTTTTTGACTGATTCAATTCAGTCAATTAGTTGAGTGATTCAATTCACTGAATTGAATCACTCACTCATTAGCCATCACTACTGGTTACACTAGTTCCAGTAGTATAGAGATAGGTATGTTATCTCTAGTGCTCTATGGTTTAGTAGTATAGTCACATTTAAAAATTATGGAATTAAAACCTATGATTATAACAGTCACTAAGAAATTGTACTTATGTAGTTTTAATATTTAATGCATGTTAACTTTTTAATCAGCGGTCCAAGCTACATTACGTAACGTTAGGGTACTAAGATTTTTTTGGTGAACGCTAACAATAATTTTACTAAATTAGCATCAACTCTTAAGATAATTATATAATGTAATAATAATCTAAAATTTCCCGAATTTCCGATTCCCGATTTTTTCCCATCAGTAATTAAAATTTCCCAAAATCGGAAAATTTCCCGCAAATCGGCAACACTGATAACGATAATCACGGTAATGTGGATCGTGTAGGGTCTACTTTAAATTTCGATTGTTTCGAAATCATGACTTGAGGTGAGGTTATGATTTATAACAAAAACATTCTATATACGGTATTTATACAACGTACATTGCTAATTGGTGGTGTATTGGCGACGTGTTCATTGAATATTTGCTATTTTATTAGAACAATGTAAATGATGTATCAACAAAATAAACGAATATATTGTAAATTATAGTACATAAACGGTAAACACGGTGAACGTATTAAAAAAAAATAGTTCGGATAAAACATGATGGACACTTAAAATGAAATATTTGTTGACAATTGTGTCAATATCCGTGACTGTGGCAATTGTATTCTTAAGTTTCAATTTATTCCATTTTACGTGTCAATATTATGCACGAAAAACTCAATATACATTAACACCACTTTCGTTGGAACACCATCAATACCGTCAATATAATGAATATCATTCGCCAAGTGTGCACAAAGCGCCGTACTCGGATCACCATGGACCGTGTGAATCGCCGGATACGCTATTCTGTTTGGATGAACGAAAATCGACCGATTACACATTTCAAGAAGCTGAAGCGTTGGGATCACTGTACGTGGCGTTGGAAATGAAGAAGGCCGGTAAAAATGATAAGGCGTTGAAATTGTTTAAACATGCTATCGCGCTGGCACCAAAACATCCGGATATTTTAAATCATTACGGTGAATTTTTAGAAGAAATTAATGATATCGTTTTGGCGGATCAATTGTATTTTAAAGTGCGTCATTCAGTTCAGTGCAAAAGGGTATAGCAAGATAAGCATAGGGAAATCCAATGGTACGTAGTGGTCGGTGCAAATTTAAGGGGAAGTACGTAAAATCGGAAGATCAGGAGCGTCGACAAACTTTTATGTGGGGGGTTGGTAAATATTATTTATCTGAATTTATTTAAAACAAAACTATTCTAAGAAACAACTTACACCTAAAATTCAGTTCAATAGATAAACGGAATTGAATGTTATATTAACCCTAGAATCATACGTTGGTCTACGAGAAACGTTAATCATACATCGACGTCATTTTGGCGAATGGACTTTTTACGGAGAGTTTTAGAGTTTATTTGCAAAAAACATTTTTTACATAACAGTACTACAAAAGCGAACAAAATATTTACAAAAATTAGATTTGGAAAAATTTTTTAATATAAATATTTATTAATTTTTTTAATTTTCTTATCAAAGTATATTTTTATTATAAAAATTAAAAAATAGATAAATACATCAATTGTAATAATTAATTTATGAACTATTATGAGTCAGTGGACATGTGTGACTTTACAGAATGTGAAATTTCTCAGTCATAGATATTCCTATAAATCTGTAGTTATTTCCCCATTAGGCACATTTGTAAATTTTCTAAAATTTGTTAGTAATTTTTCGAATAAGATCTCAAAAAATAATAAAAATTAAAATATTTTCCACAAAATAAATTGTTAATCTTTTATTAAGTCATTTGAAACGCATTCTCTGGTTTTCGATTCAGTATATTAAAACTTCAGTATTATGTCGTCTCTATAAGTCAAACAGCTGTAATCATCTTTCATATTATCATTATCATTGAATAAATTAATCATAACATCCATATCTTTAATAAATTTTAGAAAAATTAGGAAAACTTTTATATGTAAAGTACAAACTCTCTAAAAAAAAAAAAAACATCGGTTAATCATATATCGTCGCCCTTTTGAAGCACACTATTTCAATACAAACAAAACGACAGCAACTATAAACGAAATTTATACATTCGCTGTGTTATAATAACAAATAAATTAGATAGCAGAAGTTTCACAGCTAGCAGGCAACGACAAGTTGTAGTATTGGAGCAGGTAGAGAAGATAGTTCGTCATTTTGACGAGTACATATGATTCTAGGGTTAATGAATATAAGTGCGACTTTTAGAAAACTAGCAAAAATGTCGGAAAAACCAACTTCACTAAACTTCACTATCGGATTCATCAGCGTAAAAGACGCCAAATAGTCGAAGCTGACAAAAATTCTAGAATATTCTACTCGTCAACTAGCAGAGATATCAAAAAACAGACTCCACTATTGAATTGGTTACTAAAAGATAAAGTAGCGCAATTTAACAAAAATTCTAGAATGTTCTACTCGTCAACTAATAAAGTTATCGAGAAACCGGTTGTACCATTTAATTGGTCATCAAAAAAAAGACGAAATATCACATTTTGATAAATGTTCTAGAATATTCTATTCTGGCTGACGAATAGATCATTCTAGAATGTTTGCCAAAATGGCACATTTAGTTTATATTAGCTTAATTTTGGTTGGACAATTAAATGGTGCAATCGTTTTTTTAATATCTTTGCTAGTTGACAAATAGAATATTCTAGAACATTTACCAAAATGTGCTATTTGGACTCTTTAAGTGACCAATTCAATGGCGACGTCCGTGCTTGGATATCTTTGCCAATTTACGATTAGAATATTCCAGAACATTTATCAAGATATGCTATTTGGCCTCTTTTTCAATGACCATTTATATGCTGTAATTGATTTTTCGATATCTTTGCTAGTTAACAAATAGAACATTCTAGAATTTTTGTCAAACTGTGCTGCTTAACCCTAGAATCATACGTTGGTCTACGAGAAACGTTAATCATACATCAACGTCGTTTTGACGGATGGACTTTTTACAGAGAGTTTTAGAGTTTATTTGCAAAAAACATTTTTTTTACATAACAATACTACAAAAGCGAACAAAATATTTAAAAAAATTGAATTTGGAAAAATTTCTTAATGTAAATATTTATTAATTTTTTTAATTTTTTTATCAAAGCATATTTTCATTATAAAAATTAAAAAATAGATAAATACATCAATTGTAATAATTAATTTATGAACTATTATGAGTCAGTGGACATGTGTGACTTTACAGAATGTGAAATTTCTCAGTCATAAATATTCCTATAGATATGTAGTTATTTCCCCATTAGGCACATTTGTAAATTTTCTAAAATTTGTTAGTAATTTTTCGAATAGGATCTCAAAAAATAATAAAAATTAAAATATTTTCCATAAAATAAATTGTTAATCTTTTATTAAGTCATTCGAAATGTATTCTTTAGTTTTCGATTCAATATATTAAAACTTCAGTATTATGTCGTCTCTATAAGTCAAACAGCTGTAATCATCTTTCACATTATCATAATCATTGAATAAATTAATTATAACATCCATATCTTTAATAAATTTAAAAAAAAAAATTAGGAAAACTTTTATATGTAGTGTACAAAATCTTCAAAAAAAAAAAACATACGTTAATCATACATCGACGTCCTTTTGACGGACACTATTTCAATGCAAACAAAAGACAATGACTATAAACAAAATAAATATATGTGGTGTGTTATAATAACAAATAAATTAGATAACAGAAATCTCACAGCAAACAAGTAACAACAAGTCGTAGTATTGGAGCAGGTAGAGAAGTTCGTACGTCGTTTTGACGTGTACGTATGATTCTAGGGTTAATCTCATTTTTAGTAACCAATTCAATAGTGAAGTCTTTTTTTTGATATCTCTGCTAGTTGACGATTAGAATATTCTAGCATTTTACGTTACTCATTTTGCATATTACGTGTGCAGAATATGTGCATATATGTGTGCAATAAAATTTAAAAATTTTTAGTCTACGAGACCCTCATACATTATTACCCACGACCATGACTCTGGCTTGGTACATAAATTTTCACCAACACAGATAAACGATAACATATCTGTGAGAGAAGAACGCCACTAAGTCGCTGACGTCACTACTTAAAATCGAAGTACGTACCATTGGATGTCCACTGTATATATAGTAATATTGGTACCCCAAGTGATTACCAAATAGAGAGTCATTCACCCTTAACCTTGATTTGTCTTTGAGATATTAACCAAAATATGTGTATATCGCGCATACTCTTTCTCAACCTCGTATAACAAAAACTGCATGTTTTAGGACACACAAAAAACATTAAATATTGTATTTATATGTATACTTATCTACATATATATTTATATATGTAGGTAGCCGACATCAAGTGGCGTAATTAGCTTAATTCTTAAGTTCATAATGATGAAAACACATATTTAAATACGCTTTTTTTATGTGTCCAAAAATTGGGACTTTTCAGATACGAGGTTGAGAAAGAGTATGCGCGATATTCTCTAATTATAGGAGCTGTACTTACACCATATCAAAGCTCATTAAAATCAAATCAAAACCTTTTTATTTTTCTGTACAGTTTATTTTTAAGCACTCTTCTACGGTTAATACATACCATATACTCAATAAATTATTTATTACTCAAAAAGCGCCTTTTCGATTTTGATGAAATTTGGTGTGCTGTAAGTACATAAGGTAAACAATATTCTGTATTTTTTTGAAAAGTGTAAGTATACTAGAACCATATTAAAAAATAAAATGTACTTTTTATGTAATTATTTTGAACTTTTAAAATTTAGTAGAAAAATGTGTAATATAGTCCCAAGTATTACCTAATACGAGTTGGCATCAGTTTTATTTTCCTAGGTGTTATGGTTTTTGAGAAAATTGAGTTTGAAAAAGTACAGCACACACACATATTTTGGTTAATATTTCAACGACAAATCAAGGTTAATGGTCAATGACCCTCTATTTGGTAATCACTTGGGGTACCAATGCTACTACATATATTATTACAGACATCGGCTATGGGGGCCATTTCCCTATGCTTATCTTGCTATACCCTTTTATGTAAATGTTTGATCGATTTATATACGTAAATGTAAAAATATTTTTTAGGCTTTAACGTACGCGCCAAATCATGAGAAAGCGCTGCAAAATCGTCAACGTACCGCCACTATTGTCGAGGATATTGATGGCTCGTCACTGAGAGAAATTGATAAGAAACGAGATTTGTTATCGACAATTCCCGATAGTAACTCGGCATTACGTCGAACAAAAAAAGAAGCATACGTTCTAAATATATTTCACAGTGTAGGATTTTTATATTACATATTATTTTCATATCGCTACGTTTCTGTCCCAGTCACGTACCTCGAAAACTATAGTTTTTAGGAAACACAAAAAACATATTAAATACGGTATTTTGATCACTATAACTAAACGCAAAATTCTTGAGGTATGAAAGTCCAACAAAAAGGAAAGATATATTTTTAGTAAGAGACATACATATTTTGTTACATTAAGAAGATAAAATACTTTTGCAATAAAGATGGATATAGAGTAATTATATCTAAACTCCCACTATTAGTTTTTATTTGGCCGATTCTGTAAACTATTAACAGTCTGTAAAACCTCTGTTAGACTGTTAAATTACAGAATGTTAAAAAATGGTATTCTGTACGCAATTTTTAACAGAAATGTTAGCTAAAATTTTGTTATTTCACTGTAAACTTTACAGCACTCAAAATACTCGCCATAAACTGTACAGAGCTATTAAATAGGCTAATTACTATGGATATTAAATATGAATAATTTTGATTTTTGTATTTTTTATAAATTCAATATTTTGACGTTTTAATTTGTTATTTTTTGAATTATTTGATATCTGTAAGTATGTAATCATGAAGTATTTTTTGTAGTAAGAAGACTGTTGAGGAAATAGTGCAGTGTTCTTAAATCGGATACGATGTAATTTCAAATAAAATAAATTTATTATGAATTATATTTTTTTTTATAAACAGTGAATGTTTTCGGGATAAAATCGCACTGACACAATTTGTCCACATGAAGCGTTTTACCTTTTCTCGACAGTGCTTCAGTTATTTAATGTATTTCATCAAGTATTCTTATTCATAGTATTGTCAATTCTTATTTTGTTGTCTACGTATTTAATACGCAATGCATTGTCTTTTGATAGTGAATAAGCAGCGCTCCTTACTTTACCTATTTTTACAATTTTTAAAAAAAAAATTATTACCCATAAAAGTGTTAATAATTTATGAAAAATTTTCGCCAGAGACTTGGTGGACTTGGTTGAAGTATTTCTAAAACTATTGGTATCGATATCTACGGAAAGCTCTGATGTGTGTAAATTAGATATCGAAATTATAGCATAGGTACATATGCCTATTTTACCATTTGACGAGTGGCGTGAAATATTATACCATTATAAGGAACTGATTGTCTAGAGAATTCCCGAATATCTAATTGAGAAATAGCTTAACCCATAATCATGATAATTTTACGCGAGTTTAATATACATGGGTAATACACATAATTTACCTTCCATTTAACATAAATTGCTGTAAAAGAATTAATTTTTTACATTTTATATACACAAATCCATGGTAATTTAACATAAATAGTTCAACAACAGTAGAATATATAAAATGTAATTGGCATCTTAACATAGGGTAACTTCAAAAATGTAAACTTTACCGCATCGATGCAGCATCACGACTTTTCTGATGCGTCTAATACTACATGATGCGCTGCTGATGCTCTCTTGAAATTTGATGCACATTAGATATTTTTGAATGGGATATTGGTATTATGATGCATGTCATGCATGTAGCATAATAGACACACAATGTAGCCAACGTAGCATGATGGACTATAGATTATATAATAATAAAGTCCTTGTATAGGTATATTATCTTTGAATTTCAACTTACTTGAAATTGAAAATATTGAAATTATTTGAATAAAAAATATTACATACCTATTTTGAGTGTAAGATGTATTCAAATAGTTTAAACAATTTTAATCAAAGGTAAATACTTTAATCTTTTTCAACACTTTCTTTTTCGGAATTATTCCTGTTGGTGTTAATACCTACATAATATGGCAAGTAGTTATAATTCTACATTATACACATCATACACATGACAAGCATCTTGGACATGCATCACCAAATTTCTTGATGCATTGTTTTGACGCATCAAATGCAAAAATGAACTTTTGATTTTTCGTTGTGATGTGTCTGATGCGTTTTTGAACTTTTGATTCTGCCTCATGCAAGCAGTGATGCATTTTTGAAGTTAGCCATAGTGTCTTACAGAATGCCAAATTTTTAACATTCTGTTAAAAATAATTTTACAGAGCTCTGTACTGCAAAATAACAGTTTGTTATAATGTAGTTACAGAATCGATCCATATATCTCTCACTCAGGTAATATTGCACTGTATAAACATACACTACGTTGTAAAAAAAAGTAATAGATCTTGAAATAGTTTGCTTATTTATATAGTAATACAATGATAAACCTATTTAAATAAGTAATTTTAAATTAAATAAATAATATTAAGAAATTTTATAATAGCAACATTACAAAGGTAGATTTTATGATTGCATTAGGTAGTTCAATAAAATTGAATACATTTCATTTAGGTATTTATAAATACGATTTTTTAATGGTGTAGACCCCTTACTTTCATTTATTTAACGGAGTACTGTAAAGTGGACTTTGATCGCTCAGAAACTTTGCATTTAGTTATATGAATTTAAGATTTATGTATGACTTTTTGATGTTTGCTACCTATGTGTGAACATGAAGCACACATTTAAATATTTTCAATTACAAGCTTCCGTTGTTTTTAGTAAGTACGAGATTGCAATCCACTTTTTTGTACAGAATTATCAAGATACGGGGTTATGAAATAAATACACATTTTTATACACATCACCGCTGGCGAACTCCAGTGTCCGAAAGTTGTATCTTGATCAGATAAGAGTTATGTACATACAGTCAGTAATAAAATGATACATGTGATCATACAGCGCTGGCGAACTCTATTGTCAGATAGTTAAATACGAGGTATGCCGATAAAAACGTTATCATTTCGGCTAACTTCAAAAATGCATCACTGCTTGCATGAGGCAGTCAAAAGTTCAAAAAAGCATCAGACACATCACAACGAAAAATCAAAAGTTCATTTTTGCATTTGATGCGTTAAAACAATGCATCAAGAAATTTGGTGATGCGTGTCCAAGATGCATGTCATGTGTATAATGTAGAATTATAACTACTTGCCATATTATGTAGGTATTAACACCAACAGGAATAATTCCGAAAAAGAAAGTGTTGAAAAAGATTAAAGTATTTACCTTTGATTAAAATTGTTTAAACTATTTGAATACATCTTGCACTCAAAATAGGTATGTAATATTTTTTATTCAAATAATTTCAATATTTTCAATTTCAAGTAAGTTCAAGTTGAAATTCAAAGATAATATACCTATACAAGGACTGTATTGCTATATTATCTATAGTCTATCATGCTACATTATTTGTCTTATCTATAGCCAAATCAGAGGCTAAATGATGCCAATATCCCGTTCAAAAACATCTAATGTGCATCAAATTTCAAGAGAGTATCAACAGCGCATCATGTAGTATTAGACGCATCAGAAAAGTCATGATGCTGCATCGATGCGGTAAAGTTTACATTTTTGAAGTTACCCTTCATTACCCAGAAACTCTTATTGTGTTTTTTCAGAAAATTAAATTTAGTTCACCCCGTACAAATTTTCATTTAATTGAATAATTAATTTTCCATAAACTGTTTTTCAATATTTGTTAGTACTACATCATATGGGGGAGTGAATTATGTACATGTATGACTTTCTAACTCAAAACAGCCAAAAAACCATATACGAGGTTGAGACAGAAACGTAGCGATATATACATATAGGTGGATTTTTTGAGAATTGCCATTTTGATTACGGCCAAACCACTGCTGATTTAACCCAAAAATTGTTCAAATAAGAGCTGTAGATACTGATAGGGATAATCGATTGCTACAGTGAGGAGCTGTATAGACCTTATGGTTTTCGAGGTATAATAGTTTTTTTTTTTTTAAATGGAAACGTATGTTTAAGAATTTCTTAACAAACTACCAATAAAACTCAAATGTACATTGTTTTATCACATATTTTTGAGTAATTGCGTTTTAAAAATGACATTTTTAAAATTCGTACCTAAGTGATTGCAAACGATATCGGATTTTACGTTATTTAAAAAGATTTTAGCTCAGTATGGCTGCCTTTTTAATCGAAGTAATAACTAAAAATTAAACGATTATTACGTTTTCATCGAAAATTAAAATTATTAAATAGATTAAATTATCATATGAAAATGATAGTAAATTACAATAAAGAAATAAAATTACAGTTTTAACTCATTGAAAAATAAAAAAATTATTTTGAAATATCAGTATTTGACAGTTTTAATAAAAACAAAACACAATCGAATATCAAACATTTTTGTAATTTTTGGTTATATTTATTAGGAATATTTTCGACTGAAAATAACCTTTTTTAAAATTATGCAGATACCAATGAGGGGATATGTATGTTTTGTAATTTCTATCGTCATTATTTCCTAATATCTATTATTTAAATGAAAAAATTCAAATAATTTTTAATAAATTAATGAATAAGTTTCTAAATTAAGTTACTCCAAATACTAATATTTTAACTTTGATTTTAATACAAATATTCTATATACATTTTGTTACTAATGAAAACCAATAAAAACGCTGTCGATTGAAGGGGCCTCAAATATATACGTGCGGTTTTAACGCTAAACTGATAAACTAAAAAAAAATTCAAGTTGCATACTTTTTTTTTTAATTTCTCGACAAATTAATATCCATTTCCATTAAAAAACAATAAGTTTGCATGATAGCTTGAAAACCATAAGAACTACAAAGCTCCTGACTATAGCAATCGGAATTGCCCTCATTGTTATTTACAACTCTTATCTTAAAATTTTTTTTTATTAAATCAGCGGTTTGGTCGTAGTAAAATGGCAACTCTCAAAAAACTGACTCTGTTTAAATACAAGGCCGTAACCAGGGACATTTTCGAAGAAAATGAATTCAAATCCAGTGTGTCAATTACTGTTCTTCAGCTTCTAAATTTCACTTAAGGGGTTAGGGGTAGTCAGTAATTTGAAAAAATTGAGTATTTTAAATAATTTTTTTTGACAGTAGTTTAAATTATTTTATAAAACAAATAATACGGGCTTATTATATTATGTTTTAACTTTATTCTATCTACAAACTTAAATATATATATAGAAAACGAATAATTCGATTTATTTCGAATAATTCGAAAAATCGAATTATTCGTTTATTTTCGAATAATTCGGAAAATCGAATTATTCGTTTCATTTTTTCGGATAGCTCGAACTTTTTTTATTTTTTATTTTTAAGACTCAAACATACTAAGAACTTTAATAATATAATTTGTGTATATGATATAGTTTGGTTTACAGAACAGATTCATCCAAAAAATAATTAAGTATTTTTAACTCGCATTGTGTTCTTTTGTCACATTTTTATGTGTCAACGAATTTTCGAATCGAAAATTCAGCTATTACAGCCACTGTAATGGAGCAACTTAAGTCCGAGACAATGGAAGAAATTTGCTTTGAGGTCCTTGAAACTCGAAAACGATATTCACTAAAATTTATTATTTAATTACATATTGATCCATCGTTACATAACTACATAAGTTTTTGTAACAATAAACTTTTATTACTACTAATTAATTTATCCTGTTATTAAGGCATAATGTAACTTTTCATTTATGAAATTACTGTAATGTATCCGATTTTTTTTTTATATTTAAATTAAATGTTTAAAAATCTCTAAGAACCAAAAGAAAAAACAAAAGTTCGAGCTATTCGAAAAAAACGAATAATTCGACTTTTCGAATTATTCGTTCTCTTTCGAATAATTCTATTTTTCGAATTATTCGAAAAATCGAATTATTCGAATCGAATATTATGAATATTATTATTCGATTCGATGTGAATTATTCGACATTTCGAACAATTCGCACAGCCCTAATATATATATATATATATATATATATATATATATATATATATATATATATATATATATATATATATATATATATATATATAGTTTTTGCAAAATACGGTAAGTTATACGGTAACGCTATTTGTCACGTGACCATTACGGTATTCATATTTACTATAAAATATAGTTTTAGAGTGTTTGCAACATTACCGTAAATTATTGAACGTTATTTTGACAGTTTAGTATAATAGCCTTACTTTCTTTGATTTTTAAGTATTTTAAGTAAATTGTATGAATTTTTTCAAGGTAATACACTTGAATTTTTGAAAATTATTGCTTTTAAAAACATGGAAGAGCTACTAGAATTAGGAGCATTGGGTTTATTAATATAAATTTATGAATTTACAAAATTATTCAAAATTACAGGTTAGATTTTACACGTAGTTACTTACGGTATTTGAAAGGAAATAGCGTAAAAAAACTAGATTACCTTATTTATGTTAACATTAACGTTAACGTTATTGTGGAGCATGCGCAATTACTCAAATTGTCAAAATAGCGTTACCGTACAACTTACGGTATTTTGCAAAAACTCTCTGTTGTAAACCACGTTATCGCCATATTTGTTGGACCCCGTCCTTATTTGCGGTGACCATTACAACATTTTATTGGTTCATCTAAAATCAATCAAACAAAGAAATCATTGGTTTAGTAGTTAATCTAGTGCCCGATCGAAGAATTTTTTTTTAAAATCAAAATTTGTATTTTTTTATAAACAATCAACTGATGAATTTTTCCTTGAAAATTCAAAAATAAATTATCAGAGGCCGCCATTTTGTATATTTTTACAAGAAAATACTAGCTTCGATCGGACACTAGATTAATTATTAAACTAACGATTTTTTTTTATTTTGACTGTTTTAGATGAAACAGCAAAATATTATGATGGTTACCGCAAAGCGTCATTTTTGGAATGGGGTTTAACAAACATGGCGATTGCTTGGTCTACAACATGTCCCTGCCACTTGTTTTCAAGGACGGACCTTTCAATGTCACAGTTTGCTACGTGGCGCTGATGGTAAAGGAGCATACTAAATAGAGTTGGGACATGTGAGCATTTTTCATCAAATAGATATCAAAATTAATTATCATATGATTGAGTACAAAAGTATCGTCACCAAGTTGTGTTAACGAAGAAATAAAAGTTTTTAATTTAATTAATCTTTCTAGGTTGAATTAAAGTATTTTTTTAAGTATTTAATGTATTTCCAATTTATTTTAGATGAATCTTTGATGAAAAATAGCGAAATTACAAAACTCATGTCCCGACTCTAATTTTATTCTAGTACATCAACGCCATCTGGTATATTAGTTACAGCGGCGTCAGAAAACGGTCCATTTTTTTTATAATGGACCATATGGTAAGTGGCAGGGACATGGTCTACAATAAATATATTTTTTTTTTTAATTTTTGTCAAATAAAGTTAAGGATGTTCGTACGTCAAACCTAATGGTAGATAAAAATTTTAATTTTAGAGAATTGACAAGTTAAATTACATAGTTATCTTTCCTCAAAAATTTCCTCAAAAGGCCTTCATAGATCATTTCTTAAAGTAATTGATTAAAAATCAAATTTTTAACACAGAACTATTAGGAAAAAATATTCTAAACAGCATTTTTTCATTTTAAAAATTATAGTAAGTATATTATAAGAGTAGATACCATAATAAAAAATGTTTAAAAATATTCTTTGAAATATGCAATTTATATAATTGCACAAAAAAAAAAATCGTGTTGACGAACGTTAAAATGAAATATTAATTATTGAAATTAATATTCGGGTAGATTTTGATGTGTACACGTACATAATATACATACGAGGTCAAATCAGACTACTAAATTTTAATCAACAACTGTGTATGCATTGATGTCATAGATCAGTATATAGGTGGTACGTATAGCAGTCACCCATATACACGACACGATATGACACATGAACAAATACAAGCTCTGTATGCATAACATACAGGTATAGTGTTTTGTGGTAGCTACATAACATTATTCTGTAGTGTTTTGTGGACGCGCTCGAACGTCTTTAAAACATAATATAATAATTCTGTATTATTTATTTTCTAAATTAAACTACAGAAAAAAAATTATTTAAAATACGCAATTTTTCACTCCGCTGGCTACCTCTAACCCTTTAATGCATTTAACCCAAGGCACATGAAACCCATCATGATAATTATCCTCTCGGTTACGGCTTTGCATATATAATATTAATTTATCTATTTAATTGAGATTTAAAAAAGAAATTATAAAACTGTAGGTGGCTATCGAAGGCAATACAATGTCACTGGCCGAGACGAGATCAATCCTCGAAACTCGAATGGCAATAAGCGGCAAAAGTATCGACGAACATAATGAAATTCTGGGAATGGACTTGGCTATGAAATACTTAAATTCAACATTAGTAAATCGAATTGGTCGTATTACCACAAATGACATATTGGAACTACATAAACGCGTTTTGGGTCCAGTTGATCCACTTGAAGCTGGTGTATTTCGTCGAAGTCAAGTGTATGTTGGGAGTCATATTCCACCGGGCCCGGATCAGATTACTTTACTCATCGATCAGTTTACAGAATGGTTGAATTCTGATTCGGTTCTTGAGATGCATCCAATTAGGTGAATATATCAGTGAATAATTAATGTAAAGCATTTCGATTCCGTCTTTTTTATAGTTCACATTTTAAAATTTACAATCAGTATCAATTTATTTCAAGTGTATTCAAGCGAGTCGAAATGCCTTACGATTTATAATGTTTTCTCTTTTGACTCACTGACATGGAAGAAAATGGTTCCTAACAGAGTCGCCATATAGAATATTTTGGACTGGGAGGTTGTCATAAAACGTAAAAATATTATTAATATTTTTTTTTTGTTTCCAAGACTACTAAAGTAGCGGAAGCATTGTGATTACTTTTGAAAAATAAAAAATTTTTTCCCTCAAAAATAAAATTTTTTACGTACATTTTACGTTTTAGAGCTCCCTGAACAATTTTGGTTTGGTGTCCGTTCGTCCGTCCGAGTGTCTGTCGCCAGTTTGCACCAAGTGGCATAACTTCTGAACTATTCGATTGTTTCTAATGAAATTTTCAGAAATTATGCAGTTTGGCTCCTAGATGGTCCTCTATGAATTTAATCGAAATCGGAGTAACGGTAGCTACGCCGCTACCATGTCATTCCATTAATATACTAAATTGCACCAAGTAGCATAACTTCTGAACTATTCAATTCTTTTTTATGAAATTGACAGAAGTTTTGCGGTCTGGTTCCTAGATAGTTCCCTACAAATTTCATTGCATTCGGAGTAATAGTATCCACGGCACTACCATGAAATCCCATTAAATGTCAATATCTTATTTACTACTAGTCCCACTTCGCTCAGTTTTTTATGAATCGTTTTGTTTATTTATTTTTATTAATTTATATACCTGTATTAAATTATACAAAGATATACTGGTCATTAAATTACCAAGGTGCTTTTACGAGTACGTGGAAGCTGTGTGCCACACCCCATTGGCAGCGTATTTAAGTCAGTTTTTTTTTTTTTTTTTTTATTTCCCAATATGAATCATTTTGTCTGTTGTGTAATACATACATATCTTTTTATAATACAAAAGCTAAAACATATACAGATATGTAGATGAGCGACTAGAGTACATGTATTGTGCTTATATTAAGCACATATCGCTACGTTTCTGTCCCAACCTCGTATAAGGTTTTTGGACTGTTTTGAGTTAGAAAGTCATACATGTACATAATTCACTCCAACATATGATGTACTAACAAGGGGAGTATCAAACATGGGAATCACGGATTTGGGAAAAATTAATATATGTTGTGGAATATATTTCTCTGAGTACTGTAGTGATAATAATTTAGGCCAATGCGACTTTATTTAGAAATTAAACGCACGAAAATTTTCGAATAACATATTGTGTTTGATATGTATCAGTTAGTTGGTATTGTCTGCAACAAAGGACGCTGGTGGTATGGTTAGTGCATGCTCTTATGTATATAACTTTTTTTAATATACAGACGGAAAGGTTCTATGTTCGAATCTATGCCTTTTCAACATAAATAATTCTTTTCAATTTTTTTTTTAAATTTTTCAATATTGTACAATGGGTCAATTAATTGCATTGAGGATGCTATAATTTTTTTTTAAAGGAGATATGGTATTCTTTTTTGTCATTATTATAAAAAAATTTACAACTGCCATTACTTTAAATAAGGATAAAATGAAGAATGTCTAAAAATAGTATAAATAATTTATAATAAAAATCGCTTTAATTTTATGTAAAAAAATTCAGTAATTTAAAATTCACGATAAAATTACTGTTACATATAATGACAACATGTACAAAAAATATTATATCTTCTTTTTCAGAAAATAATTATAGCATAATAATGACACAAAAAAGAATACCATATCTCCATTTAAAAAAAGAATTGTAGCATCGTCAATGTAATTGACCATTGTACAATATTAAAAAAATTAAAAAAAAAAAATTGGAAAGAGAATTATTTATGTTGGAAAGGCATAGATTCGAACATAGAACCTTTCCGTCTGTATATTAAAAAAAGTTACATACATGAGAGCATGCATTAACCACACCACCAGCGGCCTTTGTTGCAGACAATACTAACTGATACATATCAAACACGGTATGTTACTCGAAATTTTTCGTGCGTTTAATTTCTAAATAAAGTCGCATTGGCCTAAATTATTATCACTACAATACTCAGAGAAATATATTCCACAACATATATTAATTTCTCCCAAATCCGTGATTCCCATGTTTGATACTCCCCTTGTAAGAAATATTGCAAAATAGTTAGTGGAAAAATAATTATTCAATTAAATACAATCTTGTACGGGATGAAGTAAATTGTACTTTCTGAAAAAACACAATAAGAGTTTCTCGGTAATTAAATGAAAACGTCTTTATCGCCTTACTTCGTATTTAACTATCTGATACTAGAGTTCGCCAGCGCTGTATGATCAAATGCACCATTTTATTACTGACTGTATGTACATAACTGTTATTTGATCAAGATACAGTTTTCGGACTTTAAAGTTCGCTAGCGCTGATGTGTATAAAAATTTGTATTTATTTCATTATCTTCTATCGTGATAATTCCATGATAATTCTGTACAAAAAAAAAAATGGATTGCAATCATGTACTTACTAAAAACAACGGAAGTTTGCTATTGAAAATATTTAAATGTGTGCTTCATGTCTACATATTATTCAATAACTCTAAAAAAGAAGTTAAGGTAATAAAATTTTGAAAAAGATATGATTGGTTAAAAAGACGACAAGGATAAAAAAGCAGCTTGTAGAGTGACAGTTCAATTTATTTATCTCTCTCACACAAAAATGTGACAAACTAAGTCGGATTTACATAGCTAAAAAAAATTAAATGAATGTATATAATTTTTAAAACTATTGATTTAGATTATAACTTAACATTTCTAAATCGTATTTTGTATTTCCATATATTCTATTTTAAATCTTAAATTCATAATGATCAAAAAATACAGTATTTAATATGTTTTTTGTATTTCCTGAGAACTGTAGTTTTCGAGATACGTGGTTGGGACAGAAACGTAACGATATATTGTTTTTGTAAAGAAAGTGAAATATACATATTATTAAATAATCACAGGGTAAATAGAGATATGTTTACATTAAAAATATTTTTAATTTGGCTTAACTAATTGCTGTTACAGTTAACCACTTATTTATCCAACAATAATTTTTTTTTCCAAAATTAAAATATGAAAAATGGGTTATTTTTTATCTTTGCTGTGTTTTTAAAAATTCCCTTAAGCTAATCTTCAAATCCAAATGAAAATCCTCAACCTAGTAATAATATTTATAGAAAGTGCAAAATATTCTATATGATAGGGACAATTTTTTCTCAAATCCACTCACTAATTAACTCTAACTATTGTATTGAATTTAAACAGATTTGCTGCCATCGCACATTACAAACTGGTCTACATTCATCCATTTACTGACGGAAACGGACGAACTAGTCGATTGCTGATGAACATGATCTTAATGCAAGCCGGATTTCCACCGGTCATTATCCCTAAACAGTATAGGTTGTGAACTGTGATCATTTTTAACACTGTACGGTCCGCGCACTTTCACAGTAAACTTTCCCAGGGGCCGGTAATATTTTTAAAGAATTAAAAAAAAGAACTATAAATAAATTTACGAAATAATTAAACATGTGTAAACATACACATTTTTAATAAAAGTAATAATTTTAATTTCAAATATTATCGAGTGCTTGTGAGACATTACTACGTATGACAAACTTCTGTTTGCATTTCAACACACGCAGTATTGATATGTTCACTTATCGTTCAGTTAAACTGAAACTTTAAGCACTCGACTGCCTTGGTTAACATGACCAAAAGCCACATATGTAAATTAAGAATCATAAAGTGATTGAAAAAATTATCCGGATCGGCCGGGAATCGAACCCGCGATCTTCAAGTTAGCAGGAGGTTAGCACGCCTGGCTAGTTACCAGGAGATCCTGGGTTCAATTCCCGGCCGATCCGGATAATTTTTTCAATCACTTCGTGATTTTTGATTAACCAAGGCAGTCGAGTGCTTAAAGTTTCAGTTTAAGTGAACATATTAATACTGCGTGTGTTGAAATGCAAACAAAAATTTGTCATACGTAGTAATGTCTCACAAGCACTCGATAATATTTGAAATTAAAATTGTAACTGTTTCTCGAATCAGAGAGAGTACTAATACACATAGGTGATTGAATGGGTGTCCAGCTCGGACGCCTGTCGAGCGTATAGGATCGTTGGTGTAGTGGTTAGCACGCCTGGCTGGTTACCAGGAGATCCTGGGTTCGATTCCCGGCTGATCCGGATAATTTTTTCAATCACTTTGTGATTTTTAATTTACAAAAGTAATAATAATAATAATAATAATAATAATAATAATAATAATAAATACACTGATAATGGTAAACAAATTTAAAAAAAATTAAATATTTCTGTTACATGTATGCATTTCAATACAATTACAAAAAATAAAATACTCTTGTGGCAGCATCTGTATAACAGTGAATTTCCAAAGATTGGACATTGACGAATCTCATGTAACAATTTGTATCCATCTAAAATAGATAAGCTCTCTAAAAGTGAAAAAATTTTCAAAATCGGTTAGGTAGTTTTATTTTTGGCACTTTTGGGACCCCCAGTCCCCAGCAGATCTCGTATAACATAACATATCCATCTAAAATAGTTTAGCTCTCTAACGGTGAACAAATTTTTTTTAAATTGGTGATGACGCGCTTTTGAAAAGTTGATTAATTTTTATTTTGAAAAACGAAACAGATATAAATATTGTTATTGTAATGACAAACGATTAAGCATTTATTGTAAAGAAATTCAGCAAATTTCTTAATTTTTCTCAAAAACTAGTTCACTTAGAACAATGCTTTAAAAGCTTATCTTATGCCAATTTTTTACGCTCTTTTCGATGGTGTAGAAAAAATCAAAAAATGTTTGAAATCTAGCCAAATTTTGCAAAAAACTACTAAAAATAACGAAAAATGGCCAAAATTTTGGCTTCTAAAAATCGGATATATCTGACTGACGAACTCATCCAAGCTGTTGAGACTTTTGACCTTCTCATCAAATTTCGTAAAGAGTGGATGCTTTGTTCGAGAGTTATCGCACAGACATATACATATATATATATATATATATACATATATATATATATATATATATATATATATATATATATATATATATATATATATATATATATATATATATAAATTTTAGTGAAGGTCATTTTCGGTTTCTCGAAGTCTCAAAACAAATTTCACCCGCTGTAATACGTGAATTTCTAAAAAGAAAATTCACTTAAAACAAAAATAAATGACAATATAAAATTCTATTTGATATTATCTGTCTGTAATCACGTAAAGAGTGTGTTTGTCGTGTTGGTTACTGGTCGGTACCTGTTTGCGATAAGATCGCACACATTACTCGCGATCAGCCTCTACGGTTGTTAGTATGGTTATTTTCAGATGCTGAAAACGCGGACCGTAAAGTGTTAAAATTCGAGTGTCCCACTAATTGCTTTCTTATATTCAAAAATCATTTTTAGACATAAATACTACGAAACACTGCAGATGGCGAATGAGGGCGATGTAAGACCATTTATTCGTTTTATTGCTCAGTGTGCCGAACTTACACTAGACATGTACCTGTGGACAACCTATGAGTATAAAGAAAAAATTCCAGCATTGGCTCAGCATAAAATAATTAATCACGGCACAACAATTCTTGAAGATAACACTCAAGATACAATTCAACTTAGTCAATAACTTATTTTTCGAAAAATACCAAAATTGTTTTCCTGTAATATCGAACTGTGATATTAAAAAATAAAATTAGTTCTTACGTTATTGCTTTTTTTTTTCAAATCTCTAAGAAATAATTCTTAAAAAAAATAAAAAATAAATTAATTATTGAATTTTAAAATTATAATTAACTAGCTGTACCCGCGACGTCGTTCGCGCGATTAATTGTTATAAAATCAATGAGAAGTATATAAGTGTAATAGTTACATAGAATTTCCATAGAACAATAGCTTTTACGTAATCCATGCATATGCTCAAAATGGTTTTCATATTTTCCCAGGGAATGTCACATTTTACCATAATAAAAAGTATATTATATGTTGACACAGGTAATAAGTTATCACCTCACCAAATTTCATCAAAATCTAAAAAGTATCTTAGATGTTGATCCAGGTAATAAGTTATTATCACACCTAATTTCATTGAAATCCGTCCAGTAGTTTTTACGTAATGTGTACACATGCTCAAAATGGTTTTTCTGTTTTCCCGTGGGAATGAGACATTTTCCCGGAGTAAAAAGTATCTTAGTTGTTGATCCAGCTAATAAGTTATCACATCACATCAAATTTCATTAAAATCCGTCCAATAGTTTTTATGTGATGTGTGAACAGACAGACAAAAATTTTAAAAATCGCGATTTTGATAACTATTGGGGGACCGGAAAGTAATGTCGTTTTCTTACATTAAATTCAAAGTAATACATTTTTAATAGGTCTTTATTTCTAATCAATAATATAATCGCTCTCGTTATCAATAACCTTTAGCCATCGAGTGTACAAATTTTCAATCCCGGACTGATAAAAGATAGGAGTCAGAAAGATCAAAATTACCCGATCTAAACTTGGAAAACCATCTTTGACATTTACGAACGTTTAATGCATTTGGATAAACGTCGGAAATGTTTTTGGTTGCAACTGTTGCGTTACTACCCTTGCGAAACTCAAAAAGCATACAATGCCGGATATGCTCTTCTGGTATTTGGCTGACCATTTCACCCTAAAAAAAAAAAGTTTGATATTGTACTATTTAGCAATGAATAAGTCACAATAACCTTAAAATAACTTAGGCACCCCTTTGAGATACACAATGAGCCGACAAATTACAATCAAATAACGACATGCACAGAAACGACATTACTTTCCGGTCCCCCTAATAGTACCAGTACAATTTTCAAAAAATATTCCATTTACAGAAATGGTCTCGTTACAGTTTTATTCTATGTATAGATTGTGGATGCATTGTATATGGTACCACCCTTACATTTTGACTATCCAGATTGGATAAAATTCAGTTATATAAAACACTGAAGCTACTGTTCCACCTAACATCTAGATTCTATAAAATTATAATATTACAGGGGCGTGGCTTAAATTTTAGTGTAATCGTAGGTATAACATACTTAAAATCTAGATGTTATAAAATTATAATTTTAGTAGTAGAAATTTTTTTATTTTTTCAATTGAAGTTAATCCCCACCTAAAAATCAAAATGGCGAAAACTAAAAAATTTCATGTACAAAAGTGACAGATGCATATATTAATATTGTGTAAGAAATAAGTTTTTTTTCTTTAAAGTGACATTTGACGCCATTTTTTTTTTTATTATATTAAGTAGTCATTTTTTCACTCGGTTATAGTCGGCATAATTGGCTAATAAAATCTAGATGTTAGGTGAAAAACATTTCGTAAAAAATAATTTTACCATAAAATTATAATTTTAACTATGGAGATTAGACTAGGAGACGAAACTCAGTGTATTCAAAAAAGTGTCTAAATCAAAGATGGCACTCGTGTTCGTACGATACGAAAGCGGTACAGTACTTAAGCCTAATTTTCATTGGTAGAGTTAGCGGTAGAGTAATTTGGGCAAGTACTAACTATCCTTCTAACTCTACCAGCGTAAACATTATCGGTAGAGTAGAGTACTTAATTATGGTAGAGTAGAGTAAGATTGCACGGTGGGATAGTAACTCTACCACTTGTATCCCCCCACCACTGATTTTTACTCTACAATCACTATTCTAATGAAAACAGGTTGGATATAGTCAAGTGCACTGTGTATGAGGATATTCCACATGTTTGTCTTGTTTTTAGCTAATTTCCAGATTGGAAATTCAGCTATTTGGTTTTGTTGTGACAAAGATGAATGAACACAATTTATACTCTTGTATAGCCTCCGAGCTGGCGTGAGGGAGGTTAGGTGGGGCAGTTGCTCGGGGGCCCGAATCAAAAAAGGGGTCCCGGATACTCTGTTAGGGACCCTGACAAAATGAAAAAAACATTTTTTTTGCTTTTCAACCGTATTTTTGTAGAAAAAAATTTTGAAAATTTTTTGCTGTGCTCGGGGGTTCGTTATTTCTCTTGCCGGCCATGTATATGCTTTTCAGCAAGTTCCTTCAAAAGAAGACCACTTCCCCATGGCTATGCCTTCTCCTTCTCTCCAAATCTCTAATCCATACTTTCATTACTTTATTCCCTTCTTCAATAGCTAGTCACTTCTGCAACGAAATACCAGCAACATTTTTCAAATACCTCCTCAGAGCCAAACAGTGACAGTTCATTATTGTCAGTTAAATTGTATACAATCTGACTACTCTATACTGTAATGCTTTAAATTTCTGTGTGGACAGCTACTCTACCAGAATTGGTAGAGTAACATAATTTGACTAAAAAGTATGCTAGTATGCTTTCCTACTAACTCTACTAATGAAAATTAGGCTTTATTCTCAAATGGAACACTCTCAAATGGAAACGCGAGCTTCTATATTATCTTTGTTAGCTTTTGAATAGAATCTTCTGGAATCTTTTTCAATGTTCAACTCAGTTATAAAGTGGGTTTTTCGATCCTTTTTAAAATAAACTTAACAATTTTTATTTTGCGTCGCATCATTTATATTGTATATTATATAATTCGCTGACGTCACTATGTAAAATCGGAGTTAGTACCATTGGATATTCGCCGTATAAAGTAATTTAAACTATAAGAGTTTATTTCATACATATTTAATTTCTATGTATTTCCTTATTATTAAATATCATCAACCGACATTGGTGATTCTCAAATGGAAACACTCACTTCCCCACTCCCGACGTGTTTCCATTTGAGAATAAGTACTGTATTTACATTCTGTTTTATCCGTTTTATGTTACTATATTCGCTATATTCATATCAGTATTTTGAGATTATTAACGCCACGAGTGGTAAAAAAAGAAAGCCCTATATGTGCCATTTTCGTGACCAGTTTTGTCAATTCCTCCCATATAAAGCTACACTTCCACGAGCAAGTACACTTGCATAAAAGTAATGTTTTTAGGGGGCGTGACCAAGTTTTTATAACAGTATACTTGCAAGACCTGTTACATGTAAACCATGTAAAAGTACACTTGCATGAAAGTAAATACGCGCCAAAACACGATATTTTTTAAAATTTGATTTTTTAATTCAATAATAAAAGTCTCACATAAAAAATGCCTTGCTTTAGTACTGCTAACTATATCAAACTCAAAAAAAAAAAAAATTCTCGGAAAAAAGACACTTTTGGGTAAAAGAAACTTTATAAATATATTCTTAATATAGAAGATACTTTATTAACAGAAACATTAAACACATCAGATTTTAAAAATTCCCAATATCAGTTCCCGATCCCAGTCCGTTTGGATCCTTTTTTTTTCAAAAAAAATTTTCTCCGGAATGATACAATTTGTTTTTTTTTTTTATTTGCTCTGCGGTTCAATTCATTTCTTGTACAATTTTCTTATAAGTATTTACTTTTATAATTTCAGTACTTTTTATTTCAAACGTTTCATAAATCTTTATTTTCTTCATATAAATTTATTAATTTTATTGTTTATGTTTTGATATTATTAAACAGTTTACTTGACAGATCCTCACCTTATTCAGTTTTCGCCATTTTTAATTTAAGTGGGGGTTACTTTTAACAGCAAAAGTAGAAATATTTTTACTTATGCAAGTAAATTTGTATAACAGTATACTTGCATGCAAATGATGCTTACACGAGCAAGCAGCCTTAATTATTACTTAAAAGTATATTTGCATGCAAGTATACTTGCTCGTGGAAGTCTTGCATAAGTAAGATCTTCATCTTAAAATACTCCATTATTTTGACG
Source organism: Brachynemurus nebulosus (assembly GCA_035578155.1). NCBI lineage: Eukaryota > Metazoa > Arthropoda > Insecta > Neuroptera > Myrmeleontidae > Brachynemurus > Brachynemurus nebulosus. Next base: position 18,177,775 of record JAPWDM010000007.1, on the reverse strand, counting down.
TAAAATTATAATTTTATAAAATCTAGATGTTAGGTGGAACAGTAGCTTTAGATTGTGTACGTGTCCTATGCGCAGTACCCCTATTAACACTTTCATTGCCAAGCTAAAAATATAGACTTTGGGAGATGGCCAAATATTTTATGTTAAATAAGGAGGTTCTTATATTTGTCACACGATATTGCGTGACTGGCCATATAGTAAAGTAGCCGTATCATGCGGATCGTGTGATCGGCAATGAACGTGTTAATGCCTTTCTAAATTTAGCCGGTGAAATGTTATCAGTATTAAGACGATGACATTTTAGTAATAAATTCTTATTCTAAAGAATATCGGACAGTAATTATGAAATTATCAAAAAACAGCTATTCTTACATCTAAGGGTCCGTCCACACGACACAAGCTTTACCACCGACTTACTTGCGCAAACCAGTTTGTGCAAGTAAACATGTACGTATGGACGGGAAAAAACGTAGCGACTTACTTGCACAAACCTGGTTTGCGCAGGTAAGTCGGTGGTAAAGCTTGAGCGTGTGGACGGGCCCTAAGATAGAGTTCCTTAACTTTTTAGACCCGCAGCAGGTACAAATCATTTGCCACAGCGCCCTTTGGCCTCGAAAGCCAGATTTTCTCCCCAAAATATAAGTGAGAAACAAAAAAAAAACAAAAAATACGATCTGCGAATCGGATCAAATACAAAATATAATAGTTATTCAACTTGTTTTTAATTGTGTATGTATAGAAGTAATACAATCTTAGTGAGTTTCACCACATTCTTTCAATCAGAGGCCTCTTGTTTTTTTTTTTTGTGTAAAATGCCATAATGGCCCTCCTGGCCAATTGTTAAATTTGTATGTCTGCGTATTGTCAGTTTAGTCAATTGTCTTTAAGGATATATACCCAATCAAATCGAGTACTACATTTAAAATTTTTTGAAAATTAATCATAATGTTAAATTATTAGTAGAAACACTTATTTTATGAATTAAGATGTGTACTGTATAAAAAAATTATATCAATTAATAAATTTTTTCTATACAATAAAGATTTAATTTGACTATGGTTGACGTTGGATTTAGCACTTATCGAAATTATTATCCTGACAGTTGACGTATAGAGTATGTTCCATTTAGAAAACATTTTTTAAATTTTTTTTAAAATTTTATTGCGAAACTAATCTTTTAATTGCATCTAAAAGCAATTTAAAGGTTAAAATTTTAAAAAATTATTTTTTTTTGCAAAAAAAAGAAAAATGCACTATGTCGTCTGCGTTTCCCAAATGGAGAACATTCATTATATGTTTTACCACATTTGTCGTCGAAAATGGCGGGCACAGTTTTTTAAAATAGTGTCAAAACCGTGTGGTTCCGGCTTCTAATTTTTATTTTAATTTTTACGAAAAAGATAGGTCGGTGCGATCGGTTTTTTTTTTTCATTAAAAAGTAATACAAAGTATAAGGTTCATAAAACTATTTTTTTTTTTCTCACGAAAGTTGGATAAAATATGATAAATTTTACAAATTTGTTCGTAGCTATGCTACTTCTGGTTCAAACAACACACGATAAATGAGAACACTAACATTAATTATTTCGTTTAATTTGTCCGTGACATACAATTTTCTTTTTGCTAACTGATGCGGAATCGTCTATTGTTTAACATATATTTCAAACTCAGTGGAAAAAGTTGGCATTTTCTTTTTGGATATGCATCCTTAAATGTGTAAATTTACCTTACCATAATATTTAAATTACTAGGTTGCTGACAGAAAATGATCAAAGGATCGGAGCCATTGTAAATATAGTGAAACATGGATAACTGGAATCTCAGGGTATCAGTTATTTTATTCCACTTAAAATATGTCCCATCTACTCAGCTTATCAGATATCCAAGTTTATCCAAGAGATTGTCTCGTTTACAGAGGGTCACACTAATAGAAATTAAAACAGAATTAATTTAAGTTATAGAACTGAATACGTAAAAAAAACTCCATCATCATTTGTAAGAAATGTACACTACTGGAATAAATTAAACGAACAAAAGAATTTCCTTTTTTTAGTGATTTTTGAAAGGCTCTATCTTAAAAAAAAAATGGTCGTTTTCCAAAATTCAGAAAATTCAAAAAGAATTCTGAAGCCTTAAACCTGTAATTGTGAGATCTTTCGGTAAAAAAAGTTTTGTAGCGACAGTTATCACACAATGATAACATATAGCGTGAGACAAAAATTTTCCAAAAGAAAAATAATTGAAAAATTATGTTACTATAGCTTGGATAGTGGTAAATCTTAGGTCTTCCTTAGATTTATCTAACAAGTAAAGGTCTTGAAGTGATAATTCACGATTTTGATGAAACTTGGTAGATGTATAGAACACAGAAAAATAATAGACACGTATTTTTTTTTATCGGCCAAAAACGCCATTTAAGGGACGAAATCCACCCCCAAAGTTGGGGTAAAATTTTAATTTTGTCAAATTACTCGAAAGCTATAACAGATAGAAAAAAAAGTTTAAATTGACACAACCCTTCATTTTTAAAGATCTTTCTACTGATGTACTCAAATCCAGGGTCGGACCTACTGGAGGAGCCTTGACTATAAAATTGAGGGTAAATTTTGAAATAGGGTGAATATGGTTCGGCCAATCAAAATACTAATGTCAAATATGAAAACTATATCAAAAATACTAATTCACCTGTTTTTGCTAAAAGCCGTTACATTAAAGCTAATAGCTCAAATCTTAATCTAAAATCTTACACGTGCACTCAATATTTTACTTATAATATCTTCAAAAATAACTTTCAGCAAGTTTTCAGCAAATTCGGATTAGCGGTTTGTTTTTTGTAATAAAAAACGGATTAACTTTATTAACACAACATAGATCATAGAAATTTGTTACCATGTCTTTATTATATGATGGCCTAAAAACGCCAGTAAATTATAAAATTTATAAAAAAAAAAAAAAAATAAACGAAGTAAAAAACTTTTTATGAAATATTTTTTGTCTCGCATATCTTGAGAACAAATGATAATAAATGGAGCCCCCACACTTACGTACAGAGAGCGAAGTCTCCGGTGTGGTACAAGGGGCAAAGCCTCTATCGGGGGCCCAGGGGAGGAACCCCCTGAAATTAAAAAAGAATTGTTTATGTACAGTAGTCCCTAGTCTTGAAGGACACCCAGTGGGAAGTTGACAGTGTGGGTAGACCTGTTCCCCCAATTTTTTAAGATTGGGAACTGTTGAAATATTTTAAAAACAGAATCGGTAGAGGCAAAATTTAAATTGACTAATAGTCATATTTCTTGCATATTTCTATGTAATTAATTACTATAGTTTTTATACATAACAAATTTTACTTTACAGTATAAATTATTCTTTTGAAATTAATGATCCAGCATTTTTATTAACTAATAAAATAGTACTCTAAAGGAAATTTAATATTACACGATTACTATTAAAAATATACAAGGATTCATTATAAAAGTATTACTCGCATATCTGTGAAATACTGGTGATCCGAACGGAATTCACCAATGTTGGAAAATCGGAAGTAGGTTGTACTAAAAATTGGGTATAGTAAATATTTAATTTTTTCTGAAGACCCGTTAATAACTACAACCCTGGATTTATATATGTTAATATGCCTGTATATTTTTTTGAGCTCTAAAACAATTATATGCTACGTCAATTTAAATTTTGCCTCTACCGATTGTGTTTTTAAAATATTTCAACAGTTTCCAATATTAACTAGAGTTACCGGAATTTATATAGAGCCCTTAATTTTGTACGGATAACATTATAATAAAATTTTATCCAATATTTTTGTTTAAATATTAATTGTAGAGTATAAATACAATGAGTAAAAACGATTTAAAAAGTTATTTTTAAAGATATTTATAGGTAAATAAAATATTGAGTGCACATGTAAGATTTTAGATTAAGATTTGAGCTTTTAGCTTTAATGTAACAGGTAAACTAGTATTTTTGATGTAGTTTTCATATTTGATATTAGTATTTTGATTGGCTGAACCATATTCACCCTACTTCAAAATTTACCCTCAATTTTATATTCAAGGCCCCTCCAGTAGGTCCGACTCTGGATTTGAGTATATCAGTAGAAAGATCTTTAAAAATGAAGGGTTGTGTCAGTTTAAACTTTTTTTTCTATCTGTTATAGTTTTCGATTAATTTGACAAAATTAAATTTTTACCCCAACTTTGGGGGTGGATTTCACCCCTTAAATGGCGTTTTTGGCCGATAAAAAATAATACGTGTCTGTTATTTTTCTGTGTTCTACACATCTACCAAGTTTCATCAAAATGGTGAATTATCACTTCAAGACTTTTACTTGTAAGATATCAATTGATAAATCTAAAGACTGGGACAAAAGCAGCTGATTTTTCGGATTTTTACCGTTATAGTTTTGTACTTGTTCGAATTTACTAATGAAGAAAGATAAGTTGTTTTTATGAAAAAAAGCAAGGTGATATAAGCAGAAAGTATTTGTTAAAGAAATAAAAGAATGGCATCAAATACAGGTTAGATTAGCTAGATAATTGAAATAGCGTTAAAACAAACTTATATTAACGAAACTGAAGTGATTTTTGACAACTTCGTCTACATTGATAGTCTTCTGGAATGTAGTAAATTGATTTCTTTTTGTATAAAACTGTTTTCAATACTCCAAATTTGGTACTAAATTGATAAAAATAATTGTCTTATAAATATATCAGACGAGCCTGTACTGTTAACTTGGAAACGATATCAGAATTTCCTTTTAGATATTTTATTCCAAATCTTTATGTGCAATAATTTTTTCAAAACCTATCAAGCAGAAACAGAGATGGATTTTAATGGGTTAAGCTCAGTGAATATGCCGAGTATGCGGAGTGTGCCATAATATTGTACTTCCTGGTATGTCATATGGATACATATTTAATGGGTCATACACAATCAATGAAATAAGGAATCAGAAATAAGGAATAAGAAGTATGCTATCTAGTGACGTTGAATGGAACTTTAATGAAATAAGAAATAAGGAATAAGAAATAAGGAGTTCATAAGTAATCATGAACGTTACTTTTTCATGAATTTTGATGTACAAAAATACCTAAATACATATATGTAATTAATAAACAAATATTTTACTTCGCAAAAAATACCACTTTTATTTTGAAACTGTGACAATATTATTTCAAAATAAAAGTGGTATTTTTGCGAAGTAAAATATTTGTTTATTAATTACAAATGTGGAATACCATAAAGTAACGCTCAAATCTATTAATATTAAATACATATACCTATGAGCAGTTAAGTTAAAGTTTCATTCAACGTCACTAGATGGCATACTTCTTATTCCTTATTTCTTATACCTTATTTCATATCAGTTCATTTTCAAACAGAATTCTGTTTGAAAATGAACTGACGGTTTGAAACAATATTGTCACAGTTTCAAAATAAAAGTGGTATTTTTGCGAAGTAAAATATTTGTTTATTAATTACAAATATTGAATACCATAAAGTAACGCTCAAATCTATTAATATTAAATACATATACCTATGAGCAGTTAAGTTAAAGTTTCATTCAACGCCACTAGATGGCATACTTCTTATTCCTTATTTCTTATACCTTATTTCATTGATTGTGTAGAAGGCACAAGGGTGTCTACACAATCAATGAAATAAGGAATAAGAAATAAGGAATAAGAAGTATGCCATCTAGTGACGTTGAGTGGAACTTGAACGTAACTGCTCATAGATATAAACATGTAGGTACTTTTGTACGTCAAAATTCGTGATTTTTTTCACTTTAGTGACAAAAAAGCCACCACGAACGGTATTTTTTCATGAATTTTGATGTACAAAAATACCTAAATACATATACCTATGGGCAATTACGTTAAAGTTCCATTCAACGTCACTATATGGCACACTTCTTATTCCTTATTTCTTATTTCTTATTTCATTGATTGTGTAGACATCTAAGGCTTAATACACAATCAATGAAATAAGGAATAAGAAATAAGGAATAAGAAGTATGCCATCTAGTGATGTTGAATGAAACTTTAACTTAACTGCTCATAGGTATATGTATTTAGGTATTTTTTTACATCAAAATTCATGAAAAAGTAACGTTCATGATTACTTATGAACTCCTTATTTCTTATTTCATTAAAGTTCCATTCAGCGTCACTAGATGGCATACTTCTTATTCCTTATTTCTTGTTTCTTATTCCTTATTTCATTGGTTGTGTATGACCTATGGAGGGTATATATTAGGAGGACTATCTTAGCCGGAAAAAAATAGAAAGATAGTTCAAAAAGTGTCCCGTTTTAAGTACTAAGTAACAGTTCAAAAACTTGCCAGAATGGCGCTAGCGTAGCAAAAGAGTATGAAATGAATATTGTAGTTGTCGACGGAGTGAAGTGTGTTGTTTAATAACCTACAAAAAACTCGCTGTGAAACACGTTGAAAGTGATTCATAATTACATGAACTTTTAATGTCTATTAGTGATTTTTTTGTGGTTTTATAAAAATTTTTAAAATAATAAAACAGTTATATGTAACAATTATAATAAAAAAACAATTACATAACAACGCGGATGTTTTTCTTTCCTTGTTTACTTCTCTCAATTCACCCTTTTGCTACAGTAGCGCCGCCACTATTTACACCATTCTATGGACACTTTTTGATACAGAGATGGTGCTCCTGATATCTACCCTCCATAGTATGACCCATAATTCTTTAACTTCACATTAAATTGTAACGTGGTTTTTTAGTTCAGTGTGACAATAATTATTTTGTTAGAAGATTTTTTAGAACATAAAGAACTATCTGATTAACAATATTAAAATTAATTCTGAGCTAAATTATGATTTTAGTTTAGATACGTACATTAAATTTCAAAATTAAATAAAATAATTTATTTAAATTTTACATCTATTTGCCTATAGTTTAAATAACAATCAGTTCAGTGGATTTAAAATACACATTAAAGGCGCGAATAACTATCTAATATCTCTGACATAAGACATAACAGATTAACAGCTGAAATTATTCTGCAATGTACATAACCTGATTTTAAAATTTGTTGTGGGTTTTGTTTTTCTTTTATCTTTATTTTCATTTTCCTATCTTATATTATTAGTTTTTTTTTTTTTAATAATTGTATATTTTTGAATGCCAACTATAATAAATTATTGAAATTAAATTCTGAGTCAAATGTGTACTAGCGTTTAATTGAATTTCATCAAAGGTTTTGATTATATTGTCTGAAACTTAAGTGATCCATGATTGTAAGTTGAATTTTTCACCGTATAATTTACTTGAAAAATAGCCTAACAATTTTGAATGTAGTGTGCATTATATAAATAAATAAATAAATAAATTATCTGAAATTGATAAACTTTAAAATTGAGACGAAAATTTAGTTGTGTATGCATCGTAAATGTTTTATGTATTTTATGTATCTGTATACGTATGTGTTTTCGTAACGATTGTGGATAAATTTTTGATATCGAATGATTTCTTTTTGTGGTTATTATTGGTTCACACTAAATTATTAATTGTCACATCTTAGAAAATAATTTGCACGTTCCTAGAAGGAGATTCTTGTTTTTTTCGTATCCAAGAAAGCGGGAACTGGTGCAGAGTTGACTAGCGAAGCCATAAAACAAATTTCGTACAACAAAATAGCTACTTTTTTCCTAAACATCTTCCCACTGTTATTTCATTTTATTTAAGTAGTTTTATTGAATTTGTCTTATTCTTTCATCTAGTTTTATATATATGAGGAGTCCAGTTTTAAAACGGGTCATGTCCACTTTTAATGATTTTGAGATATTGACAAAAAACTGTTGTAATGTGATACATATGTTTAATGTAATGGGTAATACGTTTTAGTTGTACTTGTAGCTAATGCAGCCTCAGGTAAGTTTCAACCTTTTTTTTTAAATTGATAAAAATTGAACAAAACTAATTTTGACACCAGCTTGTGAACAAGACCCATTTTGCTCTGTCAATAAGAGGACGAGATCAATTTTGAAAAGAAAAAAATGTGTTTTGTCATTGGATTGTTGCAATTAAAACACAGATATTTATGTAAAAATTTTATTTAAATCAGAAAAGATTGAAAATAGTGAATTGTTTTAAACAAAGATTTCAATGTTATTTGTTGGTTCGTCATCTACTTCATTGCTTTCTGGGCTAATGGTCTGTAGTACGTCATTATTAATAGCATTTTTATAGAAATTCAGGTCCTCTCTATTTTCCCAGTTTGGTCCGAAGTGTTTTTTTAGGAGTTTGTTCACGTCGTTGACCTTCAGTGGCTTTGGTGGAACACCAATCACCATTTCTGTAGGTGCAATAGCAGAAAGTACAGCTGAACCTTTTTTTATGCGGTCCTTTTTTGTGCGATTTTTTTTATGCGGTTTTTTAAAAAATGGCCATTAAAATGCATAATATAGGGTTGGGCGGGGTCAGAGGCGATGCAAGACTAAAATTGAAGATGGGCAAGTTGAGTTTTGCGAGGCCTTTTTTGATTATTCAAAAATTTCTATCCAAAATATAAGGGATGAGTAAAAAAAAAAGCAGCAAACATTTGTCTGTTAAATTGTATTTAGAATATTTACATTTACATCATTCAAGCCTTGTTACAAAAACAAATATTTTCTATTGAAAAATATTTAAAGTTCGATTACTTTGTCTATTTCACGAATTAAAAGTTATTTTTACTGAACGCGTTTTCAACCTTTCGGTCATCCTCACAGTAGAAAGATGAAAATAATTAATGGGAATTTATAGGTAAGAAAGATATATAGGAGGGGTGTAATATTATTGAATTGGGAAAACCCATAAAATTTTTGTATCGAAGCAACTAAATATACGTGTAAAGAAGAAAGCAATTAAACCAGTTTGTAGGTACCGATGTGAACAAATTTTTATTTTTACCTAATAATATGACTGTTCAGATAAATGACCTGTTTATGAAAACTAAAATAGGGGTGTCCAAAATTATTGAAAGACTGAAGTGATTATATTCGTTCAGAAATTTATTTTTAATAGAGGAGAATTATTTAGATCATTTTGATCGTTTAAAACTTCTATTTGTGGGTCACTGTTTAACCTATTAATTTCTAGAGCCTCTAAAAGATTCAATTTTAAACCATTATGGCAAACATGTAGAACTTTTGGTTTATGGTCTGTTTTGGGAAAATGGCCTGTTTCCAAGATGTGTAGACCGAAGTTAGAGCTGTGTGTTTGTGAACCAATGTGTTCCTTATATCTTATGTCGAAACTTCGTCCTGTTCGTCCCACATATTTGGCGTTACAATGGCAACAGTCTAGGCGGTAGACCCCACTCTTTTTTAGTGGATCAGTTTTTTCTTTGGCGTTGTAAAGGAAACGGCCAAGATTTCCAACAGAATGAAAAGCTGGTGATATATTATATTTTGTAAACAGGTTACCAATTTTATGTGAGATGACACCTAAGAATGGAAGAGATACATAATGTTTTGGGTCTGGGCCAATTGTAAGGGGAGGATATATTTGTTCAATGTTGACTTTGTGCTGTTTTTTACGGATAAGTTCATCAATTAATTGGGTTGAAAAACCGTTGTTAAGGGCAATTTGCTTTATCGTGTTTAGTTCTGTTTTTCGATCTTTTGGTAGAAGGGGAATGGCGAAAGCTCTATGTATCATTGAATGGTATGTTGCTAATTTATGGGATCCGGGGTTAAAGGAGTCGGCAGCTATAGTTATATCCGAGAAAGATGGCTTGCGATAGATATTGTATGTAAATTTATTGGTGTCTCTATGGATGGTAATATCTAGAAAATTGATGCTGTTGTTTTCTTCTATTTCTTTGGTTAATCGAATTTTGGGGTGGATGCTGTTAAGGTATTTTAGATAGTTGTCCAGTTGTCGATCTGTTCCTTTGAAACCAACTAGGATGTTATCTACATAGCGGAACCAGAAAAGAATGTGTTTTTTAGGAATTGGACTTTGTAAGACGGAAGTTTCGAAATTATTCATGAAGATTTCAGCTAAGAGTGGGCTTAGGGGGGAACCCATTGGGAGGCCAGAATTTTGAATGTAAATTTGATCTTTAAATTTAAAATAATTTTGGTCAAGGCACAGTGAAAATGAATCTATAATTTCTTTTTGTAGAGGTGTAGGGGAATTGTTATTTACCAAAATATTTTCAATAATTGGGATACAATCTTTAGAAGGAATATTTGGGAATATATTGGAGATATCAAAAGAAATTAATCTAAATGTATTGTGTTGTAACTGTAGGCTGTCCAGTTTTACGCACAAATCGACGGAGTTTTTTTATAGAATAATGTGGGTGAAATTGTGTTATTTGTTTGAAGGTGTTGTTTAAAAATTTGGCAAATTTATATGTAGGAGCATTATTGTAAGAGATCACTGGTCTAACTGGATAATCTTTCTTGTGTAACTTGATGAGTCCGTAGAGTTTAGGGGCTTCCGGGTTCATTGGGATAATTTGGTGTTTTTGGATTGGTGTTATATGGATATGTTTAAGTTGTGATACATGAGTTTTAAGGGCGTTTGTAAATTTTGCTGTCGGGTCTTTGATGGGTGTGAGATCTTGGTCATTTAAAAGTGAGAAAATTTTGTTTTCGTAATCTATTTTTGGAATGATAACAATTGTATTCCCTTTGTCTGCTTTTGTGAGTATGAGGTCGTTCTGTGTAATTTTGTGTTTTAAACTATTTATAGATTTCTTTAAGTTGAGTTTGGGAAACTGAGTAATAGTATTTGTGACTAATGTTGCTATTTCATGTTTTAATGCGTTTGGATTGTCAATGAGGGATTTATTTTTAAGGATGCCTAGTTCGCAACATACAGCGAGAATTTCTTTTGCCAAAATAGGATTCTGTGGGTACGGTGTGAACTTATTGCCCTTTTCCAGGAGAGTTTGTTCATCTGTAGATAGACTTATAGAAGAAAGATTTACGACCCTTGGAAAAAATTTTTTACATGAAGATTGACTCACCGGATTACCTTGTATTTTTTGTTGTTGAAGTTTTAAATTTTCTAATTTGTTACACTGTTTTAAATATTTTATTGTGAATTATGACCCTGATTTTTTCATGAATTGAATCTTGCAAAATATCAAACTGTACAGGGTGTAGAATGAAGGAAAGTTCAGAATGTATTATTTTGAGATGTGTTCGGAAAGACTGACGTTGCCGGAACCACTTTTTATTTTCTTGTTTTAACCAAAACACTTTTGCCACTTCTATTGTTTTTAAAGCACTATCACTTGTTGAGTTTGTTTTAATATTTATATACTTAGGTGTAACTTTATATTTTAAGCACTGTGAATTGAACCAAATATTCTGAGAAATTATTTTTTGTTTTAAATTCAATCGGTAAAATAATTTAATAAGAGTTGCCTGACTGGCCTTCTTTAAATAATTCACTGTTCTTCTGTAATTCCGGTTGATGTACTGCAAAATCTTAAAATAAATGACATTTGTTCAACACGGCCGCTGTCTCTAGTACAATCAAGTAGGAAAGCATAATACTTTGCCTCTTTAGCCCTTCGAATTATTTCATAAATAACTGTTTTTGACATCAGCGCAATCAGTTCGTTTTGAATACTGTGGCTTAAGTAATGTCATGTAAGTTGATTTTCATTAATTTGCTTCATGTGTTCATGCAACGTGGGGTCATATTTAGATAATAATTTAAAGAGAACCTTAAAATTACCCGAATTGCCGCTGCTGTCTATTTTAAGAGATTCTCTATGACCTCTAAATGCCAAATTGTGAGGGGCTAGGAAATTAATTATATCAATTAATCTCTCAAACAAATTGTACCAGTGTTTTTGAGATTCACGAATCAGTTTTTCATTTTCCTGATTTATGGTTTTTCCATGTTTTATTCCTTTTTCTAAAATCATCCACTGAAACATATATCCCATATGTTTTTTGCTTTTTTCATGTTTTTCCAAAATAAGGCTTACAAGGAGAGGGCACGACCTCGGAAATTGACTTTGGGACGGGATTTCGCAGGATTATAGTCCCTTAGAAGATTAATCAATTGTGAAAATATAAAGACCCATTGGCCAGTCAATTTCGAGAAAAACGCTTTTAAAATTCTAGCTTCATTTACTGTATGTTTATATATGAGATATTTGAATCTCAAATCAACAGTTACCTTAGCTCAGTCGATAGTGGGGTATCTCTATGGTAAGCTGTCATAGTGGCAACGAGGGCACGGGTTCTGTTCCGACTTCAAGTAATTTTTTTATTTTTTTATTTTGTTAAATATTAAAATTAATAAATGTCAAAAATAAATAATTATTTCTAACAATAAATATCATAAATTAAAATGTAATTGTATTTTTTCTTAATTCGTAATCATTTACTTAATAATTTTTTAATAAGTATCTGACTTTTCTTACATAGGTATGTAAATAATAAAACTACCAAAACCATTTTTTAATTAAAAAAATTAAGAATTTTATTTATTATAAATTTACTTATAATTATATGCAAGTACCGGAATGATAATTTTTATAAAAACATTCGAAACAGAAAATATTTTCGCATCTTGCACAGTTGATAAACGACGATTTTGTACACGAACATTTTTTTTTAATAAGTCTACTGGGAAGCAAACTTCGTTAACATTTAAAAAAATTTCTCTTTCTTCTTCTAATTGTGAAGCGAACCACGCGTAGCGAATCATTTTGTTGAAAACTGGTGACGATAATTGGTGGTGAACAATTGATTGTATTTTTATACAGTCTTCACGTGAGTTTATTTCTTCATTTCTTTCAATCAAATATGCACAGTTTTGAACCCGTTTAATAAAATTTTTAACCTGCCGATAAAAATAAACGTCGCAGGGTTGGACGAGTGGTGTACATTTAGGAGGAATTACTTTTATTGTACAGGTTGGTAATTCCTCGTCGTCCTGAAAAGTCTCATCGTATATTTCGGGTTTGGTCTGTCCACCCCATTAATCAATGATTAATAAGAAACGTTTTTTTTTTTAACATATGGTTTTAAACAACTTTCAAGGAAGTGTTTATGTAACTCCGTTGTTAGCTTTCCCGATTTTGACGAGGTTATTATCACATTTTTATACGTTTCTGAATATTCATTAATTATTTTCCTAATTCGAGGACCGAAATCCCCAGTAGCTTCTTGTAAACATACAAAAACTTGAGGTATTAATTTTCCGGAGAAGGTCAGAGCGTACTGTGCTGTATAAGTATGAGTAACTTTATTCATGTCCTGCCTTTTGACGAAGATAGTTTTGGTACCTTTCTCAGCAAGAGTTCTGTTATAAATAGACTGATATTGACATCCTTTAAAAAAAAATTAAAATAACATTAGATTCATTGCCGAAAATCATAAATATTGAAATAATATTTTTTATGGAAGTAACATACCTGTTTGATCAGTATTTATAATGTAATCTTTATTGAAATTGGACATTAATCTTTCCGTTTGTGTTCGAAACGTTGCTGTAGAAGCCATGATTTCATCCATGGTAGCTGCTTCCTTTTGTGATACCAACTTCGTTATTTTTCTTTGTCGTATACCATGCTTGCTTTTCAATTTCTTCACCCACCGATCAGAAGCCTTAAATTCAAAATCTGGAAATTGTGCAGCCGCAGCTAAAGCCCACTGTTGTAAATTCCTGGTGGTCACTTGCCGATAATTTTCCCTAGCTTCGACAAAACGGTCAAAAGTCCAGGAATCAATAATTAAATATTTATCAAAACGATTGCCTCCTTTTTTAATTTCTTCTTCCCACTTTGCCAAGTATTCTTTTTTTTTTAATCGATGACAACCGTTCTTTTGAAGGGTTTGTAAGCTCCACGTAGGATGAGCTTTTGCAATTTGAACGACTTCGATCTTATAATCAAAAGGAATATATTCAACTTCTCTTTTTTTTTTTAAATCTGGCTCATACTCGTCGTCTGTTGAGGGATCATCTTTAACTTTTTCAAAATTCACTTCTTCGCACGTTTCATTAACGTGAATTAATTCTTCATCACTCACGAACTTCTCGGCTAACATGTCCAGCGTATTTTGATAAATATCTTCCCCCATTAACATTGCTTCTTCAGAAATTGAATCAGAAGATGTTGACGCTATCAAATTATTTTTTTATAGCAATCCTTCGTAATACACAACCGCATCTTTTAATCGCAATTTTGATATTTCACTGTGAAGAGATTCATCAATAATTATTTCTTCAATTCCAGAAGTACTTGCGATTCCTTTGTCTGCAGACATTTTCGCAATAATTATTTTCACTAACGCTTGTAGGTATATTTAAGGAAAACGATATGTAACACTATGGTTATTAAAAAATTCAAAAATGACCTGTGTTGAATTGATACTGGAGAATTTATATTTCAATGAAAGTGGAGGAATATTGTATTCTATACCTGAAAGATCGGATTCGAGCCTTTAAGACCAGCAGCCATTTTTTGTCTAAAAATTCAAATATTTTCCACATGAAAAATGAAAAGATTTGGTCTTTTTTTTACCCCGCCCTATCCTAAATCAAAATTAAGAGACAGTAAGAAACTTAAGCATTTACTGTAATAACTTTCTTTGATAAAAATACTTCTATTGAAATCGTGTGGTTTTGAGCGTTTTGAGTTATGTTTTTTCGATGAAAAGTTTTTTATGTGGTCCCGATCCACCACATAAAAAAAGCTTTTTTTTACAATCTGGATTGAACTATACTTTTTATAGCTATTTATAATATTTTTGAGTATATACTTTTTGTGTGATTTTTTTTATGCGGTCCCTATCTACCGTACAAAAAAAGGATCAACTGTATTTTCCCTTTTTTTGTTACACATTTAAATTTACCACTGTCACGTTTATATGAAGTTTCTCCTCTAATCAAAATGTTATTCTTTTTACTTCGCGTGATAAAAAATCTCTTTGTTGAAGTGAACTGAAAATGTCAATCTTCTGGCTTTTTGAATACCTTCGTAACCTCAGCTTTCCAATCAAAAAACCTGTCCATCTTCTGGTTTTGTTGTTGTTCCATATTCAGAAAATATTTTGTGATACTCTTCAGACTGAATTATTATTTCTTTTCTTTTGACAGTCTTTTCGATACGACCAAACCAATCTATCGGGCGGCATGTACGAATGTCCCGGTGTTGGGAAATACACTGTTACACTTTTAACATGTCTTGGCTCTTCTATCAGAAGCCATTTGCTAAGCATTTCAATTAATATACATTTTTTGTTTTGGCCGCCACGGCAATCGGTAAACAGTCTAACACCATTGTGATTTCTAGTGAAATTCGTATTTATGAGTCGGTCATGCACACAGGAAACAATTTTATTGGAACCCTTTTTATTTTCAAGCTCAATCCATGTATAAATAAACATGTTTATTTATACATGGATTGAGTTTGGGATGTGGGTTTGCTTGGAATGTGATCATCCCTCACACATAGTAAAATTATATACATAAAACTATCTACTGGAATAGCATAATAGCCCAGGTGCTAGGTGACATTGAGTATGCATGAAAGAGGTATAGAATTTGACTTTTGATTATTGTTAGGGGGTCTTAGGTGAGTATGAAAACCCATATCGACCTCTAGGGTGGTCGACAACTTGGTGGGGAAGGGTTTTTTTTAAATTGTTTGCAATGAAATGATCTAAAGTTTATGTAATATGTAAACTTTTGATATACCTAACAGTTTTCGTGTAAAAAAATGAAAACAGAAAATAATGGTAAAATTTAAAAACTTGAGTTTGCCCTTGAATTGACTCTGATCATTGACCTTGAGATCACGATCAAGGTCATATTCGGATGCAGAATTTTCCGCTCTTTCCAGTTTCGGGGTCAAAAGTGGGGGTTGCCATATAAAAAAACGGACTTGACCTTGATATGACGTTGAATCTTGACTTTAAGGTTAAGACGAAGGTCATCTTCGGATGCGCCGTAACAAATGGTGAAACTTTTGTCCTCATCGTTTATCCCAAAAATGCTTTCCCGCTGAGATTTTTGACTGTTTAATACTTTGGACTAGCCCTGTATACTAAAAATACTTAAATTTTAACGTTGCCTTCTATTTTCATTTTTTTTACACGAAAACTGTTGGGTATATAAAAAATTTGCATATGACATAAATTTCGAAGGAATATGTCACCTGTGTGTCCGTGTCAGTTGTAAGTGCAGTAAAGAAAGCTTTGATCCTTAATTTGTGTACTCTTAATGAAATCATATAATTTTTTTCTCCTCTAAAGATTTTTCCATTTTCATCATTTTTTTTTTCTTTTGTAATTTATTAAGAAAATTCTTTATTTTTACAGCTGAAATAAATATATTTTATCTACTATTCTCTCATCAAATTGAACACATTTTCATAAAATAAAGCAAATTCTACCGAAACTCAGCCACAAAACCCTTACTGTCAGCCTTAGCTTTACCACTAGTCAGTCTGTTACTATTAAAAGTAAAAATTCGTATTAGTATATTGTTACACTTATTTTCTTGCTGAAGGAGAGGGGTGGGAATCAGTAATTGATAAGGGATTGATATATAAGCATTTATAAATAATAACCGAAAAAACCGCAATGAAAAAGAGCGTTCCTTTTATGTTCTTTGGTGCCCTTCAGAGGTTATAAAAATCAAAATTTATT
This sequence comes from Brachynemurus nebulosus, assembly GCA_035578155.1. Taxonomy (NCBI): domain Eukaryota; kingdom Metazoa; phylum Arthropoda; class Insecta; order Neuroptera; family Myrmeleontidae; genus Brachynemurus; species Brachynemurus nebulosus. Next base: position 18,161,112 of record JAPWDM010000007.1, on the reverse strand, counting down.
TTGCGATTTTAGGAGTAAATGGGTGCATTTTTAAGAAAAATTGTCCGAAACAAAATTGTTCAAATTAAAATTTCTACAAATTACGAGGGACATTCGGAAAGTAAGGTCCGTTTTTGTATAAAAAATTAACCACAACAGATTAGATCAAAAAACTTGTTTTATTTAATTTCTGATATCTTATCTACTTTTTTTCTACATAGTTTCCATTTTTGTACAAGCTTTTGAATACCAGTGTCGTAGAACTCTGCCGCCTGCGAAGATAACCAGTATTGAACAGCTTCTTTCAGAAACAATTTTGTGCAAAGTTGTTCTACTCACGTTGGGGGATTCCAATGCTAATGACGAAATTGTGAATCGCCGATCTTCACGAATCTTTTCTTCAATGGCTTTGACCAAATCTTCCGTGATCACTGATGGTCGGCCAGATCGCGGTTCATCATGGACATTGTCCCTTCCCTCCTTGAAAGCTCTCACCCACTTCCGCACTTTACTGTTACTCATTGCATTAGGGCCATACACTTCATTTATTTGTCGATGAATATCTGCTGCACAAACTTTCCTTACTGTCAAAAAACGAATCATTGACCGTATTTCGCAGTCGGCGGAATGTTCAATTCTCTTAAGCATCTTAAAGATGCACAATAAACAGCACACAACAACGATTCTACTACAAATGGCGTCGTATCGTGCGCAAGGCATGCTGGGAGTCGTCGCGCATGCGCATTGCGCTGTTCGCTCGCCGTGTGGCTAGTTACCGAGATTCGGACCTTACTTTCCGAATGTCCCTCGTATATTTAAACTGCTTTATTTTCATTAATTTTTCACTACATAACAGTAATCATACACAAAAGTAGGTTTCTTAATTTCTTCATAAAATTTCCCGTTGAACTTACAAGTAAAGGTATCGATTTTGATGAAACTTAAATATGTTGTAGAACACTAAAAACTAAGGGACCCGTATTTTTTTTTATCGGCGGAAAAATGGTTTGAAGGGGTGAAATCGCCCTTCAAAAATTGGGGTAAAAATTTAATTTTACAAATATCTCGAAAACAGTAAGAGATAGAGCAAAAGTTTAAATTGACGATATTGCTATTTTTTAAAGAGCTTTCTATTAATAAACAATTTGTTCAATTTACATCAACAGGGGCGGGTGGGGGTTAAAATTTGGGGGCTAATTTTACAAAAAAGGGGTAAAAAATAAACAATATAAAAATTTTGTTTACAGATTTGAAATCTACGTCAAAAAATCTAATTGACCTGTTTTTGCTCAATGTTCTAATATAAAGTCTAGGGGTAATTAACTAGGGGGTGACTGTGTCGAATAATCGTACTACTTGGGTAGTTCAAGAAGTTTTTCTTCATGGAAAATAGTTTAAGACAATTAGAATAACGTAGAAATGAAATTCTCGATTTCAAAATTCAGTTTGAGCAACACTGGAGAGGGGGTGAGTCATCCTCTTAAATTATATACTAGTTTACTTACACGCATTTTTACTATTAACACACTGACAGTGGGTAATAATGTCACAATAGGTGGTTCTGAAGTTGGACTATCGTATCTAAGGTTTTTATTAGGTTTTCATTCATTTTGAAAATACCGTTATTTTCAGTATCGATAATTTTCGATAACGAAAACTATAACATTATCGTATACCAAACTCGGTAAAACAACAAAAATAATAATGCCGAAATTTCAGAGTTCAGTTGCTGCCACCAGTTATTCGATTTTGGGGAATAACACCCTTTTAGTTCTCTTTAACACACAATGTCCGATAGCACTTCTTAGGTTAATAACTATTTGACGGAATTGAACAGTTCAGATAAACGGTGAGTATACACTTAGTAGCAGAAGAGTACTTACGAATAAACACCTTACTATATTTTCTTTATTGTGTTTAGCATATGAATCTGTTCTGCAAAACAGAGAAGGAAATATGGTGTTCATATTCCAAACAAAATAAAATATATAAGTATATATATATATATATATATATATATATATATATATATATATATATATATATATATATATATATATCCTTACTAATATTATAAATGCGAAAGTGAGTTTGTTTGTTTGTTTGACTGGCTTTCACGCTTCAACAGCTTAACCAATCAACTTGAAACTTTGCACAGACGATGCTTGCGGGCCAGAGACGGTTATAGGCTACTTTTTATTTCGGGAAAATATTTCATTCCCGAGGGAAAATGTATTAAATTACAACAGCTGACTATTAAAAAACGGATAAGTGATTTCAAACTTTGTATATTGCTAACAGAAGGGATGAAAAAGGACACAAACTATTTTATATCCCGGGAAAATTTCATTCCTGTGGAAAAATATATTTTAAATGAAACAAAAAATGATGATAGACAAATATGACGATATACAGCGATAAATATAGGTTATTTTTTATCCCGATAAAATATCTCATTCCCGAGGGAAAATGTATTTAAAACGAAACAATGAAACAACAACTGACTATTAAAAAAAAACATGTTTGATTTCAAACTTTGCATATTGTTTACAGAGACGATGAGAAAGGACACAGACTACTTTCTATCCCGGGAAAATATCTAACTCCCGTGGAAAGTCTTATTCTCGTGGGAAAATATATATTTAAAACAGTATAAAAAAGAATCATTGATTTAATTTGAACTTGGCATGTTGTTAAAGGAATGTTATAGTCTGTTTTTTATCCGGGGAAAATATTGTATTTCTGTGGAAAAATTCCAAAGAAAAAAGTAACAGTACCTACTCGATGCGCAATAGCGACGTGATGAAAGTACACTTTATATGTTTTAACTAGATGCCATAATTTCAAACTCCACGCGGGCGAAACCGCGGGTAACAGCTAGTATATATATATATATATATATATATATATATATATATATATATATATATATATATATATATATATATATATATATATATATATATATATATACTAGCTGTTACTCACACTAAGTTCAGAATATAAAAAGCTGTTAAAAGTTCTGCAAAACAGAGAAGGAAATATGCTGTTCACAGGTGTATATATATATATATATATATATATATATATATATATATATATATATATATATATATATATATATATATATATATACACCTGTGAACAGCATATTTCCTTCTCTGTTTTGCAGAACAGATTCATATGCTAAACACAATAAATAAAATATAATTCTTACCGATCATAATAGCTTAACCGTACAGGTGAGGTGTACTAATGACAAAGTTCGAGAGTGTTAAACAGGTTTAACGTACTTGAGCCTTAAGCAACAGGTAAATTCCAATGCACAGAGAAAACACAACTTTTAATTATTATAATAAATTGTTTATTATTATTATTTGTAATTACACAGTTTCAATAGAGTTAATACACATTAATATTTAAAATCAATACTTTTCAATAATACTCGATTACGTTGATTAATTGTTACTTGTTAGTACATTGTTGTCACCAAAATCACTAAAACACAATAGCACGGGATCGCAACAATTGCAACAATGGTAATTGCTGACTAGAAATGTATGTCACAATCTAATCTCATTTTTTTATGAAAGAGCTTTTATAGTATTTTCTTATTTATCCCGTTGGTGGGAAATTTGATAGGATACATGAATTCTGGATATATATGTTTTAATAATTTTATATACGACATCTCCCACCTTAAGAGAAGGATCTAGGGATTTAAGGTTCTTAAAGCATCTAGAGGCCTTCTTCGTTCTGTTTCAAATTCTATGGTTTGAATTCCTTTAGAGGATTTTGCTTTTTTATCAATTACTAAATTATCCTTTAATTCGATATCTATTTTTGGATTGTTTGTGCTTTCAGGAATTTTTGGTTCATCCTGGTTATTTGTTTTATTTCTACAGTTTTTCAATTTTCTGCATAATTTATACTTAACAATAAATTTATTTAGTAAATACAGAAATACAATAAAGATCAATACTGATAGTATCCAACTGAAACTGTCGTCTGTTTTATATTCTGAACTTAGTGTGATTTTTCTGAAGTAATTGTTTCTGAGCTTGCAACTTGTGCTCAGTTATTTTTAATTTGTCTAATTTAAAATCATTTATTTCTAACACAGTTTCGTTTGGGTAATTATTTTCCGTTCTTAATTCTGGTTTTAAGTTAAAATTACTAATTGGTATTTTATTTTTTAATTTTTGAGTAATTGTATTATTTTTTCTAGTAAGCTAAGCTTTTTAGCTTCATATTGTTCATTAAGTTCTAGTGTACCTAGTTTATCCAATTTTAGTTCAGTAATTCTTTTATTATTACAAATTATATCTAAAGTGGTAACATTGCTTAGACAAAATAACCATTTATTCTTTTTAATGTATTTCCAGAGGTAAGCATTTGCGACTATTGTTTCGGTTTCGCAGTTGGTTGGTTTTCTATTAACAAGGTCCAAAAATAATTCATAGTCGCACATGCTTTTTCCTCGATTAACTATGTGAATATCCTTACATACATAAAAATTTTCGTGTAATTTAATACAATTATCGATATCGGTAGATAAAAAGTATTGTTCCATTAAAGCATTAACGATAAGGTATTTATTTTTTGTTTTTACAAATGTTATAGTATTATCATTTTTATTTGGAATAGGAAGCGGTTCAATTGCGTATAATTCAAATTCCTGTATTTAGAGAAGCGGTATTTTGTTTATGATTACTAAATTTTCGTTAATTACAAATATGTCTAATTTAATTAATTGACAATATTTTTGTATATTTTGTTGATTAGGTTCTAGCGGTAATTTGTTTGTTTTTGCTATTTTCATTAATTCCTGTTCTAGGACTTCCGGTGGTAATATGTGATAACTTATAATACCATATTGTATTAAATTTATATCGTTTAAAAAACGTAGAGCTACATATTCATAATCTTTGAATAAGGTCATAAATGAAGTGATTGTTTTTAATGCCTTTTCATTGCGATTCAGGATATTGATTTCCTTTTTATTTTTGTCGGCTTTTTTATTGAATAATTTAAAATTTTTGTTTATAATTTTTTCAACTTCATTGAAATGTTTAATTGACCTTTTAAATTCATTTACGGTATTATTTACGATACTAAGTTGGGTTTTTAGTATTTCATCATTTAATTTTTCCTTTTGGATTATTTTCTTAATATTTTTATTATAAAATTCTCTATCTTTAGAATCTGGTGTACCTATTAGCCATTTTAGGATACTACTAACTCCATCAGCTAAGTATCTTTTATTTCTATGTTTAGTGAAGGTTTGCAATTGATATAATGCATGCTCTATCCTATTTATGGTAGGTTCTATTAAATTATCCTTTCGTGTTACAAAACTTATAACTATTTGTGAGTTGTAAAAATTTTTGATATTGATTCTTGTGTTTTTCATATGAATATTTTAGGTTGGATATATTATAGTTTATCATAAAGTTTTTATTACTAATAACTACTTTACCTAATTTTGTATATGGATACCATTGTTAGTGTGTATCTCGGTGACCATATAGGGTCGGTTATTCAGTAGGTAGCCTCTCTGGATCATCACGACTATCAGGAGGATGAATATAGTTATCCTCGCCATCTGAGGCAGAAAAATGTGTGTTTTTAGTATCTTGCCTATCAAGATATGGTTTTATATTGTTCATGTCATATACTACATCTTTCCCATTTATGTTTAATAGTACATTCGGTATATTCACTTCTTTTATTTTGTATGGTCCTAAGTAGGGAATTTCCTTTTGGGTTAATTTTTGGTAGTTCTTTATGAGTACTTTCTGACCTATTTTAAATGTTTTTACATTTAATTTCCTATCATAATACTCTTTGTTAATTTCTTTGTTATTTATGGTGTTCTTATGAGCTATTTCCCTGTATCTATCTAATTTTTGACCTACTTCTTTTAAATAATTATCGTAGGTATTAAAGGATTGGGTATTGGGAATTTCAGGACTTATACCGAAAGTTAGTCGGTATGGTTCGTATCCTGTGGTTCTACACTTATTCGAATTGTGTATGTACGAACAGGCTTCTTAGAATTGATCCCATTCTCGATCTGTATTAGCGTAATGTTGTAGGTATTCTTTTATGAAGTGATTGGTCCTTTCTAGTGATCCATTTGTTTGAGGATGGTAAGGACTTGTTTTATGAGTAATGTTTAAGTTTTAGTATATTATTTATAGTTTTGTTTAAAAATTCTATTCCCATGTCAGATAATATGCTTTTCGGAAAACCGAATATTAAAAAAATGTCTTAGTAGTTTTATGGAGATTATCTTGCTATTTTTACTGTTTAACGGGTATAATTGTATAAAATTTGTGAGATTATCCTTTACTACTAGGATATATTTATTTTCCCATTTTGTTTCCTTTAATGGGCCTGTTAAATCAATTTCAACTTGATCATTAAAGTTATTAGCAGTTGTGGTAATAACCATTTCGCTTTTGTTTGGTCTCCAGTCCATTTTTGTGAGTTGGCATTCTTCGCATGTTCTTACATAATTTTGTATATCTTCTTTCATCCCTTTCCAGTAGTACTTTTGCTTAATTTTCTCGTATGTTCTGTTCATTCCCTGATGTCCTCCTAGTACATCGTCATGGTATTGTTTTATTACCTTTTCTTTTTCTTCGTTAGTTTTAAGGATTATTAGATTTTTAATTATTTTAAACTCTAGTCTATTCAAGATTTTCGCTATTAAGTTTCGATTATTTTTAAAGGTATGGTCATTACTAAAATAGACAATTTTTATTTTATCTCTTATACATTTTTCGCGTAAGGTATTTAGGTAAATTTTTAGATTTTCTTTGTTTACGGTATCATTATAATATTCTTTTAAATACAATAATATTATTTTTTGATTTTTATTATTTAGGTTTTTGAATATTTGTATTTCTCCAATTCGGTGATTCGTTCCCAACTCGCCGCAATTTGAGTTTACATATCGGGTATATTTTCATGTTTAGTGTTTGCTGGAAATACGATTAGTGGTTTATTTTCGTAGGTGCTTAATTCTTCTTCTTCTAAATTTTCAGGAACTATTTTTAAATTCTGTTGATTAATTGTATTTGCATTTCCTTAGGGAACAGGTATTGTATAATTGCGATAAATATATTTTTAAGGTTTTCATCCTTGTAGTTTTCAGTAAACAATAGTTCTTTTATATCTAATTCTTCAGCAATAATTTTTAAGTTTAATTTAAGTTTAATAGTGTTTTGAATATGTTTTCGGGTGTAGGTATGTCATTTCTTTTCTGTGTTAAATACATTAAGAATATATTTTTATCGTTATATGTTATTCTCTTCACTTCTCCGATGTAATGTTTATTTTTTGTTAATATTTCTAAATTAATCATTTGTTTTACTATGCTTTTATATCCTCCAAGGTAATTTTGGGTAGTAATTGGAATGATTGGAATATTGGTGAGAGTTTTTAATTTGGTTTCGTTTATTTCTTCATTTATAGTAATTAAATATTCTTTTTATTATCATAAGATTTTAAAAATTCTTCGTATGTGTTTTTATTAATTGCTGTATGAGGTTTTTCCGTATTTTTCTTCTCCTGAATTTGTTCATTAATGATTCTTGCAATTTAATCTTCTATTTCCTTTTTATCTTTTTCGGCTAATTTTTCAATTTTCTTCCTTTCCATTTCCTTGTTTTCTTTAGTTAACCATTTATATATGTTGTCAGGATTTTCGTCTTCATCTTCCGTGCCTTAGTCTGTTTGATCGAACGCACATTCTTCTCTTATTCTTACTATATTTATTTGGCGCGAGAGTAAGTCAGCCATGTGATTCGTTTTTCCGGAAGTATACTTAACTTCATAATCATACTGCATTAATCTTAGCCGCCATCGAATCAAACGACTGGTCGGGTCCTTAACAGAATGTAACCAGATTAGCGGTCGGTGATCGGTTTTAATGATAAATTTCTTACCGTACAGGTAGTGATGAAAATTTTTTATAGATTTGATAATAGCTAAGCACTCCTTCTCACTTGTACTGTATCGGGTTTCTGAATCATTTAGAGTGGCGCTATAGTATGCTATTGGCATCTCTTTGTTATCCTTTTCTTGTAATAACACTGCTCCTATAGAGATGTTAGAAGCGTCTGTGTTTAGAATAAAAGGTTTTTCGTAGTCGGGGTAAATTAATATTGGTTCAGTAAGAAGTAAGTGTTCCAATGTATTCAGGGCTTTCTGACAGTTTTCGTCAAGAACATATTTTTGATTTTTTTTGAGACGACTGGTAAGTGGTTTTACTGTTTGAGAGTAAGTGGGGATGAATTTCCGATAGTAACCAATTGCTACCAAGACTCGTTGGAGTTCTTTTACATTTTGTGGTTCCTTTACTTCTCCAATTGCTCGAATTTTCTTTTCCTGAGGCTTTATTTCCTCTAAGCTTATTTTATGGTCTAAGTAATCTATCTCCTTCATGAGAAATTCGCACTTATCCATGTTGATTTTTAGTCCTGCTTTCAGTGATTTAACAAAAACTTGTTCCATGTTTTGGAGATGAGTGTCTAGGTTCTGTCCCAATATGATGACATCGTCCAAATAACATAGACATTTTTTCTGTGCAATTTCTTCTCTTAACACCGTATTCATCAAGGTTTGGAATGTTGCAGGGGCGTTAATAAGATCAAATGGCATGCGAGTGATTTCATAGTGACCGGATGGGGTCGAGAATGCTGTCTTTTCAATATCCTCTTCCTTGATCGGTACTTGATGGAACCCAGATGCTAGGTCGATTGTAGTGAAGTATTGATTCTGTCCTAACGACTGAAGTATAATATCGATATTCGGTATCGGATACATGTTTGGAACAGTAATCTTATTCAGGCTTCCATAGTCGCTGACCATGCGATACTTTTTTTGTCCTGATGCGTCTTCCTTTTTGGGAACTATCCATACAGGACTGTTGTAGGGACTTTTCGATTCGCGAATTATTCCTTCTTCGAAGAGCTTATTGACTTGGTTGGATACTTCCTTTTCCATCATCTTCGGTATAGTGTATATTTTTGAAGTGACCGGTTGACTACTTGTTTTAATTTCATGTGATATGATACTTGTCTTTCCATGAGAGTCGTTTTCTAACTTCACTATTTTATTATGTTTTAATATTAAATTTAGAAGAGATAATTCTTTTTTATTTAGATGGCTTGTTCTTAATTCGTTTTTTATATTAGTGAGTCGTTCATTATTATAGTTTTTATTTAGTGTATTATGATTTTTATTTATTGTTATATTATTTTTGTTTTTATTTGTTATATTATTTATTTGCGTATTTAATCGAGAAGTTTTTAGGGTAAAGTTTATGTTTAAGGAAGGTATTGTTAATGAGTTCTTAGTATCTATTATTATATTGTTATTAAGTAAGAAATCATTACCTAGTAAACCATCGAAATTTAAGTTTATATCTTTTTGGTTAACTATATATGGGGTAAATTCGATTGTGTGTCCATTATTGGTAATATTTAAACGTGTTTTGCCCTTTGTTATCATTGGGTTAGTATCAGTTAAGTTTGTGCAAGTAAGTATATGTTTAGGTTTCATATCTATTTTTGTATTGTTTGGATTTAACTGATCGTATTTGATGACACTAATAGTGGAACCCGTGGCAGTCTGTAATAGTAATTTACCTTGCTTATGATTAGGAGTGGAAAACTCAAGATAGGTAACATTTATTTCTTCCTGGATTTCCCTATTCTTATTTAGATTAATCTTTATTTGGCTTTTAAAATTATTACATTTCTTTTAATTTATGTCGTCTTGAGGGAATTGCATAAGGTCCGAAGACTCGACTTTGTTCAGTAACTCGTTTCCCGAATGATTTAAGTTTATTTTAGCCTTGCTTAATTCTTTTTCTTTTTTATCTTTATTTTTCTTTGTATAGCATTCAGAAATATTATGCCCTAGTTTGTTACAATATTCGCAAGTTTTAGTAGGTTTTATTTCTTGTTTGTTTTGACTACTATATTTGTTATAGTTAACACTTGAATATTTTCTATTTCTTTGATTAGATCTACATGCATTAGTATTGTGGTTTGTTTTATTACAATTTTTACAATATTTATTGGGTCGATTCACCTTTATTACTGCATACAATGCTTGTTCCTCTTCAAGTGCAATTGCTAATGCTTATTCTAAATTACTAATAGTTTCTTTTTTAGTTCTTAGAAAGCGTGATATTTCAGGATTGCAGTGAAAAATAAATCGCCTCAATCCCATTTCATTTGTGAATTCAATTTTTAACGTTCGATTTTTATCATAATATAAAGCACTACAACATTCTGTAATTAATCTATCTATACGTGTATAATACTCTCGTATGGATTCGTTAGGCATCTGCTTAGCAGTTTCTAACCTTTCGTATCTAAGCTCTGTTGCAGTTGTGTCTGCATAGAGTAGATTTAATTTTATTTTTAATTCTTCTATAGTTGGTATATCACTAAAATTTAATTTACGTTTAATATGACTCGATAATTTATTGTAAACATATTTTTCCAATTTTCTTAGAAAATATGGGTCATAACCTATTTCCTCGCAAGCAGTAGTAAGGGAGGTTAAGAAATCTTCCATATCAGGATGTTTCTCGTCTAGTTCTTTTATTTGCGAACAGATCCATTGAAAATCCCTATTTGTAAGTTCTACAACCTGTATACCCGGATTGCTAATATCAGAGGGGTTTGTTTTTATTTCACCAGCAGCAGGTCTGGACGGACCTGGTCCTGTATCGAGTGTATGAGAGACTGCCTTAGGGTTTGCACCTGTAGGAGTCGATTCGTTATCTGAGTGTCATTTTGTTTGAATTCACCAATGAATTTTACAAAAGTTTTATCTAAATTATTATTATCAGTCCTACCTTTAATAAATTTCTTCCTTAGAGTTGATTAGGGTTGGTTGCTGGCTTCACGGTCTGCGTACAACGTGGTGAGTTGCCTCCGTCCTGTAGCTCAAGTTTCGTGTTGATTCCTTGGATACAAGGGGTGAGAAGCAGTTCTGCAATGTCGATACCAGTTTCCAAATTTCCAATTTAAACAGTGATAGTCCAACAGTAGTAAACCTCTTTTCCAGTTGCGGGATCGGTTCCTTTAAATGTGAGTCTTTTGTATACTCGTTGTATGCCAGTGATTGGGTTTGTTCCTCTAATGTATTCAACTTCCCAATTATTTCCACAATTAATTATTTGCCGTGTACCCGTAGCTGTATCGGCTTGTACTACGTAGTCGGTAACTGTATTGGTATTGTTGCACATATTCCTTTGATACTTGCTTCGACGACATTGAAAAGTCGATAAATCCCCAGCGCTACCACCAAATTTTATTTGTGTCGTATACCAAACTCGGTAAAACAACAAAAATAATAATGCCGAAATTGCAGAGTTCACTTGCTGCTACCAGTTATTCAATTTTGGGGAATAACACCCTTTTAGTCCTCTTTAACTGAATTATTATAAAATATTAATAATTATTTATTATTTAACGTATTTTTACATAAGCATTCAAATTATAATAATACTTCCAAATTTGCATCAAACGACACTCAAAAAAAACGTAAATTGAAATTTTGTTTTGAATGATTTAAACAAAATTTAGCAGCACAAGAGTTATCACCAGACATTTTAAGCCACCATAATAATTAAATACATATCAGAAATATCTTACAGATCACAAAACACACTAAAATTACAAGGAAATATCAAAAATAACTGATGACAAGCTTTAAATAAAAAAATTTAATGGCAGTTAAAATTCCACTGCCACCGTTGTTAAAAATTTTAAAAAAGTCAGTGAAACATAATTATCAACTGTAAATTTTCACAAAATAATTTGACCTGCAAATTTATTTTTCTAAATTAAATTTACTTTAATGATGGTATTTTTACTGTATTAGTATGCATAATGTTATGCATTATTTAGGTATATAACATGAATAACCCTTTGGAATTTTTGAATTCCAAATGACACTCTTACGTCATCTCGTTTCGTAACTGTTTGTGAAACAAACTATTATTTAAACTGTGGCTTTTACAAAATTTTTCATGAGGCCGAGTTTTATATGCAACGGTGTTAAAAGTATGTCTTCAGGGTTCACCAAAGGTTCATTTTTAACATTTTTATATCCTGGAGTAAGTGATTCACATTTGGGCCATGCTTTCTTTGTGTAGTGACTCACCCTGTCTCTACTGTCCCATTCACAAATAAAACAGCAATATTTTGTGTAACCAAGCTGCGTCCAAGTAGAAGAGCAATGACTTTAAAATCTCCACAAATTTTTCAAGCATGTTCATTGTATTTAATTTTTTCGAGAAGGAATTTCATATTCTCGTATGTCTCTTTCATATTAGAACCACGAGCTACAGGCACTGAAGGGAGTTTGTTTCCGTTATATAGTAACACTGCTTTCAAACTAGTTTTTGAGGAGTCAATGAACAACCGCCAGTGACTTAAATTATATTCAAAATTTAATAAATTCATTACTGTAGGAATGCCATTGCAATACACCAAATCATCTGCTTTAGAAAAGTAAGGTTTCAATTCATCATCGCGATATCGAAAATAAGAGATTTTTGTGTCGGGAGAAAGTAAATTCCAGTCGTTTAATCTAGACCTCCAAAGCTTTTTTAAGACAAATCTAAGTCACGTACTAAATCACTTAAATCACTTTCAGCCAACAAATGTGATTCTTTTGAACTAGACGGTTCATAAGTTGGGTTCAACGTATCTGTCGATACGTTACTGTTTTGATCAGGAACAGATTCCTGATTTTCTGTTTGATTTGGAGGCCTTGGTACTGGAAATTCGGCATTATGCAGGATTGATCTGATGGTCGACGACAAGTTTGAGTATTTGACAGTGTGTTTGAACTTGGTGGCAATGCCTTTTATATGAGTCAAACAAAAATAACAATCACTTACATGATCTTTTGGTTCGGTCCAAATCATTGGTATAGCAAATGACAATATCTAGATCTTTTAGTCCAATCTAATAGGAGACTCACACTTTCAAAACTGTCCGGATGATTTAAGCACTTTCGTGGCAGCTTTTCTTTTGTTCTTTTGAATAACTTGCTGGTGTAAGATTTCGTGATATTTATATAAACATTAATTTAAATGATTAATATTCAATTATAAAATAAACAAGATTAACTACGTGACTATAAAGTAAACAATATCTTGTAATATAATAATGTAGTATAATAGTATATAAGGTGAGTATGTAACTCCTCCCTCCTCAAGAATAGAGTTACGACCAAAGAAGTTCTTCTTTTGTTGTAACGGAATCGGGCTTGAATGCGATTGTAGTAGGAATTGTAGTTGGAGTCTTCTTCTGTTTTCTTTTGAAGATCCATAATCCAATTAATACGATAATTAATATTATAATGATAGTGTAGATAGTTGATGCATGTATAGTTCCATGAATCTTGATTTCTTGGATTTCTTCTCTGTTCTGGATGTGATATGAATTTAGTTTTTACAGGTCTATTCTCTGTTCTATTTTTGTTTCATTAATTTGGAGATTATGCAGTGGCAGGACATGAAGTGGTTCTTCGAAGGTTTCTTGAATGTTTTGGTAGTTTAGATCGTTTATTGTGACGGAGCAGTTGCTGAACTGAATAAGTGTGGTCCCGTTAGTTTTCTGGATTGGATTCCTTCGCACGTAGAAGATATTTCAAGGTTAAAAGCGTTTTTAATGATGATGTGTTGGTCAGTTAATTTTTTGATTTCTGTATAATTTGCTGCTTCTTGATATGTACAGTTACCAGGAAGTCCTCGTAGGATCCATTTGAAGCATTGATCGTGTTTTAGTTTGCTTTGTTTGTTCTTTTGGCAGATGAATAGGTTCTCTACCTTTGGGCATTCTGTTTTCATGAAAAAGGCTTGGTGCTCATTTATGAGGTTATAGGGATAATTTATTTTAAGTATTTTGTTTTGTAAGGTAGGAACAGGTTCGATTAAATTGTATTGGAAATTATTCTTTTGAAATTGGGGGATTTGGATATTGAATATTATTTGTGTATGGTTATAATAGGCCTGAGATGAGAGTAATTCGTATATTTGTTCTAGGGAATTGATTGGGAATCCTTGCTTAGAAAGGATTTTGTAGGCATGGTCTAGTTCCTCGGGCATTAGGATATTTTTTGGTATAATGTTAAATTTTGCCATGTTTATGGATTCGGTAATATCATCAAGGTGTGAGTTTAGTATTTCTATATTGTACATCAGTTGATAAATGTATTGAAAGTACTTTAAATCTTCGTTTTCATTTGTAACTTTGTTTTGAAATTCAGTTCCCAAATGTTTTAAAAATTTATTAATTGTTTCTTGTTGTGAATTAATGTGATCGGTGGTATTGTTGATTCGTTCTATCATTTGTTCATTAATTTTGACTTGTTTATTACTTTGAAATACTAAGTTGTGTTGATTTAACTTTAGGGCTTCTATTTCTTTATTTATCTGTATTGCGTCTTTATTATCCTAATTTCCTGTTATTGTTTTAATGATTGAGCCTAGCCCGTCAATAAGTCCTCTTTTAACTGGTCTTTTTGGATAAATAATTTTGAATATATTTTCCAAATGTTTGTATTTGGCTTTAATAACTTCGTTTAAACTACCTAATTTCCTATGGTCTTTTATTATCTCTAATGATTTTTTGATGTTGTTAATGTTTTCTTTATACTTTTCTAAATCGATGATATGTAGATATTTGTAATATTTTTCGATTATTTTTGCCGTTCCTAATTTAACTGCTAGAAGTCCCGGGTTGTGGGTTAAATCCTGGATCTCTATTCTCTGCGGTTCCGTTGGTCGTACCGTCAGTAAGAAGTATTATTGTTATTATGATTGTGTACCTGTAACATGCGGGGAGGTCGTTTTAATTTTTGCTTGGGTATTTTTCTATTTTAGTACATACACTTTCCTAACTTATCCAGTATACATACACTTTCCTAACTTATCCAGTATACCAGATATATTAGGCAAGGGGTACTTATCGTCTACTGTTTTCTCGTTGAGTTTGCGGTAATCGACAACTAATCGCCATTTTTGTTTCCCGCTACCGTCGAGTTTCTTAGGTACTGTCCAGATTGGAGAAGACCATGGAGAGTAGCTTGGCCTGATAATGCCTTGTTCGAGCATTTTGTTAATCTGTCGTTTAACCTCGTCTTTATGGATGAATGGGTAACGGTATGATTTCGAATAGACAGGTAATTCGTCTTTAGTTTTAATTTCGTGTTTAATCTGATTTGTGAAGGAAAGGTCTTGACCTTCCGTGAAGAATACATCTTCGAACCGTTTACATAGCTTAACAATTTCTTTCTTTTCCTCATCATTTAAGTGGCTAATTCTAATTAGACTTTCTATTGAATTAAGCCTTTACGAAGCAAGAACGTTATTTGTAATTATTTCATCGCTATTAGGTAACAAACAATTATGCAACATCAGGTTATAAGAGTACATAAGTTATGTGGTATGAAAATTTTTAAAGCAGTTATTATGCTTATTATAGCATAAAGCGACTCCACATTTTTCACAATCTGTTTGTGTGTAACCATTACAGTTTGGATACTTGCACCTCATTCGCTTCTCGATCCACGCAGGCCAATGTCCATACTGATCTAGCCTTACATCTTTGGGTGGGACATGTTGAGCCGGACCTTTCTTCTTTATATTTTGAATTAGGTTTTCTGTATCACTCGTTCGTTTCATCCGGTTCACCGTTTCATACTTACATAATGTTTCAGCTATATCAAGTCTAAAGTCTGCAGAATTGAGAATTGTACTAGAACCTCCATTATCAGCTTGAATTCTTCGGTATAAGAGCCAGGAATTACACATAACCATGTCAAGGAAATGATAAAATAGACGTAAGTACCAACGTTTGCTACGGAGTCTAATTTTATAGTGACCCATTACGCAATCCAGTAGATCAACATCACCCATATGTCGATTATATTCTGCCACAACGAAAGGACGTTCAACGGAAATGTATTGTTTTCGTGGCTTGTAATATCTCCTCATTACCGAAGTAGGATTTTTTCCCGCAAAGTTGCATGCCAGCGTGACAATTTTATTGTCTCTCTAAGCCACTAGAGCTATGTCAATTCCATTATGACTACCAACCTGTTCTATAGATGTCCCCCGAGGGTCTTTTTTAAACTCTTTTTCGTTTGATAATTTGCAATTGGGAATACGGTTTTTTCTTATTGTGCCTAAAGCTAAAATTCCACGGTTTGATAAATACTCAATCAAAACAAAAGATAAGGAGGTATAGTAATTATCAAAAAATAGTCTATAATTTTGATTATTAGGTACATCTCCAGCAAGCTGAACTACTACATTAGATGAAGCACCCAGTTGAGGCTCACCATCTGCGCATCTGTTCTCTTGTCCACTGTACACTTCAAACTTATATGCATATCCACTTACGCCACAAATCACGAAGAGTTTGTATCCCCATTTATGCGGTTTGTCAGGTAAATATTGCTTTAGAACATTTCGAGCTTTAGTAGAACACATCTGTTCATCTATGGATAAATGAGCTTCAAAAGGTACTTTCCTAAAGTTGTGGTTTAATTTATCAATTAATGGTCGGATTTTATATAACCGATCAGAATTTGGGTGGTCGTATGGCAGCATTTTACTGTTATCATTAAAATGTATAGTTTGCCTGACTAGTTCAAAACGTTTCAGCGACATTGTTTCACGTATCAGAGTAAAAGAAATTTTTTCAGACCAGTACATTTTTACGTTGGGCATACGTACAATGGACATAAAATAAACAATACCTATAAACTGCCTTATTTCTTGGCTAGTGACATTTATAGGTTTACTGGCATCTTTCTTCACACTGCACAAATTAGTCTCGTCTCGTATAAGGTCGGTATAGTTTTATGTTTATATATGTTTCCTTCATAGGTACTACCAATAAAAGTATTACCATTAGAAAGAGCGTATATTATTTGTTATATCCCTGACCCATTTGTTTCATTATAAGTAAAAATAAAAAAAATAAAAAATAATTAGTAAGTGTCCGGGTCTACACCCCAAATCCGCTTTGACCCGGACACTTACTTAATTAATGTCATAACATGCAAACTAACCCCTCCCGTCGAGAGACAGTCTCGAGGTAATAAAAAGATGAATGTAGTTTTGGTGTATCTGCCCAAATTTTCCAACCATGTGTGTTTAATTTTGAAAAACTTTCAGACTCATTAATAGAATCGCGGATTAATTCTTCTTCTTCATTCAGATACACAGGACAAAATTCTGATAAAAAGTGTAAAGAATCTGATCGCACTTTATCGCACGATGGAACAGCAAAAAGTTTCCAAAATACTTCAAATAATTCAAAAAGTTTTTCTTTACACGTACAATGAATCATGAGTGTTAAGATTCTTTTAGCAATGTTAGTGTGAGCAGTGGTCAGCATTAATTTTTTCATCTGACGGATACCGGTTCTTATCATATGCGATGAACAGATATGAAGAAGTGTCATTACTTGTAAGCGTGCACTTTTTAAATAAATGAAATTAAGGTAATCTATAAGGGATATTTTGTTTAAGCTAAGGGAAACTGCTTGTAGTAGGGTTAAACTAAAATCGGTTTCAATTTTGTCAATAAGAGGAGTTCTACTCGACAATAATTTACCAAAATAACTCACTACGCTTAAAAAATGTTGAACATATGGTACAGCATGTGCATTGCTTATAAATTCAGCGACAGGAAAAGGACCAACGTCATTGCCATTCTTCATTTTCATACCTGGTAGGATCAATGTATAGTAATATACACATTTACTATTTTGATCTGGTTTCTTAACTAGCTTTCCAGTACAATCTAAGTGGCAAAAAACTTTACCTTTTTCAATAGAAAGAAGTACATTTAACTGAGCCTCGGTAAACAATATTGCATAATATGGTTTGAAGCTGTGTTCTTGTATGAAGTTATGAAATACCACACCACGCCATTTATCCTTATATTGAGTAATCAATAATTTCATAAACACATCAGGATCCCTATGTAAATCTTTTTTCGGTTTGTCCTCACTACTAATTTTATGTAATCGTGGTAAATCGATAACTTCATTCAAGTTCTCGTTATTAAGTTTATATTTATCCGCCTCATTTAGCAACTGATATTTTTTCTTTACAGCTGAATTTGATCGTAATTCTAAAGCTATATCTTCTCTTTGTTTGCCTGTGCAAGGCCGGGAATGACATTCATTTGCCGAATGATCAACCTCAGAAGTACGCAAAACAATAACGCGATCCGGCTTGTGCATGTTCTCTCGAACGTTGCAATAAAATCGAAAAAAAGTACAATTTGAATGTTTACATTTGCCAACTGCTAGGAAAGTCCATTGTTTCTTCCTTTCACAATAACGAATTTTACTCCATTTTATAACGAGAACACAAATTTTAAAATGGTTAGCGAATATAGAATTGAAACTGTTTGTCCAGTACTTTGATTTGAAAGTATTTTCCTTTGTTAAATTTTGTTCCCAGAACGATGGCGGTAGGTCAAAATTTGGACCTGTATATTTAAAATGTGCTAGTGAACTTCGTTTTTTCTCTTTTATAATTTGTTCCTTTATTTGTTTTCTTTTTACAATAATTGGCTCTTGAGCTGCTTCATATTTATTATTGCCAAAACCATTGTCAGACCATCTGTCTGCGAAAATCAAATTTCCTTCTGTTGAATTTTTAATTTTTTCTTCAGAACCAGAAGTGTTATACACCTCTTTATTATCTTCGACTACATTGCTGAATAAGTTGTTTTCAGTATATTCAACATTAGCTGATAGTTTATTAGTTGCTTCTTTTGTAATCCTTACGCAATATGATTGAATAATTGTCTTGATTTCCTGATAATATCGTCTAAACATATAATAACACTTTCCATTGTACTTAGCAACAGTTTTAGAACTCATTTCAGTTAATGTTAGCTGACAAATTTTAAACCACATACACTCTTTTGTTTTATACGATTCATTTTTGAGTTGGCTTAATAAAACATCAACATTTGTCTCTTCACTAAATTTAAAGAAAGAGATTATCGCATCAGCAATTTGCTGATAAGTAATGTTTGTTTTCACAAACGTAGGTTTTTTTAAACTAACTGCACGAGTATTTTGCATTGCACCAAATTTCGATCTTGCTCTAATACTTTGTTATAAGTATGTAGTTATGGAAATAATTATTGTCCGACCGAAGGTCAGTTTGGCAGCCGAAGCCGAAGCCGATATTCGGCTATAGTCGAAACCTTCGGCCGAAGCCGAAGGTGCAATTAAATTAAAAATACTTCCTGAAAATATAACACGTAGGTTTACGTAACAATAAACATTAAAAATTACAATAAAGCAATAAAGTTACCGTCATTCTTTTTCTCAACAAAAAAGCCGCCTAGATGGAAATTCCAAAAATTTTTATGGAACTGTAATTCCTTTAAAAGGATATTTTAAATTATTAGGTATATAGGTTCAGGTAACAATAAACAAAAACTTTCAAAATACAGAATTATAAACGTAATTTAGGGTAAAATAAGAATAAATAAAATTACAATAAAGCAATAAAGTTACCGTCATTCTTTTTCTCAACAAAAAAGCCGCCTAGATGGAAATTCCAAAAATTTTTATGGAACTGTAATTGCTTTAAAAGGATATTTTAAATTATTAGGTATATACTTATATAGGTTCAGGTAACAATGTCGTTGCCGATACTAACAATCAACCGAAAAGTGAATTAAAAGAATTTCATTTTTCTAATTTTTATGTTTAAAATATTAGTAAATATTTTTGTTCCCTTAAAATTTCCATCAGAATACTTTCTAATCATCTTGTAAAAGTATCTCAAAGATTTTCGAAAAATTCTGTCGTTGTCGATACTAACAATCGATCGAAAAGTGAATTAAAAGAATTTCATTTTTCTAATTTTTATGTTTAAAATATTAGTAAATATTTTTATTCCCTTAAAATTTCTATCAGGATACTTTCTAATCATCTTGTAAAAGTATCTCAAAGATTTTCGAAAAAATCTGTCGTTGCCGATACTAACAATCGATCGAAAAGCGAATTAAAAGAATTTCATTTTTCTAATTTTTATGTTTAAAATATTAGTAAATATTTTTGTTCCCTTAAAATTTCCATCAGGATACTTTCTAATCATCTTGTAAAAGTATCTCAAAGATTTTCGAAAAATTCTGTCGTTGCCGATACTAACAATCGATCGAGAAGTGAATTAAAAGAATTTCATTTTTCTAATTTTTATGTTTAAAATATTAGTATATATTTTTATTCCCTTAAAATTTCTATCAGGATACTTTCTAATCATCTTGTAAAAGTATCTCAAAGATTTTCGAAAAATTCTGTCGTTGCCGATACTAACAATCGATCGAAAAGTGAATTAAAAGAATTTCATTTTTCTAATTTTTATGTTTAAAATATTAGTAAATATTTTTGTTCCCTTAAAATTTCCATCAGGATACTTTCTAATCATCTTGTAAAAGTATCTCAAAGATTTTCGAAAAATTCTGTCGTTGTCGATACTAACAATCGATCGAAAAGTGAATTAAAAGAATTTCATTTTTCTAATTTTTATGTTTAAAATATTAGTAAATATTTTTGTTCCCTTAAAATTTCCATCGGGATACTTTCTAATCATCTTGTAAAAGTATCTCAAAGATTTTCGAAAAATTCTGTCGTTGCCGATACTAACAATCAACCGAAAAGTGAATTAAAAGAAATTTTTTTGAAGCCCCAGCGTCTTTACGTCCCTGTCTATTTTTATGTTTTGCTGCTACTATTTTGCTGCCAATTTCAGTTTCATGCAAACTAACCTCTCCCGTCGGGTTTAGGAGAGTGTTTTATATCGTCTGATGTCTTTGAACCTGTCAAAGATTTCAAAATATTTTGTGGGAAGGGAGAGGGGGCAATACATAGTATGCGTCTCTATGAAGTAAACATGCGATTTGACACCAGAAGGAGGCATAAACCGCGTAATTCTAGGGGGAATATTAACGTATGGACAGTGGGAGTTACAATTGGTGCGAATCGCGGCCATAATGTAATAAACTGATGTGTCCGGGTCTAAACGGATTTACATATATAGCATGTATTTTTTTATATATACATCGAATATAACTTCAAACATCATTAAATGATGCGTGATAAAATTCTGAACATACATGTCAAAACTAAAACAATACAACAATTATGACGAAAATTACATGCCTAAGTTAGACGCACATTTTATTAATTGAAGGATAGTAATCCTATAAAATGAGATAGTAAATGTTGAAATCCGTAGTTTTTATTGGCACAGCTGTTTAGAGGATGTTTTTCTCTCTTTAATGACGTCAAGAACAAATATTTATTGTTGCAGGTTAATGTAGAAATTATTTAATTTGAAGATTGGTGCAGTGTCCGGGTCTAGACCCCCTGTCCGGGACTAGACGGTTTTACGGTATGTCTAAACCTATTAAACCATCAAAATAATTATGAAAGCGAAAAACTAAAAAGTCAACGAAGCCGGGATAATTAAATTCTATGGGGGAAGGAAGCGTAATTTTGTATCTATTTTGTGTATGCCTAGAATTGCCTTTATTTCTAATGGTTTGATTTTATATGTTTGTACCGGGTAGACATGTTCGGGGTTGATGAATGAATTGGATGAACCGGTATCTATCAAGAATTTTAGGGGTTTGCCAGAGAGGTGTGATATATGAATGTAGGGAAGTGTTGAGTCATGTAAGTTGTTATCTATGTATCCGAGAGATTCGGGTAGGTGTATTGAAAATCCGAGTTGCCAATCTCGTAAAGATTATCAAAATTACCGTCATCTGTTTCGTTAGTTACGTCTTCGGGTGTTTCGTCTGTGTATGGCTCTGGATCAACGTATTGATCTAATTTTGAATAGTCAGTTGTTGTTTCTACGTTATGTAGTTCTTTACTAGTGAAAGTGGGTTTACTTTGCAGTTGGAAATAGTTTTTAGGTGGATGTAAATTTCGATTTGGTTGATTGATACTAATTCTGTTTGAACCTATGTCCATTGGTGTTGGACGTGGTACGTTTGGCCTAAAATTATGTTGTTGTCGATGGTGGTGGTGATCGTATTGTGGATTTATATTACGGAAAATTTGGTTTTGAGAAAATTGTCTAAACTGTGTTGGTTGAAATGTAGTAGGTTGGTGGAGGTAGTTTTGTGTGAGTTGATTCGGTTTCTTTTGTTGTAAATTGTGTTTTTGTGTCGGTATTATTTTATTTTTTAAATGTCAATGCCGCGAATAATAGATGTTTTGTTCCTTAATACAAATATCATAAGCTTCTTTTAAGGTCTGAGGGGTACTAGCTCTAGCTACTGGGCCTATAGTCCAGATACAAAAGCTTCTAAACAGATTTCGGGTCATGATTTTGTCGTGAGTCCATCTTTATATGTATATGTATTTATGCAAGTGTGTTTGTAGAAAATTTTTTCATTTCCGGTAGATAAAAAAAAAATTATGAAGATTTTTCTGTTGTGCAAATTTCCAAGAATTTACTTTTTATTAAACTGATATATACCAGATATATACGTACGTGCGGCATCATCAAAGGACATTGCTTCATTCAAACATAAAACTCATGTTATTTATAAATATTACTACTGTCGTAAGCAAAGCAATTTAAAGCTGGAAGTTTCTAGTTTTCAGATCTTGCGATAAAAAGATTTTCAAAGCAACGTGTATCGCTCAATCGTAATAAGTACACTGAAAAAAAAAATTCCGAAATTTTTTTGGTTTCTTTTTTTGGTCCACGGACTTGGAAAAAAATTTTCCGACTTAACCACCATATGGACCGGATAACTTGTTCATTCAGCTTTAATTTGCTTTTTTTATACCTTTATACGACTACTTCTCGCTGAGATGTCGGACTTTGAATGGAAAAGGATCGTTTCGCCTTTGACCATCGATATCTCAGCAACCAATGATCACACAGAAAATTGGAGGTGTGTTTCGAAAACTCGAATGAATTCTCTACAAGGATTAGCCATTGTTTTTTCAGAAAAAAATTTTTTTGCATACTCGACATGAATTTGAAAAATTAAGAAAAAAAGAGCTTTTGGGGGCTTTTTGGAAAATCAAGCGCTGAATTAAAAATGTCGAGAAAACCATTGATGTAAGTGTGCCTTTTACAGTTCAATATACCCACAAAAACCCCACCGAGTTTCAATTGAATCCACCCAGCCGTTTTTTTGTTTCATTCGATTGAATTTTTAAAAAATTAATGAATCATTTTTTTACTCTTAAACTTTCATAATCTTGAACAAAATGAAAAAAAAATTTTTTTCAGCTTTTTTCACATTTTTATCAACAACAGTATGTGAATTTATAAAAAATAGAAAATTTCTTAAAAAATTTAAAAAAAAAATTTTTTACGAATTTTTCGAAAAAATTTTTCAAAAATTTTCTTGAAAAATCTTAGAAAAAAATTTTTTTTGAAAATTTTTTAAGAAATTTTCTTTCTGTGTTCAAAAAGTATCGCGAATTTTGTGTATTTTCAAAAATTATTTATTTATTCGTGAATATCTATTTTGTCCCCTTCAAAGTAATCCCCCTGGAATATTATACATTTGTGCCAACGTTTTTTCCAATCTTCGAAGCACTTCAAAAAATCATTTTTTTGTATCTTTATCTCGTCAATCGTGGCGTAGCGTCGTCCTTTCATGGGCCTCTTCAGTTTCGGGAACAAGAAAGTCACAGGGGGCCAGATCTGTGCTATCATTAGTGTGTTGTTTTTGGCCAAGAAGTCGCGTACAAGCAGCGATGTGTGAGCAGGAGCGTTATCGTGGTGCAAAAGCCAATTTTTGTTTTTCCACAAATTCGGGCGTTTCTGGCGGATTGCTTCGCGCAAATTGCGTATAACTTGCAGGTAATATTCCTTATTCACCGTTCTACCCTGTGGCAAGAACTCATGATGCACCACGCCCCTGCAATCGAAGAAAACTGTAAGCAAAACTTTCACATTCGACCGAACTTGGCGTGCTTTTTTCGGTCTTGGTTCGTGCGGCAGCTTCCATTGAGATGATTGAGCTTTGGTTTCCACGTCATAACCATAAACCCACGATTCGTCACCAGTTATGACCCTCTGGAGCAAATTCGGGTCGTCGCGGACAGATTCCAACATCTCATTAGCAATGTTCATGCGATGCAGTTTTTGATCGAAATTGAGCAATTTTGGTACGAATTTTGCGGCGACCCGTCTCTTGGCCAAATTATTGATTAAAATCGAATGGCACGAGCCAATCGATATGCCTAGGTCCTCGGCAATTTCTCTAACGGTGATTCGACGATTGGCCAATACCATTTTCTTCACTTCATCAATTTTTTCGTCTGTTGTTGAAGTGCTTGGGCGTCCGGCACGCTCTTCGTCGTTCACATCTTCTCGGCCTTCTGAAAACATTTTTTACCCCCGATAAACGTTGCTTTTGTCCAAAGTAGCTTCTCCGTATGCCACAGTCAACATTCGGAATGCATCCGCGCACTTAATTCCGTTTTTCACACAAAATTTGATACAGGTTCTTTGTTCAATTTTTTTTAATAGGTAAAAATCGAAGATGAACCGAAACACGTGCAAGCAAGGCAGCTGTCAACCATTAACTGAACATTCAAAATGGCCGAACTTGTCAGCATAAGTGAGAGACATATGTACCAACATAACGCCACAAAAAAATCGAAATTCGAATATACGTAACCCGCGAAAATTCAAAATTCGTGATACTTTTGAACACACCTCGTATATATATATATATATATATATATATATATATATATATATATATATATATATATATATATATATATATATATATATATATATATATATATATATATGCATGTTTTTTTGAAAAAAAAAAGTCTAAAGTTTACTCTATGATTTTTTAAAAACCACTAATGCTAGCATGATGCTACCTAAATATTTAGACTAGATCATTATCTTCAAAATTAGACCATGAAGAGTGCAATATGTTGGATAGTTTCTTAGCTATATCACTTTGAAATATGGTCTGAAAAACGTGACAAAAAAAACAGTTTTTATTCTCTGTAGACTGTAGCCTGTATGTGATAACTTTTTGGCCATTTTATATTTTCGTATTTTCTGTTAGCCTACTACACACTAGAAAAAAAATAGTTAAGCCATTTTTATTGTGTATTTCAAAAAAAATATTTTTTCAGTGGTGAATCGCCTTAATTTCTTTTAATAAAAAATTACCAAACAAAAAACAGACAAAACCCAAAGGTGTCTCTATTTTTTGGCGAATCCAAAGTACCTACCTACTTATACAAAATGGTGTATTATACACTGTAATTAGACAATTTACAACCAAGTTTACAACAAATTACATCGTTTAACCATTTCATAGTCAAAGAAAGTAATTTCTTTTATTTTCTTGTTAATTTTAATCTAAAATTTAAAAAAAATTCCTTTATGACCAACAGCTATAGGTAACGAAAAATGACATTGACCAAAATAATACTTCAGTAATTTAAAGATATATATTAGTATCGCATAATTTTTTTAGTTCTTGACTGTCTTTTGCTAATTGAATTGTTAATTAAAAAAGAAAAAATGAACTGGTGTTATTTTTCATACCCTTGATTTTACTTTTGAATATAGCAGAATACTTAGAGCGGCATACGTACAAAGAGAGGAGAATAGAAGCGGCATATTTATAAAAAAGGTATTTCGTGGAAAGTAGTGCAATAAAAAAAATCTTCAGAAAAATATTTTTACGAAGGGTCTTTGTACACTAACACATTCATAAATTCATATACATGGATCCACGAGGCAAACATCACCCCAGATTTCTTTATAAAATTGTGTTCTGTAATTAGTGACTGCTTGATTGTTGCCTAGTCTAGCTAAATTATTTAGTGCTGATAAAATATCCATGATTTGTGCGTAAAATTTGTCTACTGTATTGGTCTGTTTTAAGGAGTGTAAATCCCTAATGAGATTCGCCTCCGTTCTTTCATCTGAGTAGTGAGAAGTCAAATCGCGTTTTATTTCAATCCAATTTAATGGTGTACTATATGTAATGAGGACTTCGTTAGCTTCTCCTATAATTTTATTTCTAATTGTTTGGAGCCATAATTCTCCTTGAGGTGTGCCATCTACGGTAGGTGCTAAAGATAAAATGCGCTCTACGTTTTCTATAAAAGCGAATAGTGTTTTTGGGTTACCTCTAAATTCAGGTAATTTTTTAATGGGATCTGGTATCCAAAACAAGTTATTTAATTCGTTATTTGCCATTTCGATATTATTTAAATTACTTTCGTTTTTATTATTATTAATGTTTTCATCTGAATTGTTTAAATTACTAATACTATCTAACCTAAGGACTTCAGCTACCGTATTCCCCGGTATTGAAGTTAAAGACTCACAACTTGCGTTTACCGCGCCGGAGTTATGAGGGAAGCTCTCTGGTGAGGAATAGTGAGGATTTCTAGACGTTTTGAGACGGAAGATTTTGGGCATTAAAGAAGACAAAGCACCAAAAACCAATTTCAGTACTTATAGTTTGCCTAGCATCCTTGTATTGGTTCGATTTGGGTCCAAGGGATTGAAATCCGCCAGTACCGACTGTGACCAGTGTGAACAGGAACAACCACTATGTCCGATAAACCATCGGAGTAGAAGAACTGTCCGGTAAACCGCCGAATATTTCTTCCAAATTGTATCACTTAGAACACACTTCACTTATCCTACCGACTGCGCCAGTTAAATTTTAATTGTTGCGAAATTCGAAAAAAATTTATTTTATTGTTAACGAGTTACAATCAACTGTTACAATTACTATTACTTCACAGAGAATACTTCCACGAGCAAGTTTAGTTTGCTGCTTTTATATTAATTGAGATGTCTTATGATCACGTACAAGTGATTCAGGGAAATTTGAATCAGCTTTTCTTTTGTTCTTTTGAATAACTTGCTGGTGTAAGATTTCGTGATATTTATACAAACATTAATTTAAAGGATTAATATTCAATTATAAAATAAACAAGATTAACTACGTGACTATCAAGTAAACAATATCTTGTAATATAATAATGTAGTATAATAGTATATAAGGTGAGTATGTAACTATATACATATTATATACAAATGCAAAATTACAGCGGATAGAAGTAATTAACTGCTCGTATAAAATCTCTGAATAATTGTTCATTACTATTATGGAGACTCCTCCACATGTACTCCGTTAAATAATTGTCAATAGTTTTAGGAGTTGTTTTACCAATTCTTCGTCGGAAATCCCTTTTCAATTTAGACCAATGGGACTCAGTATCTTGGGTATGGGCAAGAGGGTTATTTGGATTTACAAAGTTGTACCTGTGATTTACTGTCAAATGAGTAAAACCCGAAGCTTCAAGAATCTCACTAGACAACTGTCCGTCACAATTGTTGTGCCGGGTTCTATATAATCCAAGATTGTGGAAGTTAAAGTGTTTATATCTCTTTTTTCTACCACCTTCAAGAAGCACTTTGAAGTGCTTCTTTCTATTCCGCCTAAAACTTCGTTTTGGTTAATCGCCCCCGGTTACATTTTCTACGGCCAAAAACACTCTCATCAACCTCTACAATACGATTTACTCCTCCTAATTTTGTGCTCGATTCAATCAACCAAACGGTTAAAATGTTTCGAAATCCAGTCAAAATTTTTCTAACTGTTCGATCATCTAAGCCCGCTTCTTTCACGATCGTTAAATGGGAATATTTCAACCATCCATCCTACTAAAACCAATATCATTTTATCTAATGGAACTGTAGCAATTCTAAAAATTGTCCCTATCCGGATTGAATCCTTTCGTCGGCAGTTTCTATTATTGCATCGCAAAATCGGAGCTATGTTTCTACCTATTGAAAAACAAATAAATAAATAAATAAATAAAAGTACTGCATCGTCGTTAGATTTACACTATTCTGTTAAATTTGAGTTAAATTGGTTAAAGGAAAAATCGATCATACGATGGGCATGTTACTGACACCAATTTGAAACTAAATCAGTTCTTTTAGTTAATTAAAATAAAAAAACCCTATATTATCTAATATATGTATAATCAAATATTGTTTTCTTATAGACATATTTTCTAAACAACTAAACAAATAAAAAGAGTATTAAACAGAAATATAAAAAATACAAATAACGATAATGAAAATTTGTTGAATTTTGCCCACTCACCGTTTAACTGAACCGTTTGATTTTTTTCCACAGGATACACAAGTTTTAAAATTTGGAATTAGGTTATATAACACCAAAAAGTTAATTATTCCAAAATTTCTCAAGTACTGGTCACACATTGTTAAACTTTTAAGGAAATCCATTGTTGAAATGTACTTAACATCGACACTAAAAGAGCGATTAAAATGTTGCTAAAAGTTATTTTGATGAAATGAATGCCAAGCCTAAAAATTTGAATCACAATTGGGAAATTCCAATATTTGATTATGTTCAATATAAATTAGACAATAAAGG
Organism: Brachynemurus nebulosus; assembly: GCA_035578155.1. Lineage (NCBI taxonomy): Eukaryota > Metazoa > Arthropoda > Insecta > Neuroptera > Myrmeleontidae > Brachynemurus > Brachynemurus nebulosus. The sequence goes on along the minus strand of JAPWDM010000007.1, from coordinate 18,132,602 downwards.
ACAGGTACAAAGATGTCCCTTTAAATGCACTAATTTATAAATAGGGCGTAACTAAAAATTTGAATAACATTTGGGAAATTCCAATATTTGGATAAGGTTAATTATATAAAATTTACAATAAAGGACCCATACAAAGATATGTCCCTTTAAATGCACTAATTTATAAATAGGCCGTAAAAAAAATTGAATAATATTTGGGAAATTCCAGTATTTGGATAAGGGTTAATATAAAATATAACTGAGGTTACAGTTATATAGGTTTCTTTACAAGTGCATTATATAAATAAATAGGGCGTAACGCCTATCAGATATGCGGAAGTTTTCAAATGTAATTCAAATTTTTTTCTTTTTTGTGAAAAGGTTGTATTTTATTTTGATACAAAAAAGGCCTGAAATAAGCTTAAAATTCTACACGTCATACTGAAATACCGCCTTAAATACAATTACTAAGATACTTTTCAATTTATACAATACCTACAATACACAAATACAATTTATCAATACATTTTTATTTTGATACAAAAAAATCCTTAAATAAGCTTAAAATTCTACATGTCACATAGGAACACCGCCTTAAATTATTTATTAATATTATTTTTTATGTTTCTCAATAAGTATAAATATAGCCGATATTATTATTATACATTAAGTAAATTAACATATTATTAACAGTACAAATTATGTGTATCAGCGGTTATACTAGGGATGTTCATTTAAAATATACATCGATGTTTTTTGCGATGCATCAATCGGAAAGGTTGCATCGATGTTTTTCGATATATCGCATTAAAACATCGATGTTTTCGATGCATCGATAGAAAACATCAAATAATTTAAGAACGAGTATATGTAGATTCTGATAGCTCAAAATATAGGACAGAATAGGATAGGAAAATATGAAATCAGAAAAATGAAACACAATCTAAAATTTTAATACTCTTATTTCCCTTATTTCTATTTGATTATTTTAATGGGAAGCTCACGTGAGAAAATTACAAATCCCAATACTTTCTTTCTAAACTTTGCATAGAAATAGAATTTCATTTACTCGCTTTACTTGTATTCTGTTGCATTGTTGATTCAAAGCTTGCGAAGTTTTAGAAAAAAGCCTTTCGCATGGTACGGAGCTGGCCACGCTGGCCACTAAAGTTAAATATTTATACGCAATTTTGTACAAGTTTACGTATATAATTGTATGAGGTGTTTATTCGATGCATTGAATAAAATACATCGATATATCGTAAAACATCGACTGTTACCGATGTATCGGACTGGATCGATACATCGAATGGTAAATATCGATGTTTTCGATGCATCGATGTATATCGAGCAACCCTAGGTTATACCAAACTGAAACTATGTAAATATTTCTTCTGAAATAGAGTGTATAATATACATACAAATATAGTGTATACAGCAATAAAACTGACTTTTTCAAAAAAAGATTTGAAATATTTTAATTTTTTATGACAATAGCAATAAACAGCAATAAACTTTACAACCCCCATTTCTGTGTCCGTATAGCCTATTAAAATTTCCAAAATCGATACGTTTTCAAAGAGAATAAGAGTGTTTTAACATAAGTATATTTATCCTAATATACGTTAATCATTTTACATTACGAGGTAAATACCAATTAAGAGACATCATTTAATCAAGTAATAATTATCTTAAATAAAGAATAACGATGAAGGATGATAATTTTTTATTAATTAATCAAACCAATGTTTACTTGACACTGACAGAAGAAAAAATCTTTGTGCTCTGCCAGTGGCGGCCCTAGAAATTGCGGGACCCAAGGCAAAGTTCAATAGCGGGGCTCTCTTAATACCTGAAATAAACCTAAACTACTCTGTTAGAAAAAAGGTTGTGCTTCAATTAACAAGAATTTTTTTTAGAGAAATTTATTATTATTTTAATTAATTGTTACAAGACATCTCAGGCTTTGTTTAGTTCTGTTATTTTTTTACAAAACTACTTTTCTACATTTTGCAACGCTAAACTGATCTAGCAGGTTGTCATACTTAAGATTAGAGGTAATATCTCGTTCAATTGCTAATATTGCCAAAGAAGAAAGTCTTTCTTGTGACATAGTTGATCTAAGATAGTTTTTGATAAGTTTTAGTTTTGAAAACGACCGCTCTGCACTTGCTACAGCTACTGGTATTGTTAAAAGTATTTGTAAAGCAACATATGTTTTAGGATAGACATCGACTAAGTTGTTTTCAATCAGTATTTTAACAGATTTACTGATTTTAAAATCCACAAGTATAGTTCGGCAGTATATTTTCAATTCTTCGCATAGTTCCTCGCCGTCAATGTCAGAGTTAAATGTAGTTTCCGACTTAAATGTTAGTGTTTCTTGAAGTTGTTTACAGAAACTTAAAAGCTCTTTATCCGATTTGCCCTTTAAAGAATTTAGTCTGTAGAGATACCCAAATCTCTCATACTTTTTAAGCCCAGTAAATCTCAATTCAGTGCTTTGAGTAATTTTATCAACGACTATGTAGAAAAATTCTGTTCTGAAAAGGTCTTCTGCACTTGAGCTTATATCATCCCCTCCTTCATAAGAGAAGCTGGGTTTATTTTTTCTATGTCTTATTTTCTTAACTCTTTTGAGATATTAAGTTCCTCAGCAATTTCATTTCCAGTGACCATTGCAGAGACTAGGCCATTATTTCTGTACTCAGTCAACCATGATAGAAACTTATCAAAGTGATTAATTGCCGATCCCAGGTCCATGTCAGCCCTTTGCCATATTTTACTAATGAACTGAATTTTTACCTACAAATCATACCAAATAATTAATGAAAGTATGAATTCATACGAAAGTATTTCATTTCTTAGTGAATCACACTCGCTGGCAGTTGTAGAATCATTAGTTGAATTTGAAAGTTCTTCTAAACACTCTGTAATCTCTTTTAGTTGATAACGAAGAGCTTTTACACTTTCTACTCTACATTCCCATCTAGTTTCAGATAAGGGCTTCAGAGTAAGAGTAATGTTAGTTTTGTTTTGTAAAATACTCCATCTATTAGGTGAAGCAGAAAACAATCTTTGTAGAGTCTTTGTAGCGTTCCAAAAAAACATTTCGCTCTTGTACACCCTTACAGTCTCCCTTCATGTTCGAACCATTATCATAGCCATGGCCCCGGCAGTTTTTAATATCAAGACCGAGTGTTTTAAGTTCTGTAAGGACTGATATGGTTAGCTCTTCGCCAGTAGTAATTTCAACCGGTAAAAATCCCAAAAATCTTTCCTCAATATGGCCAGTATTTACATTTACATATCTCAAAACTAATGACATCTGTTCTATGCGACTCACATCTCTAGTGCAATCAAGAATGATTGAGTAATATTTTGATTCTCTTACTTGATCCAGTATTGTTTCTTTAACTTGCTTCGCCATTAGCTCTATTAATTCATTTTGAATATTCTTCCTTAGATAGTGCGTATTAAGTTTGTTTTCTTGTATTTGATCAACATTTGATTACCACTGTGATTTTCATTTAAATACTCTCTATGACCTCTAAAAGCAAGATTGTGAGCTGCCAAATAATCAATAATAGCTAAAACTCTTTCTAAAACTTCGTCTACTGGGTAAAAAATACCACAGAGGTAATAAAACCATTTATTATTATTTACGTAATCTTGCTACTTGCCGCTTTAAGTACCTTTCTGCATAGCAATATAAATAACGCTTTTTGTTTATAGCTAATAGTGTAAACAAACAAAATAAAATAACAAACTTCAATATAAATAAACATTTAAGGAAATAGCCATCTATAAATAATGTGGTAATTTTTACCCGGTCGCGACCGTTTGTGTTTGTATTTGTCTAGCGACGAACCCCGGGTTAAATAAGCTCCCAAATTTTTCCAATTATTCACTCCAGTACTACTGAAAGTACAAATATTTGATGTTGAGAATAGGCGACAGGCAAAACAATAAACTTTATCTTGTTTTTGAGAGTATACTAAATACCGTCTATCCTGTTTTTCTTTATTGTGTAAAGTTCTAAGGTAATGAAAATTAGAGAAATGTCTTTTATTCTTATCAAGTGGGTAAGTTGTGACTTGAGGTCTTACTGGGCCTTGTAATACTAAAGTAGCCCTATCTTGGTCATTAATAGGATACACCCAATCACCAGGATCGTTACTAACAATATTTGTTCCTGGCCTTGGAGGTGATTCATCTACTACTCTTGGCGAAACTACGGATTTAATATGACTTAGGTTAGGTCTATTTTATTACTGTCTGATAGGATTTCTCTTTCCTCAGACTTGTCTGAGATACATTTATCACTGTCACTTTGTTCTCCTGTGACAGTGTGATTAGGGCTAGAAGTGTTAGAAGAATTAGTTGCTTCCAGTTGAGTTCCTTCCTCGATATTACTGTCTGTACTTAATGCATTGGAACTAGAACTACTTACAAATCGATCCATTGCATCGCTTATCTTTGATTTGTAGCTTTCCCATGAAGATTTCTTTTTTCGTTTAGCGCTTCCCGACTCGTACTTTCTTTCAATATCTCTTTCCCTTTTACTACTACCACTACCTCTACCACGTTCTGGTTTTGACATTTCAGTTAAAGTTAAGTGTTAAATTATTTAATAAACACTCAGCACAAACCAACACACATCATAAACCAACGCACAAACGTCAACATAACCTGTCATGTCAGACGTGAGGGAAACAAACAGCCGGCAGACTGACAGACGACACACCCACGCGACCGACGCTGCAGTCGACAGTGTGGCAAACACTAAAACTACAATAATCCTTATCTACAAGCTAATATTTATGCCCACTAACCGCGATCGAATAAACAAAAACTGTAAATTAGGGGTGCAGGTTTGAAGTTTTGCCGATTATTTATATTATATACATTTTTTCCTATTGCTAAACTGGCGTTATTTCATTTACCAAGCCGTGGTTCACGGCTGTGCGGGGCCCCTGAAAAGCGCGAGGCCCCAGGCGTCGGCTTATTCGCCTTTATGTAGGGCCGCCTCTGTCCTCTGCTGTAAGCCGACTTCTGTTATTGGGTACTGTGAGATTCACAGCGGATGCCACTCTTTCCGATGAAACTAAAGATGCAGAAGCTATCAAATACTTTAGAGCTATTTCTGAAAGGACTCGGGTGAAATGGCGGCAACCAAACCAGAATTTTGTTGGGTTCTTTTTTCTGGGTATTATGGGCTGATCAAGATATTGCTTTTTGTTCACTAGGCATGCCGTCACTGGTTGAACGTGAAAATGAACTGGAGCTTGCTGAAGCTGCAGCAATATCTATCATAATTTTTTCATGTCTGGACCACAACGACGGCGAAGAATTTTCTGACAAGGAATGTTACGGAAATGTACACCTGTGATTTTGTTCATTTTAAGATATATTGTAGTACTTGACAAAGTAATAAACATATTTTCATTATACGTGCCCAATCCCATATTTAGGGGGTAAAACACCCCTTCAAAAATGTCCTGAAAAATCATATTTTGGTATCTTTCCCATACTAGCCTTTAAGCAATTTTGATGAAAAGTGGTCAAAAGATTTAGACTGAAGTTACATTACTATAGAATTTTTTTCATTGGGGTCACTTAATTCTTAAGGGGTGAAACACTCCTAGGAGTGGGTTTTTAAAAAAAAATTTTAGGGAAATCATAGCTCAAATTCTTTAAAATTCTGTAAAAGGCTACAAGTTTTTAGTTAACAAATAATACGTGTTACCCACTATAGTGGCGCGGCGTAACCGGGGGGCCCTATATGAGAACGAAATTTTTAACAAAAATTAAATATTTTGGGTTTTCCTCATTATAAAATTTAGAGAATAGCAAAAATAAGGTTAGCAAACTCCTTGACTTGAAATAGATAGTTCTGAAACACTGAAATAGCATTATGAAAAAAAATTTTGGATTGTAGCTTGTAATTAAATGTGATGGATTATGAAATAGTGGAAGAATATACAAGTAAAAATATAAATTTTTATTTATTATTTTGAGTAGATGTTGAATAATGGTACAGTGACCGGACGTTAAAGTGCTTCAGTATGCCTGTATTTTACAATGTATTTATAAAATATTATAGAAGTATTAAAAAATGTTAATTAGAATTATGAATGATAATTTTCGCAGTAATGATATTCTTCAAAGAAGTGTTTTAAGCAGAGCGATTTCTTGCACCAAGAACATCTTATAATAGATAATTCTTCACAACCTTCAATTTCGCATTTGGGGGACAAATTTTCTTGGAGAGCAAATGCAACTGAATTCTCCGATTTTTCTGGTTTCTTACTTATGTGTCCGCTTTTGTACCATGAATAACGGAATAAGTTTTGATATCGAGGAGAAGAAAATTGGTTATGAATCAGTGATTGCAGCTTTATTATGTTGTTACGAGAGTGAAGATTGATATCGTAATTGAGTAGCATTATACTATCCGAATACCGCTTGATAAAATTCTTTCATATTCGGAATCTGTATACATGTATCTTCCCTGTAGTTCCTTTAGGTGTTATCATGACTGTTATTTCTTTGTCGGTAGGTGTTAATTCGTTAATGATACTTGGACAAGGTCTACTCCACGAATCTACCAAAAGGACAATTTTTTAATCGGTATTTGGCAAAAAACCTCTTTTATCCACATTTTGAAAACATCTGTAAGCCATAAAATAAAGAATTAAATACTCTTTATTGATAATTAATTTTGAAAATTTGTGTTTGCAAGGAACTTACCAGAATTTAATTTACCCGATTTGGAGGCTACAGCAAAAATATTCTTTGCTTTAAATAAAGCGTCTTTGACTCGTGGACCAAATGTTCCGCTTGATTCTTGAAGTACCATAAACATCGGTGACAATAAGCGACCGTCGGCAGATATGGTCGGTTGAATCGTATAACTGTGGGTCGTCGATGACAATGATTGTGCTACACATTCAACTTTTTTTATTCCTTGTTCAGTTAATGTCCGACCAGAATGCTTCGTTCTCATATAGAGCCCCCCCCCATAGCCCCCAGTTATGCCGCGCCACTACAGTGAGTAACACGTATTATCTATTAACTAATAACTTGTAGTCTTTTTACAGAATTTTAAACAATCTGAGCTATGATTTCCCTACAAATTTTTTTAAAAACCCACTCTTAGGGGTGTTTCACCTCTTAAAAATTAAGTGACCCCAATGAAAAAAATTTTATAGTAATGTAACCTCAGTCTAAATCTTTTGACCACTTTTCATCAAAATTGCTTAAGGGCTAGTATGAGAAAAATACCAAAATATGATTTTTCAGGAAATTTTTGAAAGGGTGCTTTATCCCCTAAATATGGGATTGGGCACGTATAATTAAGATATGTTTGTTACTTTGTCAAGTACTACAATTTATCTTAAAATGAACAAAATCGCAGGGGTACACTTCCGTAACATTCCTTGTGAGTTTGGAATTATGGTAGTGGGTCTGGGTTCATACTACAGTGTAAACAGCAAGTGTGGATTTGAAATGAATACGCTTAAAGCGAGGGTCTAAAATCGTTGTCTTAGCGAGATGTAAATTTTTCTTTAGTGGTTCTAGTTTGGCAATAACCAAATTTAGCAAACTCTTCTGAACAGCAACACCTAATTCAAGTCCTTTTTGAAGTAAGTTTGCAATTGGAATCGCTAAACTAGCAGTTATATACTGATCGCCGCCAATCTCTGCAGTAGCTTGCTTAAATGGGGTTAGCAGTACTGTCAGGTCTCGTATGGTACTTAACTCTGATCATGTCAGGCGTGTTTCGTCTTGTAGCTAAAATCTTAGCCACAATATCCGATAATGTATTAAATCTTTCTAACATATCAAGACATGAATTCCACCTTGTGCTAACTGATTGTATAAGTGTTAACACTTGTTAGCAATTTGTAGAACCAGTGCATTATCTTTTATAGCGCCATCCAGAATTAAATTCAGTAAATGCGCCATACACGGAATTCTCTTTCCATCTCCGAAAAATTGCTTCACTCGAGCCACCATCGTCAGTGGTAATCGATAAAATGGAATCTTTTTGTATTGTAAACTCTTCAGTAATTTTTACTAAGCATTCTTTTAATCAGCTGTGTGTTCCTTCTAATGGTCCGATAGTCGGCGTCGTTTAAATGGTTTAAATGTTTGCTAGTTTATTGTTACGACGAAGATATTTTATTGGTTTGAACTAATTTTCTTTGTTGACCAGCGGAGTGGCCGAGCGTGCTTGTGCACTAATGCTTGCCGACTGGTAGGTCGGGGGCTCGAATCCCTTGGCCGGCTATGCTTGTGAAGGTTTTTTGCAGTTTCCCTTCACAATTCCAGATTAATATCGGCATAGTTCCTTAAGAAGACGGCTGCAGACGCATACTTACCAAATCCTAGCCTACACACCACTTTCCTTGTCCTCCACCCACATCATAAATGTATTATAATGTAACGGTATATGTGTAATGAAAAATAAAGTATACAAATAATGATGTGGGTGGCGCCTGTTATAGACTAAATGGTCTCAAAAACGGACGTTAAACACATTATGATTATTATTATTATTATTAATTTTTTTTGTTTCGATGTCCCTGATAATTGATTCCAAAGGTCGAAGGTGAAATAATTTAAGCCAATATTTATTTAATAAATTTATTCGCCCAAGGTATTTGTTGTCGTTTAGACCGTTACAGATAAATTTTACACTTTCCAGCACTTTATTTGTAAAACAATTCTTTTAATATCATAATTTAACATTTTATTTTGTTGAAAATAGTTATAAATTTTTGTATTTAAATGTTAGATATTTTATTATTTTAATAATTAATAAAATCCCAAACGGGAATCGTTACAATAATATTACATGTTTTCTTGCTAATGTCTAAAACGCGAATCTCCCTCAAAGATCCTCCAATTCTACTTTTCCTTTATCTCCATTTAAAAAAACCAAAATGGCTTCTTTACCTTTATTGGTTACTGTGAAGAGCCGCCGATATTGCAAAACGTGCATTACGAAATTAATATACATGTCAATATACTTAAACAACGCGTGTACGTTTTGTACAATGTCGGTGTCACAAAATTATTTGACTCAGCGAATCGAACAGGTGAATTACGTATAAATAAGACGCTCCGTAATAAAATACGGGGGGATCGATAGGAAAGTCACCGGAGATACCAGTAGAGTAACAGAAGAAATAAAGGTCGGTCGCCCTAGTGGCGACTGGCCATAGTCAGCAAGAATAAAACATCCAAGGGGTTTCCAAGGGTGGGTATAGTGAATTGTTGTTTCTTTTTTTTTATTTAAGAGTTTAATATTGATATAATTTTATTTAGCGATTAGTTTTTTGTATTTTGTTCTTTTTCTGTGGGAGGGTTTAATATTATTGTTTAAACTCAAGGGTTTAGTTATGGGGGATAGTGTTAAAGTTAGATAGTTGTGTCTTGAATTTATAATTTTGATTTATTTATATAAGTCTTTTTCGCACATCTATGAATAGTCCTTATTTTTGTATGTCTGTTGTAATTTAAATAATAGTTTGAAGTATTTTACTTAGTATTAAAGACAAATTTTAGAAAGCGTTTCGTGTTATATAAATGTAATCGGGTTTTTTAATATTTTTTTATGTAGGGTAAGAGACCCGATGGCCGAACACTATTTTTAGCTGTATCATTAAAGTAGCTTAAAAAATTAAAAAATAAACAAAACACCCTTTTTTTTTCTTAATAAGTATGAAACTAAGTTTTTTTAATCCAATGAATATGTTTTTAAGAAAATATAACCCAAAAATTTTGATTTATTACTGTTTTTGTTTTATAATTTGTTGACGTCTATGAAAAAACGGACAGAATATATTAACCTCCTTTAAAAAAACAACACACTGACCCGTAAGAAAAAACACGCATTTAATGTACATGACATAAAATACATACCATCTTTTCCCACAGAATAACACAGAACGAGCGGTAATATTTGTATACTACTGAAATCAGTGTAACGCTAAAGGATAAAAGATATCTCACCACTACGTTATATATGTGCACGCGGAGTTGTGTGTGCTAGTGCCAAGGGGACAAACTAGGTGGTCTATGTCTCTGTTCCACTTGTAATGAGTTTGTGACGTAAAATCTCTCCCACCATGTCGTGTAGGTACACACCACTTGCAATTGTGTTAGTTTGTTGTTTGCCTTTGTGTGCGTACTTACACATACCACCACAACACACGTATTATGGGACAGACCAAGCTGTCCAATTTAAGTAACAATGGTGTTCATTGTTAACACAATGCAGTGTGTGTTCGGCGACGGACACTGACTGACTACCTGCCTTAAGCTGTGACTGGTATACAAATGACTCCATGCGAATTACACTTTTTTTATATTAGTTGGCTTCTAGTGTTCTATGCTTCCACATAAGTGATTGCAGAAAAGAGACAGTTATATTCGTTCTATTTGTTCTGTGTTTTAAACAGTTAAATTAAGTATATTATGACGTATATATTTATATGTTGTTTCAAATCTAAATGTCTGACGTTTTTATTTCAATTTCGAAGTTTTAATTCATTATTAATTATTTTTCAATTGATTTTACGTTCTGAAATAAATAAAATATTAAAGTGAAATTATAAAAACGGTTAGTTAAGTGTTTTAAACCCAAAAATTAATTAAAAATGTTTATAAAATAGATATGTAATATATAATTCTCAAAATGGGGTACCCAACCTTAAAACGTGGATCCCAAGAACGAACACTTCTAGAAATAATATTTAACGCATATAAAATATAATTTAGCTATCCTAATCTCTTAAGTGGACTAATAATAATTATTTGTATACTTTTATTATGCTAATAACTTTAAAAATTCGGTGAAAAATGTTACAATTTATAACTCATGTGTTTTGAATAATGATCATCCATCATATTAAAAATTCACGAATTCAACAAAAATTGTTCAATATATATATATATATATATATATATATATATATATATATATATATATATATATATATATATATATATATATTTCTTAAATTAAGTGAGGAGGCATTAAATGTGAGGTGAATTTAAATTGAAAAATAATCATTCTATTAATAATAATTTTTTTTATCAGAGGTTTCTTTCAGAAAAAACTTCATTAATATATAAATGTCAAAACTGTTCGGACTTATAACCCCGTTCGACAATCGGGTCTTTTACCCTATAGAATGATATGTATTTTGTATTATGTATGTATTATGTATTTTTCTTAGAAAATACGTATTTACCGTTTTATAAATAATATATATTTTTATAGAAAGATGTTTATCGTTTTACTTTTAAAAATTACCTCTGTTCGCCATGCCTCCTCTACAACCTAGGGTACATCTATATGGTGCGACCCTAGATCGACTACCAGGATCGATGCCCAACCCACAACTTCTTGTTGGTCCTAGACAACCGCTCGACTAGGGCCAACAAACAAGCGGGCAGGTGAGTGTTAGGAAGAGTCAAGTGCAATGGGGTCACACGTACCGCCCGCCTTGTTACGTTACTTAAATTTCGCTACGTCATTAGCTCCGCCCACTATGTTAAGATACATAGTTAATTTACTAAAATTTCACCAGGCGGCAAATAACAGTTTCAAATTTGTATTCCTGTGTTACAAAATCAACTGCTAGGTGTCACTGGTCGTACCATTCTTGTGGTTACATCCTGCAGGAGAAAAGTCCAATATTAGTTAACTTTACTATTATAACTTACTATTTATTTTATTTTTTATAATTTTATGTATTTGTATTATACTTTACTTACCTGATACATTCTCCGTGCTGTCAATGTCACCATTTCATGCTCGGGAATACAGTTATTTTCAGTGTTAAGAAAATGCGCTGTCAGTACAATGAAACTTCGTGTAGAGTTCGTAAGAGTTAATATATCACTTGTTAAAGCAATATCTTTCATCTCACTTAATTTTTCTTTTAAAATGATTTTGATAGTGGTATATCGTTTCATTAAGCCAGTTACCTGGAATCGGGAATCAATAATAAGATAACATTCAAAAATAAAAAGGATAATATTCAATATTACAGTAGTTCGTGATGGAATCTTATAACGTGGACAAAGGACACTCATAAATCGTTTTAATCCAGATTTTTAACACAGGATAGAGGCATATTGTCTTTGCAAATCATGTAGATTAAAGCTTGATTTATTTGTTAACAATTAATACGAAATAAAATTTAAAAAAAAAAAAAACGGAGTGTTTCTTTACAGTAACATTAATAAGTACATACTTCTGATTCGCGATGATTTAACGGCTTATTTTGATTCCAATTTCTCTAGTTCGGACTCATTATCAGTGGTGTCACTTTGGTAAATAAGCGGATGCATCTGAATTCTTTCATTTTGTTCCTCGCTTTCTGACCTCCTGGAACCAAAATTAATCTGCTCTGTATCATCTAATGCATATGTAAAATACACCTGTCGCAGCATCCTGCATAACAGCGAATTTCCGTTTTTCCAAAAACTCGAGAACTAGTTTATGTAGAATAATGGTTTAAAAATCTTTTTTATGTGATTTTTTCTCCTCTTTCCAATGATGTGAAAAACTGTCGCAAAAACTTTTGAACTTCATCGGACGTGTCTGGTTGAAGACCCCTTCTAAATTGAGAAAAGTAATAAAATTAGAACAATATAGCTAAGAAATAAACAGTATCAATAAAAAGCACCCTCATAGCTTGAACTTTTTTCAAGTATATCTACGAGTGTAATCTGTTTCCACAAGCCTTTAAAATGACTATCTTCGGAGGATTCAGTCTGAAAAAAATGCATTGAGGATTTTTTTAATTGCATATTTCATTCGATTTGTCATAAATATTATTAGATTTTAGTAAAAACACGAAAATGTAGATTTATCGATATCGATACTTTTAGTAAATTCACATCATTAGAAGATTGGTTATTGATAATTAACTAGTGATAGTTTGATTTGAAAGTCACTTAGTGTCACATAAATAATATACTTACACTAGCATAATCGTAAATCGCAGATTTAGACAACTCCATGAAGTCATTTTCTGTCTCAGCATAATCATCAGCAGTGGAAATAGTTGAACTAGTAGACGGGACAGGGGAACTGGTTCTTATTGCCATTCGTTTACGTTCTGATTCTGAACCCCTTGGTGTAATATTATTAACTTCCTCTTCTTCGTTTGTTCTGGCATTTGTATTTTTTAATTGTAAAAACGCATTGTGATGCTTATTTTTTAAATGCGCAGATAAATTTGTCGTATTGCCACTGGTTTTATAGTTTTTTCCACACAGATTACACGAAATATTTTGTTTGTCTGATTTTTTGAAAAAGTTCTATGCAACACTAGACATATAAAAAAAAATCCGCTGTAATACACAAATTAATTGTTGAACAATTGCACGTGCAGAAAAAAAACGCGGGCGATGAGGTTATAGGGACCGATCGAGCGTGGACTCTAGAGTATAGAAGGCAGCGTGCCTAGTGGCGACGTGCCGTGAGATAATAGTGAACTTTTTTTTTGAAGGAACTATAAAATGTAATTCGTTGAAAAAAACATAAGTACAAATTTTTATTTATCGGTTTGAAAAAAATATCGATTTTTATACCTTTTCGATAGTTGAAATTTTATATCGATAAATCGATATATCGAAACATTAAATATCGCCCAAAAATATCGATACATCAAACAAATAATATTTTTTCGACATCCCTACTTCTCGGTGCTATTACTGTTCCTGTTTTCGGGCAAAGCAGGAAACTAGTTTCATCGTTATTAAAAATTCGATCTGATTCGTTAAGTATGTTTTCAACACCTTGTTGCTGAAGATACTTTTGGAGGTTTTCGAACCATTTTCGAATTGACTCTTCTGTCATTATAGCTCGCCTTTTAAATATGCCTTCTGGATTACGATATAACACTTCAGGATGGCGTTTAAGAAATACTTTGTACCGTTTTTTGCCGGGACGTGCATCTTTAAATTTTGATTTTGTACCATCATCTTTAATTATAATTTGTACTGTATTTAATAAATCATTGGAAAAAAGCCGCATTTTGCCATTTTTATACACCACTCTGCAACTGCATCTTCTTTAGTTATTATTGTATTTGAACCCATCTTTAGTGTCCCTTCAGGATCTCTTTGGTGAAGGCTATCCTGGAGAGTACCCCGTAGTACCTGATATTTCCTGCTAGCTTCCTTATAGCATTCATAGCATTGATCCGTTTGTTTTCTTCGTAGCGATGAATGGGTCTCTTGGACATTTTAGCGCTGTAATAAAAATTATTCTGTAAAGACTGGCTGAGTAATGGTGTCAATAAAACCTATGCTCAGCTACAAAATCCAAAGAATTTTAATTGTGACTGACTACTGGTTTAAGTACAATAAAACGCGGTAACTTTTGTTTAATATGAATCACGACAAGAAGAATTCATCGCTATGAACAGTCGAACTTAATTTGAAATTTCATACATATTTCTAATAGTCAACCGGGTGCGACTAAATTTTAGCTTTTAGTAAGAATTTTGCGATTCAGTAGTCAGCCCCCTTATTTTTATAAAATGAAATAAAATATTCGACTTTAATGCATTTTAGTTACTTTGGAATATTATAATTAAGTTGAAAAAATGTTAAAGTTTATTATAGTACAATAACAGTTGGAATATCTTACCTTATATTTTATATGAAATCCTTTTTTTAAACAAATTTTTTCTTACACTAACACTTATGAACTAGTTTGATTACAACTGAAACTGATTGTTGATCTTTAATCACTTCTGTGGAATACAGGTAGATGTAAGCAATTGTCAAAAAATAAATGTATTTGAAAATGACTACACGATGAATGACTTATTAAGGTAGTAGTCTGGTAACTCGCCCTTTTTCATGCCTATTTTTAGGAGCATTTTTTTTTTTTTTTTTGAGAAAGAACAATTGAAAAGTTTTGAATTTTTAATGTTTTTATTTACATTTTAAGGTAATTTTTTTTTTTTTTTTTTTGAATAAATTAAATATTGTTTTATTATTATTACTAGATTGAGGACATTGATCAGGAAAAAAGGGTTGACCAATTTATTAAAATTCATATATATATTTTATGCGTATGCATATGTGTATGTATTTTATAAGATTACAGTATACATCAAATGGTACTTACTCCCATTTTACGTAGCGACTTAATGGAGCGACTTAAAGCGACTCTCATCAATATGTTACCGTTTATTTGTGATGGTGAAAATTTATGTACCAAACCAGAGTCAGGGGCGTAAGTAATATTGTCTTAGGTTTTGTAGCCTAAAAATTAAAATTTTATTGCATACATAATTACATATATGCACAATTGCACATGCACATACGTACTATTCAAAATGCGAATGCAAAATGAGTAATGTAAAATTCTAGAACATTCTAATTGTCAACTAGTAAAGATATCAAAAAACAGACTTCACCATTGAATTGGTCACTAAAAACTAGATTGAGCAGTGTAGTTTGACAAAAATTCTAGAATGTTCTATTTGTCAACTAGCAAAGATATCGAAAAATAAGCAGCAGCATTCGATTAGTCATTAAAAAAGAGGCCAAATGGTACTGCTGATTTTTCGATATCTTTGCTAGTTAACAAATAGAACATTCTAGAATTTTTATCAAACTACACTGCTTAATCTAATTTTTAGTGACAAATTCAATGTTGAAGTCTGTTTTTTGATATCTCTACTAGTTGACAATTAGAATGTTCTAGAATTTTATATTACTCATTTTGCATTTGCATTCGCATATGTGCATGTGCATATAATTATGTATCCACAAAAAATTTTAATTTTTAACCTACAAAACCCTTAGACTATACTATATACGTCCCTGATTCTGGTTTGATCATAAATTTTTGAATTTGAACATAAATTTTCACCATCTCAAATAAATGGTAACATGTTGATGAGAGTCGCTTTAAGTCGCCCCATTAAGTCGCTACGTAAAATCGAAGTAAGTACCATTTGATGTATACTGTAATCTTATAAAATACATACACATATGCACACGTATAAAATATATATATATATATATATATATATATATATATATATATATATATATATATATATATATATACATATATATATATATATATATATATATATATATATATATATATATATATATATATATATACGAATTTTAATAAATTTGGAGCTATGTAAGCCCTTTTTTGGCTTCTTTGACCCACCTGTACATACGCTTCTTTACATGTAAAACGCACTCATTTTTCTGAACAATAGAATTGCCATTATAAAAATCTGCTTCTATCAAGTTTTTAAAAGTTTTAAAATCACCATCACCTATATATGTTTTATATTTAACACAGATCTCTTGTAACCATGGTTTGAACATGTCAATAACGCCGTCAGCTTTCATTTTACTCGAACTTCCTTCATGATTTGCCGAACATTCGTCTTGATGATTCTCGTACCATTCCAAATATTCATCAGTATCTTCTTGGCCTACCCACTTTTCAGAAGCTTTACAGACCTTACATTTAACAATAACGTCCAATACCTTATTTGAATATTTTCCGATTAAAGAAACAATACCTAGAAGTGAGGTAAAACCACGCTTTGCCCATGAACCATCTCCTGAAACTGTTATTTCGTTTTCAATATTTCCTTGTTTTAAGTTCCCTTCTTTCTCTTCATTAGCTGCTTTACGAAATATAACTGTAGCAACGGCTTTTACAGCGAAGTGTATCGTTTCTAGAATACTATAATAACCACTTAATCCAGGCCCTAAATCCATCAACGTATAGAAAAGGTTTATACCTGATAAACCAACGCCAAGTAGTCTCATTATAAAAGTAATACGTCTATTTACTTTAAATGCATTTCTCACTTTTGGCCAAGAACTAACCATAAATGCATTTTCATACTTGCATTTAATGCATACAGTCCCAGCCACATGAATAGCCTCACCTACTATAAACTAGAGTACGTAATTTTTGAGTCATATAAGTACCTCTGTTTTATTATACATTCAATGTATATTTACAAAAAATAAATGTTTAAACAGAATCACATAGGATGATAATAAAGGTAATCAAAATATACATAACGGCTGAGAAGAGCCTTCTACATGAATAGCCTCACTTAAGAAAAAACAACACAAATTTAATGATATTCTACGTATTTTATTTTTAATATTTTGTACACTTGCCATTGTTTTTTATTACTTCAAAAATTCTATTAGGCATTGAGTCGTATAATGAACGGATATAATTTAAATCTAATTTTTCCCAAGCTTCTTTAATTCCATTCCATAATTTTTTAGCATCCGTAAATTGACGTCCCTCAGCATAAACAGCTCTCGTTCAATATCCCCAAACATTTTCTATAATATTTAAGTTTGGAGAAAGTGCCGGCCATTCCAAAACGTTAATATTATTTTCAGAGAACCATTGTTTGACACCCCGGGCATTGTGAATGGACGCATTATCGTGTTGATATATCCATTCCCGTTCGCCTACGGATTCACAAATCTTCTTTTTTTCAATTTTTAATAGATCTACGTACTTTTTGGAATTTTGTTTCCCTTTTAATTCCACTATATCTATAGCTCCATAATAAGAAATTGCTTCCCAAACCATTACACCACCAACAGACGAGTGACGACGTGACAAAATTTGCTCGTTTTTTCTTAAATCGTGGAAATAGTACGAAAAGCCATCAGGTCCATCCAGATTAAACTTCTTTTCGTCTGTAAAAATAACTTTCTGCCATTCTGTTGTCCAGGACATATGATTTTTTGCAAAGAGAAGACGTGCAGAAATGTGATCTTTAAGCGCAGGTCTTCTCTTCAATTTTAGCCTTTTTAAATGTGGTGCCCTTCTTATAATGCACCGAACGGTTGATAGAGATGCTTTTATATTAAATTGATTAGCTATTTGTCTCGCCGTTTTCTTTGAATTAGACGCCTCTCGTAAAATTAAGCGACGTTCTCGTGCCGTTGTTGCATATTTTGTCCTACCCTTGTAGTTTTTTCCATAATTTTTTTTATTTTTCACGAAATTGTTAATAACTTTTGGACTTCGATTAATTTTCTTTGCGATTTGACGATTGGATAAATTTTGTTCTAAATAACATTCAATTTTCGCAATTTCTTCTTTAGTTAACATCTTACGTCGTCCCATATTAATAACAATAACACAACATTGGTGATTTTGTTTAAACATACTTTTTACAAGTCAATTGAATACAAAATTGGAACAAAAAATATTCATTTTTTCGTATAGATTTTGAAACAGACATGTGAGGCTATTCATGTGAATGGCTTATATCAATCAACAAAGAGGAATTTGTTTGTTATTTTTATTAAATGTGGTCCGTCACCTTAGATGTTGTTACATATATTTACTTATCAAGAGGGTTACCATAAATAACTGATCACAGTCCAATAATGTAAAAGTTAAATAAAAAATATTAGATAAAATGACTGAGGCTATTCAAGTGACTGGGACTGTAACATGAAGCCTAATCCTACTTGAGATTTTTTTAAGATATCATTTTTACAATTTTTGCAACTTAAGACACTTTGTAATGAATTGAAGACTAACGTAAAATTTAGGAGAGCGTAAATTAACGTATCATCTACGGCAGGTTCCACATCTCCCTAATTTTTTAATTTTTCAGCTGATTTGCTCACAAGTGTAACTTCGTTTTTAGCAGTGTGTCTATTACTGTGAAATTTTCGCTTGATGCCTGGAGCTCCAGGACTTCTTGTACCATGTTTTTTTCCTTTTTTGCCCATTTTTAGTAGATGTTCACGCACCAAATAACAGTCGTATACTAACGGTTGACTACCAATTTCACTGTGACTATACTCGAAAATAAATGAGGAGTCGGCGCTAAAAACGATGAAGGTGAGTTTTTATAGAAACTGAGTAAATCGAATTTTAAATTTTAAAACCATTTTTTGACATTGCTAATGGTGATAAATCAATAATTCTTATATGGTATATTCGTGCATCAATATTATATTATGTGACTCATTATTACTAGTTTTCTTTAATATTAACAAAAATAATCTGACTAAATATTTATACAATTGTTGCTAAAAGCTGAAAAAATGATGTGTGGTATAAGAACCTTGAGTACTTTAACAAAATAATGTATTTTTTATCCATTGTGACCTTTTTTAAAAATAACAATAAAATTATATTTTTTTATATAATAGCGTAATTAATAATCCATTAGTCATTATTATCATTCTGGACATTCGCCTGAGGCAGATTTTTGAAGAATTCTTTGGCCTCGTTCGAGCGTAAAAGGTGTCAAGTCCTAAAATAAATCCAAAAATATTAATGCAACTTTTTCAGTCGGTTTACCGGCTTACCTGTAAATCTTTCCATTTCGCTTGAGAAATTGCGATTAAGCTACTATAGGCTCGATCGGGAAGCAGAAACTCTTCAGACTTAAAATTATCTGATGTCCACTTCTTTTGATCTATTATGGTAACAGATTCCCAGATTCCATTGTAAGAGTTTCGGAATGACAGCGTCCAATAGCGA
This sequence comes from Brachynemurus nebulosus, assembly GCA_035578155.1. Lineage (NCBI taxonomy): Eukaryota > Metazoa > Arthropoda > Insecta > Neuroptera > Myrmeleontidae > Brachynemurus > Brachynemurus nebulosus. The sequence continues at coordinate 18,113,059 of JAPWDM010000007.1, read as the reverse complement.
TTTTCTTCCACTTTCAATTCTTTAATCGGCCGTGTTGCAATGGGAAACTTTTTTTTATATCTACTTTTTTGAAAAAAATTTGTCCAGTCTAAAAATATATTTTGGTCACACTCAATTACAAAAAAAGGGATTGGCTTGACTCTAGCTCCTTTTATTGCTTCATACCAGTCTCTTGGCAACTCAGCTGGATGGCGTTTTGGAATTAAGGTTATATTCCGGTCGCACTCCATGTATGAGTGACCTCTTTCAGGAAATGTAATATAAACTGATGATAATCGTTTTGTACGATGAACAACATAATGCAAATAACGAAAGATAGTACTGTTCTTATTTTGGCCCCCACAATAGTCGCAGAATATGTGTAAGACTTTAACCCCTTATCGCATACAAAGCCATATATGGATTCTAAGTTTTACTATTTTTTTTCTACATATTAAGATATTTTTTTTTCGAAGCTGATGTTAAATCCTAATTATATACTCTTTCGAGTAACGGAACGTAATTTTTGTTGTCTTTGGTAAGTGCGGGTTGTCAAATTATTTGAAGTTATGTTCAGAGTGTCCGACCGTTACAGTGCAATTTATTGTTGCTAATTTTATTTGTGAAAACTAAACAATAAAACAGTAAGTACTAAAATCAAAAATTTTCAAAACATATTTATATATTCACGAACATGAAATAGTTGCGATTACTGTGTCTTTTCTTGTTCTCTTCGATTTTTGGGGCTTATTTTGAAGTTGCTATATTTGGCTTCGTATGCGTTTGATCCAAATTATTATTGGGCATATATGACTTCGTATCGCTTTTATAGTACATCCAAGCATGTCAATTCTATTCCTGGTGATGGCTTCGTGAGTGACGATGATTTTGCTTCTGATTCTCCAGTACTCTCACCAGCCAAGGCTGTCCATCAACTTCGGTGGCCAGAAAACGTACTGCAACAAGCCGAGAAGGTACTCCATCTAGCTTATCCGACTCACTTACACCCATTAAAAAAGCACGAAAAACTCCAACTAGGCATCAAGACCTCCCTTTGAATTCTGTGCGATCAGATAAGGTGACCATTTACCCGAATGAACAAAACTAAATTGACAATTATGTCAAAACTGCTCAAGATTCCGTTCATTCGCCAAATGTGGAAAGTGTCAAGTTTATTTATGTTACAATAGCAAACATTAGCAACATAATTGTATTTTTTATTTAACGCATACGAAGTCATATATCGATTTTATTATAATACTAGAATGCATACGAAGCCATATATGGCTTCGTTAAGTAATTTCTAAACAATAAGACTTTTTTTTTTTCTAAATTTGACTACTAAAATAAAAGAAATGAAAGACATTTTCAGTAAAACAATTTTTTTCTTCACCTCGTATTATTGGTATTGGATTAAATAAATATCTAGAGAAGTTTCGTTAAATTCCTTTGAAAAAATCGTTTTATCGACCAACTACCTTAAATATTAAAAAAAAAACTTGACATTAGGCCTGGGTAACTCAGCAAAAAATCTTGAGTTGACGCAATAACTCAAGCGTACCTTACTGTGTTAGCACAGTGTTGTAACTCATTGCGCTATTTAACGCAGTAGGTATTGTAGGAAGCAAATATACATACAGAAGATATCAAGCGCATGCAGCGCATGCGCTTTGTGATATTTTGTCATGACACCATTAACATTTCCTGCCTATTCCCTATTTTGTGCTATTTTGTGGCGACCTGCACACGATTAATAATACTGTTAGTATTTACTGAGAAAAATAATGAATTATTATTTTTATAATATAAGATCTATATATGGATACTTCAGTAATAATGCCAGTATTTCGAAATACTGACAGTATTATGGATTGTGTACCTATATAGGCGGCTTATTATTTACGCGGTAACGCCATTAACACATTTTTTAAACGTCAGGTTTTTTATAAATTTTGTTCAGCATGCATAAAACAAGTGAAACTACCAAAAAGTCGTATCAAGATTTCCAGATTTCAGTGTGTTATTGTATTTCGTGTATTCGTGTATGTAATAATATTATAAACTAAATAAAATGCTGGTGTTAGTGGTGTTATTACGTTTACGTATGGTATAAATCAAAGAATATAACAATTATTATAATTTAAACTTATGTATATTTTCTAACCTCATTTCTAATGTCATGTCATGAAAAGTGCGCTAATTTGAGTTAAACTTTTAATGTGAGCCTTTAATGAAATACATATAAAGTCTAAAACTGTAATATTTAATTTGAGTTAACGGTTATGCAGGATTTGAACGGCGTCCTTTATAGCTATCATAAAATTGGTCCCTTTTAACAGCAGGACATTTTTGAAAAAATGAGAAAAGGTCATTTATGACACTTATGATATAGTTTTGTACGTATTTATACGTATACTTGTGTATTACCTTTTATACATATACGAGGTGTTCCAAGTTATTCATTCGGTAAAAATTAAAATACTTAGGGTAAGTCCGGGGGAGATGGCCCTACTAACTTTAAGGATGGATAGCTAAGAAACCAAGTAGAACAAAACAACCGTTTTAATCACAAACAAAACTATATTTATACTTCTTATCAAATCTTAATTGAACACAGTCTTTAAATCAACATAACATAGATTTATTACAGATTTAAAAAAAAGTACGACTGGCCATCTTACCCGGAGTGTCCGGGAGTGATGGCCACAGGACTCGGGGGGAGATGGCCAGTAGTTTCCTTGCTTTTTCCTTTACTCTTTCTGTCTTTGAGCTTCAGTTTATTTTTATTACCGCAATTTGAGCACATGTCTTCGAACTCTGTGCAGTTTTCGTGCACCCAAAGCTTGCATATATTACATTGCAGCCAATCTTCGACGAGTTGTGTCTTATAGTAGTTCTCACCGCAGCCTCTGCAGTTGTCCATCTCATTTTCGTCTATTTCACTTTCAGAAGATTCGCGGAAATCTATTGGTATTTCATCGCAACTGCTGTCTGAGATTCGACGAATACTCTTACGTTTTCTGGCAGTCTTTTTTTCTTTAGTTCTACCAGTCTTTTGTTTTTGTTTTATAATCCGCGGTTTCTTACATTTATCTTCTTTTGCTGTCTTTTCCTTTTCTTTTATTTTACGTTTTTCAATATGGTCTTCAGATGTCAATAGAAGGCTTACCTGCTTGGCACGTTTGCGGACTTCATTAAGTTTTTTAGGCAATGGTGATACTTCATTTAATACTCTTGTCGGTGTGGATTTGTTCGATGATGGTTGAGTTCCAGATGTACTTGGAAATGGATCTGATAGCACAGAAGTCATCTGAGTACCAGATGTACTTGGAACTGGATCTAATACTATGGAAGCCATCTGAATTCCAGACGTACTTGGAACTGGATCTGATACCACGGAAACCGTTGCTGGTTTATGGGATCCTGTCTCTTTATGGTCAACCTGGTGTCTTTCAAAAGATGGCTCTATACTTCCATCAAACGCAGAGTCAGATATAGCTCCTGGGTTCAGTGGATAAACACCTGTGGCTTTAAATGCAGAAATCGCATTCGCAGGGGTGGCTGCTTTTCCCCAACCTTCATTTAGCAAGGCACCAAATTGATTCCTGGTTAGACGTCGTCCTGGATTTCGCCTTGTCCACAACCTGCAGGCTTCGTAGAAATAAGTCTTTAAAGCTTTAAAAACAGCAACATCCAGCGGCTGCAGATAATGTGAAGTGTGGCTTGGCATTGACAGTAAGATTATATTATTTTCATTTGCAAACTCCAACATCTTAACCGAGTTGCAGTGGGTAGAATGACCATCAAGTAATAGGAGCACTTTTCCTGCTGGTTTTCGGGGCAAAAACTGTTCCTTCATCCATTCCAAAAAAATGTCAGATGTAATGTAAGCGGACTTTTGCGACATAAAAAGGCGCGAACCAGGCGGTAATCCATCTTCAAACTCGGGTTTTTTTCTCTGACCTTTCATTATAATTGCTGGTGGCAAAAAAGTTCCCTCTGCATTACAATAGGCAATAACTGTAATTGTTTCTCCTTTCTCTGTTGACGTTGACATAGCTACAGCTTTGGAGCCTCTCTTAGCCAAAACATGTGCAGGACGATTGTTCAGCTGCAGTCCTGTCTCATCCATATTAAACACATGGCCAGGTTTGTCGAACAAATCGTTTTCACTGAGAACTCTTTCTAGCATTTCAAAATATACTCTTACTTCGTCTTTGTTCATGCCCTGGCGTCTAGCATAAGACACTCCCTCAGATTTTCTTAAAGAAATGCCAGGATTTCTTTTCAAAAATAGTTGCACTCAATCATATCCAGCCTTTTCACTAGCCATGTTGAATTTGTGTTTAATATGCAATTGTTCAGCGAAACTGAAAGCGATTTTTCTTAAGTCATCAATAGTCAGGGGAAAGCCTTTAGATTGCATATCCTTTATATGTTGACACAGTCTCTTTTCGTTCTCAGTACCAAATGTACAAGATGGACCCATTGGCCCTTTAATATTTTTGTTCGATTTGACCCTTCTTTCCAAAGTTTTTCTTGGTATACCATACACAATTGATGCTCTGTACACAGACATTGTCTGTCTATTTACTTCTTCCATGGCCTTTTTTAGATCTGCCTCATTCCATGTTCCTCTGGTAGATTTTCGCACATAGTTGTTTGGCATCTGAAAAAGATATTTAATATAAATGGTGAGAAAAATAATCCTAGATCGGTCAGTGACGTCACAACCTCTAACTTCGGGTATATTTTCGAAATAAGCAGCGGTGAAGCTAGAATACCACTTAAGATTTTCTGGCCATCACTCCCTGAAAAATTAAGGTCATCTATCCCAAATGTCCGGGAGAGATGGCCATATCAGTTTCAAAAAGTATGATACAATTTTCAACAATCATTTTTAGGTTAGAATACGAAAAATGTTATTGACTTCACAATAAAACATAAAGAACAAATGAAATTGGAAAAACCTTTTTGTAACCACATAATATGTTAACCCCTCATCTTAGATCATGCACCTGTTATAAAAATAATGTGGAATTTACTTACTTTTTCAATTATTTTTACAAAAAAAACACACAGGCACTTGTCACCGATCACAAAATGAATTGAACTAAAATGTTATTAATGCCATCTGTTAATTATAACTCGCACTACTTTCGACTGGTTTATTACCCTATTATTTTACTGGTAAATAATTACCCTATTATTTTTTAATATTACCATTCTTTAATATTACCACTTTATTCAGAAAAGTAAGTAATTTCTGTAGAATATACTATAAGCCACTAACCACATAAATATGGTACACGTGTAAATATAATTCAGTGCATCAAATTAACGTAATTAGCGGCTCATAGAGCCTTGTCCATTTTTTAAAAAATTAACAAAAAAATTATTATAACGAAGAAGAGGATAAGAAGATAGAAGGTAAGGATGAAAAGTAGATGGATATAAGGAAATATACCAGAAATCAAACGGGATAGAAGTAATTTACGGCGCGAACAAAATCGTAAAATAGCTCCTCATTGGTATTATGAAGGCTTCTCCACATATATTCAGTGCGGTAATTTTCAATTTTTATGGTCGACATTCTTCCAATTTTTCGCCTCATATCCATTTTAATTCTGGACCAGTTTGATTCTATATTTTGTGTGTGGACATTTGGATTGTCAGGATTCACGAAATTTTGTCGGTGGTTGACAGTCTGATGACAAAATCCCGAAGCTTCTAAAAGAGCAGTATTATAGCCCCTCCAGCAGTCAGTCATTATAGTGGTTCCTGGTTCAATAAGTTCCAAAATAATGTTTGTAAGCGTAGTAGCGTCCCGTTTCTGTACCACCCTTAAAAACCATTTTTTGGTTTCTCGTTCAATTCCGCCCACCACCCATTTAGTGTTTGTCAACCGACCCCTATTAAATTTCTTTTTTCCAAAAGCGCTTTCATCTATTTCAACGATTTTATCAATTCCACCTAACTTGGAACTGGTTTCCATTAGCCACACCGTTAAAATATCTCGAAAGGTATTTAATAATTTTCTTCCAGTTTTGTCATCCAGTCCAGTTTCTAATTTTATAATTCTGCTCGGATATTTCAGTACCTAACAAACCAAGACCAATATTACTTTTTCAATGGGAATTCTCGTATTGTTGAAAAGAGTTCCATTGCGAATTGAGCTCTTTTTTCTACAATTCTTGTTGGTGCATCTATGCATGTAGTAACCTTTACCTAATATAAAATGATAAAAATAAACACTACTTAAAAATCTAAATTAATCCTGAAAGAGTTTTTTAGAATTTCCGAAAATTTTTCGGGTATTATGAAATTTTAATACAGGCAATAATTATTTACAAAAAATTATTTAATCAGACATTATTTAAAATAATTAATAAAAATATATTTTACGGAATAATTTAATTATATTTCTTACCGTTGGATTGAATTTTCATTTGGTTCCTCCCACAAGATGTGCAAACTTTTGTTTCCGGATATAAACTGATAACTCAATAAAAAATTGATTATCCCAACTTGGTTCAAGTAATTGTTGTAGTTCGTCAAACTTTGCAAGAATTGCATTTTTGGTTTAATTGTCCTCTAATCTTCACACCGCAAGTATAAATGTACGTTTTATTAAAATATTCTAATGAAGACATCTATTTTACCTGTTATTACAAAAGGATTGATAATAAATATACCTACCTAAGTAATGGAAATTCCAACTTTTATATTTACAGATAGTATCCACCTGTGACAAATTTTGGATAAACCAGCAATGGTAATTAATTTTTATTATCAGGTAATGTCAAAAAGAAAGATGTTGCACAAAATTAAAAATATATGAATCAACGTTAGAGCTGCCACCATTAAAATCATAGGTTTAGAAACGCCAGACTTTAATACATTAAACCCGGACAATTTAAAATGCCAAATAAATAATGTATTGTGTAATGTAATAAATTGACATTATTTTAAATAATGTCTGATTAAATAGTTTCTTGTAAATAATTATTGCCTATATTGAAATTTGATAATACCCAAAAAATTTTCGGAAATTCTAAAAAACTCTTTCAGGACTAATTTACATTTTTAAGTAATGTTTATTTTTATCATTTTATATTAGGTAAAGGATATTTTACTGAAAATGAGGAGGCATTTTACTGAAAATTGTTGTCAAATTAAAACTAATTCCCTAATTTCCGTGCCCGATATTTTAAAAACAAAGCTTGATATTTACTTTTTTATTCTTGAAAAAGTTTTTTTTTTTTTTTTTTCTTGGCTAGTTTTACCAGAATGAACACTTAAACCCACATAAATACACATACACACAATATAACAAAAGAAAATTTGAAAAAATTGAATTCATTTCTTTAACGATAGTTTCGTTACCTTTTAAGTATTGATATCGAATAGGGTATTTTACACCATGTAAGAAAAAATATAAAAATGCATGTTTATGATAGATTTCGAAAAAAGTAAATGAGAAACGTCAATATTTATATTATACTTTCATCACCTCTCTCGATGTCAGTTTACCATAAAGTAGAAATTACAGATTTTTGTTATTTTTTCAATAACCAAGGATATTTGAAAAAAAAGTTTTTAATTACTATAATAAAGTGGAAATGTTTACGTAAGTTTTTAATATATTTAAAGAATATGTACTCGTAAAAGATGTACAAAATAATTATAATGTGAAGTCTTAATTCATGCCTAGTGATGCCAATTTACGGTAAATACTGTACAATAAAATTGTATATAATACCAGCACGTATTTACTCCAAGCTACCGGTTATCGCCACTGCATTGTTATACTGAGATACATATGGATTATCCCAACTGTTTACCACGTTGTGTCGTTTAGAATGTGACGAACATCACAGTTTACACGATATAACGGTAACCGTCCGAATAACATTATAGTGAATTTGGTAATTTTTTTAAAAGTTATTTTTCTCGAAAATTTGTTAAAACTTTTCTCGACTTCTTCTCGTGTTTTTGATAATGTAAAAAAGCCGCAAAACTTTTGAACTTGGGGAAATTTTAGCAGAAAACTGATAAAAATTTATAAAAATTAGTTTTTTTCAAAAACTAGTTCACATAGAACAATGGTTTAAGAACCTTTTTATGTGATTTTTTTTCTTCTTTCCAACGGTGTAAAAAAATGTCGCAGAAACTTTTAAATTGTAGCAAATTTTGGCAAAAAACTCATTCATTTTCACGAAAAATGCTCAAAATGACATCGGACGTGTCTGGCTGAAGAACTCATCCAAGATTTTTGCATTCCCAATATTTTCACCAAATTTCATAAAAGTAGAAGTTTTTGTTCGAACGCTATCGCCTTGATACATAAATACGTAAATATATATATATATATATATATATATATATATATATATATATATATATATATATATATATATATATATATATATATATATATATATATATATATATATGTATAAGTTTTAGTGAATGTTATTTTCGGGTTCTAGTGACCTCAAAACAAATTTCTGTCATAGTCCCGGGCTCAAGTCGTGCCATGAAGGAGGCTGGAATAGCGAGTTTCCATTCTGGAGATTCGCTAAAACAAACTAACATAAGCAATAACAGCACAAGTTGTATGATGAAATATAGTTCAGTATATTTTTAATAATTATTTAAAAGTTGAAATTGACGGACTTGATTCGTCGCGACATTTTTGCTATAATCTTAGACAATTTTAAGCGTGACTTAACTAGACAACAATGGGTTTGTTTCAACCCCACAGAAAACCATGCATTGTATAGTCACCCGCTTGCGCAGTATAAAAAATGTGTATCATCCTCTCTTTTAATCGTGTCAGACACGTTTCATACAGCATTTCAACTGATTTTTGACCCTAGACGAACTAATTCATGTACCGTCAATTCGATACGCAAGCAAGAGTAGGAATCGTTTGAACCGTCCTGCGTAATAGAGCGGTAAAATATAAATTTTAAAAAATTATTCGTCTGTTATTACCGTTATTATTTATAAAAGTTTAACGATATATTAATTAATTTAATATGAGTGATATTGAAAGTGATTTGACTGATTTTTTTGATGAATCTAGTGAAGATGAATTAGATTTTCAATTTAATGAACCAAGGCAAAGAAATGACAATTATTTAGGTAATTTTTTAAAATATTTCTGTAGTATTTTTATACATGCCTAAGAGGTTATAAAATTTTGTAGCGGAAATAGTACCCCAGTATACTGACGAAATTTTTTTCGAACACTTTAGAATTAGAAGGGAATTACTTACTAATATTGCTGAACAATATGAAGAAGACAATTTATATAAGGAAAATCCGGGCCAGTATGGAAATATTCCGGCTTTACATCAAGTAAGTTATGGCGTGCCTGACACATACATGGCCAATTTTTCAAAAGAATTAATTAATGTATTAATTTTACATTCTAGGTTCTTATATTCATGTGGTACATTGGGCACCCGACAGCCAGTTTTCGAGATGTGGCAGATCGGTTTAACGTAGCTATTTGTACAGTACACAGAATTATAAAAAGACTTGTTTTATTTTTGAGCAATTGATCGGTACAAATTATAAGATGGCCAAATGAAAATGAAAAAATAATTAGTGAAGCGCATTTCAGAGAAAATGGTTTTCCTAATGTCATAGGTGCAATTGATGGTTGCCACGTTCAAATCGATAAGCCCGAAAATGACCCGGATTCCTACATAAACCGAAAAGGGTATTATTCAATACAGGTACCGAATTAAAAAATAAATGAATGTATTGTTTTTGAAACAATTTTAACTACAAATTTTAGTTGCAAGCTGTCTGTGACTGCAGAAGAAAAATAATAGATGTTTATTAACTCCATTTATTAACTCCATTTAGGGACAGAGGCAATTTAACAAGGAGACAATTAAACTATAACCTTAAACTTTCCAGAAACAGATATGTCATAGGACATTGTTTTGGGATACTAAAACAAAAATTTAGGGCACTATTTCATATTAAATTATGAAGTATTGCATTTACAGTACATTTAATTAGAGCTGCTTGCGTTTTGCACAATATTTCAATAGAAGACGAATTTGATATTGATCCTGATATAGAATTAAATAATATATTGCAGCCGGCAGAAATTGACGATGAAGAATATTTAGAAGGAGATAATGATGCTAGAGCTATAAGACAGATTATTGCAAATAATTTAGTATTGTAATTTTCCATAATACAGTATTTTAAGCGCATTTTTCTATTTATTTTTCCTTAATAAAAATATTTTTATCCATTTTATAAATCATTGACAACTACAATTATCCTTTAAACACAAGGTTAGTTGCGCTCCTTTATATAATGGTCATGAATCAAAAAATTTAAAAAGAGCAGAAACAAAAAATAAATCTTTTTCGCTTATGAAAGAAAAATTGTTTACCAGCTGTAGTATCTTTGACGTAAATCTGCTCTTATTAATTAACAATTCTACTGAAGTAAGGTTGCCGAAATTTTTTAAAAATTTGATGGGACTGCAATAAAGTACAAATTAACCTTTTTTTTAGTATATTACTTTATTTTAAAAACAATATTCGTACATTTGTATTTTTTTTTACAAAATTAACTATAATATATGCAGCAAATTACAAATAACCTTTTTTAATCTTCCTTTATTTCAAGAAAAATTTTCATTCTCTCTTTTTTTATATATGTCAAAAATAACATTAAATAAACTCTTTTAAATAATTAAATAAATAAATTCGCTTTTAAATATTCTTTTTAGCGAAGACTGATTGTTACAAACGATTTAATACTAAAAATTAGTGTTCTTACAGTATACTTCCTTTAAAATTTCATTTCTTTCTTCAATTAATTTATTTCTCAGTTTATACTCAACTAGCTTTTCTTTTTCTATTTTTAATTTTTCTTCATAATAACATTTTCTGTCTTGTCTTATTTTTTCCAATCAACTCGTTTTTTTTTCGTTACTTTTGAGTTTGACAAGTATAAACACGATGCAAACACAACAAACACTTTAAAACTGCAACGCATTGACATTTGACAGATGCTACATAAACACGTGATAAAAAAGAACGTTTCAACTACAGTTACTTTTTTAATCACTAATGTACGATTCACACTACGAACCTGCGCACAAAATGATTCGCGAATCATCCCACGTACAGTTCAAAAAGTGGTGGTTGAAACAAACCTAATGTTTCGATGAAATGAGTGGTGCATTGGGAGAAACATGTTCATCTTTGAGATGTGAAAAAATGTGACTTGACGCCTTTTTCCCCCTGGCCCTTCATATAATAATTACATAAAGTATACATTATTGATTCATATATGTATATTATTATTTTGGATTACCTTAACTCGGAATTTAAAAGCTATACTCAGCACGACAAAAAAATGTCAATTTAGAATTGAAAATGAAAGTATAATAATAATAAAAAAAAACCATTCGTCTTCAGAACACCCTGCCAAAAAAAGTAGCTCATTTAACCTCGCAGGTTTGAGTCGGTTTCGTGCTTGCGTTACTGTGGCCCCAGCTTTTGAAAATAGCCTTTCAGCTGGGACTGATGTGGCAACAATTGCTGCATGATGCCGAAATTGTCGATACAATTTTGGAAAAATTTCTTTCATATCTTCCCAAGATGCTATAGGATTTGATTTTAATGGTGTTACCGGATTTTTTAAGTAATGTAATAATTCATCGTGTTGTCCAGTACTTTGCGAAGAATACTTAAAGCATTTGCACATGCTTCTGCGTTTTTAAAATGAAAGTTCTTAAACCTAGGATCAAGCAGGGTGCTAACAGCTACCAGAGGCATCTGCTCAGTTGCACCAAAACGTCTTTTAATTTGTTCCAATAAGATATCTTTAACTTTTACAGCTATGGTTCCCTTAATTTGAAAGTTTGCCACCTGTGATATTAGGCAATTTACCAGCGACATTACTTTAGAAATAGTAACATACTGTTCACCAGATAATTCTCTGGTTATAAATTCTAGTGGCTTAAGAAGAACAATTAACTCTTTAAGGTTATTTATTTCTGCTGCCGAAAGCATGCTTGGTGCATTTGAATCTGTCAAAAGTATTGGCGAAATAACAGAAACTAACTCAATAAATCTTTCACACATATAAAAACAAGAATTCCAACGTGTATTCACATCGAGGATTAATTTTTTTGGTGCGCTTGTACATTTTTCAAACAATTGCCCTTTCTGTACGGCGTTAGTTGCTAGGACGCTTCTTTTAAAATACTTCATAATATCCCTAACTTTTTGAATAAAACGATGTATATTATATTCCGAAAGCACTTTTTCAGCTATGAGGTTAATTGTATGTGCGAAGCAAGGAAAATGTTTCTTAGTACTATCAAACAAACATCTTACTGCTGCAACGATATTAGCACCGTTGTCAGTCAGAACTGCCATTATAGAATTTCTACATATACCCCAATCTTCCAAAACTTCAGAAAGCATTCCCGCAATATATTCCCCTGTGTGTCTTTCATGCATCTAAAGTGTAGCTATGTATGAAGATTTTAAAATAATACCTTCAAGGTAATGCAATGTTACGCCTAGAAAACTTGTCATATTCATCGTTTCGGTCCATATATAACAGGTTAGACTAAAACAGTCTTGGTTCCGTAATTTTTCCTTTTCAGAACTATATACTTGTCTGATACCTTTTTTTAATATATGTGTCTGTTGGTACTTTATAATGCGGTACCAGTGTTTTCATTAACTTCAGGAAACCTTTGCTTTTAACTGTATAAAAAGCTTTCAACACAAATATAATATAAAATTGAATTGGTTATGATGACGTGCCTTGGTCCACCTTCTTTAAGCGATATATCGCGCGTACTCTGTCTCAACCTCGTATCTGAAAACTCCCAATTTTTGGACACAACAAACAACATATTTTAAATCCGTATTTTCATCACTATGAGCTTAAGATTTATGCTAATTACACCCTTCGATGTTGGCTACCCATATATGTAAATATATATAGATAAGTATATATGTAAATATAGTATTTAATATATTCTTTGTGTGCCCTAAAACATGTAGCTTTTGATATACGAGGTAGAGACAGCCAACGCGCGATATGTAATTCAAATGCATGCATTATGGGATTTTTTAATTTTGTATCATCAAAATCATCCGATGATTGCAAATTAGGTAAATTAATGTCTACTGATACGGAAGACTCAGTTGTTCCCGTATTTTCATCTGGAATAAGCTTGGTTTGCTTAAATTTCTTTTCTTGATGAGATTTTACATCAGTTATTGATTCTTCTGTATCAGTTGCCATTGTTTTTATAGACTTTAGTTTACTGAAAATATAAATGAAATTTCAAATTGGTAGATGCGAATAAACATTTACGTATTATATAATTAGGAATTCTTGAAATTTTTTTTCTATTTAAAATTTAGAAAAGTCAGTAACATAATTACGTAATCTCTTAAAATGTGTCATTCTTTATTTAAATGTTAATAGTTAATTATTAAAATCGTAAGAATAATTTTTACTTTAAAAAATGGTCGTTATCGTGTTAATATTTCCGAGATTATATTTGACTTATTGTTAATGTTGAAAATACATACATACATATTTACATATTTTTCTTATTGTAAAGTACTCACCGTGATAACTCTTTACCGTTAATACGATATGTTTCCACAATTTTAGGATGGCAAGATTTTAAATGTTTCATTAAATTTGATGTATTACCACATGTTTTTAAAATTTTAAAACATAATTTGCACTGGGAAGTATCTTCATTTTTTTTTTTTTTTTTTTTTTTTTGTAAAATACTTCCATACAATACTGGTGCTCATTTTTTCACAATAAAAAAACAGAAATAGGCAAACACAAAAAATAAAAAGAAAGCAGAAATAAAAATCATGCAAAAATTAGGCGTTACAACTTACAACCGTTCTTTGAATCCACATTGGCTTACGAGGTTTACTCAGTTTACCGCGCTTATGTCGCTTGTTGTAAGTGATACCAACCTTGCATTCTGTACGTTACACATTACAAAAATACCAATATTACAAAAAATACAAGCGACACTATGAAATGTACGTTGGTCGTGTTCCATTAAGGAAACAAACGACAATGCGTAATATAGTGAATTTATTTTTTCACAAAAAGAATATGTAATTTTTTTAAATTTTTTTTTATTGTTGTTGTTAAATGCAATTAAAAGATTAGTTTTGCAATAAAATTTAAAAAAAAATTACATAGTTTTTTGTAAAAAAAACAAATGCACAGTGTTGTTTGTGTTTCCTAAATGGAACACGTACAGAAACAATTATACACAATAAGCACGATAACATATGTATACGATATATACCATAGATACAATATACACTATATCAGGGGTGGCCATAACGTGGCTCGCGAGCCGCAAGCGGCTCGCGAGTCGATCTTGTGCGGCTCTTTAATGCTTCTTGAAAATTTGTTTTGATAGGTCTATTTGAAATAAGAAAAAAATCTAAAATTTCTCGCAAAAAAATCAAATAGCGATCTTTTTTAACGAGCCTAGCCTTGGACGAGTCTACCGATATTAAAGATAAACCACAGTTAGCAATATTTGTTAGATATGTATCAAAACACTTTGAAATCATGAAAGAGCTCTTAGACCTAGTTGCATTGAAGGATACTACTTGTGGTTATGACATTAGAGAAGCTCTGGTTGATGTTTTAAAAAAAAATTTAGTGCCTATCGAGAATACGGGCAGCATTGCTATCGACGGTGCACCGTCAATGATAAGGAACAAACAAGGTTTAATTGAGCTTTTAAATGCTGACAAATCATACCCTCCTTTTGTACGTGTACACTGTATCATTTACAGAGAACACCTAGCAGCAAAATATTTCCAATACCCACAAGTTATGCAAGTAGTTTTTAAAATTGTAAACTACATTCGTTCAAGTGCTAAAACACACAGACAATTCAAATCCTTCATAGAAGAGCTGGATAATGACGACCTTCTTGATGATGTATCTTAGTATTCTTGGCAGATTTTTTCAGTTGCTTGAACCCATTAAACAATTTATGCAAGAAAAGGGAAAATGTTTCCCTGAACTTGGTGACCTACAGTGGTTGTTAGATTTTTTAGAGATTATGTTCAGTATTTGCAGCAGCTGAACATGTCACTACAAGGCAGGGACAAGTTTATTTATGATTTAGCACAGAGTGTATTTAGCTTTCATAACAAATTGAGGCTTTTTTAGAGAGATCTTGAAACCAAAATGTTCGCTCATTTTAAATGTTTAAAGAAAACTTCTGAAAGCCTTATTGACGATGACGTCCAGATTGAAGCAAAAGGTTATTTGTGTAAATTGATCGGTCTTGCTGAAAAAATCAATGATAGATTCACTGATTTAAGAAAACTGAAACCTTCTTCTTCCTTCCTAGACAACCCTTTTGCTGTTTCTGTTTTAAGTGACAGCTGTCCCCTTTCATATCCAATAACAAAGTATATAGCAGAAATAGAGTTAGAAATACTTGAACTGCAAGAAGATGAAGCGTTAAAAGGACTGAAAAAAAATTGGCGGTTCCACTGTTGATTTTGGGAGAACGTTCCAGCAGAGAAATATCCACTAGCAAAAGAATGTGCTAAGAAACTTATTTCAATTTTTGGAACTATTTATGCCTATGAGTTTTTGTATTCTACAATGAAGCTTATTAAATCCAAGCATCGATCTGAACTAATTGATTAACACTTAACTGAACTCATACGAACTGCGCTCACCAGTTATAAGCCAGATTTCAAAACAGCTCGCGGCCAAAATGAACACAAGAAAAAGTACATCTCAAAATTAATTTTAAGTACCTAGGTACATGTACTAACTAAAACAAAGTATGTTTACATGTTACATAAATTTTTCATTCTCATGTTATAAATATTCTTAGTTTCATAAAAATGTAAAAAGTGTGTTCATTGTGTGAACCATCAATCTCAGAATGGCTTGGCTCGCTCCGAATCAGCTTCATGGGTTTGCGGCTCCCAAAGATAAAGTTAGTGGCCAGCCCTGCACTATATACACGATGTACACGATATAAACCATACATGTACGTGTTCTGTGGTACCTACCATATGGGAGATTCCGTTCTATGATTTTTTATGTCCTGTACTGCTTGCTGTCACTGGTCGTTAATTAACGATCTATTAATGAAATTTTTGTGTTTATTGTATATTTTTGAACATATTTCATCACTTTTTTTGTAAACTATGACTTGCAATCCAGAGGAAACTTACACTTTATCTCTTAAATGTCAGTACCGTGGCATGTCCATTTCTAGAAATTTTATATAAATTGCTTATTTTTTTTGTCGCAATATACGATTCAAACTAATTACCTAATAAATCTTAATGAGTATGATTAAATTTATAAAAGTTAACACATTTTTTCCCAATATATTAATTTAACATTGAACTCCGGCTCAATAACTTTTGTCCTTAGATTTAAACGAATTTTTGAATTTGTATGACTCGCGCGCCATCTACCTCGAAATTAATGAAACGGCTAACGAGCCATGTTGAAAGTACGTCACCTGAGTAATATTTACAAACATCAAGTTGATGGATTAGTGCAATAAATTTTGTGTCATTTTAGAACTCAATTTCAAAAAAGGTATGTCATAAATTTACTTGTCAGTACCGTGGTATTGATAAACTGTATCAACTATGAATTTTTTGTATCATAAGTAATAAATTTTTGTACTTATGCCTAGCCTTAATTATATAGTAAATGGATATTATTAAATGCATAACCAAATAATTACAGTTGCTGTTTTAAATGAAAATGTCAGTACCGTGTCTGTCAGTACCACGTGAAAAAATAATTAATCAGTAATAAAATTTGATTTCAGTAATAAATCACAAGCTGATTTATCAGTATTTTTAAAAATATATTTGTTAGAACATTATATAAAATCATTATACGTAGCTTTTCTTTTTTACAAGATGTTAATTATTAGTTTCAATTTCAGTATATTTTTTTTCCCAGTATATTTTCAGTCCATTTGACTTGAAATATTTATCATAATTATCCGTAACTACTATTAAATATTACAATTAGTCCGATGTAGGGGTTTTTGGAATTTCTTTTTTTTTACTATTTTTTAAAAATTTGAAATTTGATTGTCATTTTCGAAACTTTAAAGTTGTAGCGAAATCCTTTCAGACTTTCATTTTTACAATAATTTATAATAATAATATGCATATACAAATAAAAAAAATTTAATTTTAAAGTCCAAAAATTATTAGCAAAGAAAATCACAGTTAGAACGGAATCACTCATATATAATATCTGATAATATACATGATAGACATATACATATTGCTTAAAATAACTGAAACGTTTGTAAATTTTGTAAATTAAAGTAAGTAGCGGCAAGCGGGTTGATACTCGATACTGAATAATTAATTGAGTACTATACTCAAAGTACTGTATTAACGCATTGAGTACTCAAGTATCGGGTATCGAACTATCGACTGTCAAGTATCGATATCTACTCAGTATTGAAAGTATCGTTCGAACCCTAACGGCAGGTAGTAGAATCAATGTGGCCTCAGATTTTCTTGAATTGAATATTGTGTTTGATTGTAAGTTTAATTATTCTGTAACTAATGTGACAACTACTGGGTGGGCCAAATAAGACCTACTAATGTTAAACACGGATAACTCTTGTAATAATCATTTATTTTGATTAATTTTTTTTTATACATTAAATACATATTATGGAAATTATCTATGAAAGATTACATCAGACAAATGTCCACCATTTTCCTCGATACAGAGGTTGGTTTTTTTTAATGCATTTTCCATTACATCACGTAATGTTTCTGGTTGGATGCTCAATATTTCGTTTCGGATATTCTGCTTCAGCTGTTTAATCGTCTCGGGTTTATTAATATACACTCTGTCTTTTAAATATCCCCATAAAAAAAGTCGGGCGCAGTTAAATCTGGCGAACGAGGTGGCCAAGGAAAATCTGAATTTTTTGAAATCAGACGTTCGCCAAAAATTTCACGCCGCAGGTCCATAGTTTGCCTAGCAGTGTGCGCAGTTGCTCCATCGTGTTGAAACCACAAATTAGGATTCTGCTCTGCCACTGGCCGCAAAAAGTTTTCAATCATTGTTCGATAAGAAGCTCCGGAAATCGTTTCCGGCGTTCCATCCCTATCCTTGAAGAAATATGAACCAATAACTCTATTGGCCATAACACCGCACCAAACAGTACATTTAGATGGGTGCAACTGATGCTGGTGTGTTGCTCTTGGATTTTCAGAGCCCCAAAATCTACAGTTTTGTCTGTTGACATAACCATTTAAATGGAAATGCGCTTCATCCGACATCAAAACTTTATTTAAAAAATCGATTTGTGTAGCTAATTGTGTAAAACGAATAGCGTATTGTAGTCGTTGTTGGTGGTCTTCCAGTAGCAGTGTTTGCACAATTTGATTTTGTATGGGTACATCTTAAGATTCAACCTTAAAATTCTACGCAATGTCGTCCTGGAAATGCCCAATTGGCTGGAATGACGGCGAGTTGAGACAGATGGATCATCTGCAACACTCTGCCGCACAGTTTCCACGTTGTCTTCAGTGCGAATATTTCGATGGACACCTCTTCCAGGATGGTCGGCCATTGAACCCAGTTCCTCAAAATGACTGACCAAACTCCTAATCATGAAGGCTGTGGGAGCGGATCTTGAATTAAAATATTGCCAATATTTACGCTGTGTCATAACAATTGATCGTTGACAAGAATAGAAAAAATCGATAATTTTAACCCGTTGTCTTGTACTGTATGTTTCCATAATAAATTTCCAAGAACTCAGCTATAACCTACAAAAAGAAAAAAATAATTATATCAAAAAATAAAAAAGTTATTTGTGTTTAACATTGGTAGGTCTTATTTGGCCCACCCAGTATAACCATCAGAAAGTAATATTGCAGCCTGATGTGGTATGTAGTTTAACTGCTGTTCTTAATTTAACAACATGAGGGATAAACATAGTATTCAACCACGCGTAGGACTGTGGCTCTTTCATCCACTCGTTTGCTGACGTAGAATATAGAGTTTCAGGATGACTAGACAGAAACAGGGATGAGGAAGACAGTGTCGCCGAGACCCATCGGAACAAACACAATTCGACAAACAATTCTTGGGGGTCCTGGAATGGATGACAAAAGAGAGTGCAATAAAGTATTACTGCATAGTGTAAAAACACATCTAAGGTATAAGGACGAATGACAACATACCGTTTTAGACATTTATGTGGCAGGATTTGAAGAATTAGGATATAAATTGCATTTAGGATTCTAGGATTATTTAACGATAAAAGATAGGGTAGATTTAAAGGAAAGTTTAGATTTTCTTTAAGGAAAGTGTGAAATAATAATAATTTTGTTGGTGACTTCAGAGGGGACACATAGTGATGAGCTAATACAAGACCAAGACCAAGACTGCCAAGTCTTAGTTTTGGTCTTGTTTTTGTATTAAGAATCTTGGTCTTGGTCTTGCTAGAGCAGTTTGAGTCTCGGTCTTGGTCTTGGTCTTGCAAAATGCAGTCTTGGTATTAGTCTTGGTATTGTTAAAAATCTTGCACTTTCTTGCATTTTTTTATTACCGAATTTTTTCCTTCTAAACTCAGAATTTTCTCTCTTGACGGTATTAATTATACTTTCAAACTATTTAAATAGTTTAGCAGGAGTCTTGCTTTTTTCTTGCTTTTGTCTTGGTCTTGCTCACTTGAATCTTGATATTGGTCTTGCAGCCATACTTATAGTCTTGGTCTTAGTCTTGCTCTTGGTATACATAGTCTTGGTCTTGCAAAAAATGCAAAACCAAGACAAGACTGCAAGACCAAGACTAATTTTGCTCATCACTAGGGACACGAGAATATGAGATGATAGGCATAACATATTTGGAATCCATATGAACAATTTGCTGTCGGCTTATCGTGAATTCGGTGAAGATTACTTGGCAGGCTTTTGTGTCCAGTTCTAAGCCGACCGATGGTCACGATACGTTGGCGATTCATTAAATTTAAACGTGAGAACCACGGCTGAGGGTAGATGGTCGGTTAAATCCTGACGAGAGTTTTGCCCTTCGTAGAAATTTTCCATTCTGTGTCTCATTCTATCAAAAGAAGTTCCCGGCATTTGGGGCGTAGATCATGATGTGGAATTAGATACTATTCATCAGTTCCGTTGGTGACGGCTTCTTTTGCTAGGACACGAATTTTTCAATTTTCTTTCTCCTGTAATTCAGTTAAACAGTCGGAGTAGTTACTTAATTACGGTAAGTGGGTATATACACATTTGTGTCTTTCAGATTTAAAAGCCGGCAATTCCAAATTTCATAAAAACGTTTTGGAATCTTTGTTCAAAACTAAATTCATTTCAAACGTGCATTTTGAGTCACTTATTTAAAATTAATAAAAACTTATTTTTTGGAACATTGTTATTTAGTTGTGAACTATGGAGTTACAGTTTTTTGGAGCAATTTTAAATATATAATTAATACCATTTAGACGAAATTTGTTTCAATTAAAAATTTAAAGTTGCCGCACTATTTTCGCAGGTATAAGTATGAAAATATAAATCAGTTACGATTAAATGAAACCATGAGTGTAAAAATAGTCTAACCTCAGTTAACAACTTATAGAAAAGTAATGAAAACAAGAACTGATATTTTTGTAAAATTTATGACGTCTGATGTCTTATTAATTTTTTTAATATTTTAACTAAAATATAGATTACTGAACTATGTAGATTTTTACGAATTATATGTTATTAAACATATTAATGTGATAATTTTAGTTTTTTTGTTGGTTAGACTTTTTTTGCAGTAAAAATTATATTATGGCAAAATTAAATTGACCAATTTACATAGATTAATATTGGTAATCAAGTTAGATAATATTTTAACAAAGATTACAAATTTAGAAAAGATTTATTAATATAATTACTAAATTTAATATTTTTTCGTGCATATCTTCAAATAGGCGAGAGGGGGTCAGTTTTGAGTGACTGTGATTACGAACTAAGTTTAAATGTAATTTTAGTAAAAGATATAATTTTGTGGGGCCAATATTCACCTACACAGCTGTCCCTAGTCGTATCCGGTGTTTGAGATGACGTGACCAAGTTTTAGAGCATCAGACACACTATTAATGAATAATTGCGTCACATATTTCACTTTCATTTTATTATTGTAAAAGTAAAAATGCTCCTTTTTTAACTTATTAACTAAATGAAATTTTTCATTAAGTTGAATGTTCAGTAAATTGATTAAATGGAATCTAAATGTTTTGTTTCAAGTCTGTACGGATTTACAGGGCACATTTCGAGATAGTGATGAGTTTTATTTTGATTATTAGATGAAGTATTTTCTAACTTTTATATTGAGGTGAAAATTATTAATTGTAAATATTTTGGTGGAGAAATATTTTGGTACTATTTTTTAAAGTACCACTGGGACAGTTTTGAAGAAAATAACTGGGGCACTTTTGCCCCATGTATGATGGTATGTTAAACACATACCATCTAAAAGGTTAATAAGTATTTTTTTGAAATTTATGCTTTTTAGGGTTCCGTTATTTATTTGGTCATTTACAATTTTGTGTTTGTTTATGCCTGTGTATAACAATCACTCCACTTGATACTTTAACTTGTTTGTAACTTTATTTTAATACTAGATAAAATGTTACTCAGTTGTTCCTAATAATAACTTACACTTGATGAAAAGTTCCTAGTAAGATAATTTAATAAAAAATGAACATTAAACTTGACTATTTCCATTTGAAGTTGATGGTTCAAAGCTGTCCCACGAAGGGGGCAGTTTTGAACATTTAACCTTCATTACAAAAATGGGAATTCCAACTTATTGTTAGTCTGTAGCTTAATATTTAAACTGATGCGGCGATTCTGTTGCTAAATGATCAAGTTACCTATTCAGGCAAAAAAAGTAATAAAGATAAGTAAATTTTTTAGTTATAGCATAAAATCTAAAAAACGTTCAAATGTGCCCCACTCTCCCCTAAATCTGTTGTTGTTGAATTTGTTTTCCAATCAATGTAAAATTGATGGTGCATTGGGGGAAGAAATTCCAATAATGCCAATAAATCCTTTTTCTTTTCAACAGTTACTGACCGAGTGAGTATTAGGATAAAGTTGATCTAGAACTATTTGTTGCATTGATATAGATGTTCTTTTTTCAATGTTAACTTTATAGATGGCATCACTATTGTTAGAGTATATAAAAAATATTTTAAAAGGATTACTTTTTCGGAAGTTTAGCCACTGAATTTTCAATCAGTGAACTTGTGTTTTGTCAGTGGATATTTTTCGGTTTTTTTTTTCTAGTGTTATTGTCGAGATAAAATTTTCAATCTTCATGTCGATAATTTTAAATGGTTTTCTTTTACTTGCAGAAGTAATTACATCTTTCCAATGTTTTGGTACAGATATATTCGAAAAATATTTTTTCTGTTTTTGTCACAAGACAAATATGAATGCCCACTGACAAAAAATTGTACACTGGCACGAAAGCGACAATTTTATATTACGATTTTGGCCTCTACAACAATCGGAATACATAATTAGATGTTCTGTTCGAACTTTGCTGAATGATAAAATTCAACAAACACGCTCCAATTCCTGCTGGACTTCTTGAAGCACTATATTAAGTTTTGGACTATATTATTTAATAATATAGATTATATCACATATTATATTTTCGTTTATTTTAATGCAAAGAAAACAAAAATATAAAATACTAAAAATATCTAAATATAAAATAATACAAAGATCTTTGGAAAATTAAAGATATCAGTGCTGACTTTTAATTATTAACGAAACTACAAAATTCTTGTAATAAATGCAATAAACTAAATATTTAAATGGAACTGGAACTTCATCCTGAGAACTATTAGTTTACTTCATTCATGATGTTACTGCTCCCAGTATTTAGAGAATACTCCCAGTATTTAGAGAATACTTTATCTTCTTTCAAATCTTTATAGAACTTTAGAAAATCGCATTCTCTTCAATTTTCTCCATAACGTTTGTTTAGAAGATTTTTATCGTTTTCGGATTTGAAGGTACTAAATATAATTTTCTTTGCTCGGATTTACAATTTCTAACGCGATCAGATTTTCTAAGCCTTTTTTAGGTTTACAAACGTTACCTGTCTCAATATGCAACTTCTAGAGCGTACTTTTATTATCGAAAGTTTATTACTTCTAGTTATTATAATTCTTTTTACTAATTTGAAAACTCCACTGACACACTGGTTTTAAAAAGCCCAGTGTAGTTGATTTCCAATTGTAAGCCGGAATATCATATCTCAGGTGAAATTTGTACATAATCACTTAGTTTTATAATTACATAGTGTGTTCAATCGGGTGTCTTTTCATAAATGCATTATACCACTTTTTTCCTGCTAGACCTTTTTCTTTATTAAAAGGATTCGGAGTATGTGGATTTACTTCAAGTATATCGAACGCTAGTTTTCTTATATCTTAAATTGTTAAACCAAAAAATAATTCTTCAAACAACAGAATGTGTTCAACTAATTCATTTTCAATATTTATGAGTAGAGCTGTATTCCTACCGTTAACTTTTCATCTTGAAATATTTTCATTTTCACACTGGTCGGCTCTTTTGATTTCACCCCTTAAATGCCTCAGAAATGTCTTTTTGGGAATTTTGTATTTTAGACGAACTTCGCTTAGGCGAAATTTTTTCTTATCGTAATCGGAAATTGCTGCAATCATGTTTTCCAGACGCCATTTACCGTAAATTCTTTTAATAGACATAATGAAAACCTAGAAAAATAAAAAATAAAAAATTATCATAGTATCACAGTTACCAAAATCGCACCGGTGCGATTTTAAATACTATATAGTAGTGTGATTTGAGAAACTGTCAGCTATTTTAAAAAGATCATTAATTATAACCTCTAAAACTCTTCTAATCTAACTCATACATACATGAAAAGAGACCTAAGATATTACACTTTTTGAATAAATTATTAGAAAAGGACAAAGGTATTACCTTACAAATTACATCAAAATTTTATACTGATTGCCTACGCTGGTACAAAGTTCTAACTAAAATATTAAACAAATAACGAACGCGTTATTAGGTTGTGTAATATGAAATGTCGTTTTCCGACCACTTGGTCTACCATGTAATTAACAAAAATGTTAAAGAAATGTTTAAAAATAATTCTTGTGTTTTAAATGGAATGCTTGTTGCCTGGAATGATTTCTGCTATTAATTACAATAACATTTAGTCGTGTAATATGAAATGTCGTTTTCCGACGGCTTGGTCGACAGATAAATATCGACGCATTTTTTACGTATTAAAGAAATGTTTAAAAGCAGTTTTTTAATTTTAAGTAGAATTCATTTAGTTTGGAATCATTTCCGCCATTAGTTGAAAAAATCTTTGTTACATAAATTCATTCAAGTTAATGAATTCACTGTTTTTATCCGACTCAATCTTTTGTAAACCTTTAATATAAATTATATTTCTATCTGTATAATAATAGACCATCTACATCCTCGCGAAGTTGACTGAGTACGAGAGTGTAGAAAGTCACCTCGTTGTGCCTCGTGGTTGGTGTTATAATCTATTCATATGCCTTAGCCTGCCTCAGCCAACCTCGCTTCTGTCAACTTCGCGAGGATATAGGTGTTCCTTAATCGAATTCTGTTGGTAGTGGTAATGGACTTAAATTAAGTTTCTCCGGTTTTTTCCCTAAATTTGCGCATAAATATTCTTCTTTGCGCTTCAGTTGTTTAAAATTTGTTGAATATTCAATTTGTTCCTCGTTGAGGAAAGGTTCGCCTTGTTTTTTGGCAGCTCGAATGGCAGAAATAAATCCCTCTGGAGTATAAATTGGTCCACCCTATGAGTTGATGTTTTACTTGGTTTTCAGTTAAAGATTGAGCAGAATCACCTTTATTCTATGTATGTCTCTTAATTAAGTATTTGTGGGTAATCGATTTTATACCCAGATAGCGTACTACGTATAAGTAAAGAGCGAATATGAATTTATTTTTTTGTTGACCAGCGCAATTGTCCGAATAAAAATGATTTTTGTATCATCTATTTTCACTTTCTTCTTTAGATACTGCAAATACACAAGCATTCAATTCATGCACGACAATGCCACGACATCCATTTGCGTCATCTTAAACAAAATACTCACATGAATTTGTCTTTAGATCATAAATTGTGAAGTTTAAGACATTGAGTTTGCATTTCTAATAATAAATGGAAACATTTCTTTTGGTATTTGCATTACAGGCTGTAGGCTGTAATTTACAGCCTGCAGATCATACACTGCCACAATACCTTTGAAGTTCTTTTTGTTGATTTTTTTCAACCTTAGATGCATTTTTTTCTTTGAGATGTTTATAATACTCCATTTTCAAGTGGTTTTTTCTTTATCATCCGTATTTTCACAGGCGACACAGATTACACACTGGTCTCTTTCAAGATTTACAGTCTTGAATTTATTGAGCTTTATAATTAAATCAGTTCTTTTAAAAGTACAATTGAAACATCGTATACAAATTAATTCTTTTTTTAAAAATACTAAATGATTTGGAATTTTTTTTAAACACAAAGTATAAAAACCGAACAAAAATAGAGATAATTGAAAATTTACTTACATTAGTTGTGTACAGTGAAGACAGAACGATTAATGTTTCACTAATTGAAACAGACACTTAAAATCAAATTCTCACTTTCACAACAAGTGGTGTTAAGTCTGGCGATCGCGTAGGCTACGGTATGTCTGTGCCTCTACTAATAATGCGATCGGCAAAGAATTCGCTTAAATATTGCGGCGTATCATACGCGGTATGTGCAGTAGCCTCATCTTGTTGGAAATATCCTTCTTGTAATTCTTCGTCATCTAGTTGCTCCAGAAATGGCTGAAGAATATTTTTTCTATAAAAAGCTGCGGTTCTGTTTCCTTCAAAGAATATGTAACCAAATCTTCTAGAGGCCACTACCCATATACCCACTTTGGCTGGATGCAATGACGTTTCAACAAATGCATGTGGATTTTCAGCACTTCATATTCTAAAATTTTGTGAATTCATATAACCGCTAAGATGAAACCAAGCTTCGTCAGTAAAAAAGGTTTTGTCTAGCAAATAATCGCTCATTGTGGCATTAAACCAATTACAAAATGCTACCCTTTGCCCACAGTCCATAGGATGTAGCTCATGGTATACTGATATTTTATAAGGATGCATTTGTAACTTTTTCAACGCTTTATGGCACGTTGTTTTTGACAGGTTTGATTGTTCTGCTAGTTGTTTTAAAGGTTTAGTTTAATTTTTTCATAATGTATTTTTTTTTTAATTTTTTAAATTTTTTTGATTTTTTTAATTTTTTTTGTTAAATTTTTTAACATGTATTTTTTGAAATTACAATATTTTGACATGTATTTTTTATTTTTAATAAATAAATTTGAATTAATAATAATGGCCATTATTATTTTTTTCTTATAAACTAATGTTACTTAATAAGTACAACCTATAAAACTAAAACCATGGTTTTAAGAATATTTACAAATTTACAAAATTAACAAAAATAAAAAATCGTCTACTTTATAATGCCTCCGACGGGAGAGTTTTAAGTTTATTGTTGGGTGCTATGAACCGTTTGTCGTCATCGTTTGTTAGTGCGGTCTTATTCAGTAAGTGTGTGTACAGTTTATGTTTTAAGCTGCGGAAAACACTCAGTTGTTTATGTAGCACAACACTTGAATCTTTGCTCATCGCACAATTTATGTAGTCTTTAACGTCTATTTCGTTTTTGACTATATCTTTTTTCACACCTTTGAGTTTTTTAATTGGCGCCTCATCACCATCTTTAACTATAGGCTGCCTGTACACGATCAGTAATACTGTCAGTATTTAATGACAAAAATAATGAATCATTATTTTTATAATATAAATTATATATATGAATACTTTAGTATCATCAATACACGATCAGTAGTAGTGTCAGTATTTCTAAATACTGACAGTATTACTGATCGTGTAAAGGCAGCCTTATACTAGGATTTAGCTTTAACATCGGTAAATTGTTTAATTATTTTCCCAGAACACGCATCTTGAAATTTACCGAGCACTTTTTTATTTAAACGCGGCAGTCCATAGACGTTATCTGCGGCATAGTCACTCGTATCAAAATATTCACTAATTTGCGGCTTAATTTCGATATAAAAATCATTCGTTTGTATCTGATATATAAAACTGTCGGTATCCATATACAGCAAATTCACTCTGTCATTATATTTTGGTTTTATATATCCGTAATAAAAATCATACATTGGTGTTTTTGATAGCTCATTGGTTTTGATTGGTTTCTCATATTTCACTTTTAAACGGTCCATTTGTATGGCGACTAGGTTTTCGTGAATAATGAAGCAACTGTGGAAATTTGGTTTACTTAGTAAATTATTAGCATTCAACTTTTTACGAATGTTCTCCCAGTGAGTAACTAACCGCACATCAACACGTTTGTCGACATTTCCCATCGTTTTCCCGAAAACACTATTATTTTTTAACTTGAAACAATCTTTTTCAAAACTATTTGCCACCTTAGAATGAAACTCGGTATTTAAATCGATGTATTTCTTCAGCCACGGAGATTAACTAAACAGGAGCGCACGACGTATTTTCTTTAACTTTAGTCCATATTTTAAGCACTGTTTTAAATTTAGATAATGGATAACATATTTCTTCTTGTCACAAACACTGGCGAGTAATTTGCTGTTTTTAGATATAATGTATGGCGGCTTCATCTGCTCCGGGCAGAATGGTAGATCTTGATGATAGGCGTGCAGTGTTTTCGGGTACTCGAGGTCGACTTCCAAAATGTATCCAACATCAACATCATCCGGAACCATTGGTATGTCGATGTTATCCAATTCGTGTTCTGGGATTCCCATCGGAATTGTCTAATCGGCAAATGCTGCGACATGGCCCATCCGTACAAGTTGTTCGCATCCAGATATTCGATGTAGGTCGACGGCTTCGTGGGGTCATAGTTAGACATGTATTTATTGTTCACTTCGCTAAAACGACCGCAACATTGAGTTAATCCACCACGTATATGCTTTTTAATGAAATGTATCATGCCGATATCCGTTTGTAGCTCCAGTTCTACTTTTGTACATTTCAACATGGCGTCCTAGTTCAGGCCCGGTGCGGTCTAGTACTGGCATCGATCTAATTTATATGTATTTAGACACAGATTCCGGAAATTTTCGAATACGTCGGCCAGTAGCAGCACATTCCATACTCGTTGCGCACGCTGGTATTCACTGTCCGTAATACTGGATAATTTCAAGCTGCTGTGGAATGCCGCCTTTGGAGGTAAAGCGCGTTCATTCAGTCGGTCTGCACTGTTGACGTATTTGTACGGGAATATTCCTTTTATTTGATTAAATTGAAAAGGCGGTATTCAGGAAATGCTCGGCGAACTTCGGCGAACTGCTCCGGCTTTAAATTGTCAGCAAGTTTATCTAAACATCTCGCCATAAATCGGAACGAATCGACAAAACGCAACTGGATTGTCTTAATTTTAAATTTGTTATCAGATTCATCTTCTTTGTCATCATCCTTATCATCATCATGAATATCTTCCACTTCTTGATTGGTGGCGACCGGTAAATACTTCCTGAAAGAAATGTGGCGTACTTTCTTGTTCAGTATGACATCAATTCGTTCCTTGGAGAATCCAAATTCACCGTGCTTCGTAAATGCCTATTGAAAGATGAAATCGGTATATCCACATCGCATACTTTGCAACGTCCTGTTCCCCGATCTACCTTTGATTTTTTAGATGGACTACCATTTTGTTCACCAGCTATTCGCTTTCTCGAAATAGGACCACTGTTAGTTGAGGGCTGTTCATGATCAGGTTCGACGCTGGTTGAGGGTTGACCATGTTCATTAACCATATGTCGCTCCAGATCACTTTCAACATATTCA
The DNA here is from genome assembly GCA_035578155.1 of Brachynemurus nebulosus. NCBI lineage: Eukaryota > Metazoa > Arthropoda > Insecta > Neuroptera > Myrmeleontidae > Brachynemurus > Brachynemurus nebulosus. The sequence goes on along the minus strand of JAPWDM010000007.1, from coordinate 18,084,029 downwards.
CCGCAGTAATCACACAAATGCAGCTGTTGAATGGAATTTTTTCACATGATGATGTAAACTATCCATTTTCGTAAACATTACCCCACACTGACCGCATTTTAAAGACGATTTGTTGTCGCTGTGCTTAGTTTTAATATGTCTTGTCAAAGCATCCCGACGGCTGAATCCTGATGCGCATATTTCACACTTGAACAATGCCATTTTTCCTAAATTTCACAAAAAATATTGTATAGTATTCGGGAAATTATAATTTTGTTTCTAAGATTAAATTTATTATTATTATGAACGTTAAAGTTGATTAAACAAAATCAAAAACGTGAAATTATATTTTCTGGAATTTCTAAAACAAAATTAAATTTAGAAATATTGACTGGTAAAAAAATAACATGAAATTTTCTGTTTTAATATTTCTAAAATAACTGTAATTAGTTTTAAGTTGTTGCATACAAAAATTAGTAAAAATTTTCAAAATAAAAATTAATATTAAAAGGAATTAAATGTTTTACTCAACTTACCGGTTTTTTAAAATAGGACAATAACAGACAAAAAATACACAAACTGATTTTCAGTACATTTTAGTTTTAATACCTAAATAAAATTAACTATTCGATTAACTTAAAAACGAACAATTAAACTTTAGAAATTATTACAAAAATTTTAAGATGAAATTCACGAATTCACTTTTGTAACGTTTAAAACACTGTATTCGCGAAATCATAAGACATAATAACCGCAAACGTGATTAGCCATGTTTATTTATACACTAAAATTGATGACGTCATACAGGTGTACAGAGGAAAAAATTCTTATCTTCTTCTAAACTATCACTCATTAACTTTTAAATTTTAGTGAAAAATTTTTTACAGAAAATTTTGTGACATGTTTCGGTAAGTATATGTTCACTATCAAAAATAATACTATCTAGCAATATTCATTTTAGTGTGCGCCCTAATAAAATTTTCGCAAAAATACCACTTTTGGAAAAAAAATTGCGACATGTTTCGGTCAATATGTTCATTTATCATGCGATAATATCAGCTAACAATATGTACCCTAGTGCATAATGTAAGAATTTCCTAAACATATTTAACACAGCGTTCGACATTGACGTCATAAGACGTTGAGTGCATTATTGTCAATTTTATAATTCTTGGAAATAAAATTTTTTTACAATGCTATTAATTATCTTCGAGTTCTTGTCAAAATTGTAATAAAACATTTCACTTTGCAAGAAAAAATTCTACTTTTTGAAACATTTTTGGGACATGTTTCAATTATATGTTTATTATCATGCAACAATAACAACCAACAATTGTTTTCAATTGTTTTAAATCAACATTATTATTGTTGGAAATAAATTTTAGTATCAACAATACTATTCTTGAAAATAAATTTTCTAATATTGATAGAATTTTCATTGTTGGGAATAAATTCCAATTGCTGAAAAAGAAAAATTTCCTATTTTTACAATCAAATTTTCATTTGCTATAAATATTAAGATGAATTTCATGTATAAAAATCTTAACAAGTACTAGCTTGTTACATATTTGCCTGTATATACATATGAGATGTACTTTACATATGCGATACAATAAGGTGGAATGCACCTCATCAGCGTTTTGCTATACCATGTGAGTTTTTTGAGAGTTGCCATTTTTATTACAGCCAAATTTGTATAATAGAAATGGTACCGGGAAAAGTTCTTTTCTTGAATGTAATAGAAATGTAACCAACCAGAACACTATCGGTTGAAGTAGTCTCAAGTACATATGGATATTTTTACCACCTAATTAATAAATTAAAGATTAATTAAAAAATTAAACTTGAATAAAAAAAATTTTTCCTCATTTATGTTGTTAATTATTGCATTAGATCAGTTTTATCGAAAAATCAATATATAGTTTCATTTAAAAATCTGTAAGTTTGTATCGTAGCTCGAAAACCATAAGAGCTATAAAGCTCCTCACTATAGCAGTCGATTGCCCCCGTCGGTATCTGCAACTCTTATTTGAACAATTTTTCGATTAAATCAACAGTTTGGCTGTAATCAATATGACAACTCTCAAAAATCTCACACGGTATATGATTAAAACTTTGTATCCTTAAAATACATATAAATTAGATATAGGGTAAAAGCCCCCTTTGTGGAACGGTATCTAATTATGAACATTTACATATTAATGAAGTTATTTCTGAAAGGAACGTCTAATAACAAAAATTATTATTAATAGAATGATTGTTTTTCAATTTAAATTCACCTCGCATTTAAAGTTTCCTTACTTAATTAAAGAAATAAATATGTAAATGTCAAAACTGTTCCAGTATTAGATACCGTTCCACAAAGGGGGCTTTTACCCTAGTTAAGAAATTATTTTTTTTATAAAATATAAATTAGAGTTAGTAAATTATTATGAAAAAATTTAATTTTTTTCATTTTGGGGGAATATTAAGATATCAATCATTGATTTAGAGATGAAATGAATAAATTTTTTCTTTTATTTTTTTTCCAAATTTTTTATTGAACATCAAAACTGTTTACATATTAATCTAGTATAATCAAATTAGAATATATAAAACACTGATTTAAAGATGGGGTGTGAATTAAAAGATCGATTTTTTCTCTTTTATTTTTTTAATTTTTATTGAACACCAAAACTGTTTACATATTTAGCTGGTATAATCAAGTTAGAATATATAAAACATTCATTTAGAGATGGGGATTAAATAAAAAAATCGAATTTTTGTTTTATAATTATTTATTAAATATATGTAAAAATTTATACAGTGTTAAAATTTTTAAAATACATAGTACAATTAAATAATTCATTTTGAAGAGAAAAAATTACAAAATTCGCCATTCAGCATCCCCAACGATTTCGAGAAAGTCCAGCGTTTTAAATGCCAGTTTATAAGTCAGTCCAATGGGTCCATTATTCATAATACCCAGTTTTGAATTGTTTTTCAGCCACATCAACATCTGCTCATTTAAATTGTCGAATCTCGCCGGTAACGAAATGTATCCAATTTCTAATTCCAATATTGTCTTCATTCTCGATGAATCAAATTTTGATGGAAATTGTCTTGCGCTTATAATTTTATATATTTTTCCAATCTCCATATCCGCAAGTGTAATGCATCGTTTAACAGCTCCAAGATGGTTCAATTCATCCATAAAATTTTCCACCATTTTTTGAATTAAGTCTCTGTTTCCAGATGAAGCACCAGCAGTAATGGATTCCATTGTTCGCAATAATTAATTTTTAACACAACTGAAAAAAAATTTTTTTACAACAATAAATTTTACTGTTTTTTACTAAAATTTCGAACCAAATTTCGAACCGAAAAGTTACGTTACGGTCTTTTATAGCACAAAAATAGCATGATGGCGTCAGCTGACAATTTATACAAGTTTAAACCTGTGTGATTTATGAGAATATATAATATCAAACCTTATGTGCTACCTGTTAGCGCTGCTTCGATTATGTGTGTTCAGAGTTAGATGATTGCTGCGCCATCTTTTCATGGAATTTTGAATCTAGGTACCGAGTTCGCAGTGGTTCACACTAGCAACGCCATCTTTTAATCATTAGTTAGCTATCAAAAAGGATTTTCAGCGCCATCTATCGACAATTTTTCAAATTTACGTATAGGGTTCGCTAATATCCAGACTACGAGCGTCATCTATTAGCGAAACTTGGAATTTACAAAGCTCAAAGGTCTATTAGGAAAATTTTGAGTTCTTAGGTTAAGCTAAGTTCGCTTAGCCCCCGTTAGGTTAGACCAAATTTCCTTAGGTGCCGTTAGGTTAGACAAAATTTCGTTGGGTTCGTTTAGGTTTGAGACAAAAACATTCCTTTACCCACCGCCGGAGGTTTCTAGAACTGCCCCGGTAGTTTGCCTCCATCCGGCCAATCCTTATTACTAGCAGAATTATTTTCGTTTAATATATATTGTGTACCCACCTTAGGCAAAGTAATAAAAAAATTAACGTTACATCCCTTTATTGTACTAATTTTTTTAAATTTTTTAATTTAAGTAAACTTTTTTTGCACTTACGCGTTAGGGACACCCACCATTTTTTGCTCAATAATACGTCTCTTAGTACTCTATAACATATATTTTTATGGAAAGATTTTAGTTGGTAGAACACATTAATATTTAAATATAAATGCATGCCATGTTCGGTACTGCCTATATTACTTATGTATAAAAAGGATCATAAAGTATCTGCCTTATTTCTAAAACATAGTAGAACTTCAAGAAGTGCTACAAAATGTTCCCTTCCCCTCTGAGTTGAAGTTCTTGGAGTTCTTCTGACGACTAAAACGATATATTTTGACTTGTTATAAAAAAAATAATTTTCAAGGTTAATTTTATTATGAATCTGAATATTTGAATGAAATCAATAAAATTATCCCAGCATACTTACTAAATAAAATTACATCTAACTCAACAAAAATTATAAGTTTTAGAAACTTTATTTAAGTAAAGATAATAATAATAACAATAATACGTCTTAAATGACATATTGTTTTAATAATAATAAACAGTAACTTAATAAATTGCAACAATGTATAGTAGTAACAACAGTCCGGCTAAAATTTGTTGTAGTTATAAAATATATATAGATAAATTACATGTACATATAACTAAGATGAAGATACATGAACCGTTTATGGCAAGTAAATGATCTGAACATACGCACATATTTAAGAAAATAGAGTACATGTGTACGCAATATGTAGCTCGCCCCTCTCACTTGATGTTTTTGTTGTACTTCTTGGAGTGTGCAGAAAGTGGATTTTTTCTGTAATATAATTACATACGTTCATAACTATGACAAACACGCTTAGATAAACGTCTAGCTTTATCTGCCGTTTGTCTTCTTTTCTTAACACGATAAGGGGCAAAGGCGGATCCAGCCAGTTGAAAAGGGGAGGTTGCCTCTAACCTCAGGAGGAATTTTGGGGAATTGTGTGTTCTGAATTCTATATTAACTAAAAGTGTTACCTATTGTAGGTCAAAAGAGGGGGCTATAACACCCACAGCCCCCCTGAATCCGCCTATGATAACGGGTCATGATGAATATGATGAAATGACCAACTGGTATACTATTTTGACAGCTAATATACGTTGGATAAAATCGTTGACGTCATAAGATGTGGTGTATGTGCTAGTCAAGTTTCACTTGAAGTCTTACAAAGGAAAAAACTAACAAAAGCGAAATCAATGTCTATTTTGTTTTATTAATAAAAAAAAAACAAACGGCAGGTAATGTTGGACTTTTGTAAATTTAAACTAGTTTATCGTAGTTATGAACGTATGTAATTATATTATTTTAGAAATAGGGCAGATATTTTACTTTATGGTCTTTTTTAAACATAAGTAATATACTTATGTAATACCGAACATAGCATGCATTTGTATTTAAATATTATTATGTTCTACCAACTGAAATCTTTCCATAAAAATATATGTTATAGAGATATATTATTGAACAAAAAAAATTGTGGGTGTCGCTAACGCGTAAGTGCCAAAAAAAAATTTACTTAAAAAATTTAAAAAAATTAGTATAATAAAGGGATATAACGTTAATTTTTTTATTTTTGTTACTTTGCCTAAGATGGATAAACAATATATATTAAACTCAAATAAATCGGCTCAGTAATTTCGTTAAAAAAATTTTTTTCGAAAATTTTTGTCTTTTTGTGTATTTATAAACTATTAGCCTTGGAGGCTTAAAATTTGGCAGGAATGTATCTGTGGCTAAGAAGTATTATTTCCTTAAAAACAATCAATTTTGCATCAAGGGCCGCTTTCCTTATCTTATCCGGCTATGCCCTTTGGCAAATGAAATAAACTTAATTAAATATGAACTAATATTGATTTGTTTGTATTGTCGACGCAACAGGTGACGACACTGATTATGTCACAATAACTTTAAGATGCATTTAAGAAGCGAAAAAATTCGGAAAAAATAGATTTTTTTATACTTTTTTTAATTTCAAATGTTATCGAGTGCCTGTGAAACATTATTAGTGTATGGCGGATTTTTATCCGTATTTAAACATACACCAATATTCATATGTTCACTCAATGACCAGCTTTGGCTGATACTTGAACACTCGATGTACTTTGGCAAATGGATAAAAATCCGCCATACACTAATAATGTTTCACAGGCACTCGATAACATTTGAAATTAAAAAAAGTATAAAACTGCGTCTCGCATTAGAGAGAGGTTGTGTTTGATTGATTACTGAATTGGAGTGGCACTCGAACAAGTGATCGGTGGCCTAGTTGGTAAGGCGCTTGGCTGGTAACCAAGAGATCCGGGTTCGAGTCCCAGCCGATCCAGTTTGGTAATTTTTCAAACACTATGTCAATTTTAATTAACATAATGAATTGGCCATTTGCCAAAGTACATCGAGTGTTCAAGTATCAGCCAAAGCTGGTCATTGAGTGAACATATGAATATTGGTGTATGTTTAAATACGGATAAAAATCCGCCATACACTAATAATGTTTCACAGGCACTCGATAACATTTGAAATTAAAAAAAGTATAAAACTGCGTCTCGCATTAGAGAGAGGTTGTGTCTGATTGATTACTGAATTGGAGTGGCACTCGAACAAGTGATCGGTGGCCTAGTTGGTAAGGCGCTTGGCTGGTAACCAAGAGATCCGGGTTCGAGTCCCAGCCGATTCAGTTTGGTAATTTTTCAAACACTATGTCAATTTTAATTAAGATTTTTTTATCAAAATTGTAAACCAGAATTTCCCGTTAAGGGGGAATTCTAGTCTAGAGGCTCGATTTTGAGGTGATTTTACGGGCGTAATAATAAAAAAAAAAAAAACTGAACATTTTTAGTATCCATTTTCTAACAGTTTTTTATTGATATTTGAAAAGTATAAAAATGTATAAACATTTAAGGGGCCCGAACACTGTAAACTGCGATTTTTCATATGTTTTTTATTTTATTTATTAAAAAAAAACGGACGTTCCGATTTACATGAAACTTTACACATATGTTAATAAATGTTTAGATTATCAAAAAAAAATTTTTTTTTTTGGCGGCCATGTTTGTATTCTGTAGCTGATCCAAAATGTCGTCTTTTTAAAATGACCCTTGTCGCGTTGACAGCAAATCAGCATAACGGAGCCTCCTAGAGCAAAAAACAAAAAAGATTCTTGAAATATACTTTACTGGCTACTGTTTGACGTAGGGGATTTTAAAAATATTGATTAAAAAAAAATGGCGGCTGTTTGAAGAAAAATTTTTTTTTCGCGTAAAATTTTGCACTAAATTATTTATAAAAAAAAAAGTTTGGCATATATCGAAAAACGGCTACGTCGAGCAGAAGCGACACTATTCCCGAATAGAATGCAATTTGAATCAGGTCGATCGGATAAAAACTTTTCCAGTTATGCTGTCAACGCGGTCAAAAAACATGGTTCCGAGATAATCGCGTTTTAAGTTTTGAAAGGGGCAAATCAAATTAAAAAAGGTAGTAAAAAAGGTCTTATATGATTTATTTTGTTACTGGGCAATCCCAGGGCCGTAGAGCAGCTCTTCTGCATCCATCATTTGTTTTTGGCGCAATTCCTGGGCATGCAAACGTCCTTCACGCGTGTTTGCCTGTGTATGACGATTTGCGTAATTGATGCGTTCTTTGTCAATCTTTTGACAGTAATCGTAAAGATTCATTCCGATACGGACTCCCATGAATTCTAACACACGTAGAAGTGCTGTGTGACCATTATTAAATATAATAGTAGCTATGTTTGCTGCAATATGTACAGTTTTTACTCCACTGAACGTTGATTTCGGCGCGAATTTCCAGATAATGTTGTTGAAGCTTTCGTTATTATTCTGATTGAAAGCACCCAAGCATCGTTTTAAAAGATCGTCACGACTGAGATCGGTATATATCGGCTTTATAGCATCCAGAACGTCTTGGGGTAATGCAGATTTGTGTTTAAAATCTTTCAGTTTTCCGAGCGCGCGAGCCTTTTGCCATTGGCACCAAGATGCCGGACCTTCCGGGCAATTTTCGTGCCTTGGATGTGAATCGGTCGAGGATTTATGTAAAAAGGTTGCCCATATGGCTTTTTTCATATTCTCTAAAGAATCAATGTTGCGCTTTATAGCTAACCCGTAATAAAGGGTAAGATCCTTAATAAGCTTATCAGTAAGCTTACCCCTGCCTCCAAGACCTTTAGTGGTTTTTTTGCAATTGCGCAATCGAGTACCCATGCGTTTGGATACATGATTGACGCATTCTTTTTTCGTCACATCATAAGGAACATTCTCGACGACTTTTTTATATGTCTTGGAATCGCCGTCGCCGACGTAACACTCATACTTTACTTGATGCAATTGTTCCGACCTTTGAAACATCTCAACCATAGCGTGCGGCTCCATATTTCCAGAGGGACCAACGTGATTCGCATCGCACGATTCCTTGTGCTCTTCGTACCATAAATCGTACTCAGCTGTACCTTTTTTATTTTTCCACAAAGAGCATGCATGGCAATGTGATGATTTAACCGTAAAATCAAGCACTTTGTTACTACGATATCCGATTAGGGAAACCACGCCATGTAAAGAACAAATCACGTTTCCGCCAACTGCCATCGCCTGAGACGTCAATCCGACGAAATCTGTATTTTTCTCCAACGTTAGCCGTTTTTCTTCATCACCTGCACTCTTGATTGACATATCTTTTACCTTTTCTGTAGCGTTTCTAACGATTTCGGTCAATTCAGCATACGTTTTCGGAAAGAGAGGCCGAGGAAGGTCCATGAAGGCGCAAAATTTTTCGGCTCCAGCTTGAGAGACTCCAAGCATCCTCATGGCAAAAACAAATCTACGATTGACTTCGAAAGCGTTTTTTATGTTAGGGCAAGAAGGGATTTTCCTTGGATTACACTTTTTACATGTCATTATTAAATTGAAACCCAATCCTCTGCTCGCAGTTTCAGAGAACTCCACGTCTCCTCCACATGTTTTACATTTTACACTTGGCTTAGCTTTGAAAAAATAGATAAAAAATTGATGACTCTATAAGAAACACTTGGATCGATCGACACGTCAGAATCCTCAAAAGAAGTATTGAGCTTCTGCTCAGATGTACTAGTATTCACCGTTGCTTTCTCTGCAACATATCTATTTTCTGGACCAACTCTTTGTTTTTTTCTATCTCTTCTGTTTGTCGGCTTACCAGCACAGTGTCTTTTATTTCTTCTATCCATTATTTAAAAATAAACACAAGAATTTAACTTTGAAAAACACGAGAATAAGAAATTTCGACAACAAAACAAGAGCACGTTGTTTTCACTAAATTTAAGGTTATGTTTACCGTAATATATATGTATACACAAGTATATGTGTGTATATACTTCTGCAATCATGCTGCCATCTATGATTTTTTTTTGAGCTAGAATAAGCAAAGCAAACAGAAGAATTTACCATACGCGCACAGTGCTCCGAAACGCCAAATATGCTCAGCCGACACGTCAGCGTCTGGCGCTCTTTTGAAATTCTTAGAGTTCGAATTTTTGTTTGAAACTTTACATACATGTTCTTCGATGTCTAAGCTATTGATTTAGCAAATAAAAAAAAATCGATTTTTCGACAATTTACTGTGTTCGGGCGCCTTAAAAAAAATTCAAAATTGAAATCGGTACAGGCCGGCAAAGTGAGGACTCAAAAAAAAGTTGTCTCCTGGTTGACGTGATTTAAACCCTCCTGGTATTCTAAAACATAAAATTTTAGTTAATTCTTAATAAGCAAGAATATAGAATTAGTTGGACCTAGCCGATTTGAAAAAATAAATTTTCTCACAAAATGGCGTCCATTTAAAAAAATCATTTTTTCGCCTTCTTTTTTCAACTTTTTTAAAAATAGTAAAAAGAAAAATTCCAAAAACCCGTCGGACCAATTTTGATAGTATTAAAAAGATCTGTAGGTACCAAATTTCAAGTAAATCGGTGCATTAGAATTTGAAATATGTCAATCGTATCGAAAAAAGTACTTTCGAGTAATTTATATTAAAAATTTGAATTTAACACTGAAAAGATACATAGTACACAGGGAAAAATAACATTCATACATATGTAAAGAAACTGAGTGATGCAATAATTTATATCAGTGATTCCCAAAGTGGGAGTCGCGATCCCTAGAGGGGTCGCACAAATTATTTAGCGAGTCACAGCAACAATTGATGATAGATCACGTATTCATTTTCTACACATTTTCTACCAATTTCTACATATTTCGGGGGTCTTTTACATTCTTTAAGTGCAGAGGGGAGTGGCGGACCAAAAGGTTTGGGAACCACTGATTTATATAATTCTGTAAGGTGATAACAAATCGCTTAGAAACAATCAATTACTAACATTACCGCAAATTAATGTCTAAATTTCTTTTTTTTTATATTTCATTCTCATTATGCACTTTGATAAGTATTTTTTTTTAAACCACAGAAAAATCTTATAGTGTATAATTTTTCCCCAAATTGAAACCTGTATTGTATATGTGACCTTCTCCGAGAAAAGGGACCTAGTGTGCCAAAAAACAGGTTTGGACTTAAGAGTGGATTCTGGTACCTAAAAGGGTGTAGAATAAGATGAAATGAGTTAGATTTCTGATAAAAATTTATTTACCCCATAAAAACGTACAAAACGATTTTGGGAAAATCGATAAAAATGAGAAAAACATTAAAATTTTATTTTTTTTGATTTTTTGGTTTTAAATTGTTTTTTTTTCGTCAGTCTTCGAATTTTTTTGGAGTTTGGACTTTTTTTCGGTGTTTCGTAAGCTGGTACTTCGATTTTCTTCCGTTTGACAATTTCAGTTTTTTCTTTTTTCGGCGCTTTGACTTCAACTTTCTTTTTCTCGTGATCCGGTGTTTCGATTTTTTTTTTCTTGCTGGCAGGTTCAGATTTATTTTTCGATTTTTTTTTCGCTTTGGGATCACTCGATTTAGGAGCTACAAAATCCCGTTTCTGTGAATCAGTACATAAGACCCTGACATTCTCATACAAATACCATTTGCGATGTAACGATAAACCGCTTGGTGCAGTGAGCGGAGGTAATTCGTTTGGTAGCTCAGCCGTTAATCGCAGATTAAATCTTTCTTCTTCCGAGTCCACAAGTTCTTTACATACAATTTCGTTTTTTTTTTTAAGTCAAAGTGGTGGTACTTGGTAATACCTAAAATGCAAACGTTTTCAAAATTAATTGAAATGAATTTGAAAAATTAAAATCACAAAATCGCGACAGTTTACCTGGTAATCTTTTGTAAAATCCTTCGAAATGAGTATCCTATGTTCGCCATTCTACTTCACTTCCATTCACAGCGTTGTTAAATTTATTACTGCTAGATCTATTGACCGCATCTTCAAAATCTTGGTAATAATCTACATTTGAGCGACTATATTCTAGTTTCATTAATCCGAAAGAGCGATCGGGGCTGAACTTGGTGTGGCCAATTAGGAGGAAATTTAATGATATCGATTCGTTTAAGCTAGAATCCACTCGCCAGGCCAAATAATGCATCATTGCATTATTTTTATTCTGTGCTACGCAGTTATCACAAAATAAAACTAAATTTTTAACGGCATTCTTCGTGAAGTAATCGTGAATTTGGCTAATGACAGCATTAGGTCCTTTTCCTATTTCGAACTCTTCGTCTAATAAATAGTTCGACTGGACGTTAGTGAATTCATTATGAATACTAAAAATTGAACATTTACGAGCTGCTTTGAAATATGCCGTTCCGACTTGTTGTGGACTGGATGGATAAGATATATTTTGTGCATAGTCGAAACTCACTACAAGAATAGAATAAGCATCACTCATCCTGCAGCATTGTTGGTAGAATTCACGCTGGTGTTTCGCATGGTCAAGATGAGTAACAGCCATTCGTAATTTTGCTTCTTTTGTATCTGAATCAGATTCTTCCAAAACTCGTCGTAGCATCAAGGTATTCTGTTGACAGACGTCACAAAGATCAGTTTTCGGTTTCATAGGCGAGATGTAAGGGCAGTACTTCGTCCAAATTTTGTAAAAAGTTTTAATTGCCATTTTATCTTCAGTAAGACAAACTTTCTCAAAACGACGATAAACAGCACTTTTTGTTTCACTGGATGGTAGCAGCATTACTTTACAGTCTTTGTAGTTTGGCATTCTACCAGGAAGAGGTATTGCGAATTTTTCAGCAAAATTTTGAATAAATTGAACGATACGAGTAAGTGATTCCGGTGATAACACACACGATTGCCGTTTTGAAGACTTGCCACTTAGTTCATGGTTTCGTTCAGAAAAACCAACATTATCACTATGTCGAATCAAATTTTTATAACGTTTTAAACCAACATCGTAAATAAAACAAAACATCTTTCTACAAATGTGAATGCCACGAAATAACCTTTTTTACCCTTTGGCCATACTTCTTCCGACTTTCAGTATTATAAACGTTTTCGAGCAATAAATGTTGTCGATGAAATTCCAAATGGCTCAAATTGACTAAATCTTGTTCTGGTTTACTTAATTCTTGGAAAAATTGTAGGCCTTGTATAGCAAGATTTTCTGGAATTATCTTATTACATTCTTTCGAACAACATGCTTCGGATTTTTCTCCGTACATCAAATCGATGTTCATCGACTCTTCTATATCTTCAACGGATTCCTCCAATTCGAATATAATATTGTATTCGGAAACATCATGCAAAAAACTTTGATTTTCAGTTAGTCTCGAAGTATTAGCACCGACACTTTCAGATAACGTCATATCGATCTCATCATCGCCATAAACCGAGTCTAGTCTTTTTAAATCATCATCAAAACTGTCAGAAATATCCATTTTTATAAAAATTACTTCAAATTAACATCAGCTTAGTAACAAAATTACAGAAGAACCAAAATTGCGAAACAACTTTTGAGATATTGATAACACTCGTTATACAATTGGCACAAGACTGAAGCGTCACTTTATTCTTTTCCTTTCTTATAGTTATTTTTACAATGTTCTTCGTATTAGTATACGCACATCATACAGTTATACAGTTATACAGTTGCGACAAGACTGAAGCGTCACTTTATTCTTTTCCTTTCTTATAGTTAGTTTTACAATGTGTACAGAGCAGCAACAATAGCAAAGGTATTGTCACACTAAAAGCGAAAAAAAATACGTCACCACATAGGCATGACATCACCAAAGTCGGCACCTAATCATAACTAACCATACCAAATCGCATCTCCCAACTGAAGGTGTGTTCAAAGTGATAATGCGTTATGAAACTTTAAATGTGTTTTTCTCAAAATTTCATTTTCACACACTAGGTCCCTTTTCTGGGAGAAGGTCACATATACTATTTTCAATAAAGATACATTTAGCTTCCTAAATATACCATTTAATTAATTTTGTGAGATTAAAACAATTTACTTTTTTTAAATGTTTGACGATAAAATGATATACACTATCTTCAATAAAGATGCATTTAGCTCTTTATAGAACTCAAAAATAAAATAAAATAAAATATATCGAAAGAAGAAGCTTTGAGACTCCTTATGGCGAGGGTTAGTTTATAACAATGTCTGTGTTATGCATACATAGGCATGTGAATTTGGAACCAAAAAAAAGAACAACGCCCCCTGTGTGTGTGGACAAACGAAACTAATTGCCGGACAAACGATGGACAAACGATTTAGGTCGTTTAGAAACCTTTGTTGCAATTAGGGAGTGCCACTAGTAAAAAATTGTAAAAAAGTTATTGGGCCGCCATTCCAAAACGAAAGGTGGACAATAGTGGACAAACAATGGACAAACGAATGCGCACGGTTAAATCGAAAAATTCACAAGTGTGTGCCAACTTCACGCAGCTGAATTTTTACAACCGAATAGAAGAAACTTTAAATTTAAAAAAATTAAGTTAAGCGAAAAGAAAAATACCATTTTGATTTTTTTTTTAATCAAAATTAAAATATTTTTACATTTTTCTTAACAAATTGCTAAAAAACGTAAAAAACAATAATACTATTTTGGTTTTTTTCTCTGTCACATATTTTTTAATAATTATAATTTTAATCGTGTCTGCTTCAGTTTTTCTTAGGTAAAGTTTTCCAAAAAATACGCTTTCGTCAGCATTATAAATATTTTGGAAGTTATATCCTTCGTTAGATTTAAAAAAAAAATGCTTTTTAAAAAATAGGATGATATAAAGAAAAAAAATGTCCGCAAGTGCAAATTGTACTTGCGCAAACAGTGTTCCGTACAATCAGTTGTTTTTATGAATTAATGTAATAGCATACGGAAGTGGATAGAATGTTTTTTATTTTATATCATTTCATTCATTGTTAATATATTATAAATACATGTTAGTACATCAAACATAATATCCCTAGATGACTAAAGGTGGCTGCAAGCTTGACAAGTATGCATGATCAAGCTTTTTTCACAAGCATGAAAAAATTACCTTCGCCACTACACGATGCAAGCTTGCTTGTACAAACACCAGTTTGGCCTTGAAAAATGTCGAGTTCGGACGACAATGCGCTCGTTTTAGCTCCTTTTGTTCTTATTTATATAAATAAAAAAAAATTCCTTTCTTTTGTATAATTTGTCCTAAAGGAGCTTATTTTTATTATAACTGTATCCTTGCCAGCGTTTACATCAATTAACTTATATTGTTGTTTCAATTATATACTGTACGCTGCATCTCCCTCACTTTATTATGCTATTTATATTCTACTCCTATGATGTATTATATATATATATATATATATATATATATATATATATATATATATATATATATATATATATATATATATATATATATATATATATATATATAGATACGTTATAAGCTGTTAAAAACTGGTCACTTAAAAGTGAGGTAATTGCCTCACTTTGCCTTCATTAGTCGTCAGTCTTACAGCAAACTTCAATGAGTAAAGATCGTACAAATGCGTAGTAAAATGCCGTCATGTTTAATGAAAAACTGTAGGAATTATACAAGAACTGTAAAAAATAGAAAAAATATATCATTTCATTCTTAAGTATTGATAATTTCTTTATTTTTAATGAGTTTTAATTACATTGTTCCTATGAATTATGTAACCAAATGAACAAACATCCCTTAGATGGTACATAATCAAACTTATTCACATACTCGGTCTTTTTCTCACATACGTGTTTCCTATAGTGTGTTTATGTGTTGCGATCTCTCTTTTACAGAACATGCGTAATGCGAAGGTACATACTACCCACACTACAGTTGCCTATTTTTTTTTGTACATTTAGTACGGTTATAACGTATCTATGTATATAATACATCATTGTTCTACTCTATATTCCTTCGATGTGATACGCTAAAGACATTCCTGACTTATATATTTATATATGAATAAAATCTTCAAGTAATTCACGGTTTAATTTTCTTAAATCACTAGACATGATTTTAACAATAACAAATCTCATACAAGATTGATATCGGCTTGTACAATCTTGCACATTCGTGATACACACCTTCTGCTTTGCTTGCCCAATTTGACGTGTTAAAGCATGCATAATTGAAATTCAGTTAATCTTCAAGCCGCTTGTACAAAATTATCATACAAACGCTCAAGCATACTTGTACATCATGCATGCATGCTTGTCAAGCTTGCAGTTACGTGTATAACCGCCTTAAAATACCTAATCAATTAATCTGAAAATTTTAATAAAAAGTCTATCAATATTACATTTAAATTGCATTAAAATATTAAATAATTATGTTAATAAGATTTTTCGCACTCTTGTATGATATTCATCAAAAAATATTCTATTTTACTAATTAATACATAATTTAATTGTATCTTAATAATTTCTATTCAGTTGTCTCCTCTCTTTTTCTGTTACATATGGCAGATTAAACGACCAATCAGAAATCGAACAAGCGGTATCCTACTTCTTATTATAGGAACATTAATGTAAATATACCTATCTGAGCATTGAATAGATAGAGGGAGTACAGGTATACAGCGTGTACGGAATATAAGTCCCCGTACGAAAACAGTGGGTAGATCTCACTTATGTAATTAATATTTGCCAACAAATTTGAACCAAAAGTGTTTTTTAACAGAAAAAGTTTGATACTAAAAAAGGGGCCCTTAAATTTTTTAATCCGGTTCTGACCATTTCATGTTTGCAAGATAATTTTCTGTTTTTAAAAAAACATCTGGAAATAACCGTTTTTAAAAACAGTAATGATGCGTAACATGCGTACATTTTGTATAAAGATATATAAACATACAAGGTGTCTCAAAAAATTCAACCGAAAAATTGAAATACCGAGCCATTATCGCCGACTTATCGTAAGCTACAGAAGGTTTTCCAAAAATATTTTTACACAGAAATATGCTATTAAATTAAAACTTAACATAGCTACAACTCTGTAATTAATGGTTTTTAGAGAGGAATGTTAACAATACTGATGGGCCAAACTGTTTACGGGACAGTTCCGAAGAGAACAGTTCTGTAAAAACAGTTCCAGAAGAACAGTCCTAAAAGAACACTTTGCAAAAGAACAGGTTTTAAAAGAACAGTTTCTAAAAGAACAATTTTATGTATACTCATACCTGTTCATTATGCGAGAACTATTCATGATACAAACAACAGTTTGTAGGACGACATCGTTTTAGTAATATGTTCAACTAGGTATTTCACTTACAGTTTTATTGGTGCCCAAAAATAATTTCGTTAATATTTACAAAAAATTTAAAATTAATTGTCAAGCTGCAAATGCAAAATAAATAATGAGTCTTAAATTATAAATATCAGTTATGTTTTATTTTAAATGCACACATTCATCAATTATTTAAAAAGTTACTTTTAGAGATCAATTGTTAATTCCATTTTTATTAAACCACATTAGTATTTTTTTTTTTAAATAAAATATTTTTTGGACACATTTGGTTTTCAAACCACTTTTTTAGTCGTTTATTATTGTAGCCGGTTTTGGAAAAATTCATTCTGATGGAACTGAAAGTGCCAATATAAAATTTTTTATCAAAACATTTAATTCTGGATAATATATTTATTTCTAGGATATCAACCATCGATTAGTTTTTTGGTTTCACTAAAATTGACTAGATTAATTTTTATTTTTTGTACCATTGCAGTATTATAGTTTACTTAGTATAATCTTCCATAGAAATGTTGAATTTTATGCTGAATAGCTGAATGTCTATCTGACAATAACCATTATATTATAATATATTATTTAAATTCAATCTTTAAATCAAACAGTGCTATATTATTCGTTATATCCGTTAAAATTTAATATCGCTGAACAGTATCGCAAGCACAAAACAGATGAATAGATGAACAAGTGAACCACAGGTGAACAGATGAACAGGCTAAATCGCGGAACTGTTCATTTACGGAACAGTTCCAACAAAAGAACAGTTCTGTTCTTTTTGGCACATCACTAGTTAACAATACTTGGTCCGTTACAATTTAAAATGTTACAATAGAAACCTGAATTTCGATAAAAGTATCGTTTACGATAAGTCGGTGGTGATGGCTCGATATTTTTTATATGTACAATAATATTTGAGCGTTACTTTATGATATTCCATATTTGTAAATAATAAACAAATACTTTGCAAAATACCACTTTTATTTTTGAAACTGTGACAATAAAAGTGGTATTTTGCAAAGTAAAGTATTTGTTTATTATTTACGATTATAAATAAATTCAATTTCATGGGAAAAAGAAACTGTTAACTTATAACTCATATGTATTTTCAGTACTGTGTACATTAAAATAGTATATTTTGTAAGAACTGTTGTAAGTTGCATATTTCACGGAGAGTCGTAACTCTATAAGTGTGTAATTGACCTTATGTGGTTATGTCTTGCACCTTGTTTATGTAAAATACGAAATGAATACGAATATCAAATATATAAATTTGATATCGATAAAATGCATTAAAATCATAAATAACGTGAAATTTATAAAAAAACCAACCTTTCTTTAGAACCTTTGAAATTATTTGGTATTCAAATCGACCAATGATATATTAGATGATTAGTAGGTTTTTATTTTGTTTATCTTACCTGATTAAAATATAAAAAACAATTTAACATTTTAAAATAATTTACTTAAAAAAGTTACTTAAATTTTTATAATAAAGTATACTGGTTACTACACATTAACTCTACTGGTATAGTATGTCCATCTCTATTTATTTATTTTAAAATTTTTCTAATGAAGTGATGTCCTTGATTCGGTTACAATTAATGTAGGGTAATTCTATGGTCATTTACATTAGAATTGATTTGAAATTGAGATTAAAATCTTTTTAATTTTAATATACAAGATAAAGTAGGTGGTCACATACATTACTCAAAAAAGAATATAATTTTTCATCTTTCATACACTGAGAATTTTCTGCTCTGTTTTGATAACAAACAGCTTCATTTAAATTAAACAAATAATGTTTCAATAAATTATTTTAATAAGAAATGTCATAGAATATTCTATATTTTGAAAAAAAAAATGTAACTTTTAGTAGGTGATTTAGTAGGCTTAGTAGGTCTCTTACATTACACTCCTTTGGTCACTTACATTACAGTCACTTTAAAACAAGTTTTAAGTAATTTATTAGTTTGATTTTTTTGGAAAATATGATAGATAACAAAGATAAAAGTTTATTTTCAGTAATTAAAAAAAACTTCTGTTGGTTTTGATAGCTTCTATTACTCGAATTCGTAGCTTGACAAAAAATCAAAATAATACTTAAAACGAAAATAATAATTATTTCAGCAGAAAGAAAAAGGTAAATTTAGCTGATTGTTTATTCTGGATAGCATATACGTCATAACTTTCCTTGTCTATTTTTCGTCTTCCTCTACTTTCTGAACATTTTTGCAATAATGACCCTTAAGTAAAAAAACATAAGATCCTTGCAGCTAAATATTTATATTCTTTTTTATATGACATCATAATCCCTGCATATTTTTATTATCTACGACATACGTTTAAGTAATTACTTCGTAATTAGTTGAAAGGAGATGTCTAATATTTTCAATAAAGTAGCTAAGAAAAGTTTTTATTAAAATAAACGCCCAGTGTTTCCTCCCTCTTTGTTATTAATGACACGCCCTTTGAAAACCTAAACAAGTCGTCAAAGGTAAGTTGTACTTGTGCAAACAGTGTTCCGGACAATCAGTTGTTTTTATAAATTTGATATAATAGTATATGAAAGTGGCTGAAATATTTTTTCTAATGAATACATTTTGTTTCTAAAACAAACCATATTTTTCGGTTTCAACATGATGGTATCGTTATTTTGGTCTATTTACCTTTATCACAAACGCACAGTGATATTTACTGAATGGAGTAAATGTACTAAGAAACTCTGTTTTTTCTTTTTTTCAATAATAATTTTTAGCAGTACTATTAATTATAAAAATTGTATTAGATAATATTGCAAGTCAGAAAATTATTTAAATATTATTGTGAATTTCTTTGAATAGATTGAATTTGCTTTATTTCTCTGGATACCTAACAAAATTTTACAAATAATATTATTATAGATAATATTTAGATACAGAGATTGTAATATATTTTGCCCGTACAGATTTATCTGCTATTCCTTACTTCTTTAATTTCTAAAACTCACTTTATAAAAAAATTACCAAAATAATATAGATACTGTTAATGCAATTGATCAACAACATCTTTATTAAAGCAAAATATGTCACCAACTTTTATTTTTATATACCAAGAAAATTGTACAAGGAAATTCAGTCCTGATAATTTTCGCTTAATCTACACCCCATTCTTAATGTTCATTAATTTTTTCAGATTTTTCTGAGTAACCCTTCTGATAATAGGGGTCGGGAACAGCAATTGTTATGATTTACGTCCCCTCCCCTAAAAAAGGACGAAAAGTATGTAGTTAGGTACATATATTACTGAATTCGTACTTTAATAGGCTTTCGTTTGATACTCTACTCAATGCTCTTTGGGAAAAATTTTGTTTTTACTTTCCAGGTTATCCTCTAAAATTAATTCCCAGAATCAAAATTCAATTTCACATCTGTAATCTGCCACCACACCCTATCTCTGTGCTAAGTTTCAAATTTTCGCGTCGAGTGATTTCAGAGAAAATTTCTTATGACACCCGGACAAATGTTTCGTTTTGCCAATTTTGGTACGGAATACTATAAAAGATACATTATTTATTAAATATGTTCTAAGATTTTTTATATGCCAGTACCACAGAACATATAGAACGAATACATATATCTCTTTTCTGCAATCACTTATGTGCTTTTATGTGCATCTTAGGCTGCTTAGTCCTCATTCATTCGCTAGCACTCAATGGGTATGTTTCAATTGTTGTTATATTGTTACCTCTCGTATTAACACGGTATATGTACGTGGTATACGTACATCATATGTTCCACCACCACGTACACCACCACCATGTATGTATGCAAGACACTAATACACACAACATTCAACGAACTAACACACACAACTCCGCGTGCACATATATAACATAGTGGTGGGTTATTTTCTATCCTTTGTGGTTACGCTCGTTTCCCTAGTATAGACATAGTAATGTTCGTTCTCTTTGTTCTCTGGCCAGTACCTTTGAGCCAGGTGTCAGGTGTGAAGGCAGATGTGTTTGAACATAATAGATTATTTTATTAGGTACTCAATTACAGAGCGAGAGCCTAGCTTTAAAAAATATATAGGACAAATTTTATCATAGCGAAAAAAAAAATAGTACAAAACCTTTTATTAACAAGTAAACGCCATAAAAAATGAAACGAAAATTTTTATTGGTAATTTTAACTGATTTCAAAACTATAATAAAAAGATATTAATTTATACTTAATATAAATTAAACTTATTTTATTCGTCAAATTGTCTTACCATATTACATTTAAGTTCTGTATTTTTTCTGAGTTTTGTATATTATACAACTCAAATTTGTTGCAATTAAACTGAAAGGACTCAATTTAACTGAGGGGATATCATACCTCGAATACAATGCAACCGAATACCGACTGTTTGGATCAATATATTGTATCTTTATTTAGATGAGAGCGATTCTACTCTTTGTTTCGTGTTAATTAGATGTTCAACATCGAGATAGTAGACAAAGAAAACATTTTTTTCTCAAATTAGGTTCCCACTAAATATACGTTTGACCAAGATTTTATAAGAAAAATATACACTGGCTGAAAGGAAAAATTTTCCACAACTGAACAACTACAGGTTGGTATTCTCATATTTACCCCAACAGAAAGTAACCTACTTGTAACGGAAATGAAATTTGCCCGAGCAGGATGTTTCTAGGAACCACTTTTGTCATTGTTTAAACTACACTTTCTGAGTTTTATTGATAAAGAAATAAACTACATTCTTTTACATTGGGGTTTTGGACTATTAATTATTGTGATTAGAAAGCTTGCACACTAATATAGGGTATAGGAAAAAACCATACCAGAGGTTTCTATCTATGTAAAATAGATATTTTGTTATTATTAGTGTAATATATTTAATGCCTCAGATACAATATTCTCTAAAAATCAGTCCAAAATATATTAATTCTTATTAGTCTTTATCTGAAAATCTAGTTATTTAATATTAAATTGCTTCCTTCTGGTAGATACAGTTTATGAATTTTAGGACAGTTCCGACAGTTTGTTGTACAAATTTTATTTTACACTCACACAATTTTAAATTGTGATAATTACATACTAAACTTAACTGTGAACATTATTAGTTTACATATAACACCTTCACGGATATGCAGCCTGAGAGATTTCTATGTTATGGCTCATCAGACTCATATCAACTTCTTTCAGTAAAGTCCCTTTAAAAGGGTTATCTAAAGACGTGATAAATAATCAGTAAGTGCTAATCTTACTGAATATGTACTTACGTAGTGTGAGAACCACTCAAAAAGAAAATTTTTAATTTTATGTCTCTGTTTGCGTTATGCAAAATTCCATAAATGAAATAGGTGATCCAAGAGTGGTTTCACAGTTTAGGGCTTCAGTAAATCACGTGACCCAATTAAAGGGGTAATTAAGTATTACAAAATCTTAAGTTAATATTGAAATGCATCAAAAGAAGTTTTAGCAGGTCACTTTAAAAAAAAATTTATTTTATAACAAAAAAAGAAAAAAACACGCACATATAGCCATTAGTAATCACAACTGACAAGTTTTCAAGTTTTTGGCATTTAAGCAACGGAATAAAAATTTTTTTCAGGTAAACATTCTTATTACTAGGAGAAGAGATTTTGGTTTCTATCATTGCCACATCAGTGAACTTTAATTGAAGTAAACAAATTTTTTTCCCTTTCAGTTTTGGTAATTCCCGAAAAAATTGCTTAATGTTGATTATATTTATTCTAATTTAGGTTATAGATTTTTTTCCTCTGAAAAGAGTCCTATAGTTATAAGTCCTGTAGTTAATAAGTTCTACCGTTGTAAACAATGATATATAGAGAGAAATTTTTATTTGTAAGATTACTGTATAAGAAAGTCATGTACAGATGTAGTATCTAAAACTAGTAAAAGAAGCGTGTAATTAAGGTTTCTAACAAATTTTAGGCAAATACCTATTCAAACTCTGTTTTTATTTTTGTATAAAATTTGTATAATTTTTTTTCTTGTACCCTTCCTTTATAATTTTTTTTTTTTTCACAAATGGAAGATACATAAATAATTTCAAAGTAAACATGAGGGGAAAATATAATACTTTGATTGTAAATATAGCAATCTAATTAGCATAAAAATGGGCGTATTGTTTGTCAAGCTTTTTTTTTAGTTATCGCAATAAAAATTGTATGCATTTCTTTCCAACTAATTTAAAATTAATTAAAAATCGTTTGTCGTGAATAACTACATTTTAAAATATTTATGACGTCATACGAAAACAGATAGATATATTTAACAATATATACCAAATGTACCCATTACAAAAAGGCTATTATTGCCATAAATCAAAAAAATTAAAGAAGATAAGAAAAGTTGTGCAAAACAGAGAAAGAAAATTTATTACGTGTATGTTATCCAGAATAAACAAATAATAATAATATAAACAATTGATATGAGTGTGACAACACGACATTAAAGGTATATGTATCTTTTTTTATTCCTACCTCAAAATTAGCATTTCTTTAACAAATATATTTTGTCATTTATTAGATAAAGACTAAATATAGTATAGAAATTCAAATGACTGCTACCATCTTTTTCTGTAATGACTATTTAACTTTTTAAACGATTTTGTAAGTTGTCTCCGTTGTCTCTCTAACAAGAAGTAATATTCATACATCATACAATAACTGTCTGCTTTCGCTTCCATAACAAAAACACATTGTTGCGCATTTTTACTTTTTAAATACTTGTAAACATTAGTTTTTAAATAAAATAATTTCATGTAAATATTTTACTTTTTTTGTGTGTAAAAATATTAATCATTAATGTTTTATTTATTTTAATTATTAACATTAAGTGATCATTTTTAATTAGCTGATAATTAAAAATACAAAATTGTTAATATTGTTCGTAGTTACAAAATTGTTAATATAGTTCGTAAAGTGAAGAGTGAAATTTTTTGTTTAGTAGTGTTAAATTTTTGATTATAAATTTCTCTTCAATTTCTTTCGGACTTCATCTGACTGATACTTTATGAGAAACCTTGATAAACACTATACTACGTACAGGATGGGACGATAACAAGACGAAGACGCATAGTAAAAATAAATATGAAGTGAATTGTGCTAATGAACCAAGGGAAGCAGCGACAGTTCAGAAAAAAACTAAATGTGATACCAAGGGTAAACTGATAACCGATTATAACCCAAAAAGCCTCTGTAGTAAAGTGGTGTCCAATTAAATGAAATGTCCATATTTGTAATATCATACCATATCATAGGTAGGATTTTTTTAAATCATATGATATTTGTGTACAATGGTGACAGGGTGAGTAAATATCTGTTAATTCTGATTTTTCCTTGAAGTGCCTTTTTAATTGTTGATTTTTTATTAATTTATTTAATTTCATCTTGAATTATTTTGAATATTTGGTAAATGGTACTATCATAATAATACCAATAATTATAAATATTTTAGTCAAAAAGTTTTGCCTGATTTTATCTGTGAGACACTGTACATATCTATGTTTTGTTTACAATAAATGGTAACTAGAAATAAACATGTTTACAAAATTTTATTGGATTTTAGTCAATAAAATTATTTTGTACCTTTGATATTAAAAAGCACAGATGAGACAGATCAAGCCTACATATAAAATAGTGTAATCCGAAAGTTGCAATAAGTAGCAATTTACACCACTACTGAGTTATTCTGTTACTGACCGTCGTGTTCACATTATAATAAATATCATGTTTTTTTTAATCAACTCATGAAATTTAAATAGAAAAAATTATGAAGTGTGTCGTATTTAAGTGTTAAAATTCTATTGAATAAAAATTTCTCAAAATAAAGGGATATTTTTCTTAAAATAAATAAATTTATTTTTAATTGTTGACTAGTGGTAAATTACGGTGGCCATCATAGTATATACTATATGTATGCGAACTGCATATATCATCATCAACATATCATACTAACATTGGTATATTCGTGTCCATACATCATGTGTTTTGCTCGTGTGTGTGCTGTGTTACGTCACTCGTTACAGCGGACACAGTTTGGTAGACATACTAATTTGACCCCTTGTTAAAAACGTATTTATGCATAATTTAGTCAGAGCCGTACTTAAGAAAATTTTGAAACATCATGTAGCCAGTTAATTTGCGATTTTCTGAAACTGTTAATTCCGAAAAAATTCCTGTGGTTTTAGGGTTTACAGGGTGCTATGAGTCACCCCTTAAAAGGATAAGACTTATTTTTCTTACACCCTGTATATTCAGGAGTACAGGTATATACGTATTAGGGATGTTATGGATATCCGTAACCGTAACCGAAACTACCGGATATCCGAAATAATTACATTTTCGAAATCGTATTCGAAAAGTTTCGGATTTGTTTCTGATAATAACAGACAACTGCCGTTGGAAAACTGAGGTTAAATCGAAGCAAGTTTTTGCTTCATGTATTTCTCTTGATAGATTTTCATTGATTTGTATTTGGCGTTCACTTTTTGGCGTAAAATTTTCCCCTTCTAAAAAAAAATTTCATTGAAAGCAATTATCCGTAACCGTAACCGTATCCGAAACATTATCCGATATTATTACATATTCGTAACCGAAAAAAATGTTTTTGAATATCCGTATTCGTATCCGAAATTTCATATTCACAACATCCCTAATATGTATATATAAAATGAAGCCAAAAAAAGGGTTAAGGTGTTTACCAATATGGAGGTTAAACAAGGTTAGATTTAAAATTTCTTTTGATATTTACTGATGTTATATTTGTTATAAATATTTTTCGAATAGTTACTAATAAATAGTCTCAAATTACAATAAAAATTGTATACAAATTAAACAATATTTATTACCACTGACAGTTTATAGATTATGAAAAGTGTTAACCGATGTGGCAATTTGCTTCAAAAAAGATAATGTGTACTCCAGAGAACAAAGAGAACGAACATTACTATGTCTATACTAGGGAAACGAGCGTAACCACAAAGGATAGAAAATAAACCCCCACTATGTTATATATGTGCACGCGGAGTTGTGTGTGTTAGTCCGTTGGATGTTGTGTGTATTGGTGTCTTGCATACATATATACATAATATGTACGTGGTGGTGGTACGTATGATGTACGTATACCACGTACATAGACCGTGTTAATACGAGAGGTAACAATATGACAATTGAAACATACCCATTGAGTGCTGGCGAATGAATGAGGACTAAGTAGCCTAAGATGCACATAAATGCCCATAAGTGATTGCAGAAAAGAGATAGATGTATTCGTTCTATTTGTTCTGTGGTGTACTCCATCTATTGTATGGTATATACCTACGCATTCTGATATGAATGATATACCTGTATTACCTCTATTTATTCGGTAATCAGAGTCAATGTCCATTCATATCTACAGACACTAAACATAACAGACACGTATCGTGCCAGACACGACAAATATTGTTTAATGCTTTTCTTATGGGTGTATTCATATTATAGCGTAACGTGGGCGCACAGACACGTACAATGACAGACAGTGTCCGCACAGTATTCTCGAGGAGAATATTTTGTCTGTGCTGGAACGTGTCTGTTGACTTTGCACGGCTAATATGAATGCATGTTTCGAAACGTACAAACAAATTTGTACGTTTCATTGTATTCGTTTTATGAAGTACAAACAACGAAAAATTAATCGAATTGGTTAGAAAATAAACATTTTCTGTTAATTATATAAGATCTGAATAACAAACATTTAATCTAATTTATTAGGTTATGTACATTTCTCCACAATCACACCGATCAGAAATTTGGCGATCACACTGATAGGAAATTTTTCCTCTTCCAATAATAACGCAATTTCCGAAAAATCTTCAGTATAAAAGTCACATAACGTTGTCAGATCTGCTACAATTTAATTTTTGCAATTCACTGATACATACTATAGTGCGATTAGCGATAGTTTGCGCCTCGGATATACTCGGATTTTTGGCCCTTTCCCTTAAAATTTATTCATGCACATGTGCAATTAACTTTCAGCCGGCGCACACGCTATAAACATGATAATACGCCAAAATATATAAGGAAGGGGTCAAAAACCGAATATACTCGAGGCGCAAACTTTCGCTAATCCTACTATACATAATATATTATACGTGTTATACCTATAGTATCTACTGTCTGTGTCTGTCTGCTAATTGTCTGTGTATATGAATACTTTTGAAAATGGATACGTGTCTGTGGCGTTCAGTGTCTAGATATGAATGAACCTTCAGACGTGCATAATATTTAGTTATGCTAAGTTGGCACCATTTAGCGGGTACATACATGGGTTTCGCGGTAAAAATGCAGTACGCCATATTCATTCTATTGTCAAGTCATACGTTCTGGTGCTTTCTGTTCAGTGTCTAGATGTAAGTAATATTTTTATGTATTCGTTGTAATTTGTTTGTAATATGTTTATGTAATTTGTCCAGTACATAAAATATTAGATGTAGTATTTGGCAAACAAGTAGCGTATAATTTATTTTTTCCATTCTGTTACACATTGATCCAAACAGGATTTTCATTTATAGTCAATTTTTGTTTATTTTTTTGTGTATTCCTTATTTCTGTTGTTATTGTTTTTATCTTTAATATATTTGTATCCTTTTTAGATATTTGATTTTTTTTAACATGTCGCCGCAAAAAATATTCCTTTAAATTGTTTCTATAATTAAATTTACTGCATCAGGTCCATATTTTAAATGTGTGTTTTTATTCTTTATATAGTCTGAAATGTTTTTTAGATTAAATGCTTTTTCTCTATTTTTGATGTATTCTTTGAAAACTCATTGTGGTTTATCGAGTGTAGTTTTTTACAGGTGTCAGACTCTGACAGTCAGAGTACCAGTTATAATCTGACTGATAAAACTTTCTCGATTTGTGATATTCAACCTTTTTCCTGCGTAGGATTTTAGCTACTACGCTTATAAACAATTCAGTTCAATTGCTAGTTTTGTTATGAATCAGTCACCTACTTTCATAATCAGCTTAGCAAAAAAAGTTGATTTTTTGTAGGTACGGTATTTTATTTACACCTTTGGATACTTGCAGAAATAATTTCTGCTATTTTCATGGCTTCCAGTTTTGCTTATATCCCAATTGCTTCAGGCAAGTGTGTTTAACTAGCAATAGTGTCTGAGTGTCTGTGTGAATTTTCTTGATTCTTAAAGAGATACGCTGTAATCGATTAGTACATCTTTGAAAATGAACTTTGACCTTCTACAACTGCAACTTTTACGAATCATTTAGATGTAGTGTGTCATCTAATATTAGTTTTCTTGAATACAGTTTTCGACATTTTATAAATTAGCTTTAAAAAGTGGCAAATTTCAAGTGTCTCTTAAAAGAAAAAAATTAACTGCTCGAATAATCGTACTATACCAACTTTTTTTTGAAAAAAATAAAGTATCTAATCTTTTAAAGGCAAAAAAATAACGTATTTTTCAAAAAAAAAAAAAAATAGTATTTTCCAAATCTAAGATTTTATTATCTTTTTGGGGGGTTTTTAGCACATGCTAACAATTTTTGTTATCTGTGAACGTTTCATAGCTAATTTTTCAATCTAAGTTTAGATTTAAATAGATCAATTCATAATTCATTTTCTATTAAATTTATGGAGGATCTCTTTGCTCGCCACTTCACATTCATCACCGAAAAAACTCTCAGTGAAAGCTAGGGTTGTGGGAACAGAAAGCAAGTAAGAAAAATTTTTTTTATATTTGGTAAGTTATTGCACGAATTTTTAAGTATATATTGCCGTTTTTCAGCAGTATTTTTCTTTGCAAATTCTTTGTTATTATTAGTAGATTTTTCACGATTTTTTTAAAGTATTATTTGTTCAGAATATAGATAAATCATCCGTCGTAATATTTAATAAATCGTTTGAGAATTACCTATCGGAGAGTTTTGTTTAGTATAATCACAGCCAAGATTCAAAATACCCCTCTCGCAGCATCCTGCATAACATAGCGAATTTCCATTTACAAAAGTACGTTTTTCTCGGAAACTAGTTGATATAGAGTAATTGTAAATAAAAAAGACCTTCTTTATGTGATTTTTCCGCCTCATTCCACCAAATTTTTTACACGAAAAATTTCATTTCACGAAAACAATTTGGCGGAATGAGGCGGAAAAATCACATAAAGAAGGTCTTTTTTATTTACAATTACTCTATCAACTAGTCCCCGAGAAAAACGTACTTTTGTAAATGGAAATTCGCTATGTTATGCAGGATGCTGCGACAGGGGTATTTGTTTTTTTTGCTCGATTCAAGGTATCGAAAAGGAACACTATGTTGTCGCGAACCTTCTATGTCGCTGACTAAGACCTTTTTAATTAATTAGGTACCTATAGGAATTTGTTGCTCGTATGATTTAAATGCCAAATGAATGTTCAGAGTCTATGCTACTAAAATACGTCACAATTTGAATTTGATGCTCGTTTTAAAGTATCAAAAATAGACACCAGGTTGTCGAGAACTAATTATAACATTTGGTGTAAATTACGCAATTTTTTCAAAATGTTTTTTTATTTTTTTATTTTTATTATGCTAGAGTAACAAAATAGCAACAAATTCTAGTCTAAATATTTTTTTTATATTTGATGTTTTTGTTACGGAGGGGAGGTCCAGCTTATATTAAGCTACAACCCCCTCCTCCCCCAAATTTAAATGCGAATTCCTGCTAAACGAAAAGAGCAATAAAATCCAAACTACGACAATGAATTAGCACAAAATTAATTAATAGGTGCGATATCATTTAATGCTGGTGGAGGTTCCAGCTTAAGATACGTTTAATTTGAATTATAGAATATACCATTCTCATCTTTCGTTCCTTCCTTTTTCTGATTATCATTTCCCTGTTCGCTGTCGGTTCTCCGTTCCCAGTTTGCTGTTGACTCTGGATCAGTTCCAGTTTCCCTCCCTTCTTCAACCTGACGTTGACCACACTGAATTTCCTGTTCCATTTCGACCGAATTTTCTAAAATAATTTAAAACATGAACACCTATATGATTCACTTTTAAATTTAAATAATAATTAAAAAAGAATTAGAAAAAAGTTTAAAAAAAATTCTATAAATGAAATAATTTTTCTATTTTAACGCAGGCGAAACGCTCAACTGATCAGGGCTGGGAACTATTTAAAACGATTTCGTTTTAAATATGTATTTAAAATACAAAATAGCATTTTGCATTTTCTATTTTAAATAAGTTCGGTCAAACCATTTTCCATTTTGTATTTAAAATGGAAATTTGAATCCATTTTGCATTTAATAAATGAAAATACACTCAAATTTATATGCATGACACTTATGACTCATATTAATCATAGAACTCGAATTAAACGCAGTCTAACAAATTGTGTTAAATGTAGGTCGATTCAATTGGCTCAAATTTTTTATAATTCGAGTTTCAATGTCACTTGAGTAAAATTTGTCACTAGAGCTGCTGGTTCTTTCAACTCAAGTCAGACTTTTCTGACTCAAGTTGTGCGCTATGTTCAGCAAAACCATTTTCTATTTTATATTTTAAATGCATTTTTGGAAACCATTTTCCATTTTCTATTTTTAATGATTACTATTGATGATATTTTTCCCAACCCTGCAACTGATACATCATTTTGGCAATTAATACACTTTACATCCAATGGTTGCCGCAATAAAAGTTGGGTAAGATTTTTTGCAATTCCGAGACTAAAAGACATAACAGGGAGTAAAATGCCACTTTTAGTCCCAAGGGATTAAAAAATTTACTTCTTATTGTGAGGAACTAAATCACGTATTTTAGTCCCGAGTTTGCAAAAACAGTTAGGTATATATTGTACAATTCTATTGATTTATCTAAAGTATACTTAATAGAATATTACTATAAATTTTTCAAAATTTTAATTATCCCGAATTGTAAAAAAATAGTATATATTATATATAAAAAAAAAACTACGAATTTTAACAATTATTTTCAAATTTAAAAACTTAATATTTCTAAAGAAATAATATTTTCTTTAAATTTTTGATTGTTTATCCATAATAATTTTTTTTTTTTTTTTTTTTTTTTTAATGGAAAAGAAATTTTTATTTACTTTTTTACAAACAAAAAGCAAAATCCAAATTTTTTCTTTGCAAATTATTAAATATTTAAGTAGTACCCATTTTTATAACAATTAAAAAAATTTATTATATACTTACGACTTTCAATATTTTCTGTAGCCATTTTTTCTTGATTTTTATTCTTTTTTTTTCACTGTGACCACTGTACACTGATAACACCGATAATAAAATGAATATTTTTGTAAAACTTTTTCAAATAATATTCCCTCCAAATATTTGAACATATGGCGAACATGTGAAGGTTTTCGGAAATTTGAAAAAATCATATGTACAACAAAACCGAAGTAATAGAGTTCCTATAATAAATAGAGTCGTGACATGTGTGCTGAACTCTGATTGATTCCGACATTTTCTGTCCACAATTTGTGTAAAATACATTTTTAATTGTTCATTAATTCGTAACTTATTAACAATAATTATGCACTCAAAAACATTTACTCGAATATGTGATAATTAATTTTGAAGCTTCCCGCTCTGTTTTGAACAGAAAATGGATGATATGTCACGACTCTATTTATTATAGGGACTCTAAGAAGTAAACGAATCTACTACCACCTATTTTTGAGTTATGAATGTAGATTCAACTAACGGAACTTGAACCGTTACAAACCAGAGGACTCTGATTCAAAAAAATTAATACACGGTAAATATTTTTTCATGGTTTTTCGCGGTATAAATACTTCTCAAGTACAGCCACATTCAAAGATTATGGCACCAAAACAATCAGTCACCAAATTGGAAATTGTTATTTTAATATCTAATACATGTTCAACGTTTGCGTAAAATAGATTGGAAATGAATTAAGTATTTAACATACATCATTTGGTTTAAGCTAGAAAGAATAATTATATTAAAACTTTTTAATTGTTCATTCTCATAACTTATTAGCAATAATTATGTACTCAAACATGTAATAATTAATTTTAAAGTTTTTCGCTCTTTCGTTTTTGACGGAAAATGGCTGACATATCATGACTATTTGGTATAGAGACTCTATAGGTGAATCAAGATAATTAAAGTACCATTTGCTTTGTTAATACCGTAAAATATATCCAATCGAAACATAAGGATGTGAATAAGGTCAAAACTTGATTTAAAAACCACTAGACGTGACAGTGAACTTATATATTTCTTAAACAGTAGAATAACTATTTATTTGAGTAGCAATAGTAAATAAGCTTGAAGTTGAAAGAAAAATATGAATAAGTCAATTTAGGGTGACATCTTCAAACAGTGTTATTTTTTGTTTCTTAAAACTTTAACTAGAAATAATTTATTTTGGTATTATTCTGAATACAGTATTGTTTAATCGAATTTTTAGTATGTATATATATATATATATATATATATATATATATATATATATATATATATATATATATATATATATATATATATATATATATATATATATATATATACTTTACATACATAAATGCCATTTTCGACTTCTAGGAACCTTAATACAAATTTCTGTCATAGTCCCGGGTTCAAGTGGCACCATAACAGTGGGTCTAATAATTGAATTTTCAATTCTGGAAATTCGCTAAAAAAATATTTAGAAACAAATACATTCTGACCGACTGACAGTGTTTTTTTTCCATTGACTTATTAACTGCAATCTAATTTGAAGCTCTAATTTCACAAACGGCGATTTTTGGTAAAATATTTGATGTTTTGGACATCGGAAGTGTTTGGCTAAAGAACTCATTCAAGAGTTCGAGACTTTCAACTTTTTCGCCAAAATTTGTAAAAATGAAATGTTTCGTGAAAAATGTTGTTCGAACACAGACACACATTTTGGTCAGCCCTACAGATAGTCTCCAGTCATACTTTCATCACCTCTCTCGATCTCAGTTTACCATAAAGTAGAAATTACAGATTTTTGTTATTTTTTCAATAACCAAGGATATTTTCAAAAAATTTTTAATTACTATAATAAAGTGGAAATGTTTACGTAAGTTTTTATTTAATATATTTAAAGAATAGGTACTCGTAAAAGATATACAAAATAATTACAATGCGAAGTCTTAATTCATGCCTATTGATGCCAATTTACGGTAAATACTTACTGTACAACAAAATTGTATATAATATATAATACCAATACATATTTATACTCCAAGCTATTGGCTATCACCACTGCATTGCTATACTATATCGCAATTGTTTACCACGTTGTGTCGTTTAGATTGTGACGAACATCACAGTTTACACGGTACAACGGTAACCGGCTGAATAACATATAGTGAATTTGGTAATTTTTTTAAAAGTTATTTTTCTCGAAAATTTGTTAACGTAGGAAACTGGTTTAAAAACTTATCTGACTTCACTTTTTCGGTAGTTTGGAATGGTGTAAAAGAAATTTGCAAATATTTTTGAATAAATGGAAATTTTGGCAAAAAACTAATTTTTTACAAGAACAAAAACCATGTTCCTGGCATCCGACGTGTCTGGCTGAAGAACTCATCCAAGATTTTTGGATTTCCAACGTTCTCACCAAATTTCGTAAACCTAGGACATTTCGTTCGAGAGTTATCCTGCGGACATATATATATATATATATATATATATATATAAATACATATATATATATATAAATACATATATATATATATATATATATAAATACATATATATATATATATATATATATATATATATATATATATATATATATATATATATATATATATATATATATATGTATAAATTTGAGTGAATATTATTTTCGGTTCCTAGGGACCTCAAAACAAATTTCTGCCATGGTCCCGGGTTCAAGTCGCGTCATGACAGTGTCTGTAATAGCTGAATTCCATTCTGGAAATTCACTAATAAAGTATTTTAGAACACTATTTTTATACAAAAGTATAAAGTGTGTTTGTGAAAAATAAAGTAGAATACTTTATAATAAAGTATGGTTGGTAGTCCTACTCAAAACGTATATTTCTGCTAAAAACCTGACATCGAATTTTTCCGCGATCAGATAAAGTGATCTATAGATACGTCATGTATAAGGCCAAAAAAAAAAAATAATACAATTTTTAACATTTTCTTTTCTTTTGACCAGTATTCTGTTTTCGCGTTTACAATACCAATTAATTGAGATATTGCAAACGCCAAGAATTATTAATTCTTTTATATATGCACGATGGCTTGCACATAAAAAATCAAAATTAATGTTACTTTTAATAATATTTTCCTTTATTTGCTTAAAAATGTATGGCATACAGCGAATTTCTGTCAGCATTTGCTCAACAATACTGGCTATTATTGTAACAACAAAAGTTAAATTTTTTGATGGATAAATGAGACGTTTTTTATCATTAAATTCTTCCATTTTAATAAAAAAAATGTTGTGCTTCATATCCACTTTCACATTTTAATGCTTTAGTGCAATAACTGCATTGAAGGTTTCTTAATATTCTTAAGCCAATAAATTCAGCTACCTATGCCACCGACAAAATTTAGAAATGCTGACCGCAAATTTAGAAAATGTTGCAAATATATTCATTAAAATATTATTATCGTGACACATCACTTCTGGATAATCTGTAGAATTCGTGGACGTAGAAGGACCAGATTTATTTTCAACCGTACAGGGATTAACTACACGTTCTTTCAAAGAATTTAGAAAAAGTGATCGAAAATCACCCATAAACGGTAAGTTATCTGGTTCACAATTTGTATTGTGTACTGTATTCTTTTTTATATTATTAATAACACAATTTTTAAAAACAAAGATAAATTGATTTGCTGTAGAATGATCATTACATCCACAAGTAGAGCGTATAGTCCCAAAAAAATTTTCTAATGGGTCTTGGTTGAAAGATCCTGTTCGAAGATATCGGAATTCTAAACTACTTAAATAATCCCATACTCCTCTAACGGCTTCAAGCGTAATTATCTAACCATTTTGTGATGGTGGACGTTTAGATTGGCGGCCTGCTTTTAAAAAATGTTCCCACGCATTAATGTTATAAATTTTCCCAAAAATTTATATGTTTGGTGTTTCTTGTTAAGCGGCGTTTTAACTCTTTCCCATTTTTTGGGAAAGCTGTGTTTCGTTTAAACTTTCATAAAAGCAATCAATTTCTCAGCAAAGTTGCTGTAGCTAGCGCAGTTTTGTCCAAAATTCCTCTATGAACCGCTGCTGATATACCTGCAGAAACCGAATGACTAAAAAAGTGTGCAGTTAAAGAAACTTTCATTTTCTGTAAGCCTGAAGCAAAATGGGTATCTGTTAATTTTGGCAATTGCCGATAAAGTGGTAATTCTTTATCAGTTTCGTAAACTTTCTGTATATGATTCCACTTTGCCAATATACATCATGATTAGATAGGAAATTTCTAGTACATTTCAGCAGATGAGGTGGATCGAACACCGTGTATATTATTCGACCATCAGGTACAAAAAAGTAATCATTTTTATCTAATTTAAAGGATTCTAACGCCTTTACATCGCAAACTGTTGCTAAAACTGTGAGATCAGCTTCTTCCACTGCCTGTACTATTTCAATAATCATTTGAGAAAGATCATTAGAATTTATAGTATATTCCGACAAAAATAAAAAGCTATTAGTTGTTTCCAATCTGGACGTAAACACTGTGCCGTGAAAACCATAACAGTATTAGCATAAATATTTTCTTTGAAACCATTACCATGGTCAACAGATCCAATAAATGTGTCGTCCTTTCGATCATAAAATAATCCTTCTTTGATTGACATTTTGTCAAACATTAAAGTGCAAATGTTATCTCCTTTTTCCATTTCAGTTACTTTGTCTTTTATAGATTGCATAATTCTTTTATTTATACCGGATTTTAAGGACAATAAACTTAAAACGTTTTTTAAAGATTTTATAGATGGTAATGTAAAAAATTTTTTTAATAGCTTATAGCCTTTCGGACTTGATTTCCAGAGAGAAACACAATAATTTTTCTTCATATGTCCACCTATGTCCTTTAACTGCAACATCTCTCATACGAAGCTGAAAAATAAATAAAAATGTAAATGGGGAGCTATCTATTAGTACAAATTTTTCGTCGTCAAATCCTTAATTATCTTAAATTATTTGAAATGCCAAAACAAGTTAGTTAAAAAATTAAAATATCTAACAGATCGTATCTATTTTGTACTGTATTCTAGATCGCCGATAAATAATAAGTATCCGGACAAGAGGCCGGTCCCTCCCCCGTACATCATTATTCAAGTTATCTTACGTTTGGATAGTATAAGATTTGGAATATTTTATTTAAAAAAACTGATAAACTTTTTAATTGATCAAACTGTTTGTTGTATAATACCAATGTTATTTATGATAATACTAACGATTTACATTGTTGGCAGTTGAATCATTCATTAACGGTGTCAATTTCTCTACCCGAGAATAGTCGGAAACTACACCGGACCAAGTGATAGTGATCAAAATTAAAAATAATATATTTTGTAAAAAAACAAAACGTACTTGCGAAGAAAGAATTTTAGCAGCAGGAAATATTCCATTAAAAATTTCGTCAATGTCAGAAGAGCAATCCTTAAATATGTTTTTTAGTTTTCTTCCCCTGTTTTTCCGCAACTTCTTTAATTTGGTAAAATATCGTTTTTTATTTTTAAACGAATTTATGTAGTAGAAGGTCTTCCTTTTTTAACACTTATTAAAGATGACGATGGTTTCTGAAAAGAAAAGTACTCAAATAATTACTAATTGAAAGTTACTGTAATAAGTTCAAAGCATAGGCGGATCCAGGGGGTTCTGGGGGCTGCAGCCCCCCTGACCTACAATAGGTAACTTTTTTTAGTTAAACATACAATTCAGAACACACAATTTCTCAGAATTCCTCCTGGGATTAGAGACAACCCTCCCTGCTTTCAACTGGCTGGATCCACCCTTAGTTCAAAGTATGCTCGTTTTTAAGCAATGTGCTTGCAAGTGGTTAGCGAGTAGCGTTGTTTTGAATAGTTCCAAACTCTAATGTCGTGGAAATGAACTCAACATAAGTACATTGGGCCTCTTCGTACAACAAAGCGGTTTGCAAGGGACTTTATTTCTGTTTATACTGACATCTGTTGGCTACGTTTCAATGTAACATCTGGTTGATAATAGGATTTATTCAAAAATAGTTTTATAAAACTAGGTAAAAAAAATGTAGCTACGCGACGTTGGCGTCGCGAAAAAGAATACATTGGGATTGGAGTACATACATATGTATATTGTACACGTAAAATCGTAAATATAGAAAAATCGGCGTAATTAATTAACTATGAATTCGCAAATGATATGACTATTTTAATGTTCTTCCCAAACTATTTACTATCAAAAAACATGAAATAAAATATTTTTTATTTTCATGGTCTGCTAACTATATGCTAAAAAAGACTAATTAATTACTCACTAATGCTCTAAATAAAAAGATTATATTCCTAAATTTTCCCAAATGATTCCCAGTCGAATAAAACTATTTCCAGTTAAAAATAAATTTTTGATCTGCTAACTATCTAGCAGTGTCCGTCACAGTGTTGCCAGTTGGGGCTATTTTTCTTACCCAGCGGTGCTGATATTTCACTCCTTGGCTACTAGTAGCCAACTAGGCTATTTTTTGTCTATTAAAATATTAATTTTATGTTTATATTTTGTGTAGAAAAATAAAGTTTGACAACAAACAACCCAATACATATAAACAATTGATAAGCGTGTGACAACAACATCTTATAGTGTAGTGTATCCTTTTTATCTCTGGCACAAAGTTAGCATTCCTTTAACAAACATATTTTGTCATTTATTAGATAAAGACCAAATATAGCATTGGAATTCAAGTGACTGCTACCACCTTTTTCTGTAATGACAATTTAACTTTTTAAACGATTTTTTGAGTTGTCTATCCGTCTCTATGGTGTATTGGAATAAAACCGTTAATGTTAAACCGATTAACCGACATTTTTTTGTGAGTTTATGCTAACAATAAGAGCTAAAGCTACTCGTTTACTTTCAATTTAATTATTAATTAGACTTGTTTGTTATATATTTTGCATTCTTATCAAATTAAAATGGGTATTAATAAGCTCTACCGAGTTGAGTGGGAAAACGAGGAAATGTTTAAAGGTACGTCCCGCCTTAACTTTAACCGCCTTAAAATACACGATCGTGCAAAAAAATAATGTACCATATGAATCTAAAAAGAACTTATTAAAAATAAAGTAAGTGCAAAAAAACACGTTTTTAAAAGTAACTTTACTTAAAAAAAAAATAATACATTTCTATTGTCCTTGAAATAAAATTAATTTATTGTATTCTGGCGTCTACTGTCTTTAAAATTAATTAATTTGGAAAAATAATGGAGTCTTATGTCTACATGAAATACCTAAATAAGAAAATTAACAAAAATTTTATTATTATATCAAAGCCAACCTGGTTAATTCGTATGACGCTATACGTAACGCAAGCAACTTGTAGTTGTGTGTGTGCATATATGAGTGTACATACCCACTACACAATCATGGCTGCCAGGCACCTGACAAACGAGAAATAAATTTAATATATTTACTTACATAAAGAAAGATATGCCTTTATTTTGCGTAAATTGTTTTCCACTGTAATTTTCACAACTAGCTACGACACACTTCATATTTTTCTGTACTTGAATTTCACAAATTAATTTGAAAAAAAAATTACACACGTTCTGATGTGTACACTGTGGTAGCTACTAAGTGAATGACAACAAAGTTCTGCAAAATACCCAGATTACACCGAGTATAATTCGACAGTGGCCGTTGTTTTCGGTGTTGTTCTTCGGATAAAAAAAGTCTTTCCTTTTGCGCCTGTTCTTTTTGGTGTTCTTCCGGTCCAGCTTGGTGTGACGCTACGTGATTTGTGAAGTTGCGAAATAGGTAACGTAGATTTTGTTTAACTATTGTGTGAGTGATAATTTTACAAGTTACCAATAGATGTTGTGGTATACACTCCACATCACTCCCCTCCCAGCAACTTACGTATCACTATCTGTTGCGAAATGTACTTTCCTTTTAGAAGCTGGTCCTTGGTAAGTTTTCAATTGAGCTGGTTTTTGAGTTGAATCCGACGTTGAGGTGTCTGGTTGGTTTTCGTCATTGGTTTCGTGTTCGAAGAAAGCAGGTTTTAGTCTTTCCATTGAAATTTCGGTATCTACTCTGCGTATTTTAATTTTGAAAGCTCGATCTGAAATACGTTCAGTTACTTCGTAAGGGCCTTGGTATGGTTGTTGGAGCGGTTTTTTTACGGCGTCGACTCGAACGAAGACATGAGAGCTTGTAAAAAGGTCTTTGTGTTTAAAAGTTGTTTTCCGTCCGTGATGCGCGGTTGGTGTGGGTCGTAGCGACTGCATATGTTGTCGAAATTTCTCGACGAAAATTTGTGGGTCCGGTGGTGCTTCTTCATTAGAAAATAATTCACCAGGCAGTCGAAGAGTGGTGCCATAAACCATTTCTGCTGCCGTTGCTTTAAAGTCTTCTTTAAAACTGGTTCGAAGTCCCAATAAAACGGTAGGTAAAATTTCGACCCAATTCGATGAATTTTGGCACATGATAGCGGCTTTTAAGGACCGATGCCATCTTTCTATTAACCCATTAGAAGTTGGTGGTATACCGTGGTTCTTATGCGTTGGCATCCCAATAGGTTTTTCCACGCAGTGAATAATTGGGATTGTAAACCCCTGTCGGTGATAATTTTTGCTGGAGTTCCAAATCTCGAGACCCATGTCGAATAAAAGTTTGTTACGACGGTCTCTGCCGTTATATCCTTTATCGGAATGACTTCGGGCCATCGTGTGAAACTGTCGATAATTGTTAGACAGTATCTGAAACCTTGTAGGACGGGTAATGGACCAACTATATAGAGATGTATTTGAGAAAATCTTGAATTTGGAATGGCTATGTGCATAGGTGCATTTTTCGTATGTCGATTCACCTTACTCTTCTGGCGTGCGATGCATGTTCGTACCCATTCTGAAATATTTTTATTCATGCTTGGCCAGACATATCGCTGCTGGATCATCTTACGTGTTGCTCGAATACCTGGGTGTGATAGGTTGTGAATATATTCGAATATTAGCTTTCGTAGCGGTGACGGAATGTATGGTCTGATATTTTTGTTTGCGGTGTCGCAGTATATCGTGCTGTCGGAATTATCTATGTGTAGCTTTTGTAGTTGGAGTGCTGTCGTTCGTGTTAGTAAATTATTCAGTTCCGGATCTGTGTTCTGAGCATTGGCGAGCTCGGTGACGCTGACAACTGTTGGTGTATTGACAGCATTAATTCTTGAAAACGCGTCGGCGATGATGTTGTTAACCCCGTTGATGTGTACTATGTTGGCTGAAAGTTGGCTGACATAATCCAATTGTCTAAGTTGTCTGGGACTTGCTTTGTCTGATTTTTGTTTAAAAGCAAATGTTATTGTTTTATGATCGGTTCTGATGACTAAATTTCTGCCTTCGACCATAAATCTGAAGAATTTTATACTCTGGTATATTGCCGAAAGCTCGCGGTCGTAAATACTGTATCGTCGCTGTGTTTCGCTTAACTTTGAATAAAATGCGAATGGTTCCCATTGTCCGTTATTCAGCTGTTCCAACACAGCACCCACAGAAGTATCCGAAGCATCAGTGTGGAGTGACAGCACTGCGTTTGGAAGCGGGTGCGACAACAAGGCGGCGTTTGCTAGTTGTTCTTTGCATTTTTGAAACGTCAATTTGGTTTCTGTCGACCACCTAATTGGACTTTATCTTTTTTTTTGGTTCCGTGCAACAGCGCGTGTAGTGGGGCTTGTATTTCGGCGGCGTTTTTAATGAAGCGACGATAAAAATTTATTACGCCCAGGAAGCGTCGAAGTTCAGTTATGTTGTTGGGTATTTTGTATTCTTGGATAGCGGCAACTCGTTCGGGAATTGGTCGGGTACCGTTTTTATTGATCAAGTTATCCCAGAAATTCGATTTTGTTCTTGCCGAATTCGCACTTGGATACGTTGATAGTCAGCCCAAATTTTTGCAGTCTTTCCAATACTTGTTTTAGGTGATTTTTATGTTCATCTGGGTTTTTTTATGCGATAAGAATATCGTCGATATAACAAGAATTGAAATCCAAACCTCATAACACCATATCTATGAAACGTTGAAAAGTCTGAGCTGCATTGCATAATCCTAACATCATGACTGTAAATTCGAATAGTCCGAATGGTGTTATGACGGCTGTTTTTGGTTGGTCTTCTGGCGCTACCGGAATTTGGTGGTATGCGCGGAACAAATCCAGCTTTGTAAAGATGGTGCATCCGCTGAGTTTGTGGGTGAAATCCTGGATGTGGACTATTGGATATTTGTCCGGCGTCGTGATCGCGCTTAAACGGTGATAATCTCCACAAGGTCTGAACTAGCCAGTTTTTTTACTAACTAGGTGTAGTGGACTTCCTCACGGGCTCTCGGAGGGTCGGCAAATGCCTTGTTGTAACATAAATTCAAATTCGGCTTTCGCTGCTTTAAGTTTTTCGGGAGGCAAACGACGTGGACGCTCGACGATTGGTGGACCGGTGGTTACTATGTGGTGCACGATGTTATGTTGTTGCTTTGACTTCCAATTTAAAGTTTTCTTCTATCTCTTATAGTTTTCGAGATATCTTAAGAAATTCGATTTGAATCCCCAACTTTAGGGGCTGGTTTCACCCCGTAAACGTGGAAGATGGCCGATAAAAAAATACGGGTCCCTTATTTTTGCCTATTCTACATACCAGCCAAGTTTCATCAAAATCCCGAATTTCACTCTGGGTGCATCTCCTTGTCAGGCGTCTCCACCATAACAGCTTCAACCAATACCTACAGCACCATTTTAAAAGATTACGTAGACGTGATCGTTGGTGATGGTGGCCGTCACGTGGCCGTGCTGTCCCATACATATGTATGATACTACACGCGTGTATATGACTCCGTGTGGGGATGTAACAATGCTAACAACAATCAAATCAATTGACTTGTGACTGACCTACACTCAGTGAGTGCCACTGAGAAAGTGACTACTAGGTAGCCTAAGGTACACAAAAATGCACACTGCAGATTTCATGATAGAGATAGTTGCTGTATCTCTGTATTCTGTGATAAGCACTCACTACTTTTTAAAATAATTACCCAGAGTTACCCCACTGCCGTCTATACCCAGGACCTGTGTACCCACTTCCTAAGAAAAACTCTTGTAATTTCTCTCTTCTATGTATATATTATGTATTGTACTCCCTGGTATGCCAGACGAATACATAAATTGTACCTTGGTTTTTTAGTTCAGTGTGACGATAACAATTCTCAAAGAAAATTTTTTAAAACGTAAAAAAATATTTGATTAACAATATTAAATTGAATTCTAAGCTAAATTATGGTTTTGGTTTAGATACGTACATTAAATATCAAAATTAAAGAATTTATTTAAATTTTACATCTAATTGCGTATCGTTGAAAGTTAAAGAATAAACGGTTCAGCGAATCTCAAATTTTAAAAGGGCGAATAGGGGAGACTGGGTACACTTGATCCCAGTTTTAGTTTCTTCAAAAAATCTAAAGTAAATAATGCAATATTATAGTAATTAAATAAGTATTATAAAACCGGTTTAATATAGTTGCTTTTAGACATAGAATATGGCAGTTTAACCACAACACTTTTGAATAATACAGTAAAGAAAAAAAATTATCCCAAGGATCATATGTCCCCTATTCTGGGAGATTTGATCCCAGTCCAAGGGAGACTTGATTCCAGGGGATCAACTCACCCCTAAATTTAAAGGAAGAGTAGAAATAGATACTTCCAAATTAATAAATACGTAGTATCAGTAAGTACGTCTTTATAAATCAACTTATTTATATTTCTTAGTAAACATAATTTCTATTCTTTGGTTTATTTATAAAAAATATAATATTTAATAACTTTTTGTTTAATAATAACTTTTATATTCTTAAGAAACAAATGTTTTTTAGTCGGTACTTAAAATTAAAGGATTTGTTTTCTGGAAATATACTTCCCTGCATAGCATTTTCTTCAAAAGGTCTATCAGTAACATATGATGACATAAATTCATCTTCAGTGAATATCTCCGAGTTAAATGGGTAAATTCCAGTAACTCGAAATCCACTTTGAATGTTTTGTGGAGTGAATGATCGAAGAAAACCATAACCGAAGCATTCTGCTATGTCATATAGTTATGATTTTTCCAGGATGTTGAACCATCCAGTGATCACATGCAGAATTATAGTAAACTTTCAAGGGTCCGTAAACTGTTCGGTCTAACGGTTGAAGCTTATGCGAAGTGTGTGGAGGGATTGTTAAAAGATGTATTCCGTTATTTTTGGCAAAGTTCAAGGATGAGATCGATACGTGACTATCGTGGTTGTCCATGGTTACGAGACGGGGGGACTTCACGGAACATTTAGTGTATTTTTGGAAATGATGCAGGAACTTTAGAAAAGGACAGTGGGCAAAATTGCCCTCCAGCGCCCACTGGTGAGATATGTATTTTCTGAAAGCCCCTTCCTAGTAGGTCACAAATATACCCATCTTAGGTATGGGGACCCTGGCCTTCAAAAGTTCTGACGTGCAGTAGGTTTTGCATACTCCACGTGACCATTTCTTAAGGAAACGACATGTGTTGACCTGCAGCGGGCATTAGAGTCCCCTTCGGGAGGGGTGCACTTCGGACTACCTTATTTCGGCAATCTACCAAGGGGTCTGCCAGAAATCGCCACCGGTAAGACTCCCAAACTTCTCTTCGGATACTCCCAATGTACAGGTTTGAAGCCGCTCGGTAGGTTTTCTGCCACATGCCATGGGAAAAAACGAGGTTAAGCGACTTGCCACGAAAGTGGTTTTACACAGTGATAGCTCGGCTCACGACGTCTCATAACCTATTTGTACCTATACAGAGTATCCCGTTTGGCTATGGCCACGTGCATACATTTTTTGTACATTTGACGCCCTATAACTTTTGAAGGCCGGGTTCTCCATGACCGCCCTCATTGACAAAGTTGGACTACTTGACCAGGGCTATCGATCGACACCGGTCTCAACCTTGGGTGCTGGGGGCAGCTCCCCATATAGTTTTGCCCATTGTCCTTTATTGAATTCATGAATACATTGCTGAAATTAAAATTTGTTAAAAATTATGAAAATTTTGAAGATTACGTGAAAATTACATTAATACCAAGTCAATTTTTAGAATGAATTGATCTTCCAAATATGAATTACTGATAACATAAGAGGAACAATATTGTTTTTACAATGTTATGTAATATTGTTTCTTCTTTGGAGTATTGTTCCACCAATATTAGGTTATAAATTGAAAGACTACCACATTTGTTTTAAAAATATATAATATATATTTCTCAAGGATTTTGTTGTTCGATTCACTGTTGTGAATTATTGTCATTGTTATATATATTTTAGTAGTAAATGAGTTAAAAATATGAAATGATGATTTGTTTGAGATATTTGTTTCCGTAATATTATGTAATAATTGAGATTGTGTAGATATATCTATGAATTATACATTATGTTTAACAATAAAATTAGTTTGTTGTACGTTCGTGTGTCATCTTTGGTTAAAATATATAAAATTATTTAGATGGAGGATTTCTGAATGGTTAAAATTGTGCGAGATGGATACATTGGTCGATAATAATTATTATGTTTGGTTTGATCTATGAATATGTAAGGTTCATTATATAATTTTTTTGAATAAAACTTTGTAAAAATATGAATTTTGTTTATAAAATATTGTTCGATTTATGTTCCCATTGTTTCCACAAGTTAATACGTTATTTTACATTACATGATTACTGTTTGGTGGTTAAAATGATTATGGATATTGTATTATACTTTAACATTGGATGGAAGTACTGAAATTATTGTCTGCTCTGAATATAGTGTATATATTCAGACACACACGCACACATTGTAAAAACATTTATACATTACATCATCTGACATCATCCCATAAAACAACAAAGAATCGAAGAGAACTATTCTTTTTCGTTCGTGTTCGCTCGTGAATGAATCCCAAAAAAAACAATATGGTTCGTACTCGCGAACGAATATTTTTTTTATAAATATAATAATAATCTTTATTGACATGCCAAAGCT
The DNA here is from genome assembly GCA_035578155.1 of Brachynemurus nebulosus. Lineage (NCBI taxonomy): Eukaryota > Metazoa > Arthropoda > Insecta > Neuroptera > Myrmeleontidae > Brachynemurus > Brachynemurus nebulosus. The sequence continues at coordinate 18,039,055 of JAPWDM010000007.1, read as the reverse complement.
TATCAATTACATAACATGGTATACATAATTCTATAAAAATAGATAATATTCTGGGCGCACACAAAAAGATAATTACATGTACAAGTAATCGAATATTTTAACATTCTGAAATAATAGTATTTATGTTAAACAATTAAACGTGCTACAAGTGATATCCCTATTCTGCTTCTTCACATAATACACACATCCTAACCCCATTTATTTTGCTTTCATTTTCCCAAACATAACATCCCAACTTAAAAATCGCAAAAACTCTTCTTTCATCTCTGTTAGCAATCGACAAATATGAAGCGCCATTATCGTAATGACCAAACTGATTAAATATTTCTAATGTGGACATATTATCTATTCTATGGAACATCAGTTTTCTAGCCTCTTTTTTTAATTTCTCTTTAATTATGGCCTCCTTTCCGTCAAAACTTATACCTTCATCTTCCATTACTCCGTTATCTATATCAAACTCATTCATTAATTTATATATTTTATCCTTCATGCAAGGTTGATTGCCTCTGAAGTGGTTTACAATTGCTGACCCGCCAGTAATACGGTAATGCCTGTTGCCTTAAGTAAACTTTAAATGGCAAGACTTCAATCTCTATCAACGTGGCGTCATTTGAAGCAGATTTGGCTACACCCAGTATTTCTTTATAAATGTCATTTACAAATGCATATATTTTACTGTCTATTCTGTCAGCTCGCCAAATTTGGGCACCGTAAGCTAATATAGGATAGATCAAGGTTTTCACTAGTTTTTTTGCGCCATATTTATTCCCAAATATCTAAAGCTATTCACTAATTCTATCTTCTTTCCGTCTATACTTCAATCTTCTTTACTACTTACATTGGGCCTATTCGTACCGCACCAAGTCAAAGTGTCTTGCTCTTACTTTTAAGAACATTACACTTGTTTTGAAGAACTTTTGTCTTACTTTGGAGATATTTGTATGTTCCTGTCTCACTTTGATACGATGATTGTAGCATACATAGTTTATAGTCAGCAATAGCGTTCGGTATACATCGTACATATCCTTCACCCTTCTCTCAAGAACACGGAAAGTGAGACAGGAACATACAAATATCTCCAAAGTAAGACAAAAGTTCTTCAAAACAAGTGTAATGTTCTTAAAAGTAAGAGCAAGACACTTTGACTTGGTGCGGTACGAATAGGCCCTTTGTTTCCTCTACCAATTACTAACATTTTAGTTTTTTCAACATTTACGCGTAATCCCCACTTATCACAGTTAGTGCTCTTTCCATTCCTCCAGTTGAATTTGACAACAAAACAACGTCATCAGCGTACATTAGTAATTTAACTTCTTTCTCACCAGTACAAGGACTTATGGTGTTTACTTGATCGAGGTGATTTGGCAGATCATTAATATATAATTAACAGAATTGCTGGGAGTTGGCAACCTTGTCTGAGTCCTTTATTAGTGTTAAATGTTTCAGATACCGAGTCCCTTTCCAGTTTTTATGCAGCATTTAGCTTCGACGTAGATTGATTTCAATATTGCAATCATCTTGTAAGACATTCCCATTTGATTGAGTTTATACCATAGACTACTCCTGTCCACCGAGTCAAATGCAAAGATCTATAAAACAGCAATACATTTTGTTTCGTTTCCGCTTCAGATTGATTTCTGTTAACGCTTTTAAAACAGTAATATTATCCACCACTTCATAGCCTCGTCGAAATCCTGCTTGTGATTCATGGATTATTTTATTTTCATCAGCTCATTCAGTGATTCTATTAGCCAACAGTTCAGTGTATATTTTACTAATATTAGGAAGCAAGGTAAGTCCTCGATAATTGTCGAGATCCAAAACATCACCTTTGCCTTTATACATACATATTGCAAACCACCCCTGTTGTCCAACTTTTAAGGAATGCCGTGTTTGAAAGTAGTTGACGGAATAATTCTGACAACATACTTATAAAACACTTTTCTTCACTGAGACATATTACGAACTCGTTTAGAAATCCATTAATCCCGGCAGCTCTTCTTTCTTTCAGAACCCCTATTACCGACCATATCTCTGCTGTTTCTATTTCTCTATCTAATAGCTCATCATATTCTGGCACCTGTCGATCTAAACTTTCTACTACATCGTCACATTCGTACAGCTTCTTATAATGTTCCAGCCACTCACACATAGGAATTGGATTGTCTATACCATTTTGATTGCGTTTTCTGATCTGATTCCACACTGATTTCATGTCACCTTTATTTAATGCTTCAGTAAGACTGACAATAAATTGAGTTTCCTTTTCTTTTTTTTTTTGAATTGGCAGATTTCTTTGTAATTTTTTTTAATCGTTAGGTACCTTTCAATATTAATATAGTTTTTTTCTTAATTGCCTTAATACTTTTTTACCTCTTTCTTTATTTTTGCACATTCCTCATCAAACCAATTATTCTATTTTTTTTTTTTTAGACATGGTCTTTCTAACAGATTTTTTGACTTCCATAGGACTGGCTATAAACTGTATCCACTTGTTAATTAAGTTGACAGCATTTTCTAATTGAGTACTTTAGATAAAGTGTATTATTCCAATTTTAAACATTTCCGAATCTCTAGAAAAATAATTCTTTTTCATTTCCTGTTCCCCTTCTTTCGTCCATCAATACTGTATAATATCCTTTTTTCTGCGATTTTGAGCTACTCCCTTGATTCTTGTCCCTGTTATTATATAAGTGAACTTCCAAAGGTGCATGCTGGGACTCGATTTCTAATCCCACTCTTATATCCAAACTTTCATACATTTCCCTTGTACAGAGAACGTAATCTATCACACTTTGACCATTTGTATTTAAAAATGTCCACTCTCCTAAACAATCTCCTTCTGTTCTCCCATTAGTTACTACTAATTGCACATTTACGCAGAATTCTAATAACCTTTTTTCATTAGTATTTACTACTTTATTATTACTTAGTCTTTTGTCTAATTATGCTTTCCTCTAATTGTGTTATTGTAGTAAATCCCCCCCCCCTCAAATCTATTAAATCTGAACTTTCTGTACCGATCCTAGCATTAAATTCCCCTCCCAATATAATTTCAGCAGTAGGGTATTTTTCACGCAGTGCCCATATCTCATCTGATTAACACTGAAAAAAAATTTTTATTTACGTACCTTAAATTTTCTGGATGTTGGTATACAACACCAATCAATATATCTTGTTTATAATTGTTCAGCAGAATCCAGAGAACTTCATCCAGTTTATTCTCTACAATTTTTATGTTTTTTTTTTTCAAATTAATTTTATAGTAAATGCAAACCCGACCTGGGAATCTCCCCTTCTCTGTTATTCTAATCCTATTTTTACTCACATAATTTAAATCTTTCGTATCCCATAAATTATTGTGTTCCCGATAAGCGTCGATTAAATTACTAATTTCTTCAATACTCCAGTTTTTCCGCTTTTCAGTCATTATTAAATATAGGACACAAAAATTGAATTACGCTAGAAAAAGTCATTAAAATATAGGTTAGCATATTTAAAATAACTAAAATAAATAATAAAAAACTGTTGAAATAAAAACGTATTCAATATATAAAAACCTGTGTGCAGAAAATACTTTATAGATATATTCTAAAAAAATAAACAGTCAAAATAGCTGTACAGGAGTATTTATTAACATTAGGTATATATTATGTCAAACACATCCTCTCTTTAATGCGAGACGCATATATATTTTTAATTTCAAATGTAATCGAGTGCCTGTGAAACATTATTAATCTATGCCGAACTTTTGTTCGTATTTAACATAATGAATTGGTCATACATGACAAAGTAAATCGAGTGTTCAAGTATCAGCTAAAGCTGGACATTAAGTGAACATATGAATATTGGTGTATGTATAAATACGAACAAAAGTCCGTCATACATTATGTTTCACAGGCACTTGATTACATTTGAAATTAAAAATATATCTGCGTCTCATTGGAATGGCACTCGAACAAGCGGTTGGTGGTCTAATTTGTAAGGCGCTTAGCTAGCAACCAAGAGATTTGCGTTCAAGTCCCAGCCGGTCCAGTTTCATAATTTTTCAGACACTATGTGAATTTTAAGTAAATATTCTAGCAATATTTATAACAACAAATATAAAATCAGTAAATATAGAAAAATTTTAAATTAAACCTTGTTTAACCGTCATATTGATCAACACTTTAACCATTTTTTTGGCTTCATTTTCATATACATTGAATATATACCTGTACTTCCTCTATCTTTTCAATACTCAGAGTTTGAAAATGATCGTACAATCAATGATTTATTAATATGTTGTATAACCAAATATATGGAAATATGGCTGACTAGTGGATAGGGCTGACTTTAAGCGACTTTACACCGTTTTGTGGGTGTCATGCAGAGATTTGTTTGGGTGATTAATATTCAGCAAGTTGAGCGTCTTCTTTCAAAAACTGTACTAATTCAAAAACGTCTGGATAACTTTTTCCGATGTTGCGATTTAAGCGATTGTGCTATCCTTCCAAAGCACGTTGTTCCTATGGCATAAATGTAGGCAGTTCCAAATTTTTCCTATATTTTCATTCTCCATTTACTAGATTACCAAATAGTCATTGAATTTTGTAATTTTTTCACAGTTTGGTGAATATTCCATAATAAATTCTAGACTATAATTCAGAATATGTGCTAAAAATGCCCATAAACGAATGTGACTTCGGACTTTCTTCTTTTTGTTAACCCACATTATTGCATCCATATGCATTGATTAAAACGGAAGTTACACCCAGTTATGATGGTGGATGGAAAAATGTTTCCTGTTAGAGTCAGGTGGGGTAATTGTAAACAATTTAAAAAAAAATAATACATTGCGTATTATAAAAAAAAAATTATTTTTGAAGTGGAAAAATACTGGTATAGTCAGTAACTGATCTTTGAATATTCAGTCATATATTGTATATTGAAATTTGAATAAATATAGGTACTAAAATGGTTAAAATTGACATTTACAATTACCCTACGCATTTAAAATTGACATTTACAGTTTTGGGGTAAACGTAAATAAGTATTTTCTTACATTTCCTTTGGTCATTGGCTTAGAAAATTTGGGCATTTGTAAACTATTTATCATAATATTTTTCAGCGTAGTAACATATTACTAGGAGTGTTTTTTTTTAGGTTTCGTTAAGCGGTCCACGATCTTCAGTGTTAATGTTTTACACTTAAAATTATATGTAAATTCGGGGAAAGGACATAATACGGTACTGACATTTAAGTGAGATATTGCAAGTTTTCTTTCGACTAAAACTTATAATTAAAGAAGGCGGTGAAATATGTTCTCAAGGATCGTATTGATTCAAATATTTCATTAAAAGATTGTTAGTGTATGGTCAGTGAGAGCAAACAGTGCAAGACATAAAAAATCACAGTCGTATTATTGTTAATCATATTTGTATTATTTAAAAAAGAAAATGTCTTCGATGCTAATTTAAGTACTTATAGGTATTTTTCTTTATTATAATGTAATTATTACTAGCTAATTATTATTAGCGTTGAATTTTTGTATATAAGCAATACATATTTTGTAATATGTATTTTGTATTTTGTGATCATGTATAAAACGTTTATACGTATATAAAATTTAACCATTTCATACGTAATCCAGTGATTCACAGTTTTGACCACACTTTGATAGAATATTTAAAAATTTGCTAGAAAATAATATTTAAAACTAAGTAGAGGTATTATTTCAGTTTTATTGCAAATACTCGCATTTTTTATTTAACACAAGATACATATTATATTAAGATATTATTTTACATAAGGAAAAAAAATTAATTTTAGGTTGATTTGATCAATTTTGTGACTTCATATGTTAATACTTTGTGTATCCTCCTTTGGCTTTTATTATTACTTGAATACGCTGAGGCATACTGTTGACTAAATTTTTACAAGTTTCAGATGGTATTTTACTCCATGCAACCTTCACTCTATCTCACAACTGATTTGTACTGGTATTTTATCCCGGCATATCGCTACTGCCCTTTTTAAAATGCTCCATAGGTGTTCCGTCGGATTTAGATCTGGAACTGCAGTGACCAATCTAAAACACGGATGCGGTGCTCATTTAGCCACTTTTAGGATATTTTTAAGTAGACTTATTTTGTGTCTATTTTTATTTCGAAATCTGTAGTCTTTCTAAGCCTTATTAAAGTTTTTTTCTATACAGACCTTCTGACTCAGTACTTAAACTAAAATAAAAATGTTGAAATTTTTAAGCAGCCATTTGTACCTCTCCACCAAGGGTAAAAGATATTGAAATTTTTGTTTTGTTTCGCGGTTAGTCTGAATTAAAGGTCTTAAAAAATTTAGAATTTTAAAAAAATTAGTTCTGAAATTAGTCCTTTAGATATATTGTAGTTTTTAAATTAAATTCGTATATTATTATTATATTTCTAAAGAAAAAAGGAAAAAATTTAAAACTTCTGATGTAAAAAACTTAAACAGATAGTAGAGAAAAACAAATTGAAAATAAATACCTACAAATTTTATTAAAAAGTTCCAATATTTAAATAATAAATAACAAAATGTAAAATTCATTAAGAAATATTTAAAAAATTGAACTGAACCAAAAGCAAACAAGCAGTTAATTAACTAACAACAAAAATATTTGAATTTTGTGTAACAATAAAATACATAAAATAAACTGTTGTTATGTGTACGTATATCGTTGATCGTACGTATACAGAATAACAAATGCATACGTTTAGACAAATTAATTTGTGTCTTCCTTAGGGGTGAATAGATATGATATTGCATTATTGTTTCAGTTTTTTTATTATTATTCAAAAAATACTGAATATAATTTGATAATTTTTATACCATTAGAAAGATTGCTACATTTTACACATAGATAAGAAAAAATTATTCTAAAATCTTTCTTAGTTTTTAAGTAATAAACTAATAATGATGTAAATAAATTGGAGAATATTACATGTCATGCAGATTGTGTGTGTAAATGTTTGAAATAGGCAGTATCTGTAACATATACACACAGAGCAAAGAGAAACATTAGTAAGATTGTCTTCCTTGCCGGTGAATTGATATGATATTACATTATTGTTTCAGTTTTTTTATTATTATTCAAAAAATACTGAATATAATTTGATAATTTTTATACTATTAGAAAGATTACTACATTTTACATATAAAAAAAAAAAAAAATTATTCCAAAATTTTTCCTAGTGTTTGAGTAATAATGATGTAAATAAATTGGAGAATATTACATACGTGCAGATTGTGTGTGTAAATGTTTGAAATAGGCAGTGTGTGTAACACATACACACAGAGCAAGGATAAACATTATTAAAATTGTCTTTTTGCGTTTAAATAGACTTGTATGAGTTGTATGGATGTAACCAGATGTAACCATACACAGAGGTTCACACTTATGTATCAGGTTATATGTATATTATATTATTGTATAATATGTTTTTGTAAACGCATATAATATATGTAATATATTGTACATATATTCATTTGTACATACGTTTTATTTGAAAATGTGAATTAGAAATGGCCAATATTATAAAAATTAGACAGTAATTTTAAATTTTATAAAATATTTTAAATTTTAGAAAATTTAATTTTTTTGGGGAGACACTGTCTCCCTTGTCTACTCCCACGGGTCGCCACTGGTTTTAAGTAAAGAATAGAAAGATTAATAAAATAAGATCTTTGATCAGTATAGCTGCACTTGTACCAAGAATATTTAAAAGTATCTTTGAAGTGTGGTGATGGAACTGATTGTGTGCTAAGGATTCCATTTTTATAATGTTATTTTTCAAATTAAGGTTAATATCATTATTTAGTAAAATATTCGGATGTAATTTTTCCAAAACCAGAATCCATAAACATCTAATAGCTGCAAACAAGCTATTTAATTTTTTACCTTCAGGAACGGTATATTCCATAACAACGGGACAATGTCTATTCCATGAATCGATCAGCAAAACAGATTTTTTCTCAGTTTTAAATAGATACACATTTTTAAAACAACCTTTAAATTGTTTTGTTGTTAATTTGTCAGATTTGGAAGCCGAAATACAAATGTTCTTTGCTTTGAATAATCGTTTCTGTACAAAAGATGAAAGCAGTCAACCTTCGGCAGATATTGTTGTTTGAATCGTATAACTATGTGTCATGGATGATAGTGATTGAATAATGACATCGTCTGTTTTTAAACCTTTTTGGGTAATATTTCACTTGAATATAATTCTGAACTGAAAACCACTTTGATCTTCCATTTCCACATAACTCTACGTTATTAGTAAATGCTCCACATGTTTCTTTTAAAGTTGTCAATTCTTGGTAGGATGATTCAGTAGTAAATTTCGTTATTATTATTTTTTTTAAATGATGTCAGATATTTTTTTAAAGGTGCTCAGGCAGTTTTTTGAGGCTTTAAAATCAACAAACCATTAAATCACAATCTTGTAGTGCTTATTGTTGAATATTTATGTCATGAATTATGAATCCTTTCTCGACTCTGTCTTTGAAACGCAGTGTGTCTCTTTTAGTTTTACCCTTTTTCGAAAAAACGCAAAAACACATATCCCCTAATTTTTGGTGTTCTTTCTATGTATGATAGCAAAAATTTGATACATTGAACCATTCAGGCTGTACAAGAAATTTTACCCCCATTTTCACCTCTTCAGCCCCTCCTATTAATCCGGCCCTGGTTTAACCTAACAGGTGAATGGGCCTTTCAAAGGGTAAAATTTGATACATTGAACCATTCAAGCTGTATAAGAAAATTTACCCCCATTTTGACCTCTCCAGTCCCTCTTATGAACCCGGCCATGGTTTAACCTATACAGGTGAATAGGTCTTTCAAAGAGTAACATTTCGTCAATTTATTTACGATATCACTACGCTCCCGATTCGATACAATCTTGTTGTGTGCACATTACAGTGCTGATATCATGCTGGTACCTATTTGTTCTCTATTGACATTATAATGCTGCTCTGGGTACGCTACCAGTTCGGTCTCAGTTCGATACAAATATCTTTTCATAACAACTGAATGCAAGTGGAGTGGAGTGGAAGCAAAAAGTGTTTACACTCTAGGTACAAGCCATAACAAGTCTGATATCGCTCCGATAAAATATTACCTGAGTGGATTGATATTGGAGTGACATTGGAGCGAGAGCGAACCGTGACTGATATTGGACCGATATTAGCGCGATGATGTGAATACACTCATTGTTTATTGTGTAAGAATATTTTATCGAATCCGGAGCGGAGTGATATCGTACCGAGAGCGGAGCGTTAATGTAAATCGGGCCTTAAAGTTTTTCTCTACCCCTTATAGTTTTCGAGATATCTTAAGAAATACGATTTGAACCCCCAACTTTAGGGACTGGTTTCACCCCGTAAACATGGAAGATGGCCGATAAAAGAAAATACGGGTCTCTTATTTTTTCCTATTCTACACACCAGCGAAGTGTCATCAAAATCCCGAATTTCACTCTACGTGAAACTACGTGAATTAATTTAGGTTAACTGATAAAGGTAATTTACTTAAAACCGCTAAAAAATTCTTACATTGTAAAAATAAAATGAATTTTAAATAAAGAGAAACGTCTAATTAATTTGAACTACAAAAAAAAAACATTAAATTTACAATAATGAATTTAAAATAAAACTACATGTTTATCTACTATTATGTAAGCCCAAAAATAAATTTAAAAGTGATATCAAAACTTACGTGCGTCCATTACGAAGTTCGTACTAAAAGTGATTTTTGTTTCGTAATTGAAACGTAAGCAAGACTTAAATTGGTTCTATCAAGTTCCATCATACAACAACGCCACGAGTGGCTATTTTAATTACAAAATTCAACATATAATATTATCTAAGATCATATCGAGTTGATTTCTACTTATTTTATGATTTTAATAAGATTTATGTTGTGTCACTAGATGTCAATAAGGTCACATATTGATTAATCGGTTTGATTAATAGATTTATGTAAGATTATTTTTAAATCATTTTCAGCAAAATCACTTTAGGAATATATTCTACACATAATTTGCTATCAATTTCAGCAAAAAAATCCATTTTTTGATCAAATCTCAAGTAAACCTTCCCTTAAATTACTTTCAGCAAAATCACTTTGGGAACATATTCTACACATAATTAGCTAACAATTTCTGCAAAAAAAAAAAAAAAAATCAATTTTTTTTAACGACGCGACGCTCAAGTAAACCTGAACTGGATATTTTTTCCTTCGTTATAACTAAGTCTATTTAATTTGGTGAAGTATCACAGCAACTTTTAGTTTGATTCAAATTTTCAGACTGATAAATGTATATAAAATTTATACGATAGGTTTTAAATATATATTTTACGTCCGTTTGTTAAATAAAATTTTTTCTATATAATTTGGTCTATTAACTGTGCCTTATATCCTAACTTATCATAAGGAAAGATAACTTTGCCTAAAAATACCTTTACTATGGATTTTAAACAATTAAAATAACAAGTGGGTACGGTAACCCCAACCCCTGGGTAACTTTGGCCAAATTTTTAAAAATATAAAAGAAATATATGTATACTTCCAAAATTAAAAACAATGGGAGCCATAGCACCAGAATTATACAAATATTGTTTTAAAATTTTTAAAAATATGCTGCTATTTGTATAAAATATATCTCAAGTAAATTTTGGAAATGTTATATTTTGGGCCAAAGTAATCCCACTTGACGGTACATGTAATTGGGAATCATAGAAAGTATATAAAGCAGATTTAATCTATTTTTTTTTTTTAATCTATCAAGTTTGTCTATGCTGCCCTCTGCAGAAACACAATAAAAGTGAAAAAATTGACATTCCGTAACACAGTGTCATGCACTGTGTAATATTTTTCCTAATGGAATACGATCACTCTTATGATAGGAACTCTAATGTATATATACCTATACTCCCTCTATTTATTCAGTGCTCAGAGATTTACGTGCATAATGTTTAGTTATGTTAAGTTGGCACCGTTTAGCGGGTACATACATGGGTTTCGCGGTAACTAAAAATGCAGTACGCCATATTCATCTATTGTCAAGTCATATGTCCTGTTGGCTTCTGTTGAGTGTCTAAATGTAAGTAACATTTTTATGTATTCGTTGCAATTTGTAATACGTTTATGTAATTTGTTCAGTACATAAAATATTAGATGTAATATGTAGCAAATCAGTAGCGTATAATTTATTTTTGCCATTCTGTTATGCATTGATCCAAACAGGATTTTCATTCATAGTCGATTTTCGTTTATTTTTTATGTATTCTTCCTTTTTGTCGTAATTATTTTTATCTTTAATATATTTGTATCCTTTTTAGATATTTGAATTTTTTTAACATGTCGCCGCAAAGAATATTTAAATTGTTTTTATAACTAAATCTAGTGAATCAGGTCCATATTTTAAATGTGTGTTTTTATTTTTTACATAGTCTGAAATATTTTTTAGAGTTTGTCTTCCCTTTTTCTCTATTTTTGATGTATTCTTTGAAAACTCGTGGGTTATTGCGTGTAGTATCAGAGTACCAATTATAATCTGATTGATATCGTAAAACTTTCTCGATTTGTGAAATTGAACTTTTTTCCTGCCTTGTTTCGCTAATAAGCTTATGAACAATTGGGTTTGATTACCAGTATGGAGAGTAGATATCAGGAGCACCATCTCCGTATCAAAACGTGTGCATAGAAAGGCGTAAATAGTGGCGGCGCTACTGTAGCAAAAGGGTAAATTTAGAGAAGTAAACAAGGAAAGAAAAACATCCGCGTTGTTATGTAATTATTGTTTTTTTTTATTATAATTGTTACATATAATTTTACATATAATGTTACATATAGTTTTATTATTTTAAAAATTTTTATAAAACAACACAAAAAAATCACTATACTCTTTTGCTACTCTAGCGCTATTCTGGCGAGTTTTTGAACTATTACTTGGTACTTAAAACGGGACACTTTTTGAACTATTTTTCTATTGTTTTCCGTACAAGAGGGTCCTCCTTATATTCTACACTCCATAATTACTAGTTTTGTTATAAATCAGTCATCTACTTTCATAATAATCATTATTATTAACAGCAGTTAGTATTAAACCAAAAAAGTTGCTTTCTTGCAAGTACTGTATTTTATTTACATCTTTTGGATACTTACAGAAATAGTTTCTGCAATTTTCATGGCTTCCAGATTTGCTTATATCCCCATTGCTTCAGGCAAATGTGTTTAATTAGCAATAGCTTAGTGTCTGAGTGAATTTTAAAAAAAGAAGTGATACAGTGAAAATAACTGATACAAACGTTATATAACGCTATTGAATTGTTCTTAACGCGTTATCTCTAGCTAATTTGCCAGAAAATCAGAATTCTCTTGAAAAATTTTTTATGGGACGGAATATCACAGACAAAATGAGATTTTAAGTGTTTGTTCTATATATATTTAAGGGGGACCACTAGTGTGACCGCATTAAAAAAAGGCGATTTTTGGGAATTTTTTTAAAGAAAACTACTGTATGGAATATTTTAATATTTTAAGGACATATTCATTGATATATAGTAAATTCACGATAAAATTTTTGGACCAAAAAATTGAGAATTCAAGGAGTTATTCGCGATCTCCCAAGGCTCCAAAAAAAAAGTCCTGCACAGTGCCTGAAATCAAAAAAACCAAAAAGCCTATTAAACCAGAAGGTATTGCCCATGCCGTGAACCTTAATCGAAAAAAAAGTTGAAATTTAACAAAATGGCGGAGTTTTTTAAAAAAAAAGTTTCAAATTTTGCTCGAAAATTTGATGATTTTTGGCCTGCAAAAATTACATTTTTTATTCGATCGGAAAACTGGAGGTTCATGGTACGAAGAAACATATACAAAAGAAACTGCAATGAGAATCATCTCGATCGGATGATTTGTCTTCGAGTTATAACTGCAGCAAATTTGAAAAATGTCGGTTTTCTTTATTTTACCTTTTAGTTTTAATCACTGAGAATTTTTACTAAAATTTTTTACGATGTACTCATAACGGCCATAGAAAAACTAGACGAGTCGTTTAAATGTGTCAGGGTGTAGCTTTTCCACAACACGTGAGTAGCAGCAATGTCCAGAAACTCTCGAACTATCAACCTTCATACATTTTTCAATACCTCAAAGTTAACAATGAAAATCAGAATCCACTCTTCGGATGGCTGTAACTCAAAAACTATCTGAGATATGCACTTGAAATTTTAGTATGTTATTTTTAAATCTATAGACTATCGAATTATGCAAAAAAATTTTCCAATTTTTTGAAAACGTCACACTAGTTTTCCCCCTTAAATATACAAAGTTTTTTTTAAATGAGAAAAAAAGATAAAATGGCATCCCAAACGCGGCTACCTCGAAACTAAGTTTTTTTAACATAGTAAAACCAAAACTCTAGGACTTTTCAATCTGATGGACTAAAAATTTTAACTGGAGTTTCTTAGAAATATGTTGTCGGAGTACGTAGGATTTTTACGATTGGTTGAAAATTTGTTTTTATAAACATATTCAGTTTCCGTTTTTTTCACTAAAAATTAGCGTGCTGGAATGTGGGAAATTTCGTTAGGGATGAATTCTTACAAAAAAAATTCGTTCAAAGTTTTTTAAGTGCCCGATCGTGTAATTCTAGTCTCTTTCACAATCGTCAAGTGAAAATATCATAAAATCCCATAGTTCCGATAGTTCCCATTACTACATCGTAAGGCCATCGTAAGTGCTCAAAACGGGTGATGTAAATTCTATTGCTTTTGTCGTAAGGCATAAAAACAGTTAACCTTTATATATATATATATATATATATATATATATATATATATATATATATATATATATATATAGATATGTATATATATATATATATATATATATATATATATATATATATATATATATATATATATATATATATATATATATATATATATATATATACATATAATTAGTTGCAGAGTTTTTGAGGTATCAAAGTCCAACAAAAAGGAAAGATGTATTTTTAGTAAGAGATATACATATTTTATTATATTAAAAATATAAAATACTTTTGCAATAAAGATGGATATAGAGTAATTATGTCTAAACTCCCCCTATTAGTTGTTATATCTCTCACTCAGGTAATATTGAACGATACATACAATGTATAAAAATACACTACGTTGTAAAAAAAAGTAATCGATTTTGAAATAGTTTGCTTATTTATATAGTAATGCAATGATGTACCTACTTAAATAAGTAATTTTAAATTAAATAAATTTCCTATGAATGTTTTTCAATATGGAAACAATTTTTTCCGTCGTAAAAATATTTTGTATAATATTATTAAGTACTCCCTTATCGAAGCTGTCCAGATCTGTTTTAGGTTTTACATGTTTTTTTCTTTCTTTTTCAGCAAAAATAGCTTCCGATCCATCATTTTTTTTTTGCTTCACTAGCTATTCTAGTTAAAGTTGCCAGTGATATACCCGTAGCTGCAGTAACACGATTGTTAACTTGAGTTAATGGGATTTTCACACCATCACTTTCACTTTTCCTAAACACTAACACATTTAAAATGATAAGTTTTGCTTGTGGACTTAACATTTTATTTTTAATACTCGTATTCATTTCCATATTTAAATTAATTGAATATCAATAGATAAAAACCCGATTAAAATAGAGGGTATAAAAAAGTATAATAATAATCAAGAATACGATAAGTTAAAAAAAAATTGTTAAAATATCGAAAATTGTATCTCGCAGGTAAAGCTCTTGACTAGCCAAAGCTAAGTAAAAGTACTGATTCTAAAAATTACAAATTTATTTGTAAACATACAAATTTTGTAAAACTAATAAACAGATTTTATTGAAAAATTCATAATAATAGCAATATTTACAAAGGTAGGTTTTATGCAGGTTTTATGACTGTATCAGGTAGTTCAATAAAATTGAATACATTTCAATTAATTAACCACTGAAAAGTACAGACTTTAAAAGAGAAAATTGTAGACCGTTTTATTATTTGCAATATTTAGTAAATTGTTCAGAAAGTATAAAATATTAAAAATTAAACGTTTCTAAACTACAAGAAATATGTAATATAATGAAAACTAGAAATACCTATGATAAGAAATTTAATGTTTCAAAACGACTTAACGCTACCAATTTTAAAATATTAAATACTAACAGGAAAATTTTTTATGAAAAATACCCTTACATAGTAATAATAACATATTTTGGTATTTATAAATACGATTTTTTTTAATGCTGTAGACCCTTACTTTCATTTATTTAACGGAGTACTGTAGTAAAACTGGAAGTGGACTTTAGTCGCTCAGAAACTTTGCAACTACCTATATATATATATATATATATATATATATATATATATATATATATATATATATATATATATATATATATATATATATAAAAGATTAACTGTTTTTATGCCTTACGACAAAAGCAATAGAATTTACATCACCCGTTTTGAGCACTTACGATGGCCTTACGATGTAGTAATGGGAATATATATATATATATATATATATATATATATATATATATATATATATATATATATATATATATATATATATATATATATATATATATATATATTATGTAAATTCAGAGGGCAATAAAGCCAATCTTTTCCAGCAAAAAGATTAACTGTTTTTATGCTTTATGACAAAAGCAACAGAATTTACATCACCCGTTTTGAGCACTGGATACCCCATTTTTCTTCCAGTATATAACACCGTAATGTTTTGAATTTTGTAAATTTTTAAAATATTCGATTGTTTTTCTAAATACTGTGCATACTATATTTGCATTTTTAGGCGTTTTGAAACGTTTTAAAAATGGAACAATACAATTTAATACATTGAATATGCTATCTGTATGAAATGTACTGTCGGTTCGTCTTTTAATGCGTTTTTTTTTTTTTTTCACGAAAAAGTTTTTCGTCTTTGTGCGTTTTTCGTTTGTGCTGCCAATTTAGCCTTCTTTATAGTTTTAAAATTGGCGTATTGTGATGTTGATTTGTCGATGAATTTTAAACTTGTTTGAATTTGAAACTTAGTTGTATATGTATGTATATCTTACTGTTAAATCCAAATAGTGGTCAATTTTAGGTTTAGGTCAAGTGATTTACAAACTGTAATTATTTCTACTTTATAAACCTTTTTGATATAATTGATGATTTTGATTTGATGAAATAAATATGAATTTATAAATCTAAGAACTGACCTAAAAGCAACTGATCTTTCGAACTCTTTCTTTGACTTCGAGTTTCGCCGGAAATTGCAATAATTTGTCACCCTTTTGAGGCCCTCCCAAATCAACTCTCCACCGCCCCTGCTCCCGTATTTAGTTTTTTCACGTTTATTATAAGCCTCTTTACCATTTCCACTTATAAAAGTCTAGATAACAATTTTTGTTTTATTTCCCTCTAAATGAGTTAATTTGATTAGTCTAATTAGAAATTTGACGTTTTCATGTTGTGGTTCATTTATTTTTTGGTGTTAATTTTATAATTCTTGATTGAATGGGGTCTGCAATGTAACAGAACTTTGAACTATTATAAAAAAATTTATTAGACAAACGCACGTTCCTCCGTTCCAGATAATAACACAATAGCAGCGTGGCGGCTAAAACTATGACTTAGTCATAATATATTCGTATCCGAAATTAAGACACGTTCCGACATTTGTTTACATTCCTCTACAATGTATTTCCTTCCTTTAAGTACACTTACGTACTTCTGTTGACCATATTTGCGTTTAATATTCTTAATCTCCATTTTTCTTTTTTTTTTTTGTAATGTTTTTGTGGGTCATTTATTTTGAGGCACAGGATTGAAATAGAGTTTTTCTTGATATATTTTCGTTTTTTTCCCCATTCTTTTTACTGTGTTGTTAATATACATTTTATTCTCTTTTAATATGATTTTTTTCAAATACTCTGATCTATAAAAATGGGATAAAATAACAGAAATTATAACATTACTGGTAAGATGAAACAAAAAATGTAATGAAATATAAATTACAATTCTTTTTGCTAAATTTTTCTTTTTTAGTTTCTCTTAAGCTACGGTAAATCTTGTCAGCGGTTACCGCTGTTTCACACAGGCTTGTCAAGAGAGTTTGGAAGGGAGGCCTGAAACCATTGATAACAGGTTCGGATATCTTTTTTTTTTTGAAAATTTTTTTTCAACCTCAGGGACCGTCATTTCTCAACACGGCTCTGGTTTGACATACATCTTTACTTGGATTTATTCTTTGATATTCTGCTAAAAAATTCATGAAAACACTTACTCATCTTGTTTTCTTCATATAGCTTTTTGT
Source organism: Brachynemurus nebulosus (assembly GCA_035578155.1). NCBI lineage: Eukaryota > Metazoa > Arthropoda > Insecta > Neuroptera > Myrmeleontidae > Brachynemurus > Brachynemurus nebulosus. The sequence goes on along the minus strand of JAPWDM010000007.1, from coordinate 18,021,685 downwards.
TTTTATACGTATACTTGATTTTCTGTTTTCATGCTGAGAGAATTTTTTGAAGCCCAAAATTTTTTTGAATAATTTTGCTGAAAAATTTGTTAGTCTTGTTGAGATTGGTGAGAAAAATACTACCTCTTAGGGCAGGAACCTATGAGACGTATCCGGTGGTAAGAAAACCATAACAATTCCATTCTCTTTACAAGTCATAAAACTCGTGTACTGTGTGTACCGTGATTGGCAAGAATTGGCAAAATATTTTTATCTACACTAGCGTGTGTAAATTTAGCGAACTGTTTGAATCCGTCTTTGAACAACTGTAAATTGATCCTGGTAGCCCATTTTATTCTAACAGTTGGGAGACATCGAAGATCTAGGAAATATGAACATCGGTGGGACGTAACTCTCCCCTGAACACACCGTACACACAACAGTTATACTCTTGGTCTTTTTCTCAACCTGTTGTGGAACCTACACGTTTTTGGTCCCTTTGTGCTAATATAAGACTAGGGTCTTCCACAGTTATGTTTCCTGTCTCATTAACATTTCTATTGTTCGTATCTTTAAATTTTTTTAATTTACACTTTTAATTTTTTTGGTTAATTTTATATTTATACATGTCTCCTTCATAGATATCACCAATACAAGTATTACCATTAGAAAGAGTGTATATTATTTGTTATATCCCTGACCCATTTTTTTCATTATAAGTAAAAATTAAAAAAAAATAAAAATAATTAGTAAGTGTCCGGGTCTACACGCCAAATCCGTCTTGACTCGGACACTTACTTAAATAATGTCATAACAGCTATTCATTCAGTTTTTCTAATATATTTTCTAACCATCTGAAACATAAAAATAAGACTGGATATTAATGGGGTAGTAATGGTCAGTACGCTTAATGACAGTCATTACTCTAAACATTGTGGCCACCATGGTTTTATGTGACAAATAAAACCATCCTGACTACATGGTTTTATCTGACAAGCAAAAATACAAAAACTGTGTTTATATTCTTCATCCAGCAATGTGGTACAAAAACAGGGCTTACCTTGATACTGTGTAGTCATTGGTAGATCAGCAGAAGTGATTAAACATTTTCTATTAAAAAAGAAAAAAAATTGTGTATATTTTTGTAAAAATAAAACTGAGATAAACAGCAATGTAAAGAAATATATAAAAATTAACTTTAATTATATTTTTCTTTTTCAGTTTCACTTAGGTTTCGCCAAATTTTTCCAGCGTTTACGGTTGTTTCACGTACATCTTCTTAGATTCGTTCTTTGATATTTCTTCTTCAATACAGCATTAATTGCGTCTATCGTGAAGCGGCCCTTCGTGAATTCAAATTGGTTTTCCGAAAGAGCCCCCTTCTCTACCAGAGATAAACAACAAAGTAAAGAAATATATAAAAATTAATTTTAATTATATTTTCTTTTTCAGTTTCACTTAGGTTTCGCCAAATTTTTCCAGCGTTTACGGTTGTTTCACGTACATCTTCTCAGATTCGTTCTTTGATATTTCTGAGATAAACAACAATGTAAAGAAATATATAAAAATTAATTTTAATTATATTTTTCTTTTTCAGTTTCACTTAGGTTTCGCCAAATTTTTGCAGCGTTTACGGTTGTTTCACGTATATCTTCTTAGATTCGTTCTTTGATATTTCTGAGATAAACAACAATGTAAAGAAATATATAAAAATTAACTTTAATTATATTTTTCTTTTTCAGTTTCACTTAGGTTTCGCCAAATTTTTCCAGCGTTTACGGTTGTTTCACGTACCGGCCCTTCGTGAATTCAAATTGGTTTTCCGAAAGAGCCTCCTTCTCTACCAGTTCAGCTTCTAACCTTCCCCTGACTATACCTTCGAAAAGTTTTCCCATAGTATCCAATAAGCACAACGGTCTATATGAGGTTGTCTCACCCGGAGGTTTACTCGGTTTGGGAATTAATACCAACTTCGCCTTTTCCCACGCTTTAGGGAAGGTTTGCTGTTTCAGTTGTTTATTGATTATACTCAAAAACATTTCCGGGGCGATTCCTACTGCTATCTTCAATGCTTCCGCTGGTATTCCATCCGGACCCGGCGCTTTCCCGTTTTTCATTTGTGCTATTACCATACGAAGTTCGTCCCGGTCCACCAGTCTTACATCCTCTTGAACGGCAGGAGTAGTCCAGAAGGATTCGCTCCTTGGAAACAATTCTTCCGCTATATCTTTTTTCCTCCACTCTTCCAGCCTGTACCTCACCTGATTAAATTTCGCCCGAACTATCTGGTACCCCTCACCCCAGATGTCTTCTTCCAGTTTGCACATAGTGTCATCCGGCACTTTCCTGACGTGCTATATTACGAGTACTTTCCCTTGGATCATTTTTCGCAATATTAAGAACTTCACTCTCAGCCTGTAATGCTCTACGTGTTTTTTCTCGTCCCCTACCCTCGAAAGTAGGGAAAACAGTGCCCTGATCTCTTAGACGCTGTACCGCTATAACAATAGTTTGTCGCGCTGGTGGTCGTCTGTTAGGAAAACGTTGTATGTACAATTGACGTGCAGCACTTGAATTACAACCTGTTTCCCCATAAATTAATATCATATCAGCATACTCTTGGCTGCAGTACATTGTAAAAATAAATTTATAATCAAAAATATAACACTACAAACAACACAAAACAACAAAAATACATCACTATTCACTTTACAAACTTATAATTAATTAAAACAAATTATCAATCACTTAATATTAATAATTAAAATAAATAAAATATTGATAATTAATATTTTTACACTAAACTGCAGTAAGTATTTACATAAAATTATTTTATTAATCTAATATTTATGGCTTATAAAGTTACCAGTATTTAATTTACAAAATGTAAAATGTAATGCATGAAACTATAATAATATGGTAATTAATTTATGATTTATGAGTGATTAACACATTTTTCGCCTTATTTGACAATGACCCAAGTATATGAAATTAAATGCCATATATCATAAAACGCTCAAAACTAAATGAGAAAATTCCCATTTAAAAGACGGGAAAGTCAAGTATGCGTTAACGAAGTCAAAACAGAATAAAATTGATTTGTGGAGTTACGACAACAGATATGAGAAAAATTCTAGAAGAAATTAGCTTTATTGATCTGTCCTAAACGATAATTGCTAAGCGATATTTTAAAATTTTCCGCAGCCTCCTTCATTAATAAGCCTTCAAAAACAGCTTGGTTTGATCTTTCGGTTTTCTGCTATTCATTCAGTTTTTCTAATATATTTTCTAACCATCTGAAACATAAAAATAAGATTGGATATTAATGGGGTAGTAATTATCAGTACGCTTAATGACAGTCATTACACTAATGGTTTTATGTGACAAGTAAAACCTTCCTGACCACATGGTTTTTTCTGACAAGTAAAAATACAAAAACTGTGTTTATATTCTTCATCCAGCAATGTGGTACAAAAACAGGGCTTACCTTGATACTGTGTAGTCATTGGTACGTCAGCAGAACTGATTAAACATTTTCTATTAAAAAAGAAAAAAAATTGTGTATATTTTTGTAAAAATAAAACTGAGATAAACAACAATGTAAAGAAATATATAAAAATTAATTTTAATTATATTTTTCTTTTTCAGTTTCACTTAGGTTTCGCCAAATTTTTGCAGCGTTTACGGTTGTTTCACGTACATCTTCTTAGATTCGTTCTTTGATATTTCTGAGATAAACAACAATGTAAAGAAATATATAAAAATTAACTTTAATTATATTTTTCTTTTTCAGTTTCACTTAGGTTTCGCCAAATTTTTCCAGCGTTTACGGTTGTTTCACGTACATCTTCTTAGATTCGTTCTTTGATATTTCTTCTTCAATATAGCATTAATTGCGTCTATCGTGAACCGGCCCTTCGTGAATTCAAATTGGTTTTCCGAAAGAGCCCCCTTCTCTACCAGAGATAAAGAACAATGTAAAGAAATATATAAAAATTAATTTTAATTATATTTTTCTTTTTCAGTTTCACTTAGGTTTCGCCAAATTTTTGCAGCGTTTACGGTTGTTTCACGTACATCTTCTTAGATTCGTTCTTTGATCTTTCTGAGATAAACAACAATGTAAAGAAATTTATAAAAATTAACTTTAATTGAATCGGTCATTTTGAAAACATTACATGTAGCAAAAACAAAATTTTACAGGAATAAAAAAAAAAAACTTGATAAAATTTGTATTTTTTAATTTATGTGCATACTATGTTCCGAAATATATTTTTATAATGAAAATACTTTCGTAAAGACTGATATTCTTAAATAAAATACATCCATTGTTTTAAAATATTGCTTTTATTTCTTAGCTCATGTGTTGTTTTCGAAATGAACAGGTTTTCAGACCAAGAAAATAAAGAAATTTGATTGCAGTGACGTTCGAATTATATTTGGATTATACAAAAAATATAATTTATACAATATTATTGTAAATATAAAAAATTATAAAAAGTTAAAATTCCTCTTCCGTAGAATTTTCGACATTGGAAGTTGGCCACAAGAAAATTTCATCATAAAATTCTTTATATTCCTGAGGAATATATTGATATAGTTTTTTGATATCATTCATTTTTTTTTATGTTTATTGGTATTTTGTCATCGTAGGCTCTAATATTTATCGGCAAAGCAGGTATATTTCCAGCTGGTTTTCCTAACTGAAAGGTTTCTTTAACTAATCCATCAATCCACTGCGAAACTTCTACGATGCCTGGCTTTTCGCTGTCGTATTTAAATTCTTTAAATCGTGATACTTGAAACTGAACTTTCTGCTCTCTTGGTACCTGTTTGCCTTGCGATTGAACAGAAAACTGTTTTTTTATAATGATCAGGCCACCATTTTTTAAAATCTATAATTTCGTCTGTCTCAACTCTTTTGATTTCAAAATTTTTTTTATTTGACAATCTAGTAATGAAGGATTCATAATCTTTGTCAGTATATATTCTATCCATTTTTTTGATCAGACGTTTTACAACACAAAAATCTCGATCACAAGCATTGAAAGAGTGACCACGTAGTGGAAAAAAATGAAAAACTTTTTTAAAGCGCCCTAGACCTACTAATGTTAGGAGAAAGCGAACAACTGTGTTGTTTTTATTCTGACCTGGACAGCCATCAGAAAATATATACAACTCAGTGACAGTTGCTGGAATTTTGTTCATAATATAGTGGTACAAAAAAGAGCAAACTTCATTAGGACCTTTTTGTGCTATTCCTTCATGGTACGAATAGAATAGTGCTTGATTCGTTTTCATGTTATGAATACAAAATTCATTTACCCATAACTGCCTGTAGTAGAACACCTCTTGTACCGGAATCTTTGGCAATGGGAGGTTTTGCATGAAATCTATAGTAATTCCCAAGACATCTTCTCTATCTTGACATAATTTAGTAACATATTCAGATTTACTATAAAATTTTTTTGCTCTACGATTGTGTACCATAAGTTCAGCTACAGCCACTCGTTTTGCAATATCGTTCAATTTTGTATCTTTTATTTTTGTTTTCAACTCTTCGCATTTAGAGCAAACGTCTACCTGTGGTCGTCCAAAACTTAAATTAAAATTTTCATGAAAATACTGAAGGAAAAACTTATATTTTATAATATCCTTCAACTCTTTATTTCTCTCCAAAAACATTGAATGAAGAATTTTTATGTTAAGTTCTGTAGAAAGATATGTTTTTCTAATATTATCAGCATAATGAATTTCATGTTTCGGTATCGAATCAATAAAGTCATTAATTTTCTGGCAAAATTCACCTTTGATGGCTCTTGACCTGGATCCACTAGATTTACCTCTTTTATCAAACGGTGTTTCAGATTGGGCCAGCAAAAGACACAAACGACGGACCCTAGCTGGTGTTATTCCGTACAAAGAAATAAAAGCTTTTTTGCATACTTTCTTTTGTATACCTCCAGTTTTTATACTGTACGCAAACGATAATGTTTTAGGTCTTAGATTTTTAGTACATTTTCGTCTTCTGTTTATTTTAACTTTACTTATTAGGGCTTGAAGGTAAATATCTTGCTCATTTTTTGTTTTGAACGAATTTATCTTCAATATCAAATTTTCCTTCTCTTCATGTGAGAAACTTTTTGTACAGTTAGTGGGACATCTGAAATTCAAAGTTAATAAAATAAAATTTAGAAGAGTGACCATTTAATAACTTTTGAATTACTTATATAACTGAAAAAAGTCGAATAACACAATATTTCAAGAAATGTAATTACTTACTTGCAGTCAGGACCAGTATGTCTGGCTGCTACTTTTTTACCACAATGATTAACGTGCTCAACTCCCAAAATTTTCGCTTTTTTAATTCTATTAACTTTATACGACTCTGGCCTTGGTATTCTAGATTTTCTCTCCTCTACTAAAGCTTCAGTGTCACTCATTTTTTTAAAATTTAACTAAAGAAACAAATATTTTTGATGCACACAAATAGACTGTATTTATCGACTTCGACAATAACGTTTAACGTTAGTTATTATTTTCTATGAATAACGTAACAATAAAAATATTAAACCTCATTCTCAGTATCATCCGATAACTTTGTTAAGATTTGCAATCTGGGGGTTGATTTTGAAAACGACATATGTTACACACATGTGTTGTTTTCAAAATGACTCTCACACCAACAACCTTTTAAATAGTGTTAAAACTTCATATACAAGTGTCATTTTCTTCTGGACTGTGTGTTTAAGCACATTGAATAATTTAAAAAAAAAAAAAAGGTAATTGGATTTTTTGTAACATATGTCATTTTCAAAATGACCGATTCAATTATATTTTTCTTTTTCAGTTTCACTTAGGTTTCGCCAAATTTTTCCAGTGTTTACGGTTGTTTCACGTACATCTTCTTAGATTCGTTCTTTGATATTTCTTCTTGAATACAGCATTAATTGCTTCTATCGTGAACCGGCCCTTCGTGAATTCAAATTGGTTTTCGGAAATAGCCCCCTTCTCTACCAGAGATAAACAACAATGTAAAGAAATATATAAAAATTAATTTTAATTATATTTTTCTTTTTCAGTTTCACTTAGGTTTCGCCAAATTTTTCCAGCGTTTACGGTTGTTTCACGTACATCTTCTTAGATTCGTTCTTTGATATTTCTGAGATAAACAACAATGTAAAGAAATATATAAAAATTAATCTTAATTATATTTTTCTTTTTCAGTTTCACTTAGGTTTCGCCAAATTTTTCCAGCGTTTACGGTTGTTCCACGTACATCTTCTTAGATTCGTTCTTTGATATTTCTGAGATAAACAACAATGTGAAGAAATATATAAAAATTAATTTTAATTATATTTTTCTTTTTCAGTTTCACTTAGGTTTCGCCAAATTTTTGTAGCGTTTACGGTTGTTTCACGTACATCTTCTTAGATTCGTTCTTTGATATTTCTGAGTTAAACAACAATGTAAAGAAATATATAAAAATTAACTCTAATTATATTTTTCTTTTTCAGTTTCACTTAGGTTTCGCCAAATTTTTGTAGCGTTTACGGTTGTTTCACGTACATCTTCTTAGATTCGTTCTTTGATATTTCTGAGTTAAACAACAATGTAAAGAAATATATAAAAATTAACTCTAATTATATTTTTCTTTTTCAGTTTCACTTAGGTTTTGCCAAATTTTTCCAGCGTTTACGGTTGTTTCACGTACATCTTCTTAGATTCGTTCTTTGATATTTCTTGTTCAATACAGCACTAATTGCGTCTATCGTGAAGCGGCCCTTCGTGAATTCAAATTGGTTTTCCGAAAGAGCCCCCTTCTCTACCAGAGATAAACAACAATCTAAAGAAATGTATAAAAATTAATTTTAATTATATTTTTCTTTTTCAGTTTCACTTAGGTTTCGCCAAATTTTTCCAGCGTTTACGGTTGTTTCACGTACCGGCCCTTCGTGAATTCAAATTGGTTTTCCGAAAGAGCCTCCTTCTCTACCAGTTCAGCTTCTAACCTTCCCCTGACTATACCTTCGAAAAGTTTTCCCATAGTATCCAATAAGCACAACGGTCTATATGGGGTTGTCTCACCCGGAGGTTTACTCGGTTTGGGAATTAATACCTACTTCGCCATTTTTCCACGCTTTAGGGAAGGTTTGCCGTTTCAGTTGTTTATTGATTATACTCAAAAACATTTCCGGGGCGATTCCTACTGCTATCTTCAATGCTTCCGCTGGTATTCCATCCGGACCCGGCGCTTTCCCGTTTTTCATTTGTGCTATTACCATACGAAGTTCGTCCCGGTCCACCAGTCTTACATCCTCTTAAACGGCAGGAGTAGTCCAGAAGGATTCGCTCCTTGGAAACAGTTCTTCCGCTATATCTTTTTTCCTCCACTCTTCCAGCCTGTACCTCACCTGATTAAATTTCGCCCGAACTATCTGGTACCCCTCACCCCAGATGTCTTGTTCCAGTTGTGCACATAGTGTCATCCGGCACTCTCCTGACGTGCTATATTACGAGTACTTTCCCTTGGATCATTTTTTGCAATATTACGAACTTCACTCTCAGCCTGTAATGCTCTACGTGTTTTTTCTCGTCCCCTACCCTCGAAAGTAGGGAAAAAAGTGCCCTGATCTCTTAGACGCTGTACCGCTATAACAATAGTTTGTCGCGCTGGTGGTCGTCTGTTAGGAAAACGTTGTATGTACAATTGACGTGCAGCACTTGAATTACAACCTGTTTCCCCATAAATTAATATCATATCAGCATACTCTTGGCTGCAGTACATTGTAAAAATAAATTTATAATCAAAAATATAACACTACAAACAACACAAAACAACAAAAATACATTTAAGTATTTAATTTACAAAATGTCAAATGTAATGCATGAAACTATAATAATATGCTAATTAATTTATGATTTATGAGTGATTAACACATTTTTCGCCTTATTTGACAATGACCCAAGTATATGAAATTAAATGCCATATATCATAAAGCGCTCAAAACTAAATGAGAAAATACCCATTTAAAAGACGGGAAAGTCAGGTATGTGTTAACAAAGTCAAAACAGTATAAAATTGATTTGTGGAGTCACGACAACAGATATGAGAAAAATTCTAGAAGAAATTAGCTTTATTGATCTGTCCTAAACGATAATTGCTAAGCGATATTTTAAAATTTTCCGCAGCCTCCTTCATTGATAAGCCTTCAAAAACAGCTTGGTTTGATCTTTCGGTTTTCTGCTATTCATTCAGTTTTTCTAATATATTTTCTAACCATCTGAAACATAAAAATAAGACTGGATATTAATGGGGTAGTAATGGTCAGTACGCTTAATGACAGTCATTACTCTAAACATTGTGGCCACCATGGTTTTATGTGACAAGTAAAACCATCCTGACTACATGGTTTTATCCGACAAGTAAAAATACAAAAACTGTGTTTATAATCTTCATCCAGCAATGTGGTACAAAAACAGGGCTTACCTTGATACTGTGTAGTCATTGGTACGTCAGCAGGACTGATTAAACATTTTCTATTAAAAAAGAAAAAAAATTGTGTATATTTTTGTAAAAATAAAACTGAGATAAACAACAATGTAAAGAAATATATAAAAATTAATTTTAATTTTATTTTTCTTTTTCAGTTTCACTTAGGTTTCGCCAAATTTTTGCAGCGTTTACGGTTGTTTCACGTACATCTTCTTAGATTCGTTCTTTGATCTTTCTGAGATAAACAACAATGTAAAGAAATATATAAAAATTAACTTTAATTATATTTTTCTTTTTCAGTTTCACTTAGGTTTCGCCAAATTTTTCCAGCGTTTACGGTTGTTTCACGTACATCTTCTTAGATTCGTTCTTTGATATTTCTTCTTCAATACAGCATTAATTGCTTCTATCGTGAACCGGCCCTTCGTGAATTCAAATTGGTTTTCGGAAATAGCCCCCTTCTCTACCAGTTCAGCTTCTAACCTTCCCCTGACTATACCTTCGAAAAGTTTTCCCATAGTATCCAATAAGCACAACGGTCTATATGAGGTTGTCTCACCCGGAGGTTTACTCGGTTTGGGAATTAATACCAACTTCGCCTTTTTCCACGCCTTAGGGAAGGTTTGCTGTTTCAGTTGTTTATTGATTATACTCAAAAACATTTCCGGGGCGATTCCTACTGCTATCTTCAATACTTCCGCTGGTATTCCATCCGGACCCGGCGCTTTCCCGTTTTTCATTTGTGCTATTACCATACGAAGTTCGTCCCGGTACCAGTCTTACATCCTCTTGAACGGCAGGAGTAGTCCAGAAGGATTCGCTCCTTGGAAACAATTCTTCCGCTATATCTTTTTTCCTCCACTCTTCCAGCCTGTACCTCACCTGATTAAATTTCCCTCGAACTATCTGGTACCCCTCACCCCAGATGTCTTCTTCCAGTTGTGCACATAGTGTCATCCGGCACTCTGCTGACGTGCTATATTACGAGTACTTTCCCTTGGATCATTTTTCACAATATTAAGAACTTCACTCTCAGCCTGTAATGCTCTACGTGTTTTTTCTCGTCCCCTACCCTCGAAAGTAGGGAAAACAGTGCCCTGATCTCTTAGACGCTGTACCGCTATAACAATAGTTTGTCGCGCTGGTGGTCGTCTGTTAGGAAAACGTTGTATGTACAATTGACGTGCAGCACTTGAATTACAAACTGTTTCGCCATAAATTAATATCATATTATAATCAAAAATATAACACTACAAACAACACAAAACAACAAAAATTTATCACTATTTACTTTACAAACTTATAGTTAATTAAAACAAATTATCAATCACTTAATATTAATAATTAAAATAAATAGAATATTGATAATTAATATTTTTACACTAAACTGCAGTATTTATATAAAATTATTTTATTAATCTAATATTTATAGCTTATAAAGTTACAAGTATTTAATTTAAAAAATGTAAAATGTAATGCATGAAACTATAATAATATGGTAATTAATTTATGATTTATGAGTGATGAACACATTTTTCGCCTTATTTGACAATGACCCAAGTATATGAAATTAAATGCCAAAAATTAGAACCCTTGGTCCGATACAAAAGCTTTTACTTTCAAACCAATGTTTCCCAATTTTTCAATTATCTGGCAAATAAAATCATCAAGATCGTCATAATTCTTACTTTTCGAAACAAACGAATACGCAACTCGTTGCTTCCAGTTTTCAAAATACCCCTAGCCATCAAAACAAAGGCATAGTTAGCTGGTTGAGAAACTGGAAACTGATTAATATTATGGAGGCCAATTATTTGGTCTCCTTTAATGTCATAAAACAAATTTGTTTTTAAAGACACCTTATCTGCGCACAAGATACAGTACTTACTTGCTTCATTCATATTACTTAAATTAATTTTTAAAATATGAAATAAATTTGCGTTTACTCCGGTTGAAAATCGAATGTTCATAATTTGTAAACATCGTACAGATGGCAGCGTAAAGGTTTTTTGTAAAATTCGGTACGTTCTCGGACTTCCAAGGTAAACAGATAAAGCAAAGCGTTTAAATTCGAAATCGTATCTGAAATACAAAATAGTTAAAAGTATAATAAATGTGTAAGAAAAACAAAAGAAAAAATAAATGAATAATCAGAAAAGAACCTATAAAAATGAAATATTCATTTGTAAAATTTTTGCGCAAGTATTACTTTCTATTGGAATATTAGGTTTATGTAATGCACACAATAAATTATAGAAACAATTGGAATATAAATTGGTAAAATGATCAAAATAATAGATATACATTGTATCATTTTTTTTTTAGCGAAATTCAGCTATTTTAATATTTATTTCTAAAATTTCTCCGGTTTAAAGATTTTTTTAAAAATTAACCTTTAAATATATTTTTATATATGTAATGTGACGTCACTTAATAAAATAAATTCCATATTTTTGGAAAAAAATTCAAATTTTTAGGAAAAAAGTCATAAAATTACCAATTTATAATCATAAATAGACCCAAAATTTGTTGTTGCAAAACATATGTTCCTCTTTATGACGAAATTGTGGTTTTTTTGGAATCGTTATTATTCTAATTATTATTATATTCCTTATACCTACATATATTTAAAACCATTTTCTACCTAAATAAAATATAACCATCAAGTTATTTTGGAAATAAAACATTTTAAAAATAAAGTAGGCAGAACAAGTTATGGAAACAGTTACAGTCATAAAAAAACCCAAAAATCTTTACCTGAAAACTTATGTTAATACCGTGGCTTTATTTCATAAAGAAATTAAGTTCCTTTTTTCTTCTAATTATTCATATTATATTAAATTAAATGTATTGTACCTTTCAAACTATTCTTTGGTTTAATAATAAAAAGTTAATTTTGAAAGAAAAAAATTTTATAAATTTTTTGGTGATTAAGAATGTACTTTAAATAATCTAGTAAGAAAACGAAAGTCATGAAAACTGCACTTAGATTTGGTAATTTATAAAAATTTCAAATTTACAATGTGAAAAAAAAAATTAGATATAATTTAAGAAATTAATAAACAAATGTTCATACCTATTTCCTTTTGAATGTTTTTTTAATGTTAATTGTGTCTTTATAAATTTAGACATTTCCGGTGTCAGCAGCTTGTCACATAATTGAAAGAAATTTCTCTCTTCTATATTAAAATCATCTTTAAGATTAATTTCTAATTTTCTTTTTAATACGCGATTTTCCTTAATGAGATCTTCCTTTGTTGGGGAAGAATTAAAGACTTCAAAACCTGATGAAGTAGATGGACTGGATTCCGGAACGGACTCTTCGGTTTTAAATATCGAAGGCGACGCGGTTTTATTTAAACGATTTGCGACATTCCCAAAATCGATAGATTTAAAATGTTCTGAACACACACGGTGGTAAAATTTTATTGATTTTAAATCTTTGTTTAAAAGATCTTCCCGCCCGATAGCAACAATCCATTGTCGATATCTGAAATTAATTAAAATTTATTAAAATATAGATGTAAAAGAGCATATAGTTTTTATAAACAGAAATAAATAAGTTTACTAACCTCTCTGGATCCGATGGAAATTTGAAAAAACTCAAATTTGGCTTTTCCCAGGATTTATTATTGCAATTTTTAACTGAACAACGAGTTCCACCCATTTTATTTTCTTAATTTTTTGTTTAAAAAAAACTAAATAATTAATAGTCAATGAACTAAATTTAAAATACCAATTATAAAACTAAAAAAAATTTCAAAACACTATAAAAATATATAGCAATAATAAAATTTAATAAAAAATAAAACAAAAACTTGAAAAATTATTAAAACAAAACTACAAATCTACTACAACAATTAAAAAAATTAAATTTCGAAAATCGTTTTCTACAATCGCTTTGCACATCAAAAGGACAAATGAAATTATTTTTATGAGGGATGTTTTTACAACCCTTAAGATTTATAAATATATAGGTACATAACAAATTTTATAATCTGTGTATTGGAGGATTTTTATGATCTAGTTGCCTTACTGTACTACTTCCCTATACTGTGACAACGGTCTATATGAGGTTGTCTCACCCGGAGGTTTACTCGGTTTGGGAATTAATACCAACTTCGCCTTTTTCCACGCCTTAGGGAAGGTTTGCTGTTTCAGTTGTTTATTGATTATACTCAAAAACATTTCCGGGGCGACTCCTACTGCTATCTTCAATGCTTCCGCTGGTATTCCATCCGGACCCGGCGCTTTCCCGTTTTTCATTTGTGCTATTACCATACGAAGTTCGTCCCGGTACCAGTCTTACATCCTCTTGAACGGCAGGAGTAGTCCAGAAGGATTCGCTCCTTGGAAACAATTCTTCCGCTATATCTTTTTTCCTCCACTCTTCCAGCCTGTACCTCACCTGATTAAATTTCCCCCGAACTATCTGGTACCCCTCACCCCAGGATGTCTTCTTCCAGTTGTGCACATAGTGTCATCCGGCACTCTCCTGACGTGCTATATTACGAGTACTTTCCCTTGGATCATTTTTCACAATATTAGGAACTTCACTCTCAGCCTGTAATGCTTTACGTGTTTTTTCTCGTCCCCTACCCTCGAAAGTAGGGAAAACAGTGCCCTGATCTCTTAGACGCTGTACCGCTATAACAATAGTTTGTCGCGCTGGTGGTCGTCTGTTAGGAAAACGTTGTATGTACAATTGACATGCAGCACTTGAATTACAACCTGTTTCCCCATAAATTAATATCATATCAGCATACTCTTGGCTGCAGTACATTGTAAAAATAAATTTATAATCAAAAATATAACACTACAAACAACACAAAACAACAAAAATTCATCACTATTCACTTTACAAACTTATAATTAATTAAAACAAATTATCAATCACTTAATATTAATAATTTAAATAAAATATTGATAATTAATATTTTTACACTAAACTGCAGTAAGTATTTACATAAAATGATTTTATTAATCTAATATTTATGGCTTATAAAGTTACAAGTATCTAATTTACAAAATGTAAAATGTAATGCATGAAACTATAATAATATGGTAATTAATTTATGATTTATGAGTGATGAACACATTTTTCGCCTTATTTGACAATGACCCAAGTATATGAAATTAAATGCCATATATCATAAAACGCTCAAAACTAAATGAGAAAATTCCCATTTAAAAGACGGGGAAAGTCAAGTATGTGTTAACAAAGTCAAAACAGAATAAAATTGATTTGTGGAGTCACAACAACAGATATGAGAAAAATTCTAGAAGAAATTAGCTTTATTGATCTGTCCTAAACGATAATTGCTAAGCGATATTTTAAAATTTTCCGCAGCCTCCTTCATTGATAAGCCTTCAAAAACAGCTTGGTTTGATCTTTCGGTTTTCTGCTATTCATTCAGTTTTTCTAATATATTTTCTAATCATCTGAAACATAAAAATAAGACTGGATATTAATGGGGTAGTAATGGTCAGTACGCTTAATGACAGTCATTACTCTAAACATTGTGGCCACCATGGTTTTATGTGACAAGTAAAACCATCCTGACTACATGGTTTTACCTGACAAGTAAAAATACAAAAACTGTGTTTATATTCTTCATCCAGCAATGTGGTACAAAAACAGGGCTTACCTTGATACTGTGTAGCCATGGGTACGTCAGCAGAAGTGATTAAACATTTTCTATTAAAAAAGAAAAAAAATTGTGTATATTTTTGTGAAAATAAAACTGAGATAAACAACAACATAAAGAAATATATAAAAATTAATTTTAATTATATTTTTCTTTTTCAGTTTCACTTAGGTTTCGCCAAATTTTTCCAGCGTTTACGGTTTTTTCACGTACATCTTCTTAGATTCGTTCTTTGATATTTTTTCTTCAATACAGCATTAATTGCGTCTGTCGTGAACCGGCCCTTCGTGAATTCAAATTGGTTTTCCGAAAGAGCCCCCTTCTCTACCAGAGATAAACAACAACGTAAAGAAATATATAAAAATTAATTTTAGTCATATTTTTCTTTTCCAGTTTCACTTAGGTTTCGCCAAATTTTTCCAGCGTTTACGGTTGTTTCACGTACATTTTCTTAGATTCGTTCGTTGATATTTCTTCTTCAATACAGCATTAATTGCGCCTATCGTGGACCGGCCCTTCGTGAATTCAAATTGGTTTTCCGAAAGAGCCCCCTTCTCTGCCAGTTCAGCTTCTAACCTTCCCCTGACTATACCTTCGAAAAGTTTTCCCATAGTATTCAATAAGCACAACGGTCTATATGAGGTTGTCTCACCCGGAGGTTTACTCGGTTTGGGAATTAATACCAACTTCGCCTTTTTCCACGCCTTAGGGAAGGTTTGCTGTTTCAGTTGTTTATTGATTATACTCAAAAACATTTCCGGGGCGATTCCTACTGCTATCTTCAATGCTTCCGCTAGTATTCCATCCGGACCCGGTGCTTTCCCGGTTTTCAGTTGTGCTATTACCATACGAAGTTCGTCCCGGTCCACCAGTCTTACATCCTCTTGAACGGCAGGAGTAGTCCAGAAGGATTCGCTCCTTGGAAACAATTCTTCCGCTATATCTTTTTTCTTCCACTCTTCCAGCCTGCACCTCACCTGATTAAATTTCCCCCGAACTATCTGGTACCCCTCACCCCAGATGTCTTCTTCCAGTTGTGCACATAGTGTCATCCGGCACTCTCTTTTTGCTCTAAAAATCGATCTTTTGAAATTCCTGCTATTGTCCCTATATTTTTGGTAACATTTCTCTACCTCCTTCTCTGATCCTTCTCTCCTAATTCTTGTAAGTTTCCTTTTGCTCTGGTTGCACTTTTTCCTGCATTCTTCAATTTCACTGTTCCACCAGTACGGTTTTGGAGTGACTCCCTCTTCGATTAACAGAGAATGACTTTAGTCTCCCATTGAGGCAGTAGAGGTCATTTATCTGTAAATTGAGAGTGTACTGTGAAAATTTTAGACCGTAAGTTTTCTAAAATATTTACAATAAAAACACAATTAAAAATACACTGTATTGTAACATTCGCATAACTACATATGCCGCTACTATTCGCATAACTACATATAATTTTCTAGTCCACGAATTATTACACTGCATGATTTTAATTTCTGATCATTGATATTTTCCTTGTTATCTAATATATCATATTCATTTACTGACCATTTTAAATCAAGTACTTTCATATGACACTTTTCCGTTATCTCAATTTGAGACAGTTCAGGTTTATATTTTTCTCGTAATCTATTATATTCTTCAATGGCGATTTTACTAGCTTTAATTTTTGAAGGATCAAAGTTAATTAAATAAAGACCTTTTAATGAAGTTATAGTAAGAATATAGTAACATAAAACGGATAATAAAACAGAATGTAAATACAGTACTTATTCTCAAATGGAAACACGTCGGGACTGGGGAAGTGAGTATTTCCATTGGAGAATCACTAATGTCGGTTGAAGAAATTTAATAATAAGGAAATACATAGAAATTACATATGTATGAAATAAACTCTTCTAGTTCAAATTACTTTATACGGCGGATATCCAATGGTACTGACTCCAATTTTACATACTGACGTCGCCGAATTATATAATATGCAATATAAATGATGCGACGCAAAATAAAAATTGTTAAGTTTATTTTAAAAACGATCGAAAAACCCACTTTATAACTGAGTTGAACATTGAAAAAGATTCCAGAAGATTTTATTCAAAAGTTAAAAAAGATAATATAGAAGCTCGCGTTTCCATTTGAGAATAAGTATTGTACCGCTTTCGTATCGGACGAACACGAGTGCCATCTTTGATTTGGACACTTTTTTGAATACATTGAGTTTCGTCTCCTTGTCTAATCTCCATAACAGATACGTGGAATTACCCCTGCAAGATACTATTCTTTGATTACATTATAACCCAGCGTATTTTTAAACATATCTATTCATACTCTGCTGAAATTTTCTATGTTAAAATTTATTTTTGTCAATTATTTCATATTTAATGCTTTAAAAACATATTTTACTAACACTCCGACACAATTTTTTTAAATTAAGATTTAATATACATATCTAATAATCAATGTAAAAATTTGTGACAATCTGCATTGCATGTTACAGCTCCTTTTGTTTTTATTTAAATACTTATAAAAGTTTAACTGGAAGCCTGTCAATAGTAATTTTTATAAGGGAAAAGAGAGAAAAGTTCAAAGAACGTTATCCCATTGTTATTTTTTATATTTAAATGCCTTCAATTAAGAAAATTACCCTTAAAGTTGACTTTCCCACGGTATTACCTGTAATATTGTGGTCACTAATGGATTAATTTTGTTGCCGCCACTATCTAGAATTAGCATAACCTTTGCTTCAATAAAACAATGTTGTTACAAGTCATTTTATAATATATATTATATTCTTTCGCCATTGATTTTAAGTAAGTAGGTAGTCTACCCAAAACCAAAAACATAACACGTGGACTACCAAAAAAAGTTTTCGGATTGAAAAGTTTAGTGCATATTTTCTGTACTGTTTAAAATACTTTAGTTTCTGTTTATTATATTTTATCTGTAAATTACTTTTTTAAGATATGTAACTAATTAATGCTAAATTTATATAGATATGGACACAAGAAAATGTGTATAAAAAATCGCAAATTTTGTGATTTAAAATGAATGTAACTTCAATGGCGTAGAAACTAAATATCAACAAATTTAAAAAAAGGTATAAATAATAATAAAATGTAATCATGGAGGTAGATAGAAAAATACCTACGTATACCTATGAGTATTGATTAAGGATATTTTTCTCATTATTCAGTGAATTCTCATTATTCAGTGAAAACTTTTAAGTAAACTTATAGAGGCGCCACTAGTGATAATGCAAGTTCTCTATATTTTGAAATTTTACAAGTAATATTAATTTGGAAAAAACAAATAAAACAAAATTATAATATTCATTCTATTTTATAATATTTATTAAATAAATTAATTTTTTATAAATAAATAACACCACCATTTTGGAATGTAATATTATAAATGCCTGTGCCGCGTCCGCGTCCACGCCCCCACGGACGCCCGCGTCCACGCCCCCACGGACGCCCGCGTCCACGCCCCCACGGACGCCCGCGACCGTTTCCTCGGTGTCGCATCCGCCATTGGCGACACTGTCTCCCCGCAGCCGTCCCCCGCCGCCTTGTATTAACTAAAAATAAAAAATATACGTTATATATAACATCAATTTATTGTAATATTAAATAAATTGAAAAAGCTAAAATTAATTAAAAGTCGTATGATATCATCAACGAAATATAACAAATCAAGCAAAATTTGTCACACCTAAACTAAAATTTAACAATATCAATCTAAGGTTGTACGTTTAATTTTACTTAATTTGTTAATGAAATCATACCACTTTTAATTAATTGGAAAAATGCAATTACCATTCTCCACATTTTCATTTCTTCCTAGTGTACCCTCATTTCCCGTCCCGCCATTCTCCATCACACCATTTTTCGTCCCGCCATTCACCGTCCCGCCAACATCATTTCCCCTTTCATTTGCGGCCCCAACTTCAGCCACCGCCACCTCATCTCTGTTCCTGGTTGCAGGGGATTTCTTCGTCCATTCCTATCGTATTTTCAAAATTAATTTAAAACATTAATCTTTTAAACGAGCAATATGGAAAAAATTTTTTGTCTCAAAATGCCGGACTTTTTACTGCCAGTGATAAGTACAATAGATAAGGTTACAAAAAACAGAAAAAAATAAATAAAAAAAACATCAATGATCCCAACATCAAAAAAGTGAATCCTAGAAATTTACAAAATATAAATTATATTAAACTATGTTGATAAATTTGAACATTATTTAGAATTATACCGTATTTCGAAAATTTGTCACAGATGGCGGCATCTGTACCAGTATATATATATATAGATATTCTAGCATTTTGAGCCGCCACCTATTCGAGGAAATTTCATTATTAAAATCAAAACCATTAAAATTAAATTTGTAATTGATTACATTTGTACAAAAGAAGCGAACAGTTATTTATAAAAAAAAAACAGTAGAGGCTTCTTTACTGTCAAAAATATTTAAATGTTTGCTTCTTGTCGAGAAAACGTATATAAATCTTAAGGTACCATCACAGTGTGATCGACCGAAAAATAGTCAATTTTCGCGATTTTTTCGAATGGATAGCTATGGGAACTTACTTTTCGGCCGATCACACTGTGATGGTATCTTAAACAACATAACTAAGTATCAAAATTATAGCGATGAATATGCATTATTGAATCTTTTTGGTATTGAAGAATTTAGACAAAAAAGCATCAACTTTATAAATTTCTTTCATCCGTTATATTTAATTAATAAAAATTTAAACGAAAAAAATTTTTAACAAAAACAGGGCTTACCTTGATACTGTGTAGCCATGGGTACGTCAGCAGAAGTGATTAAACATTTTCTATTAAAAAAGAAAAAAAATTGTGTATATTTTTGTAAAAATAAAACAGATAAACAAGAACGTAAAGAAATATATAAAAATTAATTTTAATTATATTTTTCTTTTTCAGTTTCACTTAGGTTTCGCCAAATTTTTCCAGCGTTTACGGTTTTTTCACGTACATCTTCTCAGATTCGTTCTTTGATATTTCTGAGATAAACAACAATGTAAAGAAATATATAAAAATTAATTTTAATTATATTTTTCTTTTTCAGTTTCACTTAGGTTTCGCCAAATTTTTCCAGCGTTTACGGTTTTTTCACGTACATCTTCTTAGATTCGTTCTTTGATATTTCTTCTTCAATACAGCATTAATTGCGTCTGTCGTGAACCGGCCCTTCGTGAATTCAAATTGGTTTTCCGAAAGAGCCCCCTTCTCTACCAGAGATAAACAACAACGTAAAGAAATATATAAAAATTAATTTTAGTTATATTTTTCTTTTTCAGTTTCACTTAGGTTTCGCCAAATTTTTCCAGCGTTTACGGTTGTTTCACGTACATCTTCTTAGATTCGTTCTTTGATATTTCTTCTTCAATACAGCATTAATTGCGCCTATCGTGGACCGGCCCTTCGTGAATTCAAATTGGTTTTCCGAAAGAGCCCCCTTCTCTGCCAGTTCAGCTTCTAACCTTCCCCTGACTATACCTTCGAAAAGTTTTCCCATAGTATTCAATAAGCACAACGGTCTATATGAGGTTGTCTCACCCGGAGGTTTACTCGGTTTGGGAATTAATACCAACTTCGCCTTTTTCCACGCCTTAGGGAAGGTTTGCTGTTTCAGTTGTTTATTGATTATACTCAAAAACATTTTCGGGGCGATTCCTACTGCTATCTTCAATGCTTCCGGTAGTATTCCATCCGGACCCGGTGCTTTCCCGGTTTTCATTTGTGCTATTACCATACGAAGTTCGTCCGGTCCACCAGTCTTACATCCTCTTGAACGGCAGGAATAGTCCAGAAGGATTCGCTCCTTGGAAACAATTCTTCCGCTATATCTTTTTTCTTCCACTCTTCCAGCCTGTACCTCACCTGATTAAATTTCCCCCGAACTATCTGTTACCCCTCACCCCAGATGTCTTCTTCCAGTTGTGCACATAGTGTCATCCGGCACTCTCTTTTTGCTCTAAAAATCGATCTTTTGAAATTCCTGCTATTGTCCCTATATTTTTGGTAACATTTCTCTACCTCCTTCTCTGATCCTTCTCTCCTAATTCTTGTAAATTTCCTTTTGCTCTGGTTGCACTTTTTCCTGCATTCTTCAATTTCACTGTTCCACCAGTACGGTTTTGGAGTGACTCCCTCTTCGATTAACAGAGAATGACTTTAGTCTTCCATTGAGGCAGTAGAGGTCATTTATCTGTAAATTGAGAGTGTACTGTGAAAATTTTAGACCGAAATTCAAATTACTTAGGAAGTTATAGCATGTAGAAGAGCGTATATTGTATAATATATAGTGTTAGCGCTCCAACAAAATGATGTTTCCGAAGAAGCGGAAGGGTTATTCTATGAACCAGGTGTAATTGATGTCTCTGAGTATCAGGTAATGGAAAACGTTGACCCCTAACAGTGCTGGAGTACAAAATATTTTTAAGCGGAGGTCGCAGATTTTTCTGTTTTGTGGAATCTGTTCTAACCAAGATATACATAAAGTTATAAAATAAAATGTAAATAGCAATAAAATTGACTTTTAAAACAAAATTAAATTATTTTTTTCATTTATGACAAAAGTAAAAAAAACTATATCCCCCCAGTTCAAAATATTGTACACTCGAACCCTGTTAGTGCTCATTTTGTTCAAAATCTAGTAAGTATATATTTTTTATGAAAATATTTTTTCGTTTTCATGATATATTTTAACAATTTATTATTAAAACTGTAAATAAGTTTTCCTAGAAACTACATTTTTCCGACTAGTGGGCAATAGACACAAAATTCTAATCAACCGATCGGGCTATAATTGAATACGTTGTTCTACACATTAGTGATGATCGTTCGAACTAAAATCCTTTATTTTTGATAATTCTTTCTTATCTTTTTTCTCGATTTTTAATGAAAATAATCACGATTTTTGAACATTTTTTTTAAAGTCCGCCATTTTGTTATTTATTAACATAAATGTTTAACCCTAGTTCGGACGATAGGAATAACTTTATAAAACAAGAGTATGGTTGATTTTTTTCGTTTTCGATCATTACAAATGGAGATCTACTGCTCACCACCCACTCATGCTTTTTTTGAGGAGTCCATTTTAAAAAGATTGTATTGTATTTTATTATCAGAAAATGATCCTGAAATTAGCTGTAAATCTTATGCATCACATAAGAATACCGCCTTAAACCTAACCTAACATATACAATTCTAAATAATTACAATACACCAATACAGCCAATCAAGGACGATACACCATAAAGCGAGGAAAATCCTCGTTCTTTCCACGTTCCGTCGCCTGATACTGTCAATTCCGATGTTTCTTTGAGATTATTTTGTTTAGTAGTTTCTTCTTTCTCTTCTTGAACGGCAGTGGCAAAACATTTATTGGCAACAATTTGTATGCTATCGTTCATTTTTTTCGTATACTTGTTATATGCAGGTTTTGAAATAAAACTACTCGCAGTGTCCATTAGTTCACAAAACTTCGTACAACCAGCAAGTCCGAAGCCTAAAACTCGCATTACAAATGCAAATCTGTAATTAACTTCGTATGCATTACCATTAATTCTTTCACTAGATGGAACATACTTAGGCTCTTTGCACTTTTCACATGAAACTTTTATTTTAAAACCGAGACCTTCTTTTTTGCACGTTTGAAAAAATACTGCACCGTCACACGTTTTACACTTAACTAATGTTGCAATTGTTGAAAAAACAAGAAGAAAATCTACGATTTTGAAGTGTTTGTTATAGTCTTCTTCGATTTCTAAGGACGCGTTCAATTTAATTTTTTTAGCAGATGCACTCGACGCTCTCACTTCATCGTGAGAGCGTCGAGCTTAACCTCGGGCCACCTTCACTACGACCTTCTCTACCACTTCTTTTTGGCATTTTTTTTTGTTAAGAAATGCACAATCACTGCAAAAACAAACTAGAAACTATACGGAGCAAGAGTTACGAAATCGGAGGTAAAATCAAACAACGCACACGACTGCTCTTCTAAACGTACAATTTTGAACTGAAATATATACTATACATCAAAGATACAGAAAGTACGTTACATATTTTGTATACCTGAACAGAATTTGGTCAAGGGAGGGGCTATATACAATACAATAGAGACCCGAACAGTTGCCGCTTACCGCTCGGCGCAGGTAGCTAAAATGTGCGTAAAACTGAGTTGGAGCAAGGTTCGTTCAAACTGCTATAACTCCGTCAATTTTGCTCGGATTGAACTCAAAATTTAACACAATATTTCTGAGGTGTTATAGATTCAAAATATCAAATAAAAAATTGAAAAAAAAGGTTTCAAACTTTACCCCCCCCTTAATACGTTATTATAACTATATAAATACGACATCATTAATTTAAGAAATACACAGTCTGGTAATTTTTTCAAGTTTTCTAAAATATTTACAATAAAAACACAATTAAAAATACACTGTATTGTAACATTCGCATAACTACATATGCCGCTATAATTTTCTAGTCCACGAATTATTACACTGCATGATTTTAATTTCTGATCATTGATATTTTCCTTGTTATCTAATATATCATATTCATTTACTGACCATTTTAAATCAAGTACTTTCATATGACACTTCCGTTATCTCAATTTGAGACAGTTCAGGTTTATATTTTTCTCGTAATCTGTTATATTCTTCAATGGCGATTTTACTAGCTTTAATTTTTGAAGGATCAAAGTTAATTAAATAAAGACCTTTTAATGAAGTTATACGAGAAAATGCAACAAAGTTTGTCCAGAAATAAAAATAGAATTACCCGCATCTATAACAGCATTTTTTAAACTTAGACCTTGACTCTTACATATCATACCATACCATAACTCAAACATATTGGAAACTGTTTTCGTACTACAAAAGCATTATTCATAACTTGAAATTTAGCACTAACTCACTCAATAGTGTATTCTTTACCAGTGTAAAGTTGTACAGTAATATATTCAGTATCTCCGGTACTATTAATAGATTCGTTTATTGACA
Organism: Brachynemurus nebulosus; assembly: GCA_035578155.1. Lineage (NCBI taxonomy): Eukaryota > Metazoa > Arthropoda > Insecta > Neuroptera > Myrmeleontidae > Brachynemurus > Brachynemurus nebulosus. Next base: position 17,997,534 of record JAPWDM010000007.1, on the reverse strand, counting down.
CAATTCGTCCAGTTGTTCCATTAACAAGTCCTAAAGTGACATCAATATTACGTCTAATCATAATTTTTGCTCCGACTTTAATAACTTTAGCAAGTCCTGACGTTTTCGATTCATCATTTTCTAGGGTTCTTAGTACATTCAATGTTTTTTTTACTAGATTGTTAGCACAATCTGTAGTATCTTGGGAAATTAACAATATCTCTTGATTTGAAATTTGTTCCAGCATAATGGAATTGAGTATGTCACATTGTTTACGTGTAGCTAACAGACAAACGGTATCATCGGGTAATTTATTAATATAATTACATATTTCAATAAGTCGATCATTATAATTCAATTCTTTATTAGTTAGAACTAATTTACGTTTTTCTAATAGTTCGATATCATCAGCTGTAGTGGTATCAATGCGCAACCGAAATAGTAAATTACTATATTCATGATCTGATTTTTGTCGCATATTAATTGTTAATTCATCGTAACTAAATAAATTACGCCATAAATTAAAACTACCCATTGAACCAATGAGTTTTTCAATTTTAGCCGACGATAATTCCATAAATACAGGTTCATTTCTAACAGGTGGTAATTGAAGTAAATCTCCAAAAACAAGAACATGTGTACCACCAAACCAACCATCTGCCTTATTCATCGTATCAAAAATTTTCATTAATCGAAGATGAATATACATTAAAACGACATTAGAAACTATCGAAATTTCATCTATAATAATTAATACAACATTCTGAAAATCAGAACGAAGTATTTGTAATGCATCATCTGATAACTGATAATATTCAAAGGAATGACCATGTTCAACCGGTGGTTGAAACGCTCGATAAACTGTTACACCATTTATGTTAAAAGCAACTATTCCTGTAGGTGCAGATATAACAACTTTTTTCTTCATCTGATTTTCCACCCAATTTTTTATAGTATCAATTAAAAAACTCTTACCTGTACCACCGGCACCACTTACGTACGAACGTAAGATTTTTTATTTGATACAAGAGCATCTTTAACTCTCTCAAATACTCGTAACTGATCCATATGCAAATGAGAAATCATATTTTGCAAATTATTGTCTGTACGTACGTCACTACTGCTATTATTATTACCTTGCAAATGTTCTTCTATTGGCATAGGTTCAGTTATTGATGTTGAATTACTATTTCCAGCACACACAAAATTTTGATTTTTTTGCTTATTTTTATCTTCTACAAGATCATTTATGATATTAAAATTTGTTTTGTTATCAACTTGTGGATTTTGATCTTCTTGAATTTGTATATTAATTTGTTGTTTTATAACATCTATTCCTTTTTGGAATTCATAATACTTTTCATGATATTTTGCAGCTTCTTCGAGTTGTTGTAAATTAACCTTAAATGATTCTGTATAAGTATTACAACCATTTTTCAATTCTTCAATTTTCCTCCACGGCTGGTATAATAAAAGTAATGCAAAAAAATACTTTTCAGGTTCAGTCTCAACACTAAATTTATAATGGTTAATTAAATATCCAATACGACGTTTTTTCAAATATAATGATTTTGAAATTTCATATATTTCAACATTTTCCTCATTTATAGGCTTCTTTTTCAACAACATCGTACCATGTAGCAAATTTAAATAATGACAAATTTTCCAATTCTTTAGACGATTTGGATAGTAATCGTCAATAATAGATGGATAGTAAATATCGGTAGAATCCGATTTTAAGTTTTTTTATGTCTTTGTACTTCTTTACAGTTTTATCTCGAACTAATGATAGATTTAACCATCTAATATTAGTATCAGGATCAATACTATACAAAGAGTTACCTAATAATACATCTGCAGCTTCGAGAGCACCAACCTCTCGATGAGTTAGTGTTCGTACACCGATATTCCATAATCTATTATATAACGATTTGGTACAGTTAATATCATTAATTATTTCAGGTGAATTGGCAGATTCAGGTTTACACGTATATTTCACACAGTAATTTGAAATTACTGTTGAAGATTCACCAACAAATTGAATGTCCATATTACCTTCCCAAGCAGATACAATTTTGGGATTGTAATCGTTTACGTTAATTTCATTTGAATTACGTGGAAAGTCATACAGGCGACTTTTCGTTTTTAAATTTTTTCGACCGGCAATGGATTCAACTGTGTCACATAAATAAAAATGTTCAGTTACCGGTCGCGGGAATCCGAATCTGCACGCTGTCTTAACTGAACCATTTTTCTGTTTTTTCGTTCTTAAGCAATAACTATTATGATGATGTTTTTGATACATGTTGACTTTTCTAAAGAGTTCTGGAGAAATATTGTTATTAAGTATAGCACAAGTTACATATTGTAATATAAATTGTATTACTTCCTCATTTGTATTAATACCTAAAATCGGAGCATCTTTAACCCAAAATAAACAATGGAAATGTTGAATTCCTCTACTCTGATATTCACGACACCAGAAATAATGTATTATTTCACCAAGAGGATTATCTGATGATAAAAGAAATTGAAGGATCGCTTTAAATTTATTATCAATAAATCGCGATACTGAAATTGGATCTGATGCTATTATTTCGGCAACGGATAATTTATCAAAATGTAGAACATTAATTTCACGAATATATCGTATAAGATCCCCCCAATTATATTCTGCAGGAGACAATGTAACGAACCATGTCGCAGGCCCATAATAAAATAACATACATTTTAAATTATTTTTTGGACAGTTTCAAAATTGAGACGTATTACGAATACGTTCAAAAATTATAGTTAGCTTCCCTTCCAATTGATTATTTTCAATATGTTTTAAATATTCACCAGCTGTATAACGTTTTTTTGAATTAATAGTATGTAATAAATGATTGGTCACTATTTAATTGACGAAAATAAGACTGAGTTATTAAATAAAATATGTATTGAATATTCAAACGAAATCGAGGATCCACAGACGTTAATCGTGCTTTTGCAAACTCGAAGTCAGAAAGAGGATACACTCGGTCACTTTCATTCTGACCATTACACTCAAACGGGTACAAATCTGGAAAACATAACAAATCTAGTGTAGCTAACCGATTATCTAAAGGATTCTCTCGAATTTTTTTCATCTGATATAATGAAGTTGAATCCTAATCAATTCGATGATTATATATAGGGTAAATAGTATATTGTTCCTGATACTTTTGTAAATCAATAATTTGGGTTAAAAATGGCGATTTCTGAATTTCTTTTTCGATATTCTGTCCATTATTAAATGCAACAGACTTTAATGATGGACTAATTGTCTTGTTATTGTTACAAAAATCCGGATCACAATCATCAAATTGAATTTTCATTGAATGTTCATCATCACTTCCTTTATTTTCCAAATCTTTTGAACATTCTGATTTCATTTTATGTTCAATATTTAAAGATAAATATTGGTAAAGGTCTTCATGACAGTGGGGTAAATTAATATTTGCATACAAAGGATTATGAATTTTTAACCACTTTAGGGCATTAAACACATACTCCATATTTATCAAATTTTGCCATACTTTTTTCCCTTCTGAAGTAATTCCATTAATTAGAATATATAATTCACGATTTTCATTTAAAGGGGCTGTGGTTGAACAAATTTTTTGCAAAGTTTCTTTAAGTGGTAATGGTAAGTGAAATGTAATTCCTTTCAATTTTTGTACTTTCATTCGATTTGGTAATGAATTTTTAGAAACTGTACCCATCCTCTGTACAACTTGGAATGCTTTAGCTCTCTGAATAAGAAGTTTTTCAGTCATTTAATATAGCAATTTCTTTAGGTATTTCACCAACTTGTAAATGGTTTAAAATACAAGCTGGTGGGCAACGATTATTACGGTATCTATTCAAACAATATTTGCATATAAACTTAATGTAAGGACTTGGGTTTGTCTCCAAATATTTTAAAAGTCCTTTAAACAATATATTTTCAGTTAATGGTTTTTTTTTAATTTACTAATATCTTGAACATTGCGTTCACAACATAGTTTTCGACAAGAAATACATACAAATCGAGGTGTATCCAAAGATCGTTCTGTAAACGCACTGAAAGCTTTGTGATACTTGTTACGAATTTCATTTTCATCTAAACATATTCTATTCGTATCTTGTATAAATAGTTTACTATTTTCAATCATATCTTCATAAATTTTAAATAATTCATTATAGTCAACTGTCTCTAATGCATTATCCAATTTTATTAAACTTTCAGAAATTCGTTTCAAATGATAAAGTTTTGATTTAATATTTCTTACACAAGGAAAATGTGGTGATAATATCTCAACACAAATTAATAACGATGTGCAAGCTTCTTCTAATGTATAGCAATTTGGTAAATGACCTAGTTTGTTATAGAAATGTTCTTTCGTAAAAATTTGATTAAACCTTTTTAAAATTTAATGACTGTATTTTCTAAAAAAAAGTAACATATCTTTTTATTACGTCACCAATAAATTTGTTATGGTTTTCAATAATTATATGTTTAGCTACCTTGAAATTCACTTTATTAACGTTCTTTTCATGAATATAGAACATTTTGCAATTATAATTACAGATCCATTGAATTTTTCCATCTTAATTCTCCTTAAGCGGTAATATATTCACTGTCTTGCCATTATAATTCATAATTATTTTAAATTCACTATCACTAATTGGCAAAAGACTATTTTCATTATTTTGTAAATCTAAAGAATATTCTTCATTGAAAATTTTTATTTTTTTTAACACTCCTGATGACATTAATGAATTTTCAAAATTTAAAAAAGAATAAGCTGTGTCATAAAAATACGATTCTGTTTTATTTGTATGAAGTGATTTACCACAAAGGTTTTGTAATTGTTGTTCTATATTTTTAGAAAGTCGAAATTTGCGCAACAAATTACTTGCTTTTTCTTTTAACTGTCTTATAATATTTTGAAGTTTAAAAACATAAATATGTCGTTGTGCAAAGCACCAATTCACAATCTTTTCAGATAACATATGACTTTCTACACCAGTAACTGTCAATTTACTATTATTTTCAATTACCTTTTGCAGTTTTACAATACACATATCTACACAGTGTTAAGGGAAGTTTTTTGTTTTGAATTTGAAAATTTTCACATGATAATGTATTGACATCATTTTCAACAACTTGAATATTATCATTTAAATTACAATTCTTGAAGGATTCAGTATCAGATTTAAAACGCTTTATACGTTGATGACGAGCAAAGTATTCTTTTTTTCGAAGTGCCTCTAAAGGTAATAATTGTAAGTTTTTATTATTTAAATCTACAACAGGAAAATGAGCTGTTTCCAGATTTAAATATATTTAACAAATGTTTCTCATTAGGGAATGATCATACCTTAACATTTCTGGTTTTTGATTAAAAAGGAGTAATGTTGCAAAAGCAATCGCAAAAACGCCACAGTCAACCGAATTTGGTTGGTACTGTACATTTAAAAAATAGACTGATTTTCCGTGCTTAAAATAAAAAGGATATAAGTGCTCTACACTTTCTGCTCCTGATTTAAAATTTTATTATTTAAAGAGTCATATATATATATATATATATATATATATATATATATATATATATATATATATATATATATATATATATATATATATATATATATATATATATATATATATATATATATATTTGCAGCATTACAGTATGTACAAACCCAATGTTGATTAGAATTGCTGTACAATATTTGAATATGCTTTTCCCATGGTTTAACCGGAATAATTCTTTCTGGTGTTTGAATTAAGAGTGTATCTCTATGAGAAAAATCAGAACATTTTTTCATAAGCATTCCAAAGTGCAGCATGTGCAAATCGGTCAATCTTCCACCTCGCTCAACAATACTCATTTGATTATTATCTAGTATAGGAATATTAACAGGAAGTTTCCTTTTTCGTTTTTTTGAATTCAATTGATCTGATTCACTAATTTTTTTTCCCTGTCTATTTCAGTCTGTTCACTCACTAACGATGAATCTTTTTCAGATTCTTTACTGCATATACCATTTATATCAATAATATTATTTATATGTTTGTTACTAGTTAATAATATACCTGATACATTTTTTTTACTGTAACTGTTTGTGTTTTGCCTAATATTTATATTAGTACTAGGAAATTGTGAAATCATTCCAGTACTAAATATTTGTACCAAATGATTTCTCATAGAATCAGTATATGTTAAATTTTGTGGTAATTTTCCAAAGACTAAGGACATTGCAAATGCAATTGAAAAAGCGCCACAATCATAACCGTTATTCTGGTGTTGAACATTAGGGAATATCACACCCTTCTGTGCAAAAGAGAAATAAGGATAAAGACGCCTTAAACATAATTCGAAATGGCGATGTAATTGTTTAGAATTTAACGAATCAAAAATAAAAATTGACTGTGTATCATAATAACTACAAACCCAATGTCCACCTTTCATTAAATGTGCATCAGTATCATGAAATTCATTTTCAAATCTGTGTAAAATTTGAATATGAGGTTTATGTGGAGGAATGGGCTCAATTTCATCGGGCAATTGAAATTTCCAAGTTTCACGGTATTCATAATTATATGTGCTGTGAAGTAATTCAGCAAACAAATCAATATGCTCATCTATTAACCAATCATTTTTTAAAATAATATCTAGTAATCGTATGTTAAATGTCATATTTTTAACGTAAAAGAAAACAATTTGCTATAATTAAACTAAGTTGCAAGGGTAGAGGCAATCTAAGCGGACCACATTGATTTTACTACCTGCTATCGTGTCATTTCAACATTGAAGATTATTTTACGATCGTTGACGGGTTAGTCTATTGTTATATGAACTGCCTAAAAAGTATGTTTATGGTGGCCCGCTGTGGTTGTTTGAGAAACATTATGAAAAATAATCAAAATATTACAGTTGTACGCAAAAATAACTGTACAGTTACTAAGTTACTACATAAGTAAATGTGAGTAACAAGTATTAAAAGTTAATTTAAATATTATTAAATTACATTTCAGCACACAAAATTTTTGTACCAATATAATTGAGAAAAATAAATTATGCAGTTTGTAGGATCTCTTATATCCTTTGATGACGTTTTTCTCCAGCCGCTTAAGATATCTGACAGATTACTGAATTCATTTACAACAACCTATTCATTTACCATAAGCGGCTGAAAAAAGGCCCTGTCTTGCATTAATTCTATAATATCTATAACAAAATAACAAATAACAAAAAAATTTTAATTAATTTGTGGATAAAAATAATTAACAGCATTGAAGAAATCTTCAAATACCTAAGAAAAGTGTTTACGTCCATTCGGCCTATCCGTCGTCGCATGTCCCGTTTTATTTTCGCCCAATAGCTTTCAATCGTTTGTGTATGTGTCGTAGGATCATTTGGACATACAAAATTATACGAATGGTTAACAGTCGAATGTTTATACCCATTTTGTGGAAGAGAATTGTAGCCTCTCTACATATCTGTTATAATTCTTGTCCCTGGCTCTACATTTTCTCTTATGACGCGTAAGAGTGTTTCTGCATCCCTTTTCTCAACAATTTTTAGGAAGCATTTTTTTATTTTCCCTATCGATTCCGCCAACGACCCAACGAGTTTTTGTGATGCGTCCACGATTATATTTCCTTGTTCCAAATGCACTCTCGTCCGCCTCAACTATTCTTCCAACGCCACCAATTTTCTCACTGCTTTCCATCAACCACACTGTCAGAAGTTCTCTAAAGTTAAAAATTAATTTCCGTACTGTCGGCTTGGACAGTGCTGTCTCTTTAACAATAACTGATAATGGATATTTGAGGATCCATCCAACTAGGACGCACAAAAAAGTTGTAGGTGGAATACGAGCCACTCCAAAAATGGTATTGTCTCTTATATTTTTTTTGGCTCTACAATTCCTACTCCTACACCGGTAGAGCAGATTACCATTTCTTGACTTATTCACGTACATTTTTCCATTGCATTTGCCACAATTTTTTGATTTTGCCACTAATTTCCAGTCTTCTAAACATTTTCGAATTCCAAACTTCTGGATATTCATACTACAGAATTCCATATCCACTTCTTTTAAGTAAATAACGAAATATATAAATAGACACAAACAACAGCAACAAGTAAATCCAACACACAGTCCTTCGATGTTTGTCATACGCTGTCTGACAAAATGACTGTCCCGTAGAAAACTACAGAGGGCTATTTTTAATTGGGGAATTTCCAAATTGTAATAACAATGGGTCATAATATGAAACTTTATCTTAACCTGAGGGCAGGTAGTAAAACCATTGTGGCCCGCCCACGTTTCCTCCACGTGAAATTTTTGATATGCGAAATACAGAAGTACAGCTGAACTCTTTTTTGTGCGGTGGATAGGGGACGCATAAAAAAAATCACACAAAAAAATATATTCAAAAATATCATAAATAGCTATAAAAAGTATAGTTCAATCCAGATTGTACAAAAAACTTTTTTTGTGCGGTTGGTCAGGACCGCATAAAAAAAGTTTCATCGAAAAAACCACTCAAAACGCTCAGAACTTAGAAATTTCCTTATAAGTTGCTTCTATAAACAAGATAAAGCATTAATTTACATGTAGAAACATTTTATTTCAATTTTATAATATGAAAATTTTGAAAAATACATCTTTAACAAAATTAAATGATGCAATAACTTATGTTCTTATGCAATGTATTGATTAAATGCTAGGCCGTTAAAAAGTATTTTTATCAAAGAAAGTTATTATAGTAATTGTTTAAGTTTCTTACTGTCTCGTGATTTTGATTCACATTATGCATTTTAATGGCTATTTTTTACAAACCGCATAAAAAAGGACCGCGTAAAAAAGAGTTCAGCTGTATAAATGTTTTAAGTAAACACCTTCGACTGATAAAACTTTTGTAAAAGCTATCTTCTTTATCACAAAGCACTATTTTTGATCGACCTGGTGTTTTTATACCATTATATTATATTTTTTAACCTGGTGTTTGCATTTCACATGTCAGGAATTTAATATAAAAAATATCAAAAATTTAATCACACATCAAGAATTTAATGTAAAAAATTGAATGTAAAATAAATAAATAAATAAATATATAAATAAAAATGTAATCAAAATGACGAAATCGATTTAAGTTATAGAATTAGTACAAGGCAAGGCCTTTTTTCGGTCGCTTTTGGTAAATGAATAGGTTTTTGTAAACGAATTCAGTAATCTGTAAACTTTATCAAAGTATACAGAAGACACCCTAAAAATTGCATACACCACAAATCCAATTTTACGTAGTGGTCGGTGCAAATTTAAGGGGAAGTACGTAAAATCGGAAGATCAGGGGCGTCGGTAAACTTTTGTTTCGGGGGTTGGTAAACATTATTTATCTGAACTTATTTAAAACAATATAATCTTAAGAGACAATTTACACCTAAAATTCGGTTGTGTAGACAAAGGAAATCGAATGTTATACAAATGAATATGAGTGACGACTTTTAGAAAACTGTCGAAAAATCAACTTCACTATCGCATTCATCAGCGTAAAAGACGCCAAATAGTGGAAGCTGACAAAAATTCTAGAATATTTTACTCGTGAACTAGCAAAGATATCAAAAAATAAACTTTACTGTTGAATTGGGCACTAAAAATTAGATTAAGCAGCGCATTTTGACAAAAATTCTAGAATGTTCTATTCGTCAACTAACAAAGATATCGAAAAATCGATTGCACCATTTAATTGGTCATCGAATAAAAGACGGAATAACACATTTTGATAAATGTTTTAGAATATTCTATTTGTCAAATAACAAAAATTGTTTGTCAAAATCGGACATTTGGTTTACATTAGTTTTATTTTGGGTTGGACAATTAAGTGGTGCAGTAGATTTTCCAATATCTTTGTTAGTTGACAGATAGAATATTCTAGAACATTTTTCAAAATGTGTTATTTGGTCTCTTTTTTGGTAGCCAATACAGTGGCGACGTTTGTTTTTGAATATCTTTGCTAGTTGACGAATAGAATATTAGAGAACATTTGTCAAAATGTGTGATTTGACCTCTTTTTCAATGGACAATTAAATGGTACAATTGATTTTTCAATATCTTTGCTAGTTGACAAATAGAACATTCTAGAATTTTTGTCAAACTGCGCTGTTTAATCTCATTTTTAATGACCAGTTCAACGGTGAAGTCTGTTTTTTGATATCTTTGCTAGTTGACGATTAGAATATTCTAGAATTTTACGTTACTCATTTTGCATTTGCATTTTGTATACAGAATATGTGCATGTATATCTGCAGTGAAATTATAAAATTTTTAAAGGCTACGAGGCCCTCAGACAATATTACCTACGGCTCTGACTCTGGCTTGGTACATAAATTTTCACTAACACAGACAAACAACAACATATCTGTGAGAGGAGAACCCCACTTAATCGCTGACGTCACTACGTAAAATCGGAGTACGTACCATTGGATGGCCACTGTAATTTACTTTTCTCAACTATATTGTAGTTGGTACATAATTTTTGTGTGTTGAATAATTATTATCCACATATTACTTATGTAGTTACGTAGTAACTGTACAGTTATACTTGCACACAACTGTAATATTTATTTTTCAAAATGTTCCTCAAATAATCAGAGCGGGCCACCATAACCATACTAGTTGGGTAGTTCGCATAACAATAGATGGACCCTGCAATGATCGTAAAACAATCTTCAATGTTGAAAAGGACACGACGGCAGGTAGTAAAATCAATGTGGTCCGCTTAGATTGCCTTTACCCAAGTTGCAATATAGCAAGCTTAAAATTTACTAGCATAAATATTAGTAAAAGAAGGCGCAGTATCGTTAACTTAACAAATACAGAGTCGCAGCAATACTGCGGACTACTTGCTTCTGAATATTACCTTTTAAATAAATTCTGTATAGTAAAGTCGCAAAATAATTTGCCGACTCAAGTTCCTTTAAATCTTTCAATATCTTTTGGGCCACTGCTGGAGTCGGTTGATCGGTCTGAAGTAGGAACTGAAAGTACGACACCAGAATCCGCCGATGAAGACCCACTGGTACTCGGCACAGCAATAGCCTCTGGGGAAGACGGTGAAACGCCAACACTTGTTGATGTAGTATCAGGATCCGATTTAGGAGTTTCAGGAACTAGAACTTCCATGGAGTCGATATATGTCGCGTCATCGTCGGAAACAACATTGATTCTTGGTGTAGAAGTTAACAGATTCGCATCCATAAAACTACAATCAGCGAGCGTTAACGGTTTTGGATTATCGGCCGCGTGTGCTTCCATTGTCCAAGGCACTTCGTACAGTTCCACAAAAAGTAACAATTCAACAGTACAGTCACCAAAAGTTTATTACTAACGAAAAACACCAGTCACTTAGGTTTTTCCAGAATTTAATGTCCTTTTCGGTTCACGTTATTTAACGCAAAAACACACTTTTCCCACTGGAATGATATTTGTAACAGTAGCGGCGGTTTAGCTTATATTTAAAATTACTTAAAATTCGCGCCCAACACTGTTACTTGTTGTCCCACGCAGAAATAGCGCTAAATTGGATGCCAGATTAATAAAAGTTCCAAAGGTATTAGGTTCTTTCGAAATATTACATTTCGTTGTGTGTTTAGCGTCGAACAATTTGTCGATTACAAAATAAAATTGCATTAGTCGATAGATGTTTAAATATGGTATTTGAAATAATAAAAAAGTTTCATTTTAATATTTTATATTTATTTCATATTTTAAGTACTTTTATATTTATTTAAAAATGATTACAAAAATATTTTACAAAAACTAATTTAAATATTGTTTTAGATCTTTGTTATGACTCACGACAAAATTACGTCTGCACCTATCTAAGGTCACATTGTGAGTGAGTGAGTGATGCGCGAAGCATCATCATAGCACTCGTTCACCGTTGTTCGTTGGTCGCTATTGTAACAGTTCTCTGTTAAAAATCACTTAGTTCGGGTAATCACAAAATCAACCCTTGTTATAAGAAATCAATATGTCGCAATAATGATGGCGGCCTCACATAGTTCACGTTACGGCCGCCAGTTGGCGACATCAACCACGTTACCTGGGGTTTGAGCCCATGATAAGTTCCCAAAAATTAATCAATTTCATAGAGGCAATCAACACTACATTAGTGTAAATTTGATTGCCTAAAGTTCTCGGCTGACACCTACCACCATTACAATAAGCATACGATCGTTGAAGCTTATGAAAGTTTGAAAAGTTTTTGAAACTTTCCATTAAGTCGTTTTTTACTACTAATGAACATTTTACAGTTTGCCGTCTTATTTCAGGCAGTTCAGATAAATAATCAGTTTTGTGAGGAATTTTAAAGTCTTCCTCATCAAATTTAGAGGACAGAAAATCAGGACCAGACCACCATGAGTGGATATTTTTCAGTTCAGCAGCATTAGTTCCGCGTGATATATAATCAGCTGGATTATTTTTAGAATTTACATGCAGCCATATAAAGTTTTTAGTCAATTCTTGAATTTGACTTACTCGATTGGCAACGAATACTTGCCACCTTGTAGGAGATTCTTTCATCCATGACAAGGCAATTGTAGAGTCAGTAAACAGAAATACCTTTGAAATAGGTAAATTGACAGTATTATGCACTCTATACATTAATTTTGACAGAAGTAAACAGGCATTTAGTTCCAAGCGAGGTATAGTTACAGTTTTTATTGGACAGATTTTTGATTTTGCAGTCAGTAATTTACAGGAAAAAGATTCGTTGTTGTATTTAACACGAATATAAATACAGCAGCCATATGCTTTGGAACTAGCATCAGAAAACCCAATCAGTTCAATGGATTTAAATTCAGTTGAGTCGAAACACCACCGAGGTATTTCAAAAACACTGTTCAGTTTCAGATTCTCAATAAATGTAGACCATTTATCTTGAATCTTCAGAAGGACAATTTCATCCCAATCAGTGTCAGAAACCCATATTTGTTGCATTATTAACTTTCCAGTAACAATTAATGGACTTATGAATCCTAAAGGGTCAAAAAATGATGCAATAAATGCCAGAATTTTTCTTTTTGTAAAGTCAGATTTTTCAGTAAAGTTTTCAGTTTTTAGAATTATTCTAAAAATATCAGTATTAGGTTCCCAGAGTATACCTAAAGCTTTAATTAAAACATTTTCAGAACTTTTTGACAAAAGTTTATTTTCAGGAATAACATTAGTCAGTTGTGGATTGTTGATTCCCCACTTATGAAGATACAGTTTGCCACTTTGCAACAGTGAAGTTAATTCAGATATCAACTTTTTAACAGTTTCTAGATCATTGTGACCGCTCAGAACGCCATCCACATAGAAACTATTAAATATACATTCAGATCCCAAAGGAGCCCAAGTTTATTCAGAGCCCTTGTAGCTAAGTATGGAGCAGAACTTGTTCCATATGTGACAGTGTTCAGTTTAAGACAGTTCAGTTTTTCATCAGGATTATTACGCCAGAGTACTTTCTGGTACTCCTGATCAGTAGAATGAACTTTAATCATTCTATACATTTGCTTGATATCAGCAGTAAAGGCATATTTATACATTCTAAATCGTAAAATGATATCAAACAGTTCAGGTTGTACTGACGGACCAACCATCAGACAATCATTCAGAGACAGACCAGATGTTGATTTAGCAGAGCCATCAAACACCACACGCACCTTCGTGGTAGTGCTTGCCTCATTCACAACAGAAAAGTGTGGAAGCCAGAAATCTTCCCCAGTGCTAAACTTAGCTTTTGTAAAATTAGATTCAGTATATTCTGCATGACCCAGTTCTAAATATTCATGCATGAATTTTTTATATTCAGAATATAATTTTTCATTTTGTATTAATTTCCGTTCTAGACTATAGAATCTACTGAGTGCAACAGAAAAGGATGCCCTAAACCTTGAGTAGGTTCAATCTTAAAAGGCAATTTTACAGTCATCCGTCCATCTTCAGAACGAGTTGTATTTTTCAGAAAGTGTTCTTCAATCGGCTTTTCCTCAGCAGATGACACTTTTGTTGTTGGAATTGATTCCAACTCCCAGAATTTTGGTATTAATAAATTTACATTGTTATCAATGTTTTCAGATTCAGTTTCAGACAAGAAAATGTTTCTTGTAACAGTATTGCATACCACAACTGGCAATGCAGCAGTTGAATTACAGGTAGGTGATTCGCCACCGAAAACATACCCAAAGTGAGTATTTTGTAGTGAAGGAAGACCTTTTCCTAACACTATATGGTCAGTCAATAGTATTTTCATAAATACATCAGTACCTAATAAAAGATCAATTTCAGAGGGTTCAAAATATTTTGGATCAGCCAAATTATTTTGAATTCCAGCAGGCAGTTTTATTTTTGAACAGTCCACCAATTTTTGGGGTAATTTACAGGTTATTTTTGGCAATACAGCACAGGAAATATCTAAACAAAAATTGTTTACAGCAGACTTAATATGAACATTTGCAACTCCGTTCACATAAGTTAAACCGCTAGAAATACCTTGTACTTCTATACGTTGTTTCTCCATTTTACATTTTAAACGGTTACAGAGTGCCTTTGTCATAAAGTGTGATTCCGATGCACTATCCAGAAGACATCTTACAGAAATGAATTTGTTGTCAGAGTTTTTAACTAAAACCGTAGCAGTAGGGAGAAGCATTTGAATATTTTTATCACATTTTTCGGACAATACATAAGTAGATAATATTTTAGTTGCATTAGCATTTGAATTTTTATTATTACACAGTAATACATTATGCATTCTATTGCAATTGGAACAGGCATTTGCATGACAGTTTTTTATTAAGTGCAATTTAAAACATTTAAAACAGAGCTTATGCTTTTTCAGTAAATCATACTTTGATTGAATGTCCATTTTCAGAAATTTATCACAGTCACTCAAAGCATGAAATTCAGTGTGACAACAAAAACATTTTCTTTCAGATTTTGATTCAGTTTTTCTAACATTTTCAGAAAAATAAGATACCTTTCTGGAAGGTTTTAATTCAGTTTTCCTAAAGGAATGAGGTTTTTCAGTACGTTCAATTACATTTTCTAATGCATTAGCACGTTTTTCCAGAAAGTCCAATAGATTTTCTACAGTTGGCAGTTCAGTGGTCGTATTGTTTTCTAACTCATACGCCCTAAGTGTGTCATAATCTAATTTCTCTTTCAATATATAGCACAATAACAGATTCCAGTCAGAAGGTTTTGCACTTGATGATTGCAGACAGTTAATTTGCTGTTTAATATGAACAACAAATTCTCTCAGTGCTTGAGCAGTACCCTTACTTAAAGATCTATATTCCAAAATGGATTTAATATGTGAATTAATAATAGTCAGTTTTTTATCATATCTGTCAGTCAGTGTTTTAAATGCAATGGCATAATTTTCGTCAGTTGTAGCCAAATCATTTATCAGTTGTAAAGGTTCTTTACTCAGGCAAGATTTCAAATAAATAAGTTTTTGAACAGGAGTCAGCTGTTTAGAGTCATGAACAGCACTTCTAAACAGATCAAGAAATGATTGAAAATCTTGATAATTACCACTAAAGGTAGGCAGAGATACAGGAGATAACCTAATATTTGTTACCGCAGTATTAATTTCAGTTTCAGAATGCTTATTTGCATTTTTAGGTTCAGATTGCGATTTCAGATCCAACTTAATTCTTTGGATGTTCGCAATAGTTGAGAAATACCTATCCTCAATATCAGTTCTATCAGATTCCTGACTCACATCTATTAATTCAATTTTTTCTTGAATGTCTAAGACTTAGACATTCAAGAAAAAAGTGGTTCTTAACCTTTTTGAAGTCGGGGAGCACTTGTGATCATGACAAAAATTTGGGGAGCACCAAAATCAAGGAGTAAAAAAAAACAAACAAATACACATACGTACGACTTTTATTGAAAATAAAAGATTATAACATAAGAGTTTAAAATTATAACTTGACAAACAAATTTTTAATAAACATAAATTTAATAAGTAAAAAAATAACATTGAGCAAAATTTAATTCAGAAAAATAAAAAGATTTAATGTGAAACCTGAGCTTGACGGTTTTTACAAATTTCAGTGATATTAGGCCTAATTTTAGAAATAGCTACCCTCAATTCTTCATCCAAATTAGTAAGTGTTGCTCGTTTTTTAGTTTTTATGTTATGAAACCGAGTTCACACAAATATGATGTTGAAAACTGCAACAAGATTTTAAGTGCCTTCATGGAGAGAGCTGAGTATTCTTCTTGCACAAAGATCCAAAATTCCTCCAGAACCATTTCGGAAAATTTCATTTTAAGTGTACGATCCGCTGATAGGTTGATTAATTCTTCTTCTTCTTGGTATGACAACTTACTATTTGATGTATTAATCGTGGCAAAGGGATTACGTATCCAGTCATATGTTTCTACGTTTATTGATGGAAAATAAAATTCAGTCTTTTCTTCTAATAAAGTTAAATGCTCTGTTACTGCTGAAATAATTTCGTTGGTAGTGTTATCATTAAGAGAAGGAAAGATATCTACTTTCTTTTTCTCCAACACACGATTTTTCCAAAAAATAACTTTTTTCTGAAAGGCTGTCAATTTGTCGGTCGATGTTAAAAATTTTCTTTTCCTCCTTGAAGGCTGGTATTAACACAATTTAAATAATCAAAAATATCAGCTAAATATGCCAATTTAGCACACCAAATGTCATTTTGAAGATATTTCACAAAATCATCCATATTTTCCTTTTGGAAAAAGCAAAGAGTCGTACTTGGCTTCCATAGAGATGCAAATATTTTTAAAGACGCGTATTTTCAAAGGTCTCGATTTTATAAAGTTTACCATATTTACAACTTTGTCTAGCACAGGTTTTAATGCTACTGGTAATGTTTTGGACACCAGAGATTCTCTGTGCAAAAAACAGTGAGTATATATAATATTGGCGTTTCTTTTCTTGGCGAGAGTCACAAACCCTTTTAATGAGCCTACCATTGATGGAGCACCGTCCGTACAAATTCCCACACACAACTCCCATGATATTTTGAATTGTTCGAAATAGGAAGAAATAGAATCAAAGACATCTTGTCCTGTCGAACGTTCGGTAAGCTCAAGACAACATAGAAATTGATTCACTATTTCGTTTTCATGAATGAAACGAACCAACCCTAGTATATGAGCTTTTCCACTTATGTCAGTGGACTCGTCAATTTGCAGAGCAAAATGCCGTTTGGAAAGCTTATCGGCAACTGTTTTCTCGATATCATCCGACATATTTTTAATTCTATTTTATATTGTATCATTTGAACGAGGAATTTTCATTATTTCCTTTGTTGCTTCATCGCCAAACATAATTTTAACCATTTCACAACATGCAGGTATAATTAAAGACTCTGCTATAGTATGTGGTTTTAACTTAACAGCAATCATTTCAGCAACCTTATATGACGCCAGTTGTGCCTTATCGGAAATTTTCACAGTTTTTTCAAAATATTTTACTTGTTTAGCTTGCGTATCTAACAATCGTTTGAAATAATCTTTAGTTTTTGTAGCAAGTTTGGCGTGATTTGTAGAAAAGTGACATTTCAACTTGTTAGGAACCATCGCGCTTTTGGATAATTTTTCTCCACATACAATCCATTGTGGAATGTGATATTCTTCCTCACAAATGTACGTAAATCCAAAACTTAAATATTCTTCAGAATACTGTCGATTAATTTTTCTTCTTTTAATTCTACCGTTTGTATCAGACACAATATGTGCAACAAGAGCATTACTATCGCTTCCACTTGCACTCGGTCCATTTTTAGTATTTTGTTCTTCCGAATCATTCACTTTTCGTTTGATAAGAAATTTGTCCATTATGGGGTATTACTGTAAAAACCAAAAATGAATTGGGAATTAATAATACTTTTTTTAACATTATGATCCGAACTTGGTGAGAATTTTGGAGGGATAACTTCTTTGAGATGATTTTTGGAAGGAAATTTGGAGGTTTTTATTAATGAAATTTAAAGAATATATTTATTATCCTTATTAAAAATAATTAAACTCAACAATCAGTTCTAAATCAACCAATAAAATTTAAATGTGCGCTACCGTATTTTAAGACAAACGTTAAGAACCAACAATTAATTTTAAATTAATTGTTGGCTCTTAACGTTAAATTTCATTATTAATGAACGTTAAATTTAACTAACTACATTAACGTTAAATTATTCATTTAATTAATAATTAATTAAATGAATGTAAATGTACTTTTATTTTCTCTTAATTAGATTAAAATATAAACTAACTTTATTATTATTTGGTTTCCTGTATACTGCACTTTTTATTTTTAAATGATATAACATGATATAACAAAATTACACACAAAATAAACACTTCACTAGGAAACTTGTACTGACACTGACACAGTGTTCAGCTCAATCAGATAGAGTAAGTGAGTTTCATAATTTCGCGGAGCACTTGCAACTACCTCGCGGTGCACCAGTGCTCCGCGGAGCAACGGTTAAGAACCACTGATCTGTGTGGTTGTGTAGGTTATATACAGTGATGGGAAGAAAAGTCCCTAACAGAGTCGCGATATAAAATATTTTGTACTGGGGGACTACGAATAGAACTGGAGAGCTGTCATAAAACGTAAAAATATTATCAATCTTTTTAAAAATCAGTTTTACGACATTTTACTATTAATACCACATCGTTAATGTTAATATTAATAGATTTGAGCGTTACTTTATGGTATATTCCATATTTGTAAATCATAAACAAATATTTTACTTCGCAAAAATACCACTTTTTATTACCACTAATAAAAGTGGTATTTTTGCGAAGTAAAATATTTGTCGTTAATGTTATTTTGTGTCTGTTTGTGTTTTTTAATTGCCAATATTATGAATCATTTTGCTTGTTATATGTACATACATATCTGGATGATTTTATTAAGTTTCTACGACTAGCCGGTTCTATTCTATAAGACGCGAACTATTCTTAATGGACTGTAATCTCAAATGTATTATTTAGAAGAAAATTGATAATAAAAAAATTAAAATTGGTCGACTTACCGATTATGATTTATTGAATCCTATTAGTGACTATTGGTGGGAAAAAAATAAGGGATAAAGGAATAGGGATTACCAATTTCACGTTTCCTGAACGAGTTGATAGTTGATATCTGCTACGTTATTCCGTGATCAAACTTGAACCAACTTGTTGTTGTACAATTTGGCGAAGTAAACACGTTGAATTAAGTCCACTTAAATTTTAATTTTATCACGAGAACAAAATTATAAAGCGGTTTATGCTAACCTTTGATGATAACACTATTGCGATGTAATTAAACGGATTTCCAGGGTTAAATCTACTATGTACTATTGTTATATTGTTGGACGATTAAACTACTACTGTAAAACTGTTGTACCGCGCGGGTTTAAATCTGCTATGTATTGTTGGATGATTAAACTGCTACTATAATTGTTGTACCGCACCGGTTAAATCTACTATATATACTGTTGCATCGTCGAAATTCCTATCACTCTAGTATAGGAGACGAGCGAAAGTTTTAACCGGTTAGAACTCGAGAAATTCACCAAAAACATTTCACAGTTATATAATGATTAAAATATAAATCAAAAAATAGTAAAATTGGCGATATTTGAACAACGGAAATTGTTGAAGAAACAAATCGCGAGTACCGACCCCCATGGTAGGTGGTCGGTTACTAACTACATTGTATGATAAGCAAAGGGTAACACTCATACCACTGCTTGAAGGAGCCATGAAAGACGCACGGCTGGTCACGTATTCAAATGAACCAAAACGGCGCGTCCATCCCCGGCCCCCCTGAAACACCGTTTCAGAGTCCAGGTATGAGGGAAAATTAACTACTAATGTTTAAAGTGAGAGAGTTGAACTACTACTACTATTAAAATTTGAATTGAAAGAAAAGAAAAATTTATTCTATATTTTTTTTTTTAATGAGGTTCTACTGTAATACAACTAAATCTACTACTGGTTGGGAAGTGGACATAACTTCACAACCGGCCGGTTCCAAACACCGGTTTTAGTTTTAACTGATGCATTTCGAATAATGCCATCACTACCAGGGAAGGTTTCCACGACTACACCCAACGGCCATTGTAAGAGAGCTATATTATCCTCCTTCAGAAGTACTACTGTACCTACTGAAAGGGGTTTAGAATCAGTTGTCCATTTGGAGCGCACTTGAAGAGATGTAAGTAAGATATTCCAATCTCCATCTTTTCCAATAATCTTGTACCATACGGTCTATTAACTGATAACGTTTCAATCTATTGATTGGCACATCGGTTAAATCTATTGTGGGTAGCAGTTGTAGTGGTGTCAGAGTGAGAAAGTGCGCTGGTGAAAGAGCTAATGGTTCCGAAGGATCGGTACTAAGAACACACAATGGTCGTGAGTTGAGTAAGGCCTCGATTTGTACAAGTAGTGTATTTAATTCTTCGTATGAAAGTATTTGATTTCCTACTACGCGATATAAGTGGGTTTTAATACATTTGACCTGAGACTCCTAAATTCCGCCCTGGTGAGGAGCACTAGGGGTATTGAATCTAAACCGAATTTTACGTGTTGCAAGTTCAGAACAATAAGCCAATCTATATTCTTCGCTCTCTAATAAAGAATATAATTTGTCTAATTCTCTTTTACATCCGATGTAATTCCGGGCGTTGTCCGAATATAACGTAGAAATAGGACCTCGACGAGCTAAAAACCGTTTTAGACATTGTAAAAATGTAGCCGTACTAAGATCAGATGCGAGTTCGAGATGAAGTGCTTTTGTGACTAAACAGATAAATATGCATATATATGACCTTTGAACTTGAGCGCCCCTTCTTCTACTAACTGTAATGTCAATAGGACCACAGTAGTCAGTTCCAGTATGAACGAATGCTTTGGGACATTCGTTTACACGATATGAAGGTAAATCGGCCATTAAAGGGAACATCGGTTTAGGATTCAATCTAAAACAGATATTGCAATTTTGTAAAGGTTTTCTAACAATGTTTCGAGTGGAAAGTATCCAATAGCGTTGCCTAATTAACGCCAATGTTAGGGTGGGTCCGGTATGAAAATTCGATTGATGTATATAATCTACTAATAAATCTACTATTCTATCACCTTTTGGCAATAAAATGGGGTGTTGACTATTGAAATCTAACTGAGCAGGTTTTAATCTACCACCCACTCTCAACAATTTGTTGTGTAAAAATGGTCTAAGTTTTCTAAATATTGGAGAACAAAGTTTTCCATTCCCGAGACGGATAATTTCGGAAGAAAAATGACACTGTTGCACTACTTGCCATATAATATTTTCTACAAATTCTAAGTCGTTAGCTTCAATAATTTTATGACGAGGCAAGAATTTAAGAAATCTACAAACGTAAACTAGACTGCGTAATATTTTGTCCAAGATGACACTCTTTTTGCTAATAAATATATAGGGTTGGATGTTGGCTCGACTACTACAAAAGAAATGGTTTTTTGTTCTGGATCATTTTGTGTTTCTTTAACGACTATATTATGTTTTGGCCATTCCTCTATATTCTGACGTAACCAATTTGGTCCATAAATCCATTGACTATTTTCTATAAATTGTAAGGGGTTTAATCCACGACTAAGAACATCAGCTATATTGTCTATACCATTGATATGAAACCATGTATCAGTAGATACTAGTTCCTGAATTTTTGCTACACGATTTGAAACGAAAACCTTCCATCTATGAGGTGACGATTTAATCCAATTAAGTGCGACTTGACTATCCGATAAGGCGTAAATTCTATTGACGACGATTTCAGGTGTGAAACTAGTTTTAACAAAATTTAATATACGCGCAAGCAAAAGTGCGGAACACAATTCTAATCAAGGAATCGATACTGTTTTGAATGGAGATACTTTACTTTTAGCGCATACTAAATTGACATTTACTTGGTCACTATTTTCTACACGAACATAAACCATAGCACCATACGAAGTTTCGCAGGCATCACAAAGTCCTACTAACGTGACTATGAAATTTTTCTGAACATGAAACCTACGAGGTATTTTAAATTGTTGTAAGTAGGGTAATTCAGTTTCGAATTTTTCCCAAATATTTATGAATTCTAGAGGTGCAACATCATCCCAATCTAATTGATATGACCAAAGTTTTCTAATGAATAATTTAATTTTTAGTGTAACTGGTGCTAAAAAACCACAAGGATCAAAGATACGGGCTAACAGTGATAATATATGACGTTTGGTTACACTACTACTACTAAAATTTTGAAATTTAAAATATAAATAATCTGGACTGGGTTTCCATTGAAGACCCAATACCTTAAGTATTTCGCTATCAAAATCGACACTGTTATTTGCTCGTAATTCATCGGGAATATGTTGCAAGAATTGTTCAGAATTAGACATCCATTTTGCGAATTGAAAGCCACCTGCCTTGAATAACTGGTTAATTTCACTAAATAAATTTTCGGCTTTTAGTAAAGTATCTACACTACACAATAGATCATCCATGTACATGTTTTTATCAGCATAGACAGCTGCTAAAGGAAACAATTGACTCTCTAAAGTAAATGTTATGTAATGCTAAATATGGAGAAGAACGAATACCAAATACTACTCGGGACCATTCGTACACTGAAATCGGTTCATTTTCGGATTGTCGCCAAAGAATACGTTGAAAACATTGATGTTCTTCATTTACTAATATTTGCAAATACATTCTACGTATATCAGCAGTTAATGCTATTTTAAATAAACGAAATTTTAAAAATAAATCTAAAATATTAATTTGTAATTTTGGACCACTAAATAATAAGTCGTTTAAAGAATATGAGGTGCTTGTTTTACAAGCAGCGTCTAAAACTATTCTAAGTGGTGTACTGGCGGAATCAGCCTTTACCACTCCGTGATGCGGAATATAATATGAATTTTGAGCTAAATCAACGTCTTAAGATATTTCGTGCAAATATCCTCCACGTATGTATTCATCAATAATTGATGAATATCGTAATTTATAAGAGGAATCTTGTTTGAATTTTCTTTCTAACGACAGAAACCGTTTTAATGCTATACTATATGAATCACCTAACAGTGTAGGTGGTTCCCGAAAAGGCAATGAAACTATGTAACGGCCTGTGTCAGATCTACTATGACTATCTACAAATAATTTTTCACAAGCACTATCTTCCTGTGAAATTATTGTGGGTGAAGGAATTTCATCTAATTCCCAAAACTTATGAACTAAACTATCTAAACTATCGGAAGATTCCTCGGTTATTACACAAAAACTTTTGAAATTTTTTGAACTACTATAAACGGAAGCCTTTTTCGAACTACTATAAACGTGAGCTTCGCCAGTTATTACGTATCCAAAAGTTGTATCCAAAGCGGTTGGTAAGTTAGGTACATGTATATGATTTGTTTGCAACAACTGTGCATAAAGTTGTGCCCCAATAAGTCCATCTATTTTTCCGGGTTTGTAATATGTATCATCTGCCGGCGATAAATTGTTAAAGTGGGTTAATAAACTAGTGCCAACTAAGGACGTAGGTAATTTATCGGTGATTGAATCCACTACTAATGCTGATATGAAATAACTAAAATTTGAATTATATCGTGATCTAATTGTTACATTCACTTGACCTCTAGTATTGTTCTGATAATTTCCTATACCTTGTACGGTAGATGAAACTTTTGATAATTTTAAACCTAATCGTCTACAACAGTCAGTTGTAATGATGTGTCGTTGACTGGCGGAATCTAGGAGAAATCTAGCTAATTGTTTATTATCCGAACTGTCATGAACATAAACTATTGCTGTACCTAACAGAACAGTACTACGTGATTTTTCAAGCGTTGGTGAACACAAACTAAGGGCATTATTATTATCACTACTACTATTGTTGTTATCGGGAGAATTTTGATTGTCAACACTACTATTGTTTTCATCCATTTTATTTTTGTGATCTGTTACTTGTTTTACATTTGCTTTAGTAGGAAAATGAATTGTTGTATGATGTCGTAGACCGCATACACGACAATTACTATTGCTTGGACAACTACTAATTCGATGTGCGCCGAGACAATTCAAACATAAATTAGAATTTCTAACAATTTTGTAACGTTCCATGGGAGATTCATTTCTAAATTTTGAACAACTGACTAAGTTATGACTACTACTATGACAAAGGGAACATCTACTATAAGCTTTCGGCACCGGCTTACTCTGAACACTGACAAATCCGTGAGAAATTTTATTGGAAGCATTGTAATTACTAGGACCAGGTTTCACTGTACTATAATTATTTGAATGGGGGTAGTTACTTATACCTGTGCTTATACAACAAACGCAGTTAAACTCAACCGACTATTTATTATCTACTGTATGCCGGGTATGCCGTATGATTTTTTAACTAAAGAACAAATTAGTGCTAAAAATTTTTCTTATAGTGCTAAAAATTTTTCTTAATCTGTGATCACTTTGCGCTTAAAATTTTCTCGGGATCAATTATAGTTTTATTTTTATTCTTTTTGCAATAAGATTTTTGTTTATATGAAAATTCTGGGCTCGGTTGAGTTAAAAATTGTTAAAATATGGAAATGAAATTTGAATACAAGGCAGACGCTCCAACAACAAAAAGCAATTAGTATTAAAATTGACAAGAAAATTGAGCAGAGTACCGCTATGAGATATTATAACTAAAGACGTTGATGTGTATGAGTAAAATAATCGGTGAACAGTGAAATTTGTGGGAAAATATTGTGCATGGGCTTTTGCTGGGATCAAAAATATTTATGAGAATGTATCAGTAAAACATTCAAACGAAACGGAAAATCATTACACAAAAACCTTAAAATTATTTTTTGTTAACAGAAATTAATACATACGACCACTAATAAAAATTATTAATTAGAATTCTAATTATTTTTGTTAACAGAATATAATTTTGAGATTTTTGGATTGTTTTTTCGTTACGTTATATTCTACTGATACATACTCGTAAATATTTTTGATTCTAATACAAGCTCATACGCTCTCATAAGTTTCACTTTTCACCGGTTATTACTTATATATTTCAACATTTTTACTTACAATGTAATGAGATTCTATAAGGAGCTAATACCACTCATAAGATCCCATAGAGTTTCAAAAATATAATTTTTATGAGTATTTACGGCCATTCCCTTGGACAAATACACATCCTAAATCCCATAAAATATCATAAAATATATTTTTTTATGATATTTTATGATTTTTTTCCAGTAGGGATATATTTTAATTTATGGCCATTCACAGCAAATATCACAACTCAATCCTCTGAGCTGCTCGATATCGTTATTATTTCGCAATGTTTTTCATCGGGTGTGTTCACGTCGAATGTTTTCGGGGATGGAGTCGATGAAAATTGTGTGACCAAATGGTAACATATTTTTTTATAGTTCCGTAAAATTTCAAAATATTAAAACACGTCATAAGTAATTCATGATTATTCATGGATTTTTATATAAATAAATTCATGTTTGTTTTAATTGTTCCAAATGAAATTACGTATCTCCCTTCTGACTTTCCCTTCCCTCACATAGTTCAGCGTAGCTTTCTATATAACCCCTCCCTCCCCCCAACAAGGCTACATAGTTTATAGACTGTACTATATATAGAACTTTTTTATTTTCTACTTGTAATATATAATGAATTTTTTTTCTTTTTATAAATTATAATATGACTTTTTTTAGTTACAATTGAACATTAATGTGATAATTGATAAATTAATTTAACGTTAATTAACTACGTACTCTACGCATTATAATAATTATTCCAGCATTTAGGCGCTACTGCATATAAAAATTTATTCAAGAAAAGAAGGTTGATTCCTTTTTGATGTTCGTTGGTGTACATATAACATATCCCTGCTGGAAAGGTCTCACAAAATATCATTTAAAAAAATGTTTATTTTATAAGATTGTATGATTTACTGGTATATTTATGAGCATGAAAATATTTTCCCTCGAATATTTTATGATATTTTATCAGTGCTTTAGTAGCTCATAGATTCTGATAAAAATATTTTTTATCTTTTTTATAAGATCCTATGAGAAAAGTAATTAATTTCAATTGTCTATGAGATTTTATGATAGTTTGCGAACTAAAGCACAATAAGTATTTCTATGAGATTTTATAACAAAAGCTGGAGTAGAATAAGCTCATAAGAAATCATTAGCAATTTACGAGAAACGATGGGCAATACTGTAACTGAATTTTTATGAGAATTAGGTGGCAATCCCTTGGACAAATACACATCCATAATCTGATAGAAGGTCATCATACTTTTATGTGGTTAACAAACGTGTGACTTAAATTATAAAATCTTATAAAATATCTTTTGGTATATTAAGTATTGT
Source organism: Brachynemurus nebulosus (assembly GCA_035578155.1). Taxonomy (NCBI): domain Eukaryota; kingdom Metazoa; phylum Arthropoda; class Insecta; order Neuroptera; family Myrmeleontidae; genus Brachynemurus; species Brachynemurus nebulosus. The sequence goes on along the minus strand of JAPWDM010000007.1, from coordinate 17,971,074 downwards.
GATTGCGCTTGCGCCCTCCAAGTGTATATATGGTGTTATACGTATTTATATGTTTAGAAGAGTGGTATGTCTAAAGACTTATTTACACGTATCAGATTATTAAGAGATCAGTTAAATTTTAACGATGTATAATTTAATTTCGATTGATCAGGTGTTTACAAGTACTGTACAATTTAGCTATTTACTTTGTTTTCGTATTCGAAGATTTAATTTTTGTATTAAGAAGTTGGGCGGAGTAACAGCGCATTTCTATAATGATTTTGGAATTTCATTATATAATCTTCAAATGAAGACATGAGTGGATGAAGGTGTTATGTAACATTTTTTTTCAAAAATTCATTTTTTGCCAAATTTTGAAATACTCTATGCTGAAGTATCATATATTAAAATTTGGTTTCATTAGGTCCAATAGTTTTGTAGAAATTCAATAATAAACATGTGCTATTGCATGGGAAGTATATGTAAATAAAAACTTTCAAACGCTTCTACTGTAAAATAGTGAATATGCATGTTTTTCAATGGGTGATTGTTTTAAAAGAATAGTCGAACAAGTTACTGTTCCTGCCTCCCTTTTTTCCAGAATCACATTCAACAATGTTTCAAAATCGCGTTTAACAGTTTTAAAAAGCATTCTTACTTGATCTGTCTATTCCTCCAATTACTGAACGAGTCTTTGTTACTCTACCTCTGTTGTATTTTCTCTTCCCGAAAGCAGTTTCATCCACTTCCACTCTTTGACCGACCCCTCTAATTTTTGTATTTTTTTATAACAACCACACACTTAACATGCCTCTGAATTTTGAAATTAATTTTCTTATTTTTCATTATAATTGAGATCGAATATTTTAGAATTCACGCCATCAAAGCACAGAACAAATTTCGGGAAAATTTTTACTAGCGCTAAAAATGAATTTTCTTGATCTTTGGGGACAATCATTTTTCAACACGGCCCTGGTCTCACATACATCTTTACTTGGATTCATTCTTTGATATTCTTCTAAAAAATTCTTGAAAGCACTTATTAATTTTTTCTTTATGTATCTTTCTGTTTCTGTACTTGTACTAGGTTGTTGATGTTTTATTCAAATTTCTTTCAATTTTTTCTGTTTTAATTCTGAAAATATTTAAAAAAAATATTATTTTCTGATTATTTTGCTGAAAACTTATTTATGTTGCTGAGATGGCAGATACCCTCTCCTACGTGTAGCCTTTAATGGTGAATATAATACAGCATCTAAAGAAATAAAACACAATTAATTTTGCTTATATTTTTCTTTTCTAGTTTAACTTAGGTTGCACTAAATTTTGCCAACGTTAACTTCTGTTTCACATACATTTTTACTTGGATTCATTATTCGATCTTCGATATTGTTCGAAATAATTCATGAATGCATTTTGTCGCCTTTTTTTCTTCATGTATTTTTTTATTTTTGTGTTTACTTGGTCTTTTATTTAAATTTCTGTTAATTTTTTCTGTTTTCATACTGAGAGTTTTTTTTTAAAACCAGAAAATAACAAAACATAGAGCCATCAAAACACAGAGCAAAGTTTTCAGAAAAATCTTTACTAGCGCTAAAAATGAATTTTCCCATAAACTTTTCCTTGATCTACATTTATTTTGTTAGATTCACGTCTGTAATGAAGATTATCACTAGCACGTTTATTATGCATTTTCGTCCATTGGTCCTTGGAGTAGATCGAAGATTTTTCGTAAGAATATCTACTTATCAGTTACATCTATGGTTACCAGATGTCAAAATAATTTGGGTTGCTGGAGAATGTTGCCGCTTTTTATTTAAATTATCGATAAATCAGTTCATGAGTGGTAAGCTGGATATGGTTTCTTTTCTCTTTGTGGATATAATGATGAGCAAAATGGTAAATTTTTATTTAAAATTAAATTTATTATTATCAAAGGCGGTAGTGTGTGTGATATTGTTAAATATGAAATTGTCAAAGATACTGTTGCTTCTCGGTGGTATTTTTTATCCCGGAATTAAGGTACTTGAGTTAATTATGAATTGCTATTGATTTTATATCGTTTCTGAAAAATGATTTTTAGGTAAGTGGAATTGATAACAGTTTGTCTGTAATTAACAAATCACATATATTGATACTATAATCAATACAAATAAAATAAAATACAAATTCTAAAAATGATAACAATTAAAAGAATTAGAAATAAATTTACAATTTGTCAATATTGAACAATATAATTTATAACTTTTCCGTTAGTTGGAAACAATTGATCGACTTAATCAAAATGGCTGACGGTATTGATCAGTCGCCTGTAAATTTGATGCAAATATCAGATTATAAAAACAAAACAGAATTTTGTGAACTGTTGATTACGGACGAACTACGAACTTAAGTAAATTACGAATTGAACTGATCTACTAGGTTTGAATTTTTGAAAGTGGATGTAAGGATATTTTCGTAGCGGCAATTACTGGACCACTTGCAATTATCGGAACGAAAGGCGGATGACACCCTCAAATTAGCGAAAATAATAAAAGGTAAACAAATTCTATTAAAATAGGTAATAAAATTAGTAAATTAGTCCTGATTATCTCGAATATTTTCAGATTGCAAATGAATTTAAAATCACGTACCTCTATATATTTAACACAACGGAAGTGCAACAATGGTTGATTAACACTTGTAAATTAAAATTTAAGAGAGAAAATTTAGAAAGTATAAAAGTTTTAAGAGAGCAACGTTTTCGATGAGAGCATCCGGAAAAGAGAGCTATTCTAAAAAATTTGGTGATAAGAAAGGCTTTTTCCCCTACCAATTATCAGTAAACGTCAACCGTGCATAACTGGACGTGTGACGAAACCGACAATCAGCTAGAGCACTGTGATTCGTATTTAAATCTGCCGCTAAAGAAAATATCCTTTTACAAACATTTTTTTGACGGATTTAAGGTTAACGTTTCGTTTCCCTCTTTGGTGTAACACACTTTTTTTCTGATTAAGACTATTTAAGGGGGTACTTCGTAACAGCCTCCCCCTACTTCAGAAAAATAGAGGAACGAACCTTAACCTTTGCATTTTTTTTTTACTTATATAACTCATAGTTGGATCATTACCTAATAGTCAGTCCAAGACGTTTAACGTGTGTTCTTCTCCTTTTACACTAACACTGCAGTGCTGTGGGGGCTGTGGCGATGAAGTCCGTGCTGGATGGTAGGTTGATTCGCGATGTGGGCAGACGGTTGTTGGTGGTGAGGGTGTGATCGACGGCGATGGTGTTAAGCACGCGTTCGGTCTGGTGGGCTTCCCTCTGGTGAAAGGGTTTCAGGTTCTCGATATAGGCTTTAATACGGGCTCCGGTCTCCTCATTCTCGAGCACTACCGAGAAGGGACTGGTAAATCGAATTATTTTCGTGCGATTCCACCTAGGCAATAATTTGTTGGCAACATTCGGATCAGTATTATCTGGTCTTATCCTATATAATACGACTTGTCCGACGCAAAACGGATATGTCCGACACGAAACGTTTCTTGGCGTCATAGTATTTCTTTACCTTTGGGTGGGCTTTCTTCAAGGCCAATTCGATTTCTTGGATGGATCGCTTCTCGTCCGGTAGCACTCAGTCCAGGTCCCATTGTAGGTCCAGTGGGTGGCGTATTGGGTGACCAAAGAAGACTTCTGCCGGTGTACCGTTGATGACCTGGTGATGATGTGCGTTATGTGCCATCTTGATAAACGGCATAAACTTTACCCATTCTTTATGTACGGCTGAGTGACTCCGAAATAAAACAGTCATCCCGGCGCGTATATCCCGATTTACCCGTTCGCTTAAGTTGTCTGACGGTTTGTAGGGGCTGGTGTATACCGATCGTACTCCCCATTGGATTAGGAGACTCTTATATTTAGAACTTCTGAAACACGGACCGCTGTCCGAAATAACTACTTTGAGTGGCCCCTATTGGGTGAACAAGTTGACCATTCTCTCGTCCATAACTCGTGCGGTCATCCTTTTAGTGGGATACAGCTCCACATACTTGCTGTAGCCGTCGATTACGACGAAACAATATCGGTGCCCGGTGCTGGCGGTTGTCAGTGGTGCGATGTAATCGACGTAAATTTTGTTCTAAGTTCCATCCGGAACCGTTGACGCCATTCGGGCTTCTGGGCGTGCGCCTGACGGTTTACACTTTTGACAAACGACGCAAGTGCGTACGTACTGCTGTATGTCCCTAAAGATCCCTTGCCACCGAAACCTTTGCACGATCGTCTTATAGGTCACTGTAACGCCACAATGATTATTACCTAGGGTGTTATGATAATAATACATTACCAACGGACGGACAGACTTGGGGCAGACCACTCGCGTTCGGTTCCGCTTACCGACTTTCCTTACCAACAGGTTCCGAGCGATTGTATAGCCTGTGACATTCTCGCCGCCTTGTAATTTGCGGAGAACGAGCCGGCAATCGTCATCTTGCTGCTGATAAGTGCCGAGCTTCGTGAACGCGGGCGGTACGTCAGTCATTAAGTTAATGTTCGGCAGTATCGTATAGTCGTCTACGTCTTCGTCCGAGTCTTGATCGGTCGGGTTTGCATAGAAACGACTTAACCCATCTGCAACAAAATTCTTATTTCCTTTAATCGTTTCCACCTGAAAATCGAACTTTGCCAACGGTAACGTCCAGCGCGTGACTTTCGGGTTTGTCCTCTGCAATGTCCTCAAGAACTTAAACGCGGCTGAGTCAGTCTGTAAAATGAGGCGGTTCCCCAATAAGTATACTTTAAAGCGTTTTAGGGTCCAAACTACACATAATGCTTCTAGCTCGTAGATAGGGTACTTCGATTCGGTCTCCGAAAGACGTCGGGACGCATAACCGGAGTGTTAGTCAACGCGTCTTTAAAATCTTCGAATGCTTTGATCTGATCGGGACCCATGTGAAACTTGACACCTTTTTGAGATCGTTAAGAGAGGACCGGCTAATTTGGCAAAATCTTTTATAAAGCGGCTAAAAAACGAGCATATCTCCAAGAATTTACAAACTTCTCGCAAATTCTTCGGCAGCTACAGCCCCTTAATGGCCTGGATCTTCTGACCCTGAACGTGTGCGCTATCTGGTGAAATTTCAAAGCCGAGGAATTTAACGCGATTTACTGCGAATATCGACTTTTGAGGATTTGCTGTGAATGGTCCAGCTTGACGAAGTTCGAAGACGACCTTAGTGTGCTCGAGATGGCCAGTAAACGTTTTTGAAAATATTAAAATATCATCAAAATAACAAATGATAAATTCGTCCATTAGGTCGCTGAAAAGATCGCACATTATTCGATGAAGTGCACTTGGTGAAACGGATAAGCCGAACTGGACGATTTTATATTGCCAAGTTGACGTAGATGTTGCGAACGTAGTAAGAGGTTTGGACGACTCAGATAGCGGAAACTGATGGAAAGCCTTCTTTAAATCGAGTGTGCTGAAGATGGCAGCTCCATGACGATATTGAAAAAATGATTCCAGGGCGGGTGTTGGCCATGAATCGAACCGGATCAAAGAATTCAATTTTCTATAGTCACAGACTACTCGATGTTCGCCCGTCTTTTTAAGAATTAAGAAGGCTGGGGAACCATAACTAGAGTGACTCGGTTCAATTAAATCATTTTGCTCATATTCGACTTGAATAGATCTTTTAGTTCTGTGTTTTTTGTGTTTTTATGTTGTAAAGATGTGTTATATCATCAAATTTGATTTTTAGATCAGCTAACTCATTATTTAACAATTGAAAATTTAATTTGCAATTAACATTATCTTCTAACAAATTACACATGTGTGTACTTTTAGAATAAATACTACTTATGGAATACAAAATCTTATCTAAATAACTTACGTATAACTTACGTAAATAGTAATGCAATAGACTAATGTAACTAGATGCTATTTTAACGTTTCCTTCTACATTATAATAAATTTCTGGGTTATTGTTCAAATCGGTAATTTCATAATTGTGTGCTTGTACTAGGAATAGGGTTGTCAATAGTTTCCATATCAGGATTACTGGCATTGCTATTATCATTTTATGGCTGTTCTCCATTTGTTTCAGCATCTGAAACATTATAGAGTTTCAGATGCTTAAAATGATAGCTTTGATTTTTATTTCCTAATCTTAATGTCGCTGTATTATTATTATGAACTTTAGTGATTTCGAACGGACCTTTATATCTAGGGTTAATTCCTTTTTTCAATAATTTTACTTCTACTAAGACTTTATCACCTACTTTAAAGTTGTAAATTTTTGAAGTTTTATCGTAATAAATTTTGTTAATTTCTTTTGAAACTTGTAGATTTTGTTTAGCTGGTTCCCTCAATGTTTTTAGTTTGTTTGATATACTTCTGTATACTGGAAGTAAGCAGGAACTGAAGAGTTATTAGAAATCAATTTAGGTTGATTTCCATAAACAAGTTTGTACGAAGTTTCTCCGGTACTTCTGTTTAGGTATGTATTATAAGTGAAACAAGGTATCATCAGTATTTAGATATCATCAGTATTTGGAAGTGGATATTTATCTTCTATCGTTATATTTTTAAGTCGGCGATAGTCTGTAACATTGCGCCATTTTTGTTTTGCATTAGTGTCAATTTTTTTGGGTACGACCCAAATAGGAGCGCTATATGGAGTATTTGATTCTTTGATAATACGGTTTTTAACATGTCTTTTATTTTGTCTTTTTACTTCGATTTGACATGAATTGGAGTGGGGTCAGTAACTTTAATTTCATGATAGAATGTGTTAGTATGTGATAATTTTTGATTGTCTGTGTTAAACGACTTATTAATCACCCGTATATGTAGATGTTCGTTTCCTTGGCTTTCATCACAGCTACACTGGTTGTGTCGCGGTACATATCTGTGTTCGGTGCTTACCAGTGTGCCAGTGTTCAGTGCATACAGTCAGTTCTATCTTATTATTGGTGTACCTCTCGTGCGATGAGAGTGACAATTATCAGACTTAAGACAACATATGTCTAATTCATTGTTTCAAATTTCATATTATTTGTTACTTATGTTAAATCATTATCATTACATTTTGTCGTGTTATTTTATGTAATAATCAGTAAATAAATTGGTGGATCGATTTAATATTCATTTCAATTAAAAACCAGCGCATAATATACACTGTCTGTGTGAAATAAATCAATTTTGTTATGACAAAGATCAATTAAACTGTTTTTAACAAATTCGTTTTTTAGATGATTAATACGTATATTTTCTGAAATGTAATTTTTATTTGAGCTATTTAAATTTATCTTCAGTGCTTTTTGTGGTGTTAGGGTGATTTGTGAGTTATTAGTATTTATTTAAGTGACCAAGAACCATTATTAACCTGATTTCGTTAATGCTTTTGCCTTTTGGCCAATTGATACCGAAATTAAAATTATTAATATATCCAATAGTAACACATAATTCTGCAATCGTTTTGGCGAAATATGTTTTACCACAATTTGGTGGTCCATATAATAATAATGAATTTTTTTACCACTACATTTTGATAATAAATTATATAAGTTACTTAAAAATTTCACATATTCATCATAATTATTTTGAAACTGGTTAATTAAAAATGTAAAAATATTATCTTCGCTAGTTTTTATATCAAAATAAATATCATCAAAACGATCGTTTAAACAAGAAAATTGTGTATTACCATTTTCAATTAATTCAGAAAAATTTAAATTATAAATATAATTTTGACACTTGGTTAAAGCTGCTGTATATATCCAATTATTACTATTAATATCCCCCCCCCCCACGATGAATTTAAATAACGTAAGCATACATTAAAATTATCTAATGGTGTGACTATGTTATTTAAAATAAATTCTACTAATTTCGAAACACGCGACTTCCCGTACAGTTCGTTCGTCCATCATCATTTCTTGTAACGCTATTCTCAGAAAATAGACTATTGCATGGTCCATCTGTGACGTCGGTTTGGTTATGTTTACCGATATTTTTACATCCTGTTTCGCATAACGCCAATGATTTTCCTTCGTAATTTTCTTGTCGGTGATCACGAGATTGGAATAGCTCGAACCGTCACATAAAACTCTTTTGGGGAATTTTGACGAATATACGAAACAAATTCATCTTGGTTTCTTAGATAAATAGATTCCGATATTGTGGGCGTGTTTTCGGTATTCTGTATCGCTTGATCCAATGTAGCTTTTTTTAATGCGTTCTGCCACATTGATGTTAAAGAACAAGTAGCATCGACATCGTCGTTGGAAGAAGCGGCAGTCATGGATGACATGGATGTGCTCGAAGTTGAGTGTGTTGTGGTCCGCAATAATGACAAGTTCTCCTCGATATTTTGTGAGCGTTCTTTCTTTAATTTGATTAATATATTTTTCACACTCTCTATTGTTTCTATAGGGAACAATTGTGTGGAAAATTCCGCCACGTTGAAGATTTTCAAAAACTTTTCCCAATTGGCAGGTAAGTTCTTCCTGGACTGAAACGCTTTTTGAAAATATCGGGCCATCAACATTATTGCTTTCACAACTTTCTCGTCGTAATCCATTAGGTACGTCTTCAACTTCGACATTGAATGAAGCCAAAATGTCTGAAATTCGGACGGGAAGGTAAATTGACATACAACAGTCAATCGTAATATTTTTTCAAACGTTATTTTCATTTGCATACCATCCAACTCGTCCAACATTCGTTATTTTTGAGCCTCCGGAGTTTCATTTTTGTCACTGCTTGTACTTTCATCTTCAATTGGTTGTTTTAATGAGTTATCCTCCTCGCAACAATCATCGTCGCTAACACATTCAATGTCTTTTTCAGTAATTTTTTTAGTAAATTCAGACGTTTTAATTACAATTAAATCAGTTATTTCCAAATAATATTTTGAATGTAAGTTTCGGTTTAATAATATGTTGTTTATATTATTAAATAAGAATTGTAAGTAATACTCACTATTAACAATGTAATATAACGATTCAAAGGTTTTATTTTTTATTATTTAATTTTTTTAATTTTTTAATTATTAATTTTTTCAATAATCACGTCTATACTAACGTTAGGTTCAAACGTTTCTGCGATATACATTAGTTTACCTGAAAGATGCTACTATATTTATATTGAAATTTTATAAAGTATTTTATTAAAAAAATTAAACCATAGCGGATTTAATGATCTTTTTTATCAATATTAAATCGTTGTAAACAAGTAAAAAAATATGCTAGTGTCGTTTGTGGCAGCGGTTACCTTTTTATCGGATGACAGCTTAATTTTATTATAATTATGATTGGGGTCAATGTTTAAGCTGTTTGTAGACGATCTCTTTTCGCTGAATAGTTTCAAACTGGCAATAATTTAATAATATAATAATAAATTCATTGATAATGAAAAGTCACCATTTTGAATTCATCCCATATCGACAATCAACTCCATCTATGAATTTAGCCTAGAACTTGACATAAACACTCACAATACCAAATAGCAGCTCTATCGGTCAAGAAATATCACCGCTATCCTACCAACAATTTTTTTTACATTTTTATATATTGGCTTCACATAACCTTGAACGCACTGTATATTTGGAAGTCATGATAGGTATATCAGTAAATATCGTTAAAACATCACCAGGTTCTTAATTAATCTTGTGCCCACGGCATAAAAACATAACGGAATGATGAAATTCACCTTTCCGATGGTGGCTTCGATCGAGGTTTCTCCTTTTTGACACTGTTCCACCCCTTTGTTTTTAACGAAACTTGCAGTACTTAAACAGGACCTAATGTGCAATATTTGAGACTTTTTTCGTGATTGTCACTCTGAAGGAACCACTAAAAAAATGTTTTTCTATTTTGCTCCTCGAATTTTCTATGATTGTTTACTAACGGAAAAATTTGAAAGAAATATATATTATAGTACTAACTTAGACCTACTCAATGGTTTTTAGTTTATCTCAATATCTGTAATAGTTTACGAGACATAAAGGTTCAAAAAATCATGGCCTTAATACATATTATCACAAATAACTTCTAAACTACCCAAGATATGAGGCTAAAAATTGCACACAAGACTTCTTATCAGCTGCTCTTATAGTAGCCAAAGTGCCGTTGAAAATCTCATCGGGGGCCAACCGGCCATTCTTATCCCGTCATACCCTTTATTTAATAATGTATGATAATGTTACAATATCATTTTAAAGATTGACTTATGAACTAACTTTATTTGAAAAATGTATCAAATTTATATACAAAATTGGGTCAAAGGAATTTATTGTCGCCACGGAGTAATTTTTGGTGAAATCGTTGAAACAAAGACATTTGTTGTCGTCATCAAGAACTTTCCATTTTTCTTATCTGTTAACTGGATTTAGCTGGTAAGGATTGAAGGTAATTTGTCCTAATAAATTAAGTTTGTTGCTTGGTACCATGTTGTTCTTATCGCCATGAAGGTCTTTCTATTTTACTATTAACTGGAAACAACTGGTGAACGTTGAAGACGATTGTCCTAATGAGTTATTGGTATTGTGGAATGTTGTGGAATGTGGCACCACACTTTTTCTACGACAACTATGTTATTATAACATTCCGAGTTGATGGGCCGTATACACTTTATCCTTTAACTGTCACTAAATCCCACTGGTTTCATCTTGGTTGATTTCTTGGTCCATTTCTTCTGTTTTTCTTTGGAAATATCAACCATAAGATCGCTCTCAAAAATCCGCATGCGCTAAACGTTGGGTTTTTCTAGTTTCTAGAAACGGTTTTGACTGAGAATAAGAATGAATTATTAGCAGAATATCGAAGAATGAATTTAAGTAAAGAAGTATGTGAAAGCAGTATTATGAAAAGAAATAATCAAGCTCGGGGATGAACAAGATTTTTGATGAACAAAATGAGCAAGAAAATCCGAGTCCCATACCAGTGGCTCTGAGGTTCCTTTTCAGGCCCAACAGACCTCTTCCCGCCCCAGGTGGCTTAGTGCAACTGAAAAGGAAAAATTGGAATTAGAAAAGTATAAGCAAAATTAATATTGTAATTTATTACTTCACAGTTTTTATTTCAGTTTTATTTTTGCAAAAATATAATTCGGTTTATAAATGGAAAGAAAATTTTATTATTATCACCACGGCTAAACCTATTTTTATGCGGTCATTTTTGTGTGACTTTTTTATGCGGTTTTTAAAAAGATTGCCTTTAAAATGCATAATGTGAATCAAAAGCAAAAGAAAGTAGGAAACTTAAACATTAATTATAATAATTTTCTTTGATAAAATTACTTATTAATGTTTTATAAGCATCTAATCAGTACATTGCATAAGAATATAAGTTATTACATAATTTTTTTTACAGATGTATTTATCGCAACTTGCATAATGTTATAAGTAAACTAATGTAATTATTCTTTAATATAATCATTGATGTTTGCATTAACATTATCTGTATCCACACTTAGTGCATTTTCAATTTAAGTTATTTTCTCAATATAAAAATATGACATGGTGTACTAAAAAAATTTCAAAAGATCACCAACATGTTTGCACGATGTATTATAAAATTTTAATATTTTGCTGTTAAGATTTTCCTCAATGTTATTTTTAATTTCATTTTGAGACTGTCTATGAAATAATTTTATTCCCGTCTCGGTGAGGGCTTCAGAACATCCTTACCATGTTTTTCTTATGTCGATATCACTACCCATAATTTTAAATAAAAACTTTTTGTTTATTTTTGGCTAATTTGTTATTTATTCTTGAATCAATAATGTTTATCATATTAATAGATTTGAGCGTTACTTTATGGTATTCCATATTTGTAAATAATAAACAAATAATTTACTTTGCAAAATGCCACTTTTATTTTTGAAACTGTGACAATATTGTTTCAAAAATAAGTGGTATTTTGCAAAGTAAAGCATTTGTTTATTTATTATTTACAATGTTTATCATCTTGATACATAAATAGTGTTGGCAAACTGTGATATTTAGTTTGTATGTATTGTTTAATAGTCCAGAATGATCGCTCAATTCTATTCGTTGTATTATCTCCGCATTAATGGTAAATGTTTTCTAAAAAAAATATACCCACATTTCTTTACAGCTATCGCAATTGTTAATGAATTATTCCTCAAGTTTCTATAAAAAATTCTCTTTTCTGCCCTTCATATTCTTCATATGATACAAATATAAGCATTTTATGAATGTAGAAAATTCGACGATTGAAGGACCAAAGCAGACTGTAGAAATTTAATTTCCCACATTCAATATAAGCGGTTTATTTATTTTCAGTGTTATAAATTACACTTTTGTTTATAAATACAGAAGTAGTTGATGATGTCCTATTTCTAAATATAACATTTTAGCGGACTGACGCCGTTGATCAAAATTGTGCACTATCGGGCAGTATCAATAACGTATAACAGACCATGATAGTAACAGCGGTGATTGATTATTATTGATTATTGTGGACACACTGAAGGATGTCGCATGCCAGCCGTGTATGACTGTGTATTTTTATGACTCTGCTACCATTATTTTTTATCGTTTAAAGATAAAAAATACGCTTCGTGATGTCAGCGCCCTCAGGTACGGGCTCTGTGGTAACTATGTTAGTCAAGTAGCGAATCGTTAACTGATTTTAATTTATATATAACCCTGAACACGGATTGTGATTCACAACTGCAACATCTGAATTTTATGTAATTTTTTATGCTTTTAATCAATTTGACAATTATAAGCACAAAAAACTAATTGTTTAGTGCATTAAATAACATTAAATTTGCAAAGTAAAATGGCTGCACTGGAAAAAATGTCTGTTATTCCTTTGTTTCGGTAAAATCTTTGTTAACTAAAACAAACAAAAAAACGGACGGATTGGTCATACATATTTTTTTTAAAATTCATTCATATGATATACAAATGAATGTCAAATATGTTTCTTTAGCAGTGAATTCCGATGTGTTGGTTATACTGATAATAATTATTATACAAAGTATTTATTTTATTTATCAATGGCGGTTTTAAAAGGCATGTTGATGTAGGGTAACCGGACAGGATCAACATACAAAACAAAGAGGTGGGCAAGACAGACAGACAAAGAGAACGGGCGGACAGGACAAACAGACAGACAGCACAGACCGACAGGAAACAAATTCAAAAGAATTTTTGATGTAATCATAATTTTTTTCCTTTAACAAGCATCTTTGTATTATGAAATGTTAACGTCCTAATTATTGCTGTAAAATATTCGGTTGAGGAATAGGTTCGTACATTTTCATTAAAAAGTTTTATTTAAACAAAAACGGATAATTATCACAATACATTAGTCAAGAATGTACTTGTCGTTGCTGTTTAGGAACTGCTCCAACCTCTCATTTTTAATCATTTGTGATGATTTAAAAAAAAAGCAGTAGTATGTAAATTGTCAAAGAACAGACTAATAAATTTAAATGTTAAAAGAAGTTAAAAATGTTAATGTTAAAAATGTTAAAACCTTCTGGATAATCCATTTCTAAGCCCGAAAAATAAAATATTCTAAAACAATGATTAGCACAGCTTTGTAGAGCAGAAAGAGCTCTTTCGAATAAATATAAACACTTCGTTGAACAGCAAACAACCATAAATAAAAAAAAAAAAAAAATAAACATTATTATAACTAATAATATAAACAAATAATACAATTTTCTTTTCATTATAAAAAAAGTACATTTTTGTAAAATAAAATTGAGATAACGAAAAATGTAAAAAAAATTAAATTACGCTAAATTTTGCCAGCGTTTACAGCCCTTTATACATCTCCACTTGGATTCATTCTTCGATATTCTGCTAAAAAATTAATGGAAGATTTTTTCCACTTCTCTTCTTCATGTACCTTTGTATTTTTGTACGTCTGCTTTTTTTTTATTCAAATTTCTTCCAGTTTTTTGTCTGTATTAAAGTTGTTAACGTGGAAAGAGTTAACGTGAAGGAATTTAAAATGATGGGAGTTGCACTGAGGGGATTTGAGTGGAGGATCTTCAGCTATATGGTTTATATTTAGTAAGTACTCGTTTTCCTTATCAGATACTCTTGAAATTCACAGTACATTAGTCAAGAATGTATTTGCCGTTGCTGTTTAGGAATTGCTCCCACCTCTCATTTTTAGTCATTTGTGATGTTTTAAAAAAAAAGCAGTAGTAAATTGTCAAAGAACAGACTAATAAATTTCAATGTTAAAAAAAATATTTAGGAAAAAAAATGATAAATTGAAAATTTATCTAATAAAAATCCTATTTTAAGGTTTCCAAGAAAAAATCACGAAATCCTCTTTTCTCTCCTCATCTGTTTCTCTCGTTTAAATGAAACATTTTTGGATCTGTAAACATGAAATTTTTCATGCTACAGGTAAAAAATGCCGATTAATTTGGAAAAAGCTTTTTTCCATTTTTTTAAAATACGTTGATCCCATTTTGCGAAAAATCGCTCGGCTTGGTGTCGAAAAAGTTGTTTTTGAGCCAGTTTGTGAGGTCCTCTTTGTTGTTGAAGGTAACACCCTTCGGTACGATATTGAGCGGAACAGGTAGTAATCTATTGATGCCAGATCCGGAGACTATGGTAGATGCTGAAGAACATCCCCTCGAACTCTTGGAGTGCGGCTTTGACAACTTTAGCAACATGGGGCCTGACCTAATCGTAGAGGAGAATGATTTGGCCTTGTCGATCGGGTCTCTTCAGTTAAATTGCCTCATTTACGTGGCGCAGTTTGGCAAGATAAGGTTCCTTGTTGATCGTACTGTTTCTCTTGAGCATCTCCCACTGTAACATATCTGCCAATCCCACCAAACACATATCATGATCTTTTTTGGGTGGAGATCTTGCTTGACTCTCGGCTTCGGCGTCTCTTCTGGAGCCACTCCCTCTTTTATCTGTTTTAAATTTACGTACAGGTGCCGTTTCCTGTTTCCTGTACGATTCGGTACAAAAAAATGTTGCTTGTGTACACGTGTTGCTCGGTGGCGGGTAAGATGTTGAGAAGCAATTTGAAGGCGTTTTTCTTTGTAATTTATGGCCAGTTCATGGAGGACTAAGGCTCCCAGTTTTTTTTTGGGAAAATCTCATTGAATGAAGATGACTGCGACTTATCTTCTGATTGCAGTTCATTTTTTGGGCCAATAGGGACCGTCAGGGAAATATAGATGTCGTTGATTGCAATTTTTACAGCGACACTCGTGGCTAAATAAGTAACTATTGGAATGTAATGTTTCGGGGATTCTCGCGTGACGCACGGGACATTTTTGCAACAAAAACATTTTAAAAAAAATGCAATTAATAATAAACAAAACAAAATGTTTATAATACGCAGAAAAAGAATTAAAATTTTTTGAGCATATTCTAATTTTTATCTGAAATCCAGTACTCAAGATATAAGGCATAAACTCACGTGCCGCACGGGATATCGTACGAAACGAAGTTTATGTCTTCTATTTGGAGTACTGCATTTCAGATACAAATTAAAGTATGCTCAAAAAATTTTAATCCAGTTGCCCCATGTTATAAACTTTTTGTTTTTGTTTGTTATTAATTTAATTTTTTTTAAAAAAATTTTTTTGTTGCAAAAATATCCCGTGTGTCAAGCGAGAATCGCCCTTTTACGTCGTTTGCGTGCAATAAGTGAATAAAATAATTTAAAAAAATGCTAAAAAAAATTATTAAGCACGGTTTTCAATCCATAAATGCAGATGGATTTCGAAAAAGCACAAGTGATAAGGGTAAAAAACTGTTTGACGCTGGGCATGTAATAAATGTAACTGAAATTCAGTCTGTAGATGAAACAAGAGTGACAGGACAAGTGGTAGCTCAAACAAAAATAGCAACAAAATATAATATCAATCTATCTGTAAGTAATTTTCATTGTAATAATTTCATCATTATATTCTTTCATATCTAATATATCAAATAGAAACATATAAGAAAATAAATTGATTCATTAATTAGTAATTTTTTCGTTTACAGCTAGACATAAATAGAAATCTGATATCAGCCGAATGCACATGTAAAGCAGGTCTAAGTGGCAAGTGTAAACATATTAGTGCTGTTCTTCATTTCATAAATTCTTCAAAAAGTAGTAGTTCAAAAACAAGTAAATCTCAAGAATGGGGGAAGCCATCTAAATCCAAGCTGGAACAATATGAGACACCGGTTAAATTAAAATATTTATTTCCGCCACCACCACTTTCAATTGATGAAACAAAAGTTCAGCCTCATACTGTCACTGCCAAAGGTTTGGAAGATGCTGGGTTAACATATTGCCCTTTATATCTTACTTGTAAACTTGAGGAAAGAAATAAGAAAGAAATTATTGCAGTCGAAAAACTTCTTACTTTAACTCAAAGAATTAACAAAGAAAAAATTACTGAAGAAATTGCGAAAGTTATACCGGATATAGTATTATTGCAATTAATGAATAGAATTTGGACAGTACTTTCAATATTTATTTCCCCTGAAGAATACCAATTTTATGCTCAAAAAGTTGTGTGTCAAGATTATCATGCAACTATCAAAATTTGTGTTGAAACGGCCGGACAAGCAGAATGTAAAAATTGGTTCTACGAAAGGAAATTACGGGTTACTGCAAGTAATACACACCGAGTTAAAGCTAAACATAAAGACAAAGATAAATTCATCAAAACTCTTTTATTATCTAATAATGTAACCTCTGCTTCTCTTCAATATGGAAAAAAAAAATGAATCTATCGCATTAGAAGAATATAAAAAATTTTATTTATCCTCCGACCACAAAATTGTAAACGTAGGGTTAATTGTACATTTCTTACAACCATGGCTTGCAGCTTCTCCTGATGGCATTATAATTCGTGGAACGAATATTGAAGATAAACTGTTGGAAATTAAATGCCCATATAATTGTAAAAATCAACTTATTGTTGATTTTGACAAAAATGTAATAAATGTAGATTATTTATCATCAGATGAAAATGGTTTAGTCTTGAAAGAAAACAAGCCAGTTTATACGCAAATACAGTTATTAATTTATGTCACAGGAATTCCTTCTTGCGATTTATTTATTTACTCTCCAACTCAACATATTGTAATAAATGTAAAAAGAAATGATGCATTTCTCGCTGATTGTATACCAAAATTAGAATTATTTTATTTTAAGGATTACTTACCGCAATTAATGGAGTTATTTAGTTTAGTGAAAAGTGATAATTAAAAAAAAATGATAATACAATATTGGAGTGCAACTATATTTCTAGTTAAAAGGATTGTAATAATTTTTATTGAAAAGTTGATTTTAGATAAAATTGAAAGTATTAAAAAAATTAATTAAAGTATTAAAATAAAATCATTTTTAAATGTGTTTCAAATAGTTTATTATAATAAAAATAATATAAACAGAACTTGTTGGAATTAATAAATTATATATTCAAGTACGACATTATTTACAATTCATTATACCATCCATCTTAGATATCTATAACTTTTATACAATAATTTAACTTTTAGCATTTAAACATTTGCCACTTTCTTTAATAATAAAATTTCTTAAATTATTTATAGCACAAATTACATATACGATTTTATCTATGTGTGGTATTAAACTGATAGGCATTTTCTTCAGAATATCAAAATCCTTTATTCGTTCAATTACCCGTTCTACATGAACTCTTACAGATGCAATTTTATAAGTTTCATCCACTTGTTCCGGAGAAAATTGATTTTCTAAAAAAGGTGGCATTACAAATATTGCATTCCGATTTTCCACATCTGTCCGAATACTGGGGAAACCTTTGTCAGCCATTACCACATCATCAGGTTCTAAAAGATTCAGTAAACCTGAATCAACAGTAATAAATGAATCACTAGCTCTACCACCATAACAATCAGAAATGAAAGTAATTAATCCATAAGGAGTAATACCAACTAAAAATTTAGCTGTATGACTACTTTTATATGAAGAATACATTAAAAGTTGGTTCTTTATATCAGAAGAAACTTCAGTTTTTATTTCTGTACAGTCAATAATCACTCGTGTGTTTGGATAATGTTGCTTAAAGGCCTCTGGTAGTGCAGCTTTTACTGTTTCTTTAGATGGCCAAGTTATATAGTTCTTGAAAATGATAAAACATCTTTCCAATGTTGCAACAAAAATCGAATGTGCCGTGGCCCGACAAATCCCAAATAATGGAGCAATAGCTGAGAAGCTGATTCCTAATTTTAACTTCATTAAAAATAATAACAATTTATTTTTTTTACTAAGTTTTGATGTTTTACAATCAGGTAACAAACTTAACATGTAATTAAACTGAAGCTGTGTCACACCTGATAACGGGATTAAATCTTCATTAGTTTTTAAGGAATTAATCCCATAAAATCCTTCGGGTTTTGATTGGTAGATTGCGGGATTAATTGGATCACACCCGACTTCTTTTCTTTTCTTGTTTAGTGGTAGGCTTATGGCAATATTTTTGTCTTTAACCGATTTTATTTTACTTATAATTTGCACTTGTGCCGTACAAATGCCGTTTTCTTTTTCAGTAAAACCATAAAACCACACATTTTTTACTATATCTCCATGTTCATCAGAATTTTTTTGACACTCAACATCGCGATATTTTTTATTTTCAGTTATCACAGAACATTCAGGATTAACTTCTAAATTTAAATCTTCCTCCATTTTTTCAAACTGATTGTCTTTAATAGTTGTTTTCCTTGTTATGGTAGTGGCTAAATGATTTTTAGCTTGTAAACGACGTTGATATCGTTGAAACCTTACTGACGTTACGTTTTCTCTAGTTTTTATTCCGTGAAAAATTGTAGGCACATAGGATGGACTTAATGGATGATCAGATTTCTTATTTTCAACAAAATGCCTACTACATATTCTTGAAGATGAAGAGGGTTCCCAGTCTTCACCATACCTTCTACAAATAAAAACCAAGCACTTAATACAAAGGGTTTATGTTAAAAAAAAAAAAGATTTTTAAAATTATATTTAATGTTAATAATAATTTCTATATGCAGACATACATTAAATTTATTTTATGTATTCCTTGAAAAATTGACTTACGAGTATTTTTTTACAGCACGTATCCACAAATTTCGTATATTTTTTTTCCATTGTCTATGCACACCTGCACTTGGGAATCTATAAAAAGTTACTGGAGGATCACTGTCTTTTGTATTTGCTGGTGTATTATTACATCCTTTAATACAACATAGTAATCGTGATTTAGGCATGATAACGTCTAAATACTTATATTTTTATATTTGTCGAAAATTATATTTTTGATAATAATAATTAAATTATATTTTTATATTTGTCAAAAAAAACAAAAACAAATAAATAAATAAATAAATAAAAAATACGCATATAAACTTGATCTAAATCAACATTCCATTAGTTCACCTAACCCCCACTTGGCGGCGCTGACGTCAATGTTGACTGTCCCTATTCACAAGTTGTTTGACGAGCGTCCTCCTTCAAAAGTGCTTGGAGACGCTCCTCGTTGAATCCTACAGCTCCTCCGCTGCGAGGCGAGTTGTCGGTTAAAAACCCCGTCCAATTTCTAAAATCCTGACTTAAGCACTGTTTTACTTTAAAAAGACTTGGTTTCTTTCTTGTTTCTCTTATTTGAGAGTCCCTTTTATTTTGTAGCTCAATTCTTACTTTTTGAATAATAAAAGCTATGTTACGATCGCATTCCGTGTAGGAATGTCCGCGGATAGGAAAAGCAACATCAGTTTGATCAAGACGACAACATATATGGACAACGTAATGCAAAAACCGAAATATTGTAGTTTTTATTTTGACCTCCGCACGAATCACAAAAAATTGTTAATTTTCTTACAGTTGGAGAAAGGTTCTTAAATAAACATCCTGGCGACTTTTTAACCGACTTTTCTTCTTAAATTCATAAAATTTGTTGGCTTTTATTTTGTGTAATTTATTTTGCGTCTCTAACTTTTTCAACTTTGATAATAAAATTTCCTTTTCATTTTAATCAGAGGAAGATTCTATCTTAGATTTTAAGCATTTTACTTCTGCTAAATATTCACTGCAGATAGAGCAGGTGTCTTGGATACCCAAATGGTATATTAAAGTTTTCGTTAAAGTACTTACGGTATGCTTCATATAACTTTATTATTTGAATGCATGGTATTGTATTGCTCCCATATTTTTTTAATGTTAAACTCATCAGAAAGATGAATTCTCTGGCTTTCATGAAGATTATATAATGACTTTTACGGTTACTTTTTTTTGCAACTTCTTAGCCTGATTATATAACAATGAAATTATCGTTTGTGAAAGTTTGTTTCCTTTTGAATGGCGTCGTCTCATATCTCGAGGTATAGAACCTGTAGACTGCAAACCAAAAAAATTATATTTAAACATGACTTATAGATTGTACAACTGAACCGTTGGAGCCGCCGTTTTGTAATGGTGTTGTGAAGTGATTTGAGATCTTCTTCATAGTGAACTTACAACTGATGGAAGGAATTCAACTGCGCAGTCTCGTACAGAACGATATTATTTGAATTTATGTAATGTACAGTGTCTAGATTTTCGGTGGCGCTTTTCGGATAGAAGTGAAGTGTGTCAAATACGTCATCAATAACAAAATTGTGGTCGGTATCCAAAATATGTTCCGCTATTGCTGAATAATTTTTAGTATTTGCTGATTTTATTGCAGAAAGATGTTCGGCAAACCTGTTCGAAAACTTCCGGCCAGTTTGACCAATATAAATTGAGGAACAATCCGGACAACAAAATTTGTATATACCAGATCTATGTGACGGTTTTTTGTTTTTACTAAAAGGCTAGATAGCGATATATCAGATGAAAAACATAATT
The DNA here is from genome assembly GCA_035578155.1 of Brachynemurus nebulosus. NCBI lineage: Eukaryota > Metazoa > Arthropoda > Insecta > Neuroptera > Myrmeleontidae > Brachynemurus > Brachynemurus nebulosus. The sequence continues at coordinate 17,950,239 of JAPWDM010000007.1, read as the reverse complement.
TTACCCCTTGTTCGTCGAATATTTTTCGCAGTTAATGTGCTTGGTTCGATACAAACCGGATTGAAGCATACCTTGTATAGGAAGTAGTGACGGATTTTGTAAGATTAGGTTATAGGGTGGAATCATAAAACTTGTTCAGATATTTAGAAGAAATTTTAAACAAAAATTCCGTACTGTAACCATTGGCTTTGCCTATATGGATGATAACAGCGAGTTCTCGACAAAAATTAATTTTATTTAGGAGGTACGTGAAAATTCTGTTAAACGCAGGGTTGAAGAAAGCTACTTTGTGCGATATGGGGTGAGAAGACGAGAAATGAATACAATTAATAAATAATGAATTTAATTGTATTTTTCACTAATGAAATCTTATTGTATGATTTTGAGTGTAACATAGTTTTACATGTTTAAACATGTTGAATTCAATTTAACTATAAATAATAAGTTTTAGGTAAACATTATCTTAGCTATTTTTGAGTGTATATAGATACCAAACATTTTATAAATATTTTATAAATAGATATTGCTAAAAAAAACTATAGTAAAATTTTTTTTTTAAATCTTCAATCTTCAAACGATTTTCAATGTGACTGACATTAGATGCCTTCAACTCTTTATGTATGATTTATAATTAGTTAGATGATATTTTGTGGAAAAGGCTACTTATTCTAAGAAAAAATTTCAATCTTTTGAATTTTAATTTAATTAGCTTAACCTAAACTTAAAACTAACTGACTACTAGCTACAAACTAGAATTAGCCAAGAGTCATCATTTATATATTTCACTAGATAGTAGATGTCTTCGTGCCTGCTTAGTGTTCGGGTTCCGCTGGTGAAGACTGGGTTGGTGTGGCGACTTGAATTAGAAAGTTGGTGTGCGTCCTCAATCGGATGAGTGCTCGTCTTGTCCTTTTTTCGATTAATTCATCTAGCGTCTCTACGTCAGTGGTCTCGTGTAGAGTGGTAGCATCGAAGCTACGATTTACTCCGCAGATTTTTCTTAATATCCCATTTTGGAACCTTTGAAGATATAGTCTCTTGGTGAAATTCAGGGCTAGTCCCCAGATTTCAGTTCCAAATATTAAGACTGGTCTTACGCATGTCTTGTATATTTGTAGATTTCTTACTAATGGGAAATAGCCATTTCCAAGCAGAGGCTCAAGTGTGTGGGCAGTCACTTTTGCCTTGTCCAGTCTCTCTGCAGCAGCTGTCCTGGTGAAAGAATGCAAGATACTTGATTTAGTTCTTGGATGTTACAGGGTCGTTGCCCAGTTTGATTTTGATTGGTTCAATTCTCCTATTGGTGATTTTGATTGGTTCAATTCTCCTCTATTTTTGATGTGTTGATTTTGATGTTGTTTTCACTGAAGAATTCTTGGATGTTTTTTAAGTTTTTCTCCAGGTTACGTACTACTGTCTTGTTTTTTCTCTGCCTGGTTTTGGTGTAGATCGCATTGTCATCGGCAGGACGGCTATTCTGACGTTGGATGAAATCGATTATGCTTCCTTGGTGTTGATTATTAATTTAGGTTGGTAAGTCCGGGGAGATAAGTCCAGAGTTACTTGTATTTTGTAGACAGGTTTCCAGTATTCTATCGTTTTGGTTTTCAGGTTTGCTTAGCCAGGTTTTGCTCCAGGTATTTAAATCACGACTAAGGTTTTCCGGTAATCGGGGAGGAGTTCGTCCAGTTCCTAAGGCTTTAGCGATTGTTCTGGGACGTGAAGTCCAGTAATTGCGAGGTTAGTAAATTGTGTGCTAGTAATATTTGATATGATGAATAGATGCGCACGCACGTAAAAAAGAATAAACAGCAATGTATGTATGTAAAAGAGAAAGAAATATATTTTAACGTAGATATGTTTAATTTGTATTAAACATACACCATTATATCAGTTTTTTTCATTTTATCATTATTTTTCCGATAATCGCATTCCATATTCTTGTTGATATGACTCCTCCCTCCTAAGACTAAGGCTTCCAGTTGATGTGGAAAGCTGGATCCGAAAATGACGATGGAGTGATCGCTGAAATTGGAGAATACTGAACCTACGTGTTGATTACTGGTTTATTTTGTTGCTTTCTTTTATAGAAGTAGTAGGCGATGGTGAACAAAATACCAGTTATTGCTACCATGATTGCCACTGTAATCATTGTGTGCTGTTGTTATTGGGATGAACTGTATGGGAGCTTGATTCTTGATTTTAGTTATGGGAGTAATCACTCTTTTTAGTGTGTTGAATTTTTTGAATCCGCTCACTGTGATGAGCCGGTTCAATGAATTGAATCACTCACTTACTTGACACAATTCGCTCACTCGTTTTTATGAATTGAATCACTCATTCCACTCACTCACTTTACACAACTGAGTGGTACAACTTCAAATACAAATCAACACAATAAATACACTCATATAATTAGATGCGAAACACTCACTCAAGTGAACGAATGTTTGGATAAAATTATTATATCGGAATAAAATTAATATAATTATGTACTTAAAATTAATGCCGACAAAACAAATTAAAAAAATTAATACAGCATTAAAAATACACGGTTGAAAAGACACAACAATGAAAAATATTGATTGTGAAAATCTACAATAATTTTATGTAGAAAGATATCAACTCATTGCTGTTTTGAAGAAAAACAAATTTTTGGAGACGTAATAATGTGACAATAAACGGGCAAATTTTATTTTAAAAATTTTAACATATTGTAAAATAAAACTCTAATAGTTTTTCTTAGAATCTTTTTAATATCCATTCTTATAGCACTTATAGTGTACATAAAATTTATATTTTTTATTTAGTTTATTAGACATTTGGACTAAATTTGATTTAAAATTTGTTTTATGCATTTTAAAAAATAAAGGATAGTACAAAAATTAAAATATTAGTTCTAAAAAAAGTTATACCTACCATATCCATAATATTATTAGTATTTTGATGTATCCCGGAGGACGAATTGCGGTAGTGGGGGTTTCTTCTTACAAAGGACAGCTGTCACCAGGTCAGATTAATCGAAGTCCAATCTCCGTAAACTTATGGTGTGGAACGTAGAATGGTGAAATGTCCCGAGTCCGTTAGGTGACGTTTCTTCTTGTTCCAGAATTTTCCAGTTTTCCTTGGCCTAATTCCCTTTTAACTTTGTTACTTTCACTAACTTAGTTTAACGTTGTTAATTTAGAAAAATTACTCAATAAAATGAGAAGTTCTTTTAATAAATTTATTAATTCAAAGTTAATAAAAATTTACATAACAAATAATTTATTATTGAAATTCAAAACCGACATAGATTTTACAATAATTTTGATATTTGATACGAACTGAATATTGATAGATCTAATGCGTGTATTTATAACAAAAAAGTGCAAAGTTTACAATTTTAATTTGGAAGGAGAAAAACTCGTGTGTTGCTGATTCATTTCCAGGACGGAATTGGCTGTCTGGAACGCATCATTCCTCCCGAGTGAGATTGAACTTACGGTTTTTTGAATTGAGACAAAGTTCAAATTTGGTTCGGTAGCGGAAGATTGGAATGCTTGTCGATTCGTTTTGTGTGGCGCGAATATGTTGAACCGTGTGTTGAACGTCGGCCTTCGATTCGTTTGGAGATGAATGCTGGAGGCGACTCCTTGAATGTGGTGTGAGTTAGAGTGCTTGGCTGGATGTGGACTCGTTCGTCTTGTGGTGTGTATGATGCTGAATTATATGGCGATACTGTTGCAGCATTCCTTTGGTGTGCGTTGTTACCAAAGCAGCAACTGATAAATTGGACTATACTATTTCTTTCAGGTCGTGGATTTCTTTTCGTGATTTTGAAGTACCGCAAATATGGTACCAGATATTGGGTTGCTCTCCATAGAATTCTAGAGATACCGCAGTATGAAAGTATCCAAAATAATAAAAGAGCAATGAAACTGTAACAGATAATTTTTATTATAAAAATAATTATTGATTCGTGCTTAATTACGAATGGTTGATTTAATTGTTGTACTTGTTCGTCAAATTGGTCTAAACGATGTTTGGCGAGACGAAGTTCTGTTAGGTCAATATGTGGAAGCTTGATTGGTTCCATGCGAATTTGGAGAGTTTCGTTACTGATTTTTTTCTTGCAGATGTCTTTTTCGTTGATATCTGTGGCAGGAATCTTAATTGTAGAAATGTTGAACAGGTTTGTAGATGGTTCCAATGTTTTGGTTTCGGTGAATGCTTTACAATTATTGTTGAGTGTAGGTATGCCTTAACCGTTTAACGTTAGTTTGTGGTCCTGTTGATTGTTGCAGAGAATATTTACCGTCATAGGTTTGTTGATGACATAGATCCATTGGTTTGGACTGATGTTTTGCCAAACTGTTGTAGCTTTTATCGTTCGTATATGACATGTTTCAGGAATTTTAACTTGTATTCTATCGAAGATTAAGACTTCACAATTCTTGAAGGTACTTTTCGTCATTGTTTCGATATTTTCGCAAAGATATTGTGACGGAATGAATTGCTTGCATTTTACTAAATCTTTTAATAACGTATACTGCGTTCTAGTTCTTGCAATTAACAGGTATGAAAATTCAGGATCAATATAGGATAGAAATTCCGTATTATTTCTGAATGGAGTAGGAAGTGGGAATATCTGATGTAATTCATATTGAATCATGCTAACTTTACTAAAATTTTTTCTTTAATGAAACATTTACTAAAATTTTTTCTTTAATGAAACTTTTAATTTTCATTATATTATAATAGTATTCAATAGTATCATAACCCTGTTTTAGAGACAATGCATTTTTAAATGATATTTTTTCTAATTCCTGAATTAATGTTTCTGGAGTGATAACTGTTTGATCTATAATACCGTGTTGTATGAGTGTAACTGTAAGTGTGTATTGGTCTGTTAGTCTTTCTACATTATCTAATAAATCTTTAATAAGCATAAAATGATCTATTACTCGTAAGTCGATTAATTCTTTATTGATTATACGTGACGAATTTTGTGCGAAGTCGTTAAAGAGTTCTATATTAGTATTTAATTTTGTTTCAGTTTCTTTCAAGTTTGTTGTAGTATTATTAAGGTTTTCTAAAGTATTAGTTATTACTTGAATTTGAGATTGCATTAAGATATGTTCGTAAAAGGTTGCGTCTTCGGCGTCTGGTATGCCTGTTAACCATTTGATGGGATGTAATAGGAAGTTCATGAGTCCACGTTTATGTCTGTTTGATAAGATTTTTCTAATAATTTTAATTTTTTATGCACTCGTATAATATCATTATTAATAATAATTAGTTGTTGTTTACAAAGAGAGGTATGTGTTGTGTATTCATGTGCTAAATTACATAGTGATGCTGATTGAGCGAAATAAGATGCTGCCGTATTTAAATTGTTTTCTAACAAGGTTAAATTATGAAAGTGAAGTAAAGTTACATGTTGATTTGATATTTGTACATTCCCTAATTTTTTAAAGAATATGCCGGAAGAATTTGCTATATATCCTAATTTATAAGGAAGGTTGATTGCTACGACCTGGGATAGGTTCGCTAGGATCATGATCGTGAGGGTTATATCATAATTGTCATCGTTTCCCTCGTTACCTGAAACAAAGTGTTTCAGTAGGTTAAAATAAAATGTTTTAGTTTTGCTTTTGCTAATGCGTAATGTTGCCGTGTTATAATTATGCACCTGTATAATGCTAAACGGTCCTTTAAAATTTGCATCAAGCTTTTTATTATGAGCTTTCGAACGCTCATTTTTTATTAGGACTTGTTGTCCTTCTTTAAATATTTCTTCTTTGATATTTTTGTCATACCTTTCTTTTGTTTTAATTTTTGATTTTTGCAGATTTTCTTTTGCGTTTTCTCTGATAATTTGCATTTTATTTACAATATCTTGCGTGAGTGTTTGATATGTGGGTTTTTGTTTAGGATTTTGAAATTGGGAAGGTATTCTTGGATCATTTCCTTCATCATCATCATCAACTTATAAGGCGCTTCGTTTGTGTTTTTGTTAATGTGTGTGTTATGCGCGTGTGAGGCTAGGTAAATGAGTTCATCCCAAGTTTTATTGTTTTTGTCAATGTACCTTTTGATATAATCCCGTAAAGTGTGATCGTTCAAGTGCACCGTTTGTTTGGAGGCGATAGGGTGTTGTAAATTTATGTTTGATTTCTAATAAATTTAACAATTTCTTTTAATAATTTTGATGTAAATTCAGTTCCTAAATCACTAAGTATACGATTTGGAAAACCGAATATTGAACAGTATTTTACGAAATGAATTGCTATAATTTCGGCATTATGTTCTGGAATAGGATATGCTTGTATAAATTTTGTTAGATCACATTGTATAGTAAGGACGAAACGATTTCCGTCATCGGTTTCCGGATACGGGCCCATAATGTCCATTGCGACTTGGTCATTAAAATCGTCAGAAATACTTGTTATGATCATGGGAGTTTTTTGTTGAAAGGATGTTTCCATTGTTTGACAAGTAGGACAATTTTGGACATATTTTTCTACGTCTGATTTCATGTTTTTCCAAAAATAATATTTTTTTATAGAGTCATAGGTACGGTTTATTCCAGAATGACCGGCTAAGGAATGATCATGGTATTCTCTTAAAATAGTACGCTTGTCTTCTTTAGTTTTAGGATGAATTCGGTCATTAATTATGATTGTAACTGTAGTGTTTTCTAAAATATAAGCCAATAATGAAAATAATGTTTGTTCTTTTATTATTGGGTTGTCTTGACAAATATTAATTAAGCCTATCGAATCGATTTTATTTATTGCTAAAAATGAATTTAAACTAGTAAAACATTCGTAAAGAATTTTATAATCAGTGTTGTCTGAAACAAATTGTTTTATAAACAGTAATATTATCTTTTGATTTTCTACATCTGAATTTAAATATACAATTTCACCAGGTTTATGATTTTTGAAATTTGATACTGTTTTACAGTGTTCCTTTACATAACTAGAGTAACGATTATTGTCTGATAAATCACAGCTGTACGGGATAAAAAGTGTTTTGACCTTGTCCAAGGCTGTTTCAATCTTACAATATGTTTTTGGTGTTATGTTTCGCATATGAAACGACTGGAAGTTTTCGCATGATTTTGTATTAGCGTTGGAATTAGATGATGTGAGATGTGCATCGGCATTTGTATTTAAATGTCCTGCTTTATAAATTATTTTGTAGTCGTATTCTAATAATTTGAGACGCTATCTCACTAAACGGGAACACGGGTCTTTACAATTGAATAACCATGTTAATGGTCTATGGTCTGTTACAATGGCAAATTTTGTTCCATATAAATAAGGACAGAAATGTTTGACGGACTGGACGATAGCTAATAGTTCCTTCTTTGTCGTCGAATAGTGTGTCTCGGGGGTACTTAATGTTTTGGAGAAATATGCGATCGGTAAGTCCTTTCCGATAGGTCCTTGGGATAATATAGAACCAATTGCGTCATTCGAAGTGTCAGTAGTTAATATGAAGGGTTTGTTGAATTTGGGATATTGGAGTAATGGTTCAGTGGATAAAACATTTTTTAAAGTATCAAAAGCATTTTTACATTTTTCATCAAAATTAAAAGGTGTATCCTTTTTTAAAAGGTTTGTAAGAGGTTTGGATATTTGGGCGAATTTCGGGATAAATTTCCTATAATAGCCTACAAGACCTAAGAACGATTTTATGTCTTTTGGCGTTTTTGGTGTTTTTATATCTAAAATAGCTTCTATTTTCGCTTTGTTTGGTTTTACACCCTGTTCTGTTATAACATGGCCAAGATATGCAACTTCCTTGCGCAGAAACGCGCACTTGTCCGGTTGTAATTTTAGTAATTGTAGTCCTGAGAGGACTGTATTCATGAGCCTTTGAAACGTAGCAGGTGCATTCCGTAATCCAACAGGCATGCGATAGATATGAAAATGACCTAGAGGGGTAGAGAAAGCTGTCTTGGGTCTGTCTTCAGGATTCATCTCGATTTGATGAAATCCTGATGCAAGATCTAAAGTTGTGAGGTACTAGGTTAAGAGGATAAATTAGGAGGTGGACGATTCCTACAATCTTTTGAACTATGGTTAGTTTTTCTACAATACCTACAATATTTCTTTTTATGTGAATCACTGGATTCCCTAATATTATGTTTGTAATAGATATGTTGTAGTTCTAGGATTCGTTCCTCTTCAACTGCTATTGAAAGCGCTTGGTTGATATCTGTAATACCATCCTTATGGTCTATCTACACTGGCAAGTTTTACTCTACCAAGTCGCTCACTGAGAGCACTTGCGTGCTGTGGACACGTTACCATAGAGCACTTGCTGCAAGTTTTGGCTCTCTCTGCAAGTACTTTATGCTTGCATGGACTTGCTAGTGTACACGTACGACTTGGGAGAGTGACTTTCGAGAAGTCAGTCTTGAAATTTTTTCTGCAATTTTTTAGGTAAATATGTATTTATTTATGGACATAGAAAGTAATACAATAGACAAAGCAATAAACCAATAAAAATAGATAAAAGGAGATATTTGGGTTTACGACACTTGTAATAAAAAATATTTCGTGTCAAAACATCGCCAATAAATACATTCATAAAAGGACTTGCAAAAAAATATCAAGATTTAGTGAATTGGCAGTTGCCTGTATGAATTGAGTAGAAAAACTTGCACAAGTTAAATCTAAACATTTTTGATATTTTTTCGCAAGTCTTTACACAAATACATATTTTATATACATGTATACAACTCTGTTTGTGACAGTATGTGTTTTATACCTACAATACAAAGAATGCCTTTTTATTTTTTTATTCAGTGTATTTACAACGTAGTAATAAAATATAAATGGAGATGCATTTATTGTGAGAAATAATTATTAATTTGAACAATTTTAAAAATAAGAATGAGAAATAATAATAACAAATTCTGTCTCAACGTGATATTTAAGTTAACTTTACATAACATTAACTTTACTAGCGCGTAGCTTAAACTGAATTAGAAATTTCTCATATCGACATAATATCAAAATTTTTTATGACAGATGATAACGCTCGTTTGTTGGGAACATGTAAAATAAAAAATAAAAAAGTGAGAACAAAAAAATGTATAATAAAGTAATATTAATTTTCAGTTTCACGTATAAGATATAATAAATATGTTCATTGATATCATATCAGTTTTATCAGTTCATTGATATCATATCATTTATAAAATTAAAACTGAAAAAATTTATTGATGTTTGTAATATTCAAATCCATTCTGTCAGTGTTAACAAAGCAATGATGTCATGATGACATAGAATCATAAAGCTACGTAAATTTGAGAAATAGTGCTATTTGCCCAGTAATATATATATATATATATATATATATATATATATATATATATATATATATATATATATATATATATATATATATATATATATATATATGTTACGCTCAAAGATCGAAATCGCTCATTGAGCGAAAAAATCGACCACAACGCGTTGTGGTTATTTGAAATCAGCCACAACGCGAAATTCGTGTTGTGGCATTTATAAAAACAGCCACAACGCGTTGTGGTTAGCTCAAAAAGACCACAACGCGAAATTCGCGTCGTGGCTTTCATAAGATTTGACCACAACGCGACGTGGTCATTTAAAAAAGCCACAACGCGTTTTAGACGGTTAGCTGATGCAATTGTGACACGACGGACAGGTTGTTGTTTGTCAACTGACGTATAGGATTCAGGATGTTCAATAATAAAAGCCTTTAATTAAATTTTTTATTCATTTTGAATTCGTGATCGTATATTAGTAAATATAACAAAATTATTTCTCATAATATAGGTACTGAATTGCAGATTAGTTATTTTTAAGCAATACATGGTCATGCATTAAAATCTTTTAAGGGGGTATTTTAGTCTAGACATTCGAAAAATCGATTTTTCTTTTTTTTTACATTTTCAAAGTTTAGACCTTTAGGAATAAGCCTCTAAAAGGATTTACGGAAATTCGAATTATTTTCGGAGTTAAGGTTATTTTTTCCTGTGTACTGTGTATCCTTTCAGTGTTAAATTCAAATTTTTAATATAGATTACTCGAAACTGCTTTTTTCGATACGGTTGATATGATACTTCAAGTTCTAATGCACCGATTTACTTGAAATTTGGTACAGACCTTCCTAATACTATCAAAATTGGTCCGACGCACGTAGGGATTTTTGGAATTTCTTTGTTAATATTTTTAAAAAATTTTCAAAGTTGAAAAATGGTTGAAAAAATGATTTTTTTAAAATGGCCGCCATTTTGTGAAAATTTTTTTATACATTTTTATACTTTTCAAATATCAATAAAAAACTGTTAAAAAAATGGATACTAAAAATGTTTACTCTTTTTTTTATTACGCCCATAAAATCATCTCAAAATCGAACCTCTAGTCTAGACTACAAGATCCCTTTAAGCTGTAACAGACTAAATTTTTAAAATCAAACAATGGGCAATCCATTGTTTAATTTTATGAATTTCAGCATAGTAGTCTTCAAAGAAAATGTAAATAAAAAGTTTTTTTTTTAATTGCAATTTAGAGCCACTGGGCAGCGTCAATAATTATTTTAAAAAATTTAAAAAGACAAAATTTTCCACTTCTTTGGTAAGTTTACTTACTACTTACCTCGTGTCCGTTTGTGCCCTATGTTAAGGAGGCTCATCAGTCCAGAGACCGAAAAAAACAGGTTTCTTCACTTTTTTTTTACATAATGAAGCGGAACCAGAATTAGCAATTTTGCATGTATAGAAAGAAAATGGCGGCAGTTTAAAAAAAAATCTGGAATTTTACCATATTTTGGGATTAAAATGGTCATAAAATGGCCATATTTTATCCAAAAAATATGGTTGTGGTTTAGCCAATAAAGAAATGTGTTGTCAATATTCTGTCCAAATTTTGGCTAATTTGGATGAATAGATTTAGAGTAATCTTGACACAAGTGTCGAAAAAGATCATTTCGAGAAAAACGCGTTTAAATTGATTTCTGATAAGTATAGCTAAGAGAAACAGCAAAAACAAAAAAGCCAATTTTTTGAAATTTCTGGACTGGTGAGCCCCCTTAATATGTGCGTTTTCACAAAATGTCAAACAGTTCATCAGCCTTACAAAAATAACGGATTTTTTAATCACAAACACTAATTAGATCCATATTCAATCAATTTCCGTGTCACTTATTTTTAAAACATCATATCGTTTAAGACGACGATAATGTTTTGACAATAGGGGTTGATTACTTTTTTTGAGAAGCTGAGCCTCCTTTGTTTCTTGAAGTACCGTTTGGTATCGTTCGTTACTAATGAAAAAACTGCGATCGGTATTTATTTTTATAAACTCATCCAATTCCTCATAAAATACAATTTTTTTATTAGCCATGATTAGCGCACTAATGTTTACACTTGGAAATAACGATCAACAATGAATAAAAATTCAACGGTATTTGATTGCAATGCGCCAGTTGACAAATAACAACCTGTCCGTTGTGTCACAATTGCATCAGATAACAGTCTAGAACGCGTTGTGGCTTTTTTAAATGACCACGTCGCGTTGTGGTCAAATCTTATAAAAGCCACGACGCGAATTTCGCGTTATGGTCTTTTCGAGTTAACCACAACGCGTTGTGGCTGTTTTTATAAGTGCCACAACACGAATTTCGCGTTGTGGCTGATTTTAAATAACCACAACGCGTTGTGGTCGATTTTTTCGCTTAATGAGCGATTTCGATCTTTGAGCGTAACATATATATATATATATATATATATATATATATATATATATATATATATATATATATATATATATATACATTCAAAAAGACATTTATTATTAAAGAATACTTGCTGACTATAGGGTCATTTCGCCTGTTTGCCGTCTAGGTTCAGTATTCCTTCTGTAATTACTGTACTTCTCAAATAAATAGCATCGAATAGTTATATAAAAACAAATAACCGAGCATATTTGAATTTATTAGAAAATTATTATAATTATTATCAAAATACTTATTTGACAAAGTTATGTTTCTAAAAAAAAGTTCCCAAATCAATAAGGTCTAAGAAGGAAGATAAGAGAGCCTAAATGAATACAAACATTTACATTTTATTAAAATTAATTTCTTTATAACAAACCTTATCCTAAATCGTGGTCGAAAACTAGCCTACATGTGAACAACAACTAATTGTTTTGGACGAAAATTAGCGAAATCCGTATATTTATCATTATTATTTTTTTTTATATAAAAACAATGAGCGTAATTAGTTATCATTTTATTTACACTTAAAATACAAACTGTAAGTAATAAATAAAAATATTATTTTTAATTATATTATAGAGCATATTATTTTTATTATGTGACGAACCTATAAACTCCACTAATTGGACGAAAACCGGTGAAATGACCCTATGTACAAAACTTGCAAATAAAAAGTAATTTATGTGTACACGTTGTCGCAAGTCCTTACATAGAGCGACTTCTGGGAGTAACTTGCGAAAGAAAACTTGCAAAAAGTATGAAATACGTGGACACGTCTGTGCAAGTAGTATCTGCAAAAACTTCTGCAAGTGACTTGCATGTGTACACTAAGCATTATGTCGGAGAATTTGCGAAATTTCCGGTTTGGTGTGGTATTTAAATCTTCTTAACGCGGTTTGTTCGATAAATGATAATTGTCCTGGTATTTCCGATTCGTTGGAACATTCGCGTTGTATTGCGTTTAAACATTTTGTCGTCTGTTTGTTTAAACGTGTATAAAAATCTATAATTGATTCATTTTGTTTTTGTTTCATTGTGTCTAATGTCTGTAGTAAGTAACTTGTTGACTCTACTTTACAATACTGTTGTATTTTTTGTTTTAATTGAGTAAAATTATGAATTCTACTAATATTTATTTTTGATTTAACCTCAGCTGATAGTTTAGAAAAAATAGCAATTGTTAGAGAATAGAATAGGTTTGGTCCTGTTCGGCCAAATTTAATGCATGTTGAGCATTTAGTAAAAAGTTTTGTGTCTCATTACGATCACTATTGAATGGGGTTATTAATGAAATTAAAGTTTCAGTTTTGATTCGTTCTTTATTAATTTGTGGTTCGTCGGCTGACGAAAGTGAGGGTGAGGGTGATCTGGATGAGAAAACTGAGTGTTGTGGTTGCATTTCGTGTGTGGTAGAGAAGACAGGTCGTGTTGAAGGTTCAACCATTTTGCAAGAAATAGAAGCAAAAAGAAATAAAATTTTAAATTGACTCACGTTTTTTTATGACGAGCTGTTGAAAGGACGAGTGTTTTTGCACCTTTAAGAACCGTGTTCACCGTGAAGCCCGTTGATCTCCACGTTGGTTGCTTTGTTCAGCTCACTTATTCCTGGGCGAACAGCTGATCGTTGCCGGTTGTTGTCTCGGTCGTCTGCTGTAGGTTGCCAGTAAGTTGCCGACAGGACTTACACTAAATTTAATTAGAGCGCGTGATTGTAGACTGAGCTCCACGTAATATCAATTCGAGGGAATAAGACAGTGTACAATCATTCGCCTATACTTAACGAGAATACTTTTGGAAAATTATAAATACCAAAGGGTTTGTAACTAAAATTTACAATTACACAAATTTTATATTAAAATGTTTTTATATTATATTTGACTAGATTTGAATTTGAAAATTTATAATTTATATCACAATTCGAAATTATTTAATATTTGATTTTGACTTAATTGTTAATTTTGAATAAATGAATTTTTTTTTTTTTATTTATTTTTTTTTCAATTTTTTTGGGTTTTGTAATTTTATATATATTGTTTTTTGAGGTTACTTAAGGTGCTCCCCTTCTGAGTGCACAAGACTATTCGAGTCCTTAACGGCTTTTCACTCAAACAGATCTTCTTCGTCCCCACAAGAGAATGCAAAGACGGAAATTAAAAAAGACTAAGAAAAATTTTTTAATATAATCTGCTTAAATATATATATATATATATATATATATATATATATATATATATATATATATATATATATATTATGGTAAATGTGTTGGATTACTAAAGGGCATATAGGCCGGAACCAAAATTACGGACTATCGCGCTTGCCCGGTCCAAACACAATTGAAGCGCTATATGAATTTACTGAATGAAAAAATGTGAATCAAAATATTGTAATTAATTTAAAGGAGAAAAATGCTATATGATAAACTGAAATGAAATGATATGTTTGTGACGATTACTCTAGTTTAATGATCGAACAACACGTGACAAATTCTGTTTCCTGTTTATCGAAATAAATTTTTAAATGAATATTACGTAACAACTAATAAATTTAACCTACTTAGTATCACTAAAAATCTATTGGAAAATGTTAGCATCCGTATAAATTAGAAATAAATCTAATTAAATATACTAATCTAATGCCTAAGTTATCAAATATTTTAAGTGGGCCAATTTTATTTAGATTCCCCTGACTAGTTTTAAACACTGAGTCAAAACGATGAACCGAAATTGGACCCTGCACGCGTAATAAATAAATTCTACATTAATCTACATTGAAATAAATTTAAATTTAAATATTTAAATAATCAGTAGGATTGCTAAAATTTTCCATTGAAATTATCAAACTAGTATAATTATTCTACATTACATTATTACAAAATACTTATCTTGGATTTGGAGTTTGAATAAAAATTTACGCTCTCGTGAACTAAATGCATATCGAAACTAAACACTCATTTTTTTTTATTTAATTAATTCTATTTTCGTTATTTTTAATGACGCATTATGTACTGTAATCTTCCATGGTCCACTGATAAGAATGAGCGTCTGCTCGACCCGGTGGTCGATCGATAAGAGAGCGAGTATGTGTTTTTAACTTTTATTCAAAACCCATTTTTGCAAACATGTTTTTATTGTTATATGATTACTATCATTTGAAAATTTTGACAACAACCGTTACAAGAAATTTAGCAAAGATGCAAACCAAAAAATTCGTACTATGTAACCTATCATTGTACTTGTGAAGAACAATGATAGATGTCAGCATAGAGAAGAAATATACTTAAATTTATTTAATATGTTTTTGCATTATGAGTTCAAAATTAAACAAAGAATTTTATTTATTGATAAATACCTCTTAGATATCATATTATATGTATGTATTGTGATTACTTGGTAATCACGGTACAATCTATACAACTCTTGACCTAAAAAAATGGATTCTTCCATGTGGATGTGGCTGAAGAAAGTCGAAAATTTACATCTTTTGTAACACACCATGGACAGTGGGAATTTTTAAAAGTTCCATTTGGACTGTAATAGTCCAGCGGTGTTCCAACGATTTATCTACAGAGTTTTTCATGATTTGATAAGAAATCAAGTAGTGATTCCATATGTCGATGATTTCATTATACCTGCTAGAAATGAAAAGGAGGCCGTTGATCGTCTAAAATTAGTTTTAGAAACAGCGAGTAAATTTTGATTGGAAATAAACAAACAGAAATGTCAATTCCTAGAAAAGAAAGTCGAGTTTCTCGGATACTTAGTAGACGAAGGTACGATTAGACCTTCATCAGCAAAAACACGAGCAGTCAAGGATTTTCCAGTTCCTAAAACAGTGAAACAAGTGCAGAGTTTCTTAGGGTTAACAGGGTATTTTAGAAAGTTCATCCCATCATATTCCATCATGGCGAAACCCTTAAGTGACCTTTTACGAAAGAACAACACATTCGAATTCGGAGGAATAGAAATGCAGTCATTTGAAAAACTCAAAGAACTGCTTTCAAACGAACCGGTACTACATATTTTTAAACAAAATGCGGAAACGGAGTTACATATCAATGCTTGTAAATTTGGATATAAGGCTGTACTACTACAGAAGATGGAGGATGATACATTTCATCCAATATATTACTATAGTAAAAAGATGACAGAAGCTGAAGAGAAATATACGAGTTATGCATTGGAAGTGTTAGCCATTATTCAAGCTTTAAAGAAATTTCGAGTTTATTTGTTAGGGATTAAATTCAAAATAATAACTGACTGTGCTGCGTTCCAGAAGGCTATGGATAAGAAAGAATTAACTACGCGTGTAGCTAGATGGGCATTACTCCTTGAAGAATTTGACTATTCTATAGAACACAGGAATGGTTCAAGGATGCAACATGTCGACGATCTAAGCAGATATCCGGTAATGATAGTCGAACATATGTTATTGCGTCGCATAGAAGCTGCGCAACTACAAGATACAAACCTTAAACCCATAATTGAGATTTGCAAATCCAAGTTGTCCTATGAGGATTATGTTTTGCAAGGAAATATTTTGTATAAGAAGGATGGAATTAAATTATTGATTAATTGTTGTTATAATATGCTAGCTGTGGTGCACTTTTCTTCGGATTTTTTTTTATTTGTCGAATAATCCATTCTTCATCATGATCTTTCAATATTTTTTTTAAAGTTTTTTTTTTCTTGTTAAAAATGCGTTTTTTAATTATTTTTATTTACATATTTTTTAATTTTAAATTTCTACCTTCCATTATGAAACAACAATTATAAGTATTAATTGTATATCGAATGTGTGTTGACTAGTTCTAAAATACATTTATTTATGTGTACACTAGGAGAATATTCAATTTATTTCAGTGAACGATTTTTACTGTTTAAAAAAATACATTTCTAATAATTTTACATTTTCTATTGCTTTAATAGATTTCATAAATTTACTGATCAGTTCTGACAACAAACAAATATGCGATTTTAAATCACTTGTCAATAATAAAAGTAAAAAAATTAAGAGGAAAAAGAAAATGAAAAATTAAAAGAATCAATTCATTAATCATTAATAAGTAATTACCTATTTCCATTATGGAAAGTACCTGAATTTTTTTTTTATTACTGGGTTTGTAGCCCCTTCCATCAATTTCAGGAGAATTTTCTGCTACTCCATTAACGTTTCAAACGTCTCCATCAAACGTTTCTTTCTGTTATATTCAGTGATTCCAATGGGTCTGATTTCTTTTTCTTCATAAACGGAATTCGGCATTTCAACAAGAGGATCAGGTAATTTTTCAAAATTTCTACAAATTTCAGATTATCACTCCTAATTATATGTATTATTTTTTGATGATTCTGAAAAATCCACTACTCTACTACTCATTTTTAAGTAAAAAATCCTTTTTTTTAAATATGACTTATTCAAGCGCTTCCGATAAGCAGGAAGTATACTGAAAAACTAACTGAAAGACTTAAATATTTAGGCTTGAGGGACTTATGCAGATACCAATAAAAATTATAATTATGTTACATTTTGGAATATTTTTTCAAAAATAAACTATTTTTTTGGTTTTCCAAAAAATGTAATTGATGTAATCTTTTTATCGCCAACCACTGACCAAAAAAAAAGTTTGGGCAATGAAACTTTTCAAAAAATATGTATGTTTAACATGTTAATGGTTATAAGGCATTATGACGAAATGGCCAATCACTGATTTGATAACTAATACATCATTTATTGTTATAAGTTAAAGATATGCTCGCGAGTACATTTTTACTCACGATCACCCCCAGTCACGTATTTAATTTTATACTCACACCTGATCACGGATGATAAAATTTATTAATATTATTTCCAAATTTATCGGTTTCTATTATTTTTTCTTTTCTTATTTTGTGACTTATACTGGGCACGCCATTACGACCTAAAATACAAGAAATTGTTAATAATATTTTGAAAGATTCGACATTCGTAACATTCACAATTCTTAATTCGTATATTGTCGGTTTTTGATTGTCTTGTAATTAAATGATTAAAAAAACAAAAAACGATATTTCCATATTTAACGTTTTCACAGACAATAGTTAAATTTTGACAAACAATGATTACATTTTCCAAGGTTTCGAAGTTTTTTAAAGATACGTAAATATATAAATTTTGATTACGTATACTGAAAAGTAACGTAAACCATTTCTCTTTATCATTATCATTGACACCATTATCATTAATATGAATTTTGTAAATTTATTTCATTAAAATTTTTATAATTTTGTGTGATATAATTTGTGAAAGGACAATGTGCACTTATTTTATAATTAATCATTTAAAAATCAAGATAGATCTTTTTACAACCACTGTGAAGTACTCGATTTCCAAAATCTTCCTTTTCAATAAAAATTTATTAGTTTCTTATCAAAGAAATAAAAAAAATTTATTGTTATGCTGGTTTTAATAATATTTTATATAAGAATTCAATATGTGAAAGCAAATGTAAATTCTGATAGTAACGTTTTCTTTACAAACTAAAAATATATTATTTAATTAACATCAGTTTTGTAAGTACAATAACAACATATAATAAAATGTCAATTTTTATTTTTTATTTTTAACATGTCATATTTTAATATATTATTCTTTTCTTAAGTAAAATTTTAATATTTTATAAACGTTTTTTCTGTTATACCAATATTTTATAAAAGTTTTTTCTCTTCATTAGATGGTGCAGAAATAAACTGAACAGATATATAGTAACGCAAAATGTGGGACACCGAAAAAAAAAACTAATGAGAGAAGGCAAAGGGATTGTATGTATTAAACAAATGTTTTACAATATAATATGAATTATTCTTTTTTAACCTTAAACCCAAATAATGGAAATACTAATCTAATTATTGAAATAATTAATAAATGCGATTTGAACCCCAAATTTAAGGGCTGGTTTCACCCCGTGAACGTGGGCCTTGGCAGATAAAAAAAATACAGGTCCCTTATTTTTGCCTATTCTACACACCAGCAAAGTTTCAAGAAAATTGGCGATTGGCACTTGGGTAGTGTTACTTGTAAGTTATTTGTAATGTAGAGTTAACAATTTCAGTCAACTAAAAATTTGTATAAAAGTCTTTTAATTTTTTCAACATATTTTCTTCCCAAAACTTGTCATCTCTTTCAATTTTTTCTACACACATACCAAATGGTGTCCAACATATAAAATATGCAAATTGTCTATTGGTAATATGTAACTTCCCTTGTGCCTGATAATAGTACTGATGGTTTCTTTTTATTTGAAAAATTCCGTGTTCACACGTGGCAGATTTAATTTTTTTTAAGCGTATAGCCTCTTCAGGTGAAAGTTTTGAAGAATTAGCTGGTGCTTTGACCTCAGTTATTGAACTTTCACCTACCAAACCGTCTGGACTCCCTGCTAGGTAATTTAATTCTCTATGAATAAATAATCCACATTCAGCTACTTTTTTATTATACTTTTCTTCAAAGTCTCTTACAGCAATAGGTTCTTTTTCAGTGCCGTAAGAGGTACATTTATTTTCCCGAAACTTTGAATAAAGAATGATTTTTACGGTGGCATCTCTTTTTGTCTGCGGCCTTAAACGGCATATTCTTCCCAAATTTGAATCGGTTAACCGGTTATATCGTTCTTTTCGTCAAAATGGATTTATGTATTGACCAACAGTATCACGTTCTAATATTGCAATTTCTTCGGGAGACTTTGCTAAAGAATTAATCATAGAGATTTTTCTACGATCTAATTCTTCTTCATCCACTGCCAGATGAGTAGATGCATTCAACCCATAATTAGTGTCTGGTCCAGATCTTATTTTTGGTCTTTTTTGTTTCGAGCGTAATAGCCCTTGACTCCTTCGTGATTTATAAAACGCCAACTTTCGAAGTTTTCACCTGGTATACTTTTTACAAAATCTTCCAAAATTGCCCACCTTAGCTTCAATTATTTTATGGAATTCTCCAGGATTATTAAACGACAAGCCAGCAGCAAAACAACGAGCTTTGTAACTTCCTCTTTTTGTAAAACATATTCTTTTACCACCAACAAATTTAGCTACAATAGAATTATAATGTTCGGCAAGGTTATTGTTCATATTATATAAAATGCTACTACTATTGTTTACTAATCTATTTACTATAGATAATATATCTTGGAGTAATCCGCAACTCTCCCTGTCAGGCATCCCTTTTTTTTCGTTTTTATTAGTCTTATTGCAAAAGTATTCTGCACAATTTTGGTGATGTACCGAACGTATGGTACAAAGCATTTAGTATATCACTTTTCAAATTTCTCACTGCTGTTATATGTCCGACATCCTCCAATCTTCGGTAATTGGCGGCCATGTCAACAGCTACACGTATTCTTTTTATATTGTCCTGTAAAACTTTACGCAACTGCACACTCACGAATTCCCCGGTTGCACTATATCGTTTCTTTGTTAAGTCTCGTAATCGATTACTAAAGTTATGGAGTAAATGATTATTACACTCTATTTTTTCGACTGAAATTCCCGGACCAAAGGCTGACACTCTAAAAGCCGTCTATGCTCACTACTATCTCCATCACCTATTAATTTAGTATATTTAATATCATGCACTGACATACTTTGTTTAAATTCTTCAGTAATTATTTCGCTTTCCATAGCTGTTGACGAAGCTGTCCAATTTCTAAAACATGTATGTTCCTTAGGTTCAGTATCCAAAAATTGTGCCTTTGCAGTTTGCGCAAACCACACGGTATTTATTTTTTACTCCTAAATAAAGTAATTTACCCGTTTTTAACCCAATTATACAACCTGCACCCGAAAAAGATTCATAATTCGATCGATATGCTCTGCGACACCAAGCTCCATCAGCCACTACGGTTATCAGTGGAATTTCATTTTCGTCGACACTTCCGAATTCTATAGCTAGTTTGTGTTATTCTTCACCAGCGCTTTCCATCGATTTCCAAACTTCCTCTTGATAAATTCTTGCTAAGTCCTTTTGTTTCTTTAAATAGAAGGGGTGGCTAATGCAAGGTACATTTATTGCAACAGAAAATTCATTTAATTACGAAAAACCTGCACCGACTGAAATTAGACCGTTTACAGGTGATGCCTTTAACCCCTATTTTAAATTACCTTTGTCCGAATAAATCTTTTCCGTTATTTTACACATTTGGCAAGTTATATAAAATATATTGAAAAACCCACACCTCTTTTCATTTATAACTTTTAAATTTGCATTATTGCAAGAAAATAAATCTGAGTGTTTAAATTGCGTTATTTGTTCGAAAGGAAATCTAATATCAACTATACGCCGACCTTCAAGAAAAAAATTATCTATCTCTTCGGTATGTAGTTCATTTGAAATTTCTTCAAAATCTGTGTTTTCGTGGATATTGTCTGGCTGAGAAGTGTTTGCACTTATTGAAATAAATTCAGTTAACTTTTTTCTACTGCTATAAATTTTGTGAGTTTTTCGCTAACAAATTTTCCTTCTTTTCGATGTAAAAATGGATTTTCTTCCCATGTTATTAAAAAATTTTACCAACAGTAAAATATTACTGCTGAATATTATGTACTTATATTAAAATATTACCACTGAATATTATATAGTATAGTTTACATTATTAATTTATTACTGATTATAGTTTATTATGAACTAATTATTAAATATATACAATAATCATAGTAGTTTATTATTACATTAAAGATAACACCAATATGATACTAAGTATAATAATAATAGCGTCTTCACATCAATTATATTCGTATTAAATGCGCTTGAAAAAGTCCAAAATGGCAATAAAAAAAATTGCAAACAATGATAATTAAACAACAATACAACAACGAATGTACTGAACAACAGCAGCAAAAACTGATTGAATAGAAATAAAAATTTTCGGGATATTTATAGTAATAAAATGAAATTAGATAGACAAAAATTCTTTTTAGAAGTATTTGGTTACAAAATAGCCTACTAACATTAATTTACAATATGCCGTTGATTTAGGGTGGTCTGTAGTTTACTACTAATATTTATACAAATTTCTAAAAACAAAATTGCATTGTTTATACCTATATTTGTTATAATAGTTTCCAGCTTGAAAATAAAATTAGAAACATGAAAAAGTAATATATTTAAAAACAAATACAATACATTTCTACAATTTATTATGACATCTGTCAATTTGTAAATTAGTACATATTGTACCGAAGTTTGAAAAAAATTTCAGGGCATATTATACATATTAATTTATGCAGCTTTCGTGTACCGTTATGCAATTATAAATGTGTTATTCTCTAGTTACGGACATGTAATTAACAGTTTTGCTAGTTTTTGTTCGACCTTAATTTAATTTATCCTGACGGGATATACCTTCAGTCGTTTTATACAAATAGAAACAATAAATCGACGAACCTACAGAAGCCTACAAAATTTTAAAATATGAAATTTAAGTAGGAATATATCCTAACAAAAACGAAATTTAAAATGTATTTTCCTTTATATTTTGGTTTTTATGTAAGCGTCCTCAGGGTTTACAACAATCCTAAGACGACGCTGTTATTATAAAGTTATTTCTAAATTAATTTAATTTTATGAATTGCTAATTATACCTATCAGGTGTACAGGTATGCATATTTATGTGGTATGCAACCTGTTATAAAGTAATGAATTGTCAAACATTTTTTTTACAAAATAAGTAAACAGCTGATGCTAACATAACGATTGATGCCTTATAATCAGGCGTTAGGTTAGACAAAGATATTTTGTAAACTGACTAGATCTATCTTTTGAATCTTTCGTGTATCAAAAGCAGAAAAATACATAATATGTATAAGCAAAGTGGCTTGTCGTGTCGAGATGACGTTGTCCAATTTAAGTTGATGGCAAAGTCGCGACAATCGAGGGCAGACGTGAAATTGATAACAACTAATTGATTTGCAGATATTTGTCACCAGTCTATTACTTGCTTTATCGTGGCAATAGACAACCACGTACTCGAAGGTCCTCTTTTCGTGATGTGGAACTTCTCGTTGAATGATTTGACGTTGATGTTTTTACAGTGAAAATGATATTAAAATATCGGTTTCTTATTATTTCACTTTTTTTCAGAAAAATACCAAACAACAATTACAATTTAAAGTACTTTTATTAAAAATCGAAGTTATTTACAACAGAGTAACAATCTGATTAGAATATTAATTACGAATGACAGTATGTGTTAAAATTTAATTGAATTTATATGATTTTAAGTCCCTTTGTTCTGTATGGAAAAAATATTAATTAGGTGATTAGTATTTAGGTGAAAGTTCGCTGTGACGTATTTTTGGAAAGTTGCTGGAATGTTAATTAGGGGTGCATTCTTCTAAACACCACAATCCTCCCGACGAAAAGTGAATCATAGATGAAAAGCTTTGATTGGTTGTCGTCGTGTGATTCGTCTTGGTTGGGATGAAGGGATGATTGGTTTTGATGGTTTGTCTGCATCCTCGTAATCATTATTGACTGCTTGGAATTGTACCATAAGCTCACGTGTTTGATGTCTTGTTTGCCTGTTGTAGCACTGGTTGAATATTTGAACACATCCATTACCATGTTCATTTCTTCCAATTAATTTTTTAATCATGTTCATCGGACTGCACTTTGTTAATCCATACAATATTCCTCCAATGAATAATATGGATCCGACCAGTTTAATGGAGAACCAGTTTGATTGCGACAAATGTTGACCTATAAATTCAGTTTGATCATTTATTGCATTAGATAATTGTTGATCGAGGTGTTGTAAGCGAATGTTGTTCCGTGTGTAGTCGGTGAAATCCGTATGGTAGAGATGTATTGGGCGGAGAAGTTCTATATTCTTCCTTGTTTTGTTAATTTTGATGCATTCGTCTTCATTTTCCAGTTGTATAGTGGGAATATAATCGTGGAAGATGGTTTGCTTACGGACACTAATTGGTTTGAGGGATGTTCGTATGGTGTGTCCTTGACATGAAGAATTGAGCGTAACAATGTTCGTTCCTTGGAGAGTGGTAGTTTTTACGTATTGGCCGCATGTGACTGATAACTTTATTTCCTCCGAAGTTGAACATAATCATTGGTTGTTGTGGATTTGTTCCCATATTTCTTGTTTTCCATAGTAGCGAATCTTTTCACATTGTTTGGGTAGCTGTTTGGTAGTAATCTCGAATAACTGTAACTCACAAGATTTACTCAAATCTGAATGTATGATTTGAATGTTTTTACATAGGTAATGATCAGTTTTAATCATTTTGCAATAAGTTTCGTTAGATACTTCTACGTGACTAATTCTAGTTTGTGTAGTAAGGAACTAGGGTTTGGTGATTTTTATGGTGGTATAAAGGTTATGGAGTACTTTACTAATGTTAGGAATTGCTCACTTTTTTTCAGAAAAATACCAAACAACAATTACAATTTAAAGTACTTTTATTAAAAATCGAAGTTATTTACAACAGAGTAACAATCTGATTAGAATATTAATAACGAATGACAATATGTGTTAAAATTTAATTGAATTTATATAATTTTAAGTTCCTTTGTTCTGTATGGAAAAAATATTAATTAGGTGATTAGTATTTAGGTGAAAGTTCGCTGTGACGTATTTTTGGAAAGTTGCTGGAATGTTAATTAGAGGTGCATTCTTCTAAACACCACAGGCGGCAAGAGCAGACCAGAGCCAGGCCAAAGTAGAATCTATCAACCCTACAGATAAAAAAAGTAGCATATGCGTACTAGTATTTTTATCTAATGTTTGTATTTTACTTTTACTATTTCAACTATGATTCATTCATTTTTTCATTCTTGATTCCTTTGTATTAGTGTAGTAAAAGCGTACTTTGACCGTGCATTTCGGGTAGGCAGCAATTTTTTTTTTGGAAGTCGTAGGGGGGTCAGTGATGAATGTAAAACCGAGTTTTCGGGATCCGCGGTGATGTCGTTTAGCCGCCATCTTCGAAGAAAGGTCGAATTTTATTTTTCCGAATATCTCCAAAACCGTAAGTCTGAAAAAAAATCTGTAAAGACCTTATTTACAGATAATTTCATTTTCTACAAAATTTGTTATAAACTTTTTTACATAACTTTAAAAACAAAAAGTTATCAGCAAAAAACCATGAAAAATTTAGGAACGAAAACTTTTGAAGCCAGATAACTTTTCTATTTTTAACCCGACAAAAAATATGCTTCTTATCTTTTATATAGAATACTTTTCAACGAAAAATTTGAGGTATTAAATTTTATCATCCGACTTCTAGTTAGGAAGTTATAGCTCTCCAAAAGTAGGTAGATAAAAATTGTAACTAAAAAATCGTCGACTCTTAAGTGAAATATTAATTTTAAAATACAATTATTTTATATTGTTTTACTTTTTTTGGCTAGTATGATTTTATGAATATTAACCTGAAATTTAATACCTTTCCGTACCACCCGATATTACATATTAACCTGAAATTTAACACCTTTCCGTACCACCCGTGGCGCTTAAAGCCCCTCTCTCGTAATATTTCTTTTAACAGCTTAAATCCTCATTCATAACAAATCTCATCCATTTTTATTTGTTTAATAAAAACGGCCCTTTTTTATTTAAAAGAACAATGTTTTACAAAATTAAATTATAGTAACTCGGGAGGTGCAGGTTCATTGGTGCACTATATAGGGATGAACATTCGTAAGGTTCTCCTCCAGTCCCAGTATTATGGATTTTTATATCTTGCCAACCACGACTGTACTTGGTGATAGACTCTGAATGTGTGCATACGAGCTGCATCTTGTGTGGGCGGGAGCGAGGCAAGATTAAATTTACTTTTAATTGTTGATTTCGCGAATCGTTTGTACCGCAATATATTGATCGATTCTTCATGCTTATCACCGCCATACAAAGCAGTAAAAAACCGCTCTCCAGCAGCACTCAATAAAATGGGGTCTACTTCTTCGTTCTGAAATAATTCTACTCCTGAAGACAGCTCTGAATTTTTTTCAAGAGTATATATAAATTTCATTTTGCCCATATTGTAGGTTGCCGATGTTGTATCGCACCCAGAAAAAGCATGAATAAACAATGTTATTACTTACTACATCCCCATGCTTCAAGCTCGATGTAGAGTAAATTTTATCGGGTGTGTTGCCTTTTTTTGGTTTAAAGAAAAAAACATTTGATTTGTTAGGCCCAAGACCAACCAGCAGTACTAAAATATCGGAGTCGTACAAATCACACTTCTCCAGAGCAGAATTTACAATTGGTGAATCCGCGTCTGCTTCTGCTTGCTCGATATTATAGTCCCATTCCAGCAGTTCTTTCTTTAGAAGAGTAATTAAATTTTTCTTGTTATTTTCATTTGAAAGAAATTTTTCTTGTGGAATTGTCGGAATACTATTGCTACTGCAGATTATATCTGCACAGTGTTGCTTTTTCGACCTCCGAAGACGTTCCCACGATTTGGTGCCAGCTATGTTTGGATCGTCAGAGTAACCATCAAAAACTATACCTACCGATGAACCAAAATAATTTTTAGTATATTTGGCATAATTTTGACAAATTACTTTAAATTATATGTTCCGCTCCCACACAACTATATGGAGAAGGTATCCACCGTCAATAATGAAGAAATTATTTTCTCCAAGCTGCACGGGCGCACGAAGTCGTAAAAATGCTTTGAATAAAGAGGATTTCATGCCTTTCCGCATACCGTCCTCTGTAAACAACGATAATGGGAAAGGTGAAAGTTCGTATTTAAAGCATTCTTTTATATCGCCGATTGACTGCTTGGATATACATATTCTTTGGAAAATAAGCAAAGGATTAACTACTATTGGAGATTTATCCACTTCAATAGATCTTGAGACTGCGCTCAAAGGAAGCACTTTAGTTTTTCTTTGAAAGATAAATTATTGAAATTCTTGTCAATATTTTGAGAGATCATGGCTTTTCCAATTTCAATTGCACGGTCACAGTTAATATAATCTGGGGCAATAATGCCAGTAAAAACTGATATTAATTCCGATCTTTCCAAAAATGGGTCATAAGATGCCAACCAGTGATCCAATTTTTCAACATCTTCGTTATCTCTGATGATTCGTGTATCTCTGTGATCGACATGTTGTTCCAAATATTCCAAGGAAACATTACAGAAATTTTCTATTTGTTCGCAGATGTCTTGCAAAGATATCATTCCCAGTATCCAGGAAGCAAGCGTACTTTCAGATACTCCACGATGAGTTAACCCACCAGACGTTTTCATCATCCTCATAAGTGTTTGTTCAATGGTTTGGTTTGACATTATTCCACTCCAGAATTTGTTTGTCCGTCTGATAGTGAATCGGCCACCAGAATTATAGTCCTCAAATTCTTGTGGAGGCATACGTTTGTCTAGTTCTTACATATCTTGTAGGTAGAGTTGAGCTGATTTTGCGTACAAGAAATGCCCACTAGAGTGAAATACAGGGAACATTTTTTGAACTGAATCTAAATGAAAGGTCCAGTTACCAGATCTTTCAGCTTCAATGAGTTGTTTTAAAAGCGTGATCATTTTGAAATACTGTATCCAGAGCCTGGCTGTTGGTCCTTTATGTTCTAACATTGTAACAGCATCTTCGAATTTAGTAGCTATTTCCTTAAATGCTGTGATTTCAGCTGCTTGTAAAATCTGTGTTTTATTACTTACAATACTGTCCATTAGATCTCGTTCTTCATCAGTGAAATCAATAAATTCCATAATTTTTTTTGCCAAAGACAAGTGCACCAAAATGTGACCTCGTACTGCTCTTGCGTATGTGTAGCCAGACATAATATTATTAACCCAATTATCAGCATAAATTAGTTTTAGCAACTCTTCTAATCCACTAACAGACACAATGTACCCAACTGAACCAATAATAATAATAATACTAATAATAATAATAATAATAATAATAATAATAATAGTAATAATAATAAACGCCCTGTGGGTGGGGGCTTCACTTTGCAGAATTTGCCCACAGTAAGTCCTGCTTGTCGTAAAAGGCGACTAAAAGGACAACCCATTAGGATGGAGAACAGAAAAAATAAGCCTCGGAAAAATGCCGCTGCCGGTGGAGCGACCGGGCGCATCAGGGTCACCACTGAATGTGACAGTTTAGATCACGGTGACGACAGGCTGGGTTCTAGGCAGCCACCTGTCAGCTGTAACAACACCTTCAGCCAAAATACTACTGCCCTACTTACAGAGCCACCAACACCTTTGGCTCAGCCGACTTTAAGTGTTTCCTCGGAGCATCCTTTGGGGACCACTAAAGCTGGTAAGAAGCGTGTGCGTATGCAATGGACAGATGAACTGAATGAATTCATCGTACGCACATACTTCAAAGTTACTAGACTTGAAACGGACAAAACTGGTTACCGTACAAAATTACATCAAGAGTTCGCGCACAGCTACCCTCACCTAAGTCGCGTTAATAATAATAATAGACGCCCTGTGGGTGGGGGCTTCACTTTGCAGAATTTCCCCACAGTAAGTCCTGCTTGTCGTAAAAGGCGACTAAAAGGGCAACCCATTAGGATGGAGCCTACAAAAAAGAAGCCTCGGAAAAATGTCGCTGCCGCTGGAGCAACCGGGCGCATCAGGGTCACCACTGAATGTGACAGTTTAGATCGCGGTGACGACAGGCTGGGTTCTAGGCAGCCACTTGTCAGCTGTAATAACACCTTCAGCCAAAATACTACTGCCCTACTTACAGAGCCCCCAACACCTTTGGCTCAGCCGACTTTAAGTGTTTCCTTGGAGCATTCTTTGGGGACCACTAAAGCTGGTAAGAAGCGTGTGCGTATGCAATGGACAGATGAATTGAATGAATTCATCGTACGCACATACTTCCAAGTTACTAGACTTGAAACGGACAAAACTGGTTACCGTACGAAATTACATCAAGAGTTCGCGCGCACCTACCCTTACCTTAGTCGCGTCACTGAACAGAGACTGGCAGACCAAAAACGTGTCATTTTTACTAATAACCTTATCCCTTTCTCCCTCATAAACACGATTAAAACACAAGTCGCACATCAATTTGCTCAAAATGAAGAAAGTCAGGACGACGGCCCACCAGAAATGGAGAGCCCCACACAAAACGACACTCAACAACTTGTCGAGAATGAGCCTGACCACCATGAGACAGCAGTAAATGACACCCTACTGCAAAAGATCGAACTGGAATTTAACACAGCGCTTACTGAATTTGAAGGGACGGACCCCACACATAGGTACTTGTTGCCTAAACAACACACCTCACGTAGATTGGCTGAGATCGTTGAGATATTAAATAATATAATACTGCCTAAACATGTAGAAACCTGTGACAATTTTATCGAGTTACACACAGCTATCTATTGTGGAGCCGTTGCAGCTATACGTTGTAACGGGTCCGATGTAACACCACCTGTAGCGCACAACTCGAAGGAACACAAAACTCCTGCCTGGGAAACACGATTGAATAAACGCATCAGCAACATCCGATGCAACCTCGGCAGTATCACCCAATACCAACAGGGTACGAGGTCCAAACGGCTCAACAAACACATACACGACATATTACGCAAACACACAGTGCACACACAATACGGTAAACCCAATAAAACACTCACAGAGATCAGAGATACGCTTCACCAAAAATTAACAGCACTAGCGAAGCGCTTACGAAGATATAAGACCAGTACTGAACGCAGACGACAAAACCAAGCGTTCAGAAGAAACGAGAGACGGTTTTATCAGTCTCTAACGAACACGGTAACTGACAGTAATGGTCTACCGGAGAAGAACGCACTCCATAGTGTCTGGGCAAATATATGGTCCAACACCATTGACCATAATGACAAAGCCAGCTGGATCGATACAGAGTGCAGGAATAGCGAACATCTTCCGGAGATGCCCTATACGGACATTACTACAGAGGACGTCTCCAGAGCTTTACAGAGATCACATAACTGGAAAGCACCTGGCATCGACAACATACAAAACTACTGGCTCAAACACTTTACATCAACACACAAGTATCTCGCTGAACACTTTACACTATTTACAAGAACACCAAACCTGACACCGAAGTTCCTAACGCAGGGTATCACAGACATGAAATCTAAAAACAGTGATACAAAATATCCTGCGAATTATAGGCCTATCACCTGCTTGCCTACAGTGTATAAGATTTTGACGTCCTGTCTGGCAGAAAAGATCAATGAGCATTGTCAGATTAACACCATACTGACAGAAGAACAAAAGGGATGTCGAAAGAGGTCACAAGGCTGCAAAGAGCAGCTTCTGATTTACTCCGTAGTACTGAAACAAGCGAAAGGGAGAAAACGTAACCTGTACACAGCGTTTATTGATTATAAAAAGGCATTTGATTCGGTCCCGCACTCCTGGTTACGGAGAGTATTGGAGTTGTACAAAATACACCCAAGTATCGTGAACTTCCTTGGAACGATCATGTCCGACTGGCGAACGACCTTACATTTAAGTATTGGTAATGAAAAAACAACAAGCGACCTTATTCAAGTAAGGCACGGCATATTCCAAGGCGACTCATTGAGTCCATTATGGTTTCGTCTCGCAATGAATCCACTTTCTCGCCTGTTAAATGAAACCAAATACGGTTGCAATGTAGGTACGCAAACGAATTCGCGCCATACCATTTCACATCTAATGTACACGGATGATATTAAGATCTATGCAGCTACTAAACATCAATTACAGCAGCTGCTGGGACTTTCCAACGAGGTTTCGCGAGACCTCTGTATGGAGTTCCGAATCGATAAATGTCGAGCACAATGTCGTTCTGGAGGAAAACGAGATGCGGTCGTATTCGAACTCGAACCAGAGTCTGTTATGCAGCCCATGGACGAAAGAGAGTCGTACCGGTTTCTCGGATTCAATCAGGACGAACGTATAGATCACAGCGCTGTAAAACAACACCTGATGCAGCAATACCTAACGCGTGTACGGAGATTACTGAACACCCACCTTGATGGAAAAAAACCATCAAAGCAATTAACACCTACGCAGTTCCGGTACTAACATACTCATTTGGGGTAATCAAATGGACGCCTACGGACTTGACAAACATCGAGATCAAGACCCGCGTCCTTATGACCAAATACAGAATTCATCATCCCAAAGCAGCGATAGAACGATTGACGCTGCCAAGAGCCGAAGGGGGTCGAGGTCTTATAGACATAAGGAACACGCATAATAAACATGTTCATAACTTGCGAGAATACTTTTACACCAAAACACACACATCACACTTACACAATGCAATAATCCAAGCCGACAAGGCATACACACCATTAAACCTCTCACACACAGAAATGCCAGATAGTTTTTGCCGTTTGGTCACGAAGGAGGACGAAATTCAGCAATGGATTCGGAAGCCTTTACATGGGAGACATCCACATGAACTTAATCAGAGTAACGTCGACAAAGCAGCGTCGTACGCCTGGTTGAGTCAAGGAAGTCTTCCCGGAGACTGAAGGATTCATGCCAACTATACAAGATCAAGTAATTCATACAAAGAATTACTCAAAATACATACTTCGTGACTCGTCAATAACATCTGACTCATGCCAGAGATGCCATTCCAAACCTGAAATGATCCAACACATCACAGCTGCCTGTACTCAGCTCGCTCAGTCCGAATCCAAACACCGTCGCGACCAGGTTGGCAAAATCATATATCAGAAACTAGCGGTTAAGCACCACTTTATAACCGATAAAACACCTTACTACAAGCTCACACCAAAAGTAGTAGCGGAGAATGACTCCTGTAGACTTTACTGGGATCGGTCGATTATTACAGATAAGACCATAAATCATAATCGACCAGATATCACCTTCGTAATGAAAAACACTAAGACAACCTATTTGATCGATATTGCGGTTCCAAATACACACAACTTACAAAAAACACGCAGTTAAATTGGATAAATACACTGACCTCACAGCCGAAATAAAACAACAATGGCGAATGGAACATGTCCATATTGTTCCAATAGTGATCAGTGCCACCGGGGTCATCCCACACATACTACATAATAGTTTGAGCCTCTTGGGTCTCCCAAAATACACATATGTACTATGCAAAAGGCAGTGATCATAAACACGTGTCGTATAGTACGGAAGTTCCTCAGTAATACGAATCCGACTGCGATATGTGAAAGCACAAGACCTGCTTCTACTCCATCTGAGCCATCTACAGTGAGCGAACAATACACTGACACTCACCTTACAGACACACAACACACATACATAAACACACAATACACTAACACCGAAAGACAAACACTTAACACACATACAGATCCAGATTCGTCTGATGGAGAGGGGGGATCGAACAACTGCCGTACTGTCACTGTTACCGCTCTGGTGCACAATCCTCCCCAATTCAATAACACACAAGGTCCGTCAACCTCTGTACCATCTAAACGCGCCATTCCAGGAACACCCGATCTTAATGAGCAATTTGATGAACCAGAAAACATCTACACCAAGAAACGTAAAATAGAAAGACATGCACGGCTGCCTACCCGAAATGCACGGTTCGATCGTTTTGAGCTGTCACCCTATTTTTATCACCAAATTTTTTGATTAGCAGAAGGTTGTATATTACTGCAATGGTAAAGGTTTCCCTTCAACTACACATCTGATGTGTTCTGTTGTTGGCCTATCTTGGCAGCTTTAGAAACTGTTAGAAGAGAATAATTCTGATGTGTCAAGATGGAATAATTAATGAATTCAGTGGAAGCGATTTGACAGTTTGAGGGAGCCCTATCCTCTTCTAATTATTTTTTTGGTGAATACTGGGCGTATGGATCGCGTGGGTATGCTGTTGGATTCCACCAATGTTCTAAAGTCTATCCCCTTTTGTCTATATAAACATGACCGTATATATCGTGTAAATGGTGTATTATCTAGGTCTAGTGTTTTAACGTTGGTAATACTGGAATACCGGACTCAGGACTGTTGTTTTGAAGTATTGTTTTCGTATGGTGTATGTTGATGAACAGGTGAATATAAAGAAAATATTACCGTTTAAAAAAAATGTACCTACGTGTAAGATTGTTTTTGATTGAAGGGGCGTTATGCTGAAAGCTGGTTCTTTTAAAAAGGTAAGAAAAATACTCAATTGTTTCCACTTAACACATATATTTACAAACGAAAAACTTACTATTACAATTTCTTATCTTAAATTATTTCAGTTAAGGACTATTTAACTAACAACTAGATTATTTACAATGATAATTTATTATCCTTGACAAATTACTGTTTGTTTTCAGTAAATGAAAGGGCGTCAGATATTTTTAACATCATGTTTCGGATTTTACCCAAATTTATGAGTATCCAAAAATGACGGACGGGCCAATTGCGGAGTTGAAAAAAAACTGCTGCGGACAATTTAATGGTAAATATTTAAAAAATCGGACTGACGGGTCAATCAGCGGCTAATCTGTATTATTCGTAATTTGTAATGTGAAATTCTATTGTGAATAACCAAAATATGAAAAATCTTTAAACTGGGAAAACGTGGTTTGTGTGGCGACCTGACCGGTGATCACGTGATGTGACGTCAGTGCCCAATGACAATGTTTAGAGCGAGCGGAATTACGGGTGTGTCCACGTATTATGTAAATTTGACAATAGCGGTAAATGACAGCTGAATTTAAACGAATTGTGTCGGATTGTCTAAACTGATTATCTGAATTGACAGTGTGAATTTCTTTTTTTTTTACGAGAATGTCGAGTTAACTGATTTTAAGTAATCTCGTCGGATAATTTTTTTTGAGAGAATATACACCTTGATTTGATTATTAGTGATCATTTTAAACTTTGCGCGACCAATATGAAACCGTTCAATTAATGTTCGATCATGATCATTTTAAGTAAAAATTAAATGTTCAATTAAATTTCATACCTGAATTCCGGACGATAATTCGATATATATACTTTAATATTTTTAAATCGCCTTTAATTGATTTAGTTAATTAGAAATCAGAAAATTTTATCACAATCACAATTTCTTTGTTCAATTACTAAATTACGTAAGTGAGTTTAATTTAACACATATTATAAAGAGCATAACTCGGATTTTTATCTGACGTGTATAATCTTAAATCTAATAATGAAAAAGGAATTGGATTAAGATTATCTACTCGCGAGCCGATAGATCACGGATGTCCCTCTCTCTCTCTTTAACATTGCTCGCGCATCATTCTAGCAATTTCTAGGTCGCTAAAATTAATAATTCCCTTTTTTGTTTAATAGATCGTGGTTATGAATTTTTCATATTTTGGCGCCTATTGAAATGTCATTGTGACAGTTGATAATTGTTTACATTTTTAGTTAGTGTACAATTTGAATTGTTTTTTTTTTTTTTTTGTTTTATACGAGATTATTAAATTACATTATTACATTTCTGGATTTTCTATTGACAATAAAATTGTGCTATTTTTATTTTTAATTAATTAATTAATTCTTTTTCTTTCTTTCTTTTTTTTTTTTTTTGACGAATTTTTAGTATGTGGTTTTTAAGAAGGGGTACATTCAGTTTCTTCAGCTGGTTTGAAATCTCCGAGGAGGGATTTCGTTACAGAGCGACGCTTTTACTGTAGTATATATTTAGATTTACTTGTATTTTGGATCATGTATGTCATATAAGCAATAAATTATAATATTTTTTTGTCGAAGACCTCCCTACTTCGGCATGGTTAGTGTGAGAAGAAATATTCAAATATAATTACTATTACAAAAAAATAATAAAATAATAATATAAATATAAATATAAAATTATTAAGTATTTGAATAAAAATCTGAAATAGAGGAAAGGTAAGTTAAGGTGAAAAGAAATCAAAATTATTTGAGCTTTTTAAATTATTAGCATGAAAGTTTATTTGACTCTTTGTATTCTCAGGAGATTTTGGGTTTGAGAAAGATGAAATTCAGAAAGATGAAATTTTGTTATTTGACTAGAGAAAGTATTAAAAAAAATTAAATATTTAACAACCATGAAATTTACTATGTGACACAAAATTAGTGTAAACGTAACGTAGGAGAAAAAATTATAATAAATAGAAAAGATAAGCACACGCGGTATTAACCAGTTTTATGTAACGTACAAGATAAATTTTACTACAAAAAGAATTTAAAGAAAGTTACGTAAGTAGTTAATTTACATACGAGACCGGTTAAAACTTGACAGATAGCTGGCATATAAGTAAATTTTAGTAAAACCAATGAAAAAGTAAAAGATAATTAAATAACTTCGTAAAGGAGTTTACAAAATGAGAGTAACAAGAATAACCAAAGTATAGAAAATACAGAAAATATATAGAAAATGTAGTAAATATTAGCCAGTGTTAAATCAATTTTACAAAATAAAATTAATTTTAAATTGAATTAAATGTGGTTTCTGGTTAAAAATTGTTCCTTGGGTAAGTTACAATACAAAAAAACGAAACGATTCAAATAAGATTTTACCACGATTAGAGTAGTAGTAAAGTTTTCAATGTGAGACCAACAGTTTAAATATAGGACTTCAGGTCACTTTATGCATACATATTAATTTTCCAGAAAATACAAGTACAAGAAAGCATGCGCCGTCATAGGCAATAGAAGCAAAAACACACAAAATAGAAAAAAACCCTAAATGCAACAGACAGGGAACAACATACACATATTAAAATTCATCGACATATTAAAATTAAATTATTAGTAATTGGAAAATCTAAAAAACCAAGATGTTTCAAGCAAATGGAAAACTTAAATGTACACTACAAGGGACAAAAAAGTGGTTGGGTAGATGCAACTATATTTCTTGATTGGTATAAGAATATTTTTATAGAAGTTAAGCAATTTAAGACAATTACAAAAAATACAAATAAAACTTTACTGATTATTGACAATGCACCCGCGCATTTAGATGCCGATAAATTTAATGGAATTGATCCAGAATTTTGTGTTATTTTCTTACCCCCTAATGTTACGGCAAATATACAACCTATAGATCAAGGAGTAATAGCACAATTTAAGAATTTATACAGAAAATACCTACTTGATGACTTAATCATGTAGAATACTCAAAATAAACTGAAATCATTTTTCTAGAATATTAATTTAAATGACGCTATTAAACACATGTGCAAAGCTTGGGATTCTATTAAGCCGACATAAGAAAAGCCTGGAAACAATTACTTCCAATAGAAGAATCATCGACCGAATTAGATCAGGGAGAAGTAATTTATCAAAATATGTTACAAGATTTTAGGTCTGTTTCTGATTATGAAAATATTACCAATGAAAATTTTACTAACTGACTTAACTGTGATCAATTTGATTATGGCTACGAATTAATGAATGATAACCAAATAGTAAATTCAATTTTAGAAGAGGGCGAAAGTAGTTCTGATGAAGAAAGCATTCCAACTACAAGTGCTGAGGCTGCATATTCC